>CM042808.1:12804160-14004160 GCA_009982885.2 Hyles vespertilio | reverse complement strand
TTCTAGTAGGATGAGGGATGTTGTGAGCAATTTCAGATGCAATATTGGAAAAATAATTATTATTTACTGTGTTAAGTGCTTTTACAGGTGTGTCTCCTAATTTTAAAAGAACTGTGGCACTACTTTTCTTGTTATCTCTATTAGTTATCTTGTCAATAATTTTCCATTTCATCTTAGGGTTTTTCATATATATGTTAACCTTATGTCTCATGATGGTGAGCGCAGTGAAATACTAAGCATTGCGTTTTATTTTGAAGATTCATTTTGGTTTTAGTACTGTCCATGAACTGTGGTATCGCTAACCATCGGGCGCACAGTATGATCGTCGTCACATTGCAATAAAAAAAAATGGTTTCAATATTGTTTTATGGTAGCTAAACAATTTAAGTAGTTAAAATAAATATTAGTGGCGTGAGTTGATCGATGAGCGACTCGGCGAGTGTCACCGAACATGTCTGAAACAAGTGGGGGCAGGAAGAGCGGCGCGCGGCTCCCGGCGGTAGGGCCGTCACTTAGCACAATTAAACCGGACCTCTGTGATCTCCGTAATTGCTGTTGGCGCAACCACCTACTTCAATGTACACCAACCATTGTTAATTCATATGTTACGAGGCTTGACATTTTTTATTGTTTTATAATCAATTTAATAAGTCGTTTTAGACAAGCTTATTAACATAGAAAGCCTTAAGGTTTAATACACAAACATTTACTTTGACATTTCTATTGACTATTTTTGCCTTGATAAAGCAGCGGTTCCGCAAGTCTATATTTTTTATAGAAAATGCAAAAGAGATAATTAGCTACAATTTTTGTTGCCAATGATCAAGTTTATGCAAAGATATATTTTAATATCGTGTCTCTACGCGTTAACAAATTATCATGCAGTGCTAATGGTTTCGACCAGCCTTCTGCCGGTAATTGAGGGCGCACGAGACTGCAAACCCTTCACCGAACCAACACAGAAACAATATCCGTCTCTAATAAATGCTTAGACCAATACTTTCAGTTCCGAAAAAAGTGGCCCAGCAGAGTATTCGTTGGAAATTCAAACATGTTGTCAGCATGTTTAGTGAAAAATATTTAGCATATTTCCTAAAGCCGAAGTGAAACGTAGTCAATCATCATTCGTAACATTTGTTTAGCGTCACTCGTAATGAATGTCGTCGAGGTGGTCAATTAGTAAAAGCGTGAACTGGTTGTCAGTTTGGGAGTGTATTATGTGGCAGGCTCGGCACTAGTTCACGGTAGTGCGAAGGCCGAACACTTGAAAGGCTCGTATTAACTCGTCGCCAGCAACTATTCACGAGCATTACATTAGCATGCTCATTATGCCGCTCATGAATAACTCTTTCAGCGTGTTCGATAATAGTTTTTTTTACATGAACATGTAAACTACTACAAACGTGTTTATCATTATTTAATTCAATTATTCAAATCTTTCCACTTGCAAAACTAGTTACGAATTGGCTTTAATATTTCTGTGTAACTAAATATGGTGCGCCTAATAGCTTACCAACATATAAACAAATTTATGGAGTTTTAATTAGCAGCACAAATTAAGTTAGAACTTTAGAAGTGTTTTGTAGATTCCTCTAATCTTCTCGATAATGCTTTTAATGTTGACGGTGAACAAGAATCAATATTTGACTTAACATACAATTATGGGCTTTAAAAACTGTTGATATAGTAACTGATGACTTATAATACTGTTGACTTATAATTTACTTTAATGGAATAATATTTCCACCGTCATGCGTTTTGTTAATTTAATAATGAGCATATTATTAGGATTGTAAAGATTATGACAATCTAAATGGAATTAGTAGTTTTTTTTTACAGGTGGCTGTTATATTTTCGAATGGAAAAATGTCTCCCACTTCTTTATAAAAAAATAGATTGCAAACCCACTTGATCACTAAAATCACAAAGTTTCTGCGGTTATGACTCATGTAAAATGCTTTTATTTTAGGCCTAAAATTTTGAACACGCCATATTAAGAACTTGCGAGTCATATGGGAGTCTTGTTGTAAGATTTACTGATAATACACATTGCCATATCTTAAATAGTTCCTATTCTCAAAAGTTGTGTAGTGAGTGTCTGGTTCGTAATTTTTTATTTGTGCCCGTTATAATGAGTCGAAATACTTGTTCTCGGCAACGCAAGTTCCAGTGAACATTACCAATCAGATGGGATATCCATCTCGTTGCCTGATAGGGTGGTCTCCCGCGCGGGAATTTTATCGCCCATAGAAATCAATACGCAGTGCGCAATAACTGTAACAATGTATAAATGACAATCGATTAACTTATACGAGCCAATTGAACATAATCTATTCACAACTTCTACCCGTAGTATAAAAATTGTGCTTCTCCAGTAGTGTTGCCAAGTTTAGTTTTTGTAAATTCGGGACAGGACATTAAAATAAGCGGGATTTTGAGTTCTTCAGCGGGACGCCTATCAAAGAAGAGGGATTTATATATTTTTTTGCTTTCACAAATTATTACTCTCCCTCTTTGTAGCAGCATATACTTGTACTTATCACACCGAAAAACGTCGCGTCTCTTGAGGCTCTCAAAGACAATAACCGTTTTTGGTTATTACTATAGTAATGGAAGCGCAGCTCAATCAGACCAAGTACCATATCTCTCAAGGCTTCAATTCATAAGGCGCCATGGTTTCTTAGCATTCATACAACTATGCATAAACACGCGTTTTTTTTCAAGAAGGGATAGGCAGAGGTTTCTTAACTTACTCCAAATATTACAAAAAATTACTCGCAATGATTTTGCATTTTCCTCTAGCGTTTGCTATAGGTGTCCATCGACTTATTCCTTAAATTCTCAGACTATACATTTTTCGATTTACCAGAGCGATTTTTATTTCCAAGGTGAAAATTGATATTTTCCGACATGTCTTTGCACATGAATTCTGACAAATTATGCTCGCTATAATGCTTGAAGAGAATTAAGTGAAGTTAAGATGCGTTTTTCTTTTAAATTACATCTACATGTACATTTCGTATTGTAAAATTTGCAATTCGTCATTGGAGTTAACTAATATTCATTAAGACATAAGTTCACTAACAGTATTTCCTTGCACATGTGTTACCATCTAAAATAATAAATATTCGTGAACATACCGCGATAACTTATTCAAAGTCCTGTATTTTTTTGGATACAGCCTATGGAAACAACTTTAGAACCAAATTAGATACAAAGTAGGTAAATAATTGTAGGAAAATGCGAAATACAGTACGGATTATAAATAAAAGTGTGTAATATTTAGTTTATTCGTTCTGAGAGGGGTGGTCAAAAAGCGGGACATTTGGCGTCCCGCCGAAGGTTCAATCGGGACGCGTCATCAAACCCCTGAAAATCGGGACGTCCCGCTTAAAGCGGGACATCTGGCAACACTATTCTCCCGTGACTTTATAACATGCAAATGAAGAAAACTTTACTTTGAAATATCACGTCCGCTTTATTTTTAAAATTACGGTCAAAGAAACGGTGATACGTTCTCATACAGAGCTCTGCACCTAGGTAAATAGAAGTGCAACACTAAAGTTCGGCGCACTTGCATCTTTGGAACAATAGCTTAACATTGTACAACGGCAATAACATTAATCAGAAAGAAAATACATACATACATGAACTCACGCCTTTTCCCAGAAGAGATAGGCAGAGGTGCCACCAGGACGCCCATTTCGCCTTGTACTATATGTTCCGTCCCATGATGTGATAAAGGGACAGCCTTTTGCCATATCGGGCACAAATTCCTGACTCCGAGATAATTAATGAACAAAAAAATCTAATATAATTTTGCCCAACCCGGTATTCGAACTCGAGATCTCGAATTCTCGTTTTGTAATTGTACCGTAGTTCAACTACGTCACCAAGACAGCCAGAAAGAAAATAAGATGGAACATTTTAATTGTGGTTATTGCCACTTCAATGTCATCTTGTGGATCATGATATACAAAGCCAAACGGAGGAAGTATTGGTAAATAATTGAGTGAGCCGCCAGTTATCGGGTCTAATCGATCTATCGCAAGAGAGCCGATGGATCCCAGTAGATATTTTATTAGACAGTCACGAGCGGTTGGTACTGATCCCGCTGGTTTTTTACTCACTATTGACACAGAATGCCGGTAGTTGTGAGTTGGCCAGCTCACGCAGACTCAGCGGTAGTCAGCTCATTGTTCGCAGATGATTCTCACGATCGTTTTTGTGACCAATGCACCCGGAGTTATTTCGTTTCAATCATTGTTCAAATACATTTTAATCGTTACACATACCAACAATTTGACAGATTTATCCACGTCTCCAAAGGCTCAATTAGAATTCTGATAATCCTTTTTGTAATTATGATAATGTTTCATGGTACAATTTACATAAACTGCCTCGGTGGTGTAGTTGTACTACTGTACGGTTGCAAAGCTGAGGTCTCGGATTCGAGTCCGGGTCGGGCCAAGTGGTATTGTATTTTTATATTCATTATCAGACTGGAGTAAGGAATTTGTGCCGGATATGGCGATAGGCTCGCCCCCTATCGCATCGTGGAACAGAACAAATAATGTGGGTGTCCTGGCATCTCTGCCTTCCTTCTGGGAAAAAGGCGTGAGTTTATTTATGTACAATTTACATTAATATTTTAATAGTGCTATTCTTCATTCATATTTCACAGCATTGTTATATAAAATGCATTTTTACAGACTAATCGCTTTTTAATATTTAGCGACTAGCTTGTAGAAAATTAGCTCCGAAAACTTTTATTAAAGGTTTGGACTTATTAAAGATTTAAATTAGAAATATTAAGAAGAGACTATTTTTACTTCTCTTATGAAAAAACAAATAAAACTATGAAATCATCGCCTTACAACCTAATTTCAATAATTTGGTTATGCATATGAATATTTTATCCCAGGCCACACCTCTGACTTTTCGGAGTCATGTGTGTATTGATAGTCAATCACCATGCACTAAAACGTTGAAGGAAAACATCGTGAAGAAACCTGCATACCATAGCGATTCATAAGAATTTCTATGGCATGTAAGTCCGCCAACCCGCACTAGGCCAGCGTGGTGGACTATATGGCCTAACCACTCTCAATCGTATTCTCGATTGTAGAGTAGGCCCGTGCCCTGCAGTGGGTCGTATATGGGCTGATACAGATACAGATGAATATTTTTATTTCTGCAGACGCACTCAGATCAAATGCCGTTTCGCTGCGAGTTCTGTTCTCGTCTGTTCAAGCACAAGAGATCTCGCGACCGACACGTCAAGCTGCACACCGGCGATCGCAAGTATCGCTGCTCCCACTGCGAATCCGCCTTCTCCAGGAGGTAAGCGAACAAGCAAACCAGTATTCATAACTAAACTATAAACATTAAGCTTTTGAATGAAGTCGTACACGCCGGCCATATTAATGATGTTAATCCCGAGCAATTGAAGACTAAATATGAGTGAGTGGACAGTTAAGCGGATTCTGAAGAGGTGCGTGCACCACAATAGCCGCCGAGGAAGATTGATCACTAAAGTCACGAGCACAAAGCGAGCTCGCCGTGGCAACGCGACGCGTCACCTTTTTCGTCACCTCACCGCGGTCACGTGACTAATTCCACGCAATTTGTCCTCCCAACGAACCGCCGCCTAGTGAAAAGAGATGATGCACTGACAAATGGCGTCGAGTCTTACAAAAATAAAATAATGGCCGTACCTAAACCGAGGCGGCGAGCGCGGCCATTAGCGGAGGTGTTTGGGAGAACGCATCTATTCTATAGTTTGCGTGAAAAGCCTCTTTGTTAGTTCTGTTTGGGCAGCGCTTTATGTCTCTCCTTATGCTTCATATGACAAATTGTCGGTCGTTGTCATACAAAAATGCATTGCCGTCTGCATTACGGTGTTTTTGTATACGTCTTTGTACGACATATTTGTAGATATGTGGTTAAAGTTAAGTTTTCTTGATTAGCATAAAATAATAATTATTATTATTACTAAAACATGTCGTAGGACGAACCACAGTTTGTGACTTCATGACGATGAGGAAACTTAACGATAGACTTCTGTCATTCTTTGAAATTTATTGTTTGATAACTTTGAATTTTGTCTGATGCATTATTTTTTCTTAAATGCAATTAAGTGCCTAACCTAATAACCAGGGGAATTACTATCTATTCCGACACAACAAAGAATGTTCAAAGGTCGTACATAGCACTGTAGGAATATGCCTAAGTACTTTACAAAATGGTCGAATCCTCTATCGTACATCGTAACCGCCTAAGCTTAGACTAAGTTAGGAGTTAATGATAAGTTTCGTAGAGAATTAAATATTTTTTTTTTATCTTTAGTTGAACTTTTAACTTTTATGTTGACGTCGAAGTTACGAACATTCAAATTTGTTAACGTAGAATACTAACCCCCCTGGCATTACTGGATTAATTAATTGGGTTTCAGATCAGGTCAGTTTTTAACTTCGTGAAAATGTGGCGCGACTTAATAATTTATTTACAGTTAATTAATATTTTAGTGATCATCTGAAGATCCACATGAAGACACACGACAACCAGAAGCCCTTCCAGTGCACGGTGTGCAACCGCGGGTACAACACGGCGGCGGCGCTGACATCACACATGCAGGGCCACAAGCGCGACCGCGAGGGACGCGACGAGCGCCGCCGCACGCTGCGCTGCCTGCGCTGCGGGGAGCCCTTCCGACACCCGGACCTGCTCCAGGTAATCATGATCTCCTAGGGCTTATTACTAAATAACTAAATATAGGGGATTTTTAGAACTAGTCATATTGCCCCATCGCGTTTTGGTTTCACCTGTGCATAAGTATCCGGATTAGAGGATTCAATCCCGGGATTCAAAGTTCCGGGATCCCAGGATCCCGGTCATATTTTAGTCCCGAAAATCCTGGGATCGAATCCTCTAATCCGGATACAATCAGGCTTCTGGCGAGTAATTATCATTTCAAGTCAGTTGATACTGTTATATTCCGGTTTAAAGGACATTGCCGTCAGAGTAACTACTGGACGTATTGAGACTTAATATCTTGTGTACCAGGATGGTGAGCGCAGTAAAATGCCAAGGCCCAAGAATTGCTTTTTAATTCATGGCGTTGGTTGGTTTTGCTACTGTCCATTTCCATGAGCGGTCGATCGCTTACAATCAGGCGAATGGCAGAAGTGTCTCACAATTCATTGCTATTGAAAAAAAAAAACAATTTGGACTGCATTACATTTGTATACTATGAGTCGAATACTAAATGCAATGCAGTATAAAAATATGGGTTCTTCAAATATAATTACGGTACTTTTATCTTACAAGACCGCGTTATAGTATAGATTATAGAACATTATTATGATTTTTAATATTTGTCTAGGCTCACATGGCGAGTGCACACGGAGTAGACGCGGCCGCTATGACCCCGCCGCAGCGCGTCGCGTCGCAGCCGCCGACAACGCTGCTCGCCTGCATCTACTGCACCCGAGACACGTTCACTAGCATGGAGCAGCTACAACTACACGTTAGAACGGCACACTCGGCATTATTAAATGGCGAATCGCCCTTGCAAGGCATAGATCAGCCGGCACCCACGGATCTCAGTAGACGAGCTACCGAGGACGGCCCCGCGGTGAAGCGGCCGCGGTCAGGCTCCGGCACTCCTCAGACTACTTTGTCACCCAGCACTCTGTTGTGTAACCAGTGCGATGCCGCCTTGCCAGACTTTGAAGCGTTCCGGACTCATTTGAAAGCTCACATCGAGGAAGGCGGGGAGCTGGCTAGGTCGAGCCCGGCTCCCTGCGTACATTGCGGCTCTACATTCGCGGACGCCGCGGCTTCCGAGCGTTACCTGACAGCACACTACCTGGCCGTCTCGTGCGAGTACTCGTGCCACAGCTGTGCTCGCAGCTTCTCCGCACCTGACGATCTACAGAAGCATCTTTTTGATCTGCACGCTCACCATCTATACCGCTGTTCTCTGTGCAAGGAGATTTTTGATTCCAAAGTGGCTATACAAGTGAGGTTTATTTTATTGACGGATTGCAGCATAGGAAAATTAAGCGCAGTGTATAAAAGTATGTATTCGTGTTCAGGTACATTTCGCGGTGGCGCACAGCGGCGAGAACAAGGTGTGGGTGTGTCGGTCGTGCGGCTCGGGCGCGGGCCCGCTGCGCTCGGAGGGCGAGGGCGCGGCGCACGTGCGCGCGCGGCACGCGGCGGGCGCGGCGCGGTGCGCGTGCGGCGCGCTGCTGGCCGGGCCCCGCCACGCGCGCCCCACGCGCCTCTACCGCTGCCCCGCGCCCGCCTGCACCGACACCTTCGCCGTGCAGTACCTGCTCGAGAGGCACATGCAGATGCACCACACCATACCCCACCAGGTATTCACTCATGCATCGTAATATTGTCTTGACCTGAGCTTGCATGCAAATATATATGAATAATAATATATTGTTTTTTGAAGTCATTCAACTACATTTTACTGCTGTTTCAGGTATTAAACGGTGAAATAACAAGAGCAAAACGTATTGAAAATAATAATGGTGGTGAGGGCGTCGACGAAGCGTGCTCTCCCTGCATCACGGGATCGGAAAACGCCGGCCCTCACGCCGCGCCGGGAGGCAGCGAGGAGAGGCGGCGGAAGAATGGCGCGGTGGCGCTGCAGTGCGCGTACTGCGGCGAACGCACGCGCAGCCGCGCCGAGCTGGAGGCGCACACGCGCGCGCACTCCGGCGCCGCCGCCGCCAGGCACAAGTGCCTCATCTGCGACGAAGTGCTGCCCTCCGCCGCCGTGCTCGCCGAGCACAAGCTCACACATTGCAAGGTAAGGATTATTTACTAGAAGTCACGAGTATGCAAACAATCGGTAGTAGCTGGGAGCTACCGAAATGAAAAAAATATTTTTGAAGTTCATATTTTCTTTGTTATATATCGTTTATGTGGTTCTGAATTGGGATAAATAGTTCAACTATATTATTTAAAAAGGGCATCATAAAATCAGTATAGTAAAGGCTTATTTATGCATGTTTATAAGATTTGTATTAAAGAACGCATTTAATAATTTCTAGGTGGTGGCCGGAGATACATGTTCGCGTTGCCGCGCACGTCTCTCCTCGGAGGAGTCCTTCTTAAATCACATGGCTCGTCACCATCCAGCCCTGCCAGCACCATGCGTCGTTTGCAGGCAAACTCTGGCCTCTGAGGCTGAAGCACGACTGCACGCGCGATTCCACCTGCGTCCCAGTGAGGACGAGCAGCGTTGCGCAATATGTCTACGAGCCCTACCCGAGGGCGAGGGAGGTGACGGCGCAAGGGCCTGCTCTGCATGCTACGCGCGACACGCGGCGCCGCGCCCGCCGCCCCCCGCCGACCACGACTGTCGACTGTGCCGCCGCACGTTGGGATCGCCCACAAGACTACAAGCACATCTTATTGAACATACATTTGCTGGAATTGGAGCGTTCACTTGTTACTTGTGTTCAGCAGTGTTCACAAGTGCGGCAGGTCTGCAGCGACATTTGCCGGAACACGCTTCAGCTCCGCGACCTTACGACTGTGGACGCTGCGGCCTTAAGTTCTTTTTCCGAGCGGAATTAGACAATCACGCTTTCGTTCATTTGGAGGAAGCGGAGATAGCCCAACGAGCGTTTTATGAGGCGTACGCGAGGGGAGCGGCCACCGCTTGGGCGGCGCTCGCGCCACCTGAGGCCCCAACGCCCTTGGCTACGCCCGGTCTTCCTCCGCCCGAAATGAAACAGGAGCCCGAGATCAAAGAAGAGCGGAACGATGAGTATATAGAAGTATCATCGCCCCCCCCGGTGGCGCCGCCGCCCGCCCCATCCCCCACCCCCGCCGCCCCCGCCGCCCTCGCCGCGCCGGCCGTGGTGAAGCAAGAGAAGCCCGACGAAGACTGAATGGATTAGTGTACACTGTCGTCCGAGACGCGGGACTCAGCCCGCTGCAATACTAGATTACGTCCGTAAGCGCTATGTATGTAGCCAGTTACGTTAAATGTTAAAATATCGTTGACTTAGCGTTTAGAACGCTCTTTCTTGTAATTACGTAGTTCGTAACATATCGTTTATGTTGATTAGAAATGGTAAGTTTTATAATGTTTACATGGCTATTTGTATAAACTGTTAACTTAATAAATTATTACATTAAGCTTAAAAAGTTTATTTTATTGCTATTGTTTTTTACAATTGTAAAAAAAATCTTGTATACATTTTTATTCATAAATAGTAAATGTTTAGGCGGTGGCTACTTGAGTCTGTATCCAGGGCATTAGTCTGGCGATGTTTACGTACACTCCCGACACGTTGGCATTGGCACAGCCGAGGCCCCAGGCCACCAGGCCCACCACCACCCACCGGCCGCTCACTTGACACACCAGGCCAGAACCACCGTCACCCTAAAATATTTAAAAAAGATAAATATTAATAATATTATTCATATTTGTCATTTATACATGTGGGATAGCCATGCTGTTGTCAATCATGACTCAGTATTTGTATTTATAGAAGGGACAGTTTTGTTGTTGCGTTTCGTTCGGTCAGTAAGATTGCCGAATGCCTAATACCCCTTTCCTCTTCACATCCTTTTTCCTGCCCGCGCTCCTCCCGATTTTATGAGCCCGCAACTCGGATCACATGTCATTGACTCAGGAGACACATTACCTGTTTTATGCACTCAGATGAGACGATACATTAAAGAAAGAAAGAAACATTTATTTGTTACAAGCAATGGATAACAGCTTTAAGTAAATTACTACATACAATATATATTCGTATAACAGTGCTTGTTAAGAAAACGGCTCAAGCTCAGCATGTGCTGGTATAAACAAACGCTGGTCTTCCGCAAGGCCGGTATATGACGTCACAAACGCCAAAAACATAATACGTATAAAAAATATTTAGAAAAAATAAAAAAAATTAAACAAAACAAAATTATGGCAATATCCGCCCAGATGTGGGTAGTGACATATAAATATCTCGCGTCAGTGCACACTGAAAAAAGACTCCCAGGCATCTGAGCACTATTAAACGGTGACCAAGTTTAACAACAACTTTATACAACTACAAGACGTTACTTACAATTACACTTTTGGAACAGGACATATACAAACATATACAAAGGTATGAGTACTAAGTTTAACAATTAGAATTCGTGTTAAGAGAAGCGCTAGGTAAAACATCGTGCGTTAAAACTATATAGGTACAATATACGGACTAAATCTGCATGGCAAGATGCTGTACAGACGACCAGACCCTTACAACCACAGGAAATATATAAAATAAATAAATTAAATTGTAGGTAAGTACATTAACTATAATGGAAACTGCATTCTTATAATATTAAAAGTTGACAAGTAAGTAAATTAAAATATTAGTATAGCCTATGTCAAATAATGATAATCACAACAAGTAATAAATTCTTCTAAAAGGGAATATTTACGTAATATAATATTTAATGTGTACGTATATACATTCACAAAACCAATGTCACTTAGATAGCGTCATGTTTTAAAGATCCTTCATTTCGTTGATGTTCAAGAATAAATGACTTCAGCGCTAACCTAAAACCATAAATACTTTTCAGAGTTCTTATTGGCGGAGGGATGTTGTTCCTACACGGAGTGGATACGTAACGGAAGCTACCTCGAAAAGTGGCGGAACTATGACATCGCGTAAACAGCTGTTTGGCACACCGTCGGGGTCCATAAGATGTGTGAGTTGATGCCCAAGTCAATTTACTATGAAGGTATCCAGGTACTTTGTGCGTAAAACACTCCAAAGAGAAGACACGCCAGATGAAGTTTACGTCGGTGTTTCATTTTCAAAATTTTGTATTTATTTATATAAGGTGTGACGTGTGCTCTCAGTGATATGGTAAAGCAAAAACGTGCACAGGCATTCTGCACTCGCCGGATAAGCTTTTGCATGAAATACAGAACGACTAAGTAAAACAGTTGCGAACCCGCTTTAAAAAAAATATATCAAATGTAAAATATACCATCTGCGATTTCACTATTCGGCCGGAGAGTTTCCAGTTTTGAAGACATCATTATAATATATAACATATCATGACAAAATTATATGGAGCACCTCGTCGGAATGAAATATTTATGTATTGACGATAATGTGTATGAGAGCGAATACTATAGGTACATATAAATTAAATAAGGAAAACAATTGAGATTGACTTACTGTACACGCATCACTATTGGCTTCCCCCCCTGCGCACACAAACGAAGTAGTATCAAGTACATACGTTGGACCCAAGCGCGCATTCCTCAACTGAGTTTGACAAACATCATTAGCAACCATGGGTACTTCCACTTTCTTCAGTATTTGTTGGTATTGCCCTTGTATCCCAAACATATCCTTGCCCCATCCAGATACAATACATCTGTAATTAAAACGCGTCTTAGACAAGGGTTCATGGAAAACACTTTTTTAAAGGTAAACTACATTGATTCTTCCAGAAATCCGATTGGATGTAGGCACGTTCGGCAAGGAAAGTCGCTGTTGACATGGATTTATATGGATCTGAATCTAAAGGATTTCTTTGTTAAATTATAAAGTTATAATTTATTTTATAGCCTAAATATTACCGCATTGTTTCATGTTTTGTTTTTTTTTTCGAATATCGATAGACTAAAATTTTATCATAATTATTTTTTAACAAATCGAAATCGAATAACAATGGATTATCCGACCTCATATTACACAATATGATTAATTTAAATAAATTGATAATATCAACAAGGTTTTGGATTAAAAGAACGGGCATTACCTTTGTCCTGTATAATTGGAATTGCTAGCGGCTGGAAGGCAGGCTCTGTTTATAGTTGTGACCGCGCCAGCCGCTGGAGTGAACGGCACTGCAGCAGTAAGCCTCAGTACTGTAATGTCATACTGCAGAGTGTTAGCACTATACGAAGGGTGGGTAAACACCCTTTGTATTGTATATTCTTGATAAGGTACAGGCTCATAAGTGCCGGCAGCGTCCCACTCTCCAAGACGTACCTTTAAATTCGGCGCAGTACCTGAAACACTTATTGAAAATATGAAAAATAAAATAAATGATATTAGAAAGTGTTTTTCACTATGTAGACTAACTTACACGTAAGACACGAGCCTGTGCGTTACTGTGATAACATTTAAACTATCTATGAGAACTGCACCAGCTACGTAGTCGTTTTGCCTGGTAAGTACGAGTGCCTGAAATTATATCAAAATTACTAGTTATATGAAATAATTACAAATTATATACTCGTATACGAAAAACATGCTTGACATCTCCAAATATTTAAAGATTTTATTATTTTTTCACAAAGAACTACCTGCCAAGGAAATTCGCCATAATTAGCCTGTCCAGCGGTAGGAGTAACGGCAGGGGTAGGTACAGTTTGCAAAGTACCACAGGCAATTTGTGTCGTTATGGCTGCAGAAGTATTACCGCAACAATACTCTTGCCCGGATGGACATTGGGACCCTCCCTGAAATGTAAGTCACTAGTAAAAACGGTTATTATTAACTAAAAAAATAAATGAAAAGACAACCTCGCCTTACAGGTGTAACTATTCTGACATCAATCATGCCAGCGGGTGGAACAGTTCCGTTATTAACGCACGTGCCTGCAGCTACACACCTACAACTTTGTCGTTTAGTAATTTTATGTGTGTTGTCCGTCCTGGTTAAATCATTCATAAAATCTTTTATACTTATGGCTTTTACGTCCCTTCGTTGTCTCGGAAATCTGACTGCTGTATCATATGATGGTACTTCAGAATTGAGATCTATCAGCTCTGATCGCAATGCTGCTGACTGCGCTGGGGTCGTGCCGAGTCTCGGGTCTATTGGAAGTGGCCCTGTAGCAGTTTCATCGAGGTTAGATACACATACAGCATCTGGGTCGTTACAAAGCACAAGTTGCAAAATGCCACCACCTGAAGTCGTCGTCGGAGGCGCTGTCGTCATCGGTCGTGGTGTTGCGGTTGTCGGTACCATTGTTGTGGTGGCAGGTGGAGTATTGGTGGTATTTCCTGGTGGACGTGAAGTGGTAGGAGTTGTATTACCTGTAGTAGTGGTTGGCGCCGGAGTCGGAGCGGGTGTTGGGGCTGGCGTTGGGGCAGGCGTAGGTGCGGGTGTCGGGGCTGGCGTCGGGGCAGGCGTCGGTGCAGGCGTTGGGGCAGACGTCGGGGCAGGCGTTGGGGCGGGCGTAGGGGCAGGCGTCGGGGCAGGCGTCGGGGCAGGCGTTGGGGCGGGCGTAGGGGCAGGCGTCGGGGCAGGCGTCGGGGCAGGCGTCGGAGCTGGCGTTGGGGCCGGCGTCGGGGCGGGCGTTGAAGCTGGCGTTGGGGCGGGCGTCGGAGCTACTGTTGGGGCCGGTGTAGGAGCAGGCGTTGGAGAGGGTGGAGGTGATGTCATATTTGCCGGTCTAGCTGTTGTTGATGTTGCTGCCGCTGTTGTTGCTGCTGCTGTTGTTGCTGCTGCTGTTGTTGCTGCAGCCGTAGTTGCTGCTGTTGTTGGCACTAATATTGGAGCTGGTACTCCAGGCACTACAACTATTGCAGGAGGCGGGTTTGCAGGCAACAAGCCCAAGCAAGCCGTTATAAGCCATAGACACATAGTGGTGAAGCAACCAACCAATTCGTATAAAATCCAAAGAGTATTTGACGTGAATTCGGTCGCGTATGGTTATAAGCCATGTATTAAATATGTCCTTAGTATTGCGATAGGCGGTTTTCCCTAATAATTACAGCCTTCATGGTGTAATGCGCATGGTCATATGGCGATAAATTGTTGTAATCAACGAAATGTGGATTACAAAGCTTTTGTTGGCAGATGCATAAATGTTGTAATTTTCACTGCCACAACAAAGGTTCTAATTATTTCACGTCGCCATGTAATAATAATGGTTTTTGAATTTAATGTATTTATATGTACATGAATGACGCTTTCAATGTTAAAAAATGAGTCTACGATAGTGACTATACATGGAAACTTCGTAAATCTAACAGCTTTAGAGATACTTCGCGAATCTGCATATTAGATGTATAACATACTCTTCCTGAGTGACTGAGCGGATGACTAATACCTCAGTCCCCCCCGTGACCACGAAAGCTGTAAAGTAATCGAAACGTCGGGAAGTTAAAAAATGTAAAAATTAAACCAAATCCGTGAGAAAATCCGTAAATAATAGTTTTATTTCAATGTTTAACATTCGTGTTAATCTAAGAAACCATTAAATTCTTCCTCTTCGCTATTGTGTCCTTCCGATGGCGCAACTATTTGCAAAGTAAAGCAACGCTCCAGCAAGCGGCATCATGGATGATTGTGATAGTTGTCTGTAGTTATCACTCTGACAGGTGAACCATTGTGTTGTTTGTCCAAACAATCCTGTAGTGTTGGCTAAGAGTTGGATTTGTGCACGCGAGGTTCCCTAACATACATATTTCCATACCATACAAATGCGTTTATAGTTGTTTTTTTTTTACTTTTTTCGTGTTTTTCATATTTATACCCATGACACGTGAAATACGTTGTTAAAGACAATACGTTTTGTTTAATTACTACTATGCCTGGGTGTAAAGTAGTTAGAGGAATTTATATACGAGTTGTTCTTCTTTTCGTTTTTTAGTCTTGGTAAGGAACCCAAAACCAGATGTTATGTCTCAATATATCCAGTAGTTACTCTGCCTACAACGTCCTTTAAGCCTAAACACAACAGTTCATGTATACTGCTGTATGACAGTTCATGTATGCTGGAGAAATAGATATTACAGCAACTTTGGTATCCAATTTAAAAAAATACAAATCGAGTGACCCCAATACTACAAATTTTTTACTTATATCACCGGCTATATCATTTATCCGAAAATACTCACGCACCTAAGTGTGTTTTAAGTGCCACAACTGCCATTACATGATTCAGCGTAGATGTGGTCTTAGAATTCAGTTTCCAGTGTATGTATTTGTAAACAATGACTTTGTTGGTTGTGTTTTTGAAGTATAAATAATATTTCTTTTTATTAAATCTTTCCTTAACCTAGGTAACAAACAATTTTTTTATTTAAGTTGTAAAAAAGTGATTGGGCCTTACTGCAGGTCGTTATACTCGTAACTACAGTATCAATGAGTCAACTCTACCGGAATTGGAAGCTAAGGTAAGCCTGCATGGGTAAGCCCTATTCTTTACAGTGACGTAATAGTTGCCTTTTTATACATAATATGGACATAAAATTATACTTATTATCTCTGTATCAGCCCATATACGTCAAAGACAACTTTATTTTAGATACTTATTATGAGACAACTTTATTTTAGATCGCATGATAGGCCATGAAATCCGCAAGCTGAATGAATTTATTAGGTTATATGATTTTTTGTAAATGGGTATGCTCGTCTGAGGAGGTACCACTGTCTCTCTCAGGAAATCGAATATAATAAATCGACAGCTTTACTGCCGCAATCGATTCCTTCGGTGCGTGAGACTGCCGGTTGCCCAATACACCTTTCCTCGTCCCATTCTTTTTTATTCCAGCTCTCCTCCCGATTTGATATGCCGGCAACACATCCATGATCCAAGCGTTGTGGATGTTCATGGGCGGCAGTGATCACTTACTAACAAGTAAACTGTTCGTTTTCGTTAGTCGGGCCTATACAATAAAAATAATTAAGAAAGAAAGAAAGAAAAACTAATTTATTGATCACAGTTAAAACACATAACAATAAACATAAAAACAAACATTTACAATAAAAATGGCTGATCGCGACTTTGACCGGTAGGTGGCCACTCAGCTTTATGTTATGACTAGCGGTCGAGCCCGGCTCCGCCCGGGTGCATACACGTTTTAAAATGGCGGTCAAAATGTTTAATTCTGACTATCAGTTTAGAATATCGACCAATCGGACCACGAAAAACGAACAAAATTTCCTCGTATTTGCTAGAAATATCAATACTGCTTTCATCCTATAGGTCATAGCGTGATGATATATAGCCTTCCTCGAATTTAGGAAATAACTACCCAACACTGAAAGAATCATTCAAATCGGACCAGTAGTTCCAGAGATTAGCGCGTTCAAACAAACAAACAGACAAACTCTGCAGCTTTATAATATTAGTATAGATGCGGTGCAAACCACAACACAACGCTGATTTTCAGTGGCCACCTTAAGAGACGTACGGACGTCAAACCAACTACTCAAAAACATTAAAACGAAAATAATACAAATAATAAAATAAACATTATAATAAAGTGTACAATATTTTAAAATAACAACATCTGTTTCATTCATATGTTTATGTTATATTGTGCATTCCCCTAAAGTCAGGAAATTGCGATAAACACTAAATTGTTATCACCAATTCCTTTAGAGACATCTGAGTCAACCTAAGAGGGGGGGGGGGCCGCCCGAGTGAATTGGCATGGCATGGCGGTTAGATGAAAGCTGTTGGAGCAAAATAAACTGTTGTGTTTAGAACATGTAGTGATTATCGGAATTCCCCGATATTCAGATGTAGGCGAATAGAGTATATAAGTATACAGGGTATATATATCAAGACTGCTACCGAAAACGAAGCCGGGTGGTAGTTTAAACGATTTCAGACACAATGCAACAGAAAAAGTTGCAAAAAAAGGGCGTAAATTTTTTTTGTTATTTTTTTCCTATGGCCATATTTGGGTGGTAAATACATTTTTTCCGAAAATAATAGTGTGTACCCTTTTATTTATAAATACTCTAAGGTATAAAATAATTTAAACTATTATATTATTTTAGCAAAAACTTAATCAGATTTCATCCACCCAAAAATGACGATATTTAAAAAATCATAAAAAATAATTGTCGCGTTTCTTTGCAAAATTTTTAGCTGCATTATGTTTCTAGTCACTAAAACTACCACCCGGCTTCGTTTTCGGTAGCAGTCTTGAGATACCCGGTATGTGATATATTTTCGACACAAGTAAAAAAGCCATTAGTATAAAAAATCTGTCAATATATTTTATGAAACTTTGTTGTAAAAATATATCGTTATTAGTATTATTTTAAATGAAAGTATAGCGTAGGGGGCATTTCACTATCTTATGCGCACATTTATTTGCTTGACGTTATCTCGGTAAAGGAATCCCTTATTCTTAAAATACACTTCTCGTCAGAAAAATCGAAATACCTTGCAAGCTTATGTTTTGTAAGAATTATGAGAAAAATATGTTATTATACCTACACATTTTATTTAGGAAAACTATCGAAGAGGAAAACCATGTTAAATTTCGATTAATCCTACTAATATTATAAATGCGAAAGTCCTTTTTTTTTTATACCCTAGTAGGCAGACGAGCTAGCGGCCCGCCTAATGGTAAGCGGCTACCGCTGCTCATGGACCTCCGTAGTGCCAGGGGACCAGCACAACAAAGTCGCTGCCTACCTCGAGGAGAGTACTCTCCTTAAACCTCGTTTGAAGAAGGACAGGTCATAGCGCTGAGGAAACACCGATGCAGGGAGTTCATTCCAGAGCTTGCACGTTCGTGGTAGAAAAGAACGCTGGAATCCACGCTCCAGGTGGTGGGAATGAACTCTACTGCGGAAACGTGTGGTGCGATGGTACATAGGCGACGGTGGTACCATCTCAAACAACTCTTCGGAGCACTCCCCATGGAACAAACGATAGAACACACAGAGAGATCCGAAGTCTCTCCGTAGTCCTAACGGTTCCAATTTGTCCGTGAGATCGGGATCATTGACTATTCGGCAAGCTCGTCGCTGCAAGGAGTCAAGTGGGTCGAGCTGGTATTTTGGGGCACCTGCCCAGAGGTGAGAGCAGTACTCCACGTGGGGCCGGATTTGCGCTTTGTAAAGCGTCAATCTATGACCCGACGTAAAGTACCGCTTGGCTCTGTTCAGGATTCCCAACTTCTTGCTCGCCAGTTTGGCTTTGTCCTCCAAAAGACTCCTAAACTCGACCTTGCTTGATATTTCGATGCCAAGGATTCCAATACTCTCGAATCCTTGGAGAGTAACTCCATGGAATTGCGGCGCCATGACAAAGGGGTCCTTCTTCGCAGTGAACACGCAAACTTGTGTCTTCGAAGGGTTAAATTGAACTAGGTTCAATTCACCCCATTCGGAGGCCCGCCCCAGAGAGCTCTCGACTTCAGACACAAGTTGAAACCGTCTTTCCATAATGGAATCCCGAGAGTGGCTCCGTTGGCTGATGTACCGTGCGTCACTCGTACTATCATCTGCATAACAATGCATGCTATCAATAGACAACATGTCATTTGTATGCAGGATAAAGAGTGTCGGCGAAAGCACCGAGCCTTGTGGAACACCAGCATTAATGGTCTTGGTCTCGGAGCAACAGTCGTCCACTACGACTTTTATGCTCCGACAATCCAAAAAGCTGGCGATCCATTTGCAGAGCCCCTCAGGAATTCCATACGCAGGTAGCTTCGCCAGAAGGGCGCGTTGCCACACTTAGTCGAACGCCTTCGCAATGTCAAGGCCGACTGCAATCGCCTCACCCCCACTCTCCAAAGCCTCCGCCCAACGGTGCGTGAGGTACACAAGAAGATCACCAGCCGAGCGACCGTGACGGAAACCGTACTGGCGGTCACAATCACACAGCTAGCAATCCTCAAGATACCTCAGGAGCTGAGTGTTTATGACTCGCTCCAAGACCTTGGAGAGTAGGGATGTGACAATAATCGCCCTGTAACTCGAAGGGACCGAACGGTCACCCTTTTTGGGGACAAGGTGTACATTGGGGACCTTCCACGAAGCCGGAACCCGGTTGGCTTTATAGGAAAGACGGTAAAGGCGCGTGAGCACGGGTGTCAACTCTGGGGCGCACGATTAAAGAACCACTGCGGGGATACAGTCTGGCCCACTCGACTTATAGACGTCTAGAAGCCTGAGCTCTCATCTGACAGCACGCTGGGTGATTTATATGTCAGATAGGAGGCTCTAACAACGCGGGATGTTCGGCGGTGTGGCGCCCCCGTCATCCAAAGTCGAGTTCGAGGCAAAGAATTGGGCCAAGAGATCGGCCTTCTCCTTTGCACTGTGGGCCAAACTGTTATCGGGCTTGCGCAGTGGTGGGAGACTGGACAGGCAGAAATTACCCTTCACAGCCTTAGCGAGCGACCAAAAAGCATGACTCCCAGAATGATAGCTCTGGAGTCGCTCGCCAATTCTGCAGATGTGCTCCGCCTTGGCCTTAGCTAAGGCTCTCTTGTTGGATCTAGAGGCGGCGTTGAATCTCCCGTTTGGGCTGACTCACTGAGAAGATGCTGTGCTGCTCTCTTGCGTCAACCGCAACGAGTTGTAGCACAGCGAATGATCAGAGGATATCGCACGATCTCCCATGAGGCGGCCTGCGTTTTGGCTGGTCTTCTTCCCTGGGACATAGACGCCAAAGCCCTTTCGTCGGTCTATTACTGGCGGGAGGAAGCGTCTCGCCGAGGGGAACTACCAGCCCTCAGAAAGGTTGAGGCTAAAAGGGCCTCCCTGCGCGTGGCCGCCGTGGAGGAGTGGCGCTCCAGGCTGGACAATCCTAGTGCTGGTGAGTGGACCATTGCAGCAGTGCGTCCTGTTCTAGACCAGTGGCTGAACAGGCGCCACGGCATGATGACGTTCCGCCTGACACAGGTCCTATCTGGGCATGGGTGCTTCGGCAGAAACCTGTGGTGGGTGGCGAGAAAGGAAGCGACAGCCGTGTGTCATCACTGCGACAACTGCGCGGAGGACACAGCCCAGCACACTCTTTCGGAGTGTCCAGCCTGGGGTGATGAACGTATGATACTCCGTGCAGCCGTCGGAGTAGACCTCTCGCTCTCGGTCGTGATTCCCTCCATGGTTGAGAGTCGGAGGTCGTGGCAGGCAATGCTCTCCTTCTGTGAAATTGTAATTTCGCAGAAGGAGAGCGCAGATCGGGATCGTGAGCGGAACGATCCCGCTCGCCGCCTGCAAAGAAGAAGGCGCCGGGTAATAACCGGCTGAACCGGCGCCTTTATCCTTTACCCTGTGATTTGGGGGTACAAGAATTCCTCCACGGTATTCTCTGCCCGTCGTAAGAGACGACCTAAAGGGGTCATCGGAGTCACTGGGCACACGGTGGGGGCCGTGCGCCCTCGCGTATAACGGACTCCGAGACGTGTGATGGAGCCTCGTCTCCGTCATAGACGCCCATAACAGCTTTACGGGCGTCCGAAAAGGGGGTGTAAATGGAGGTAATCTGGGCCTTCAAATGATAACATAAGGCCCAGCAATGGTTTTGCGCGGGGCGGTTCGCGGACGTAAATCGGGGCGCCCTTCGCCCTGGAATGTCCGGTGCTGCCCACAATGCGTGTGAGGGTTATCGAGAGGTTTTTAGTCAGTATGCTGGCGTAGGTATTGCTAGGGACCCAGTTCGGACACAATATCCGCGTGCGTACCGGGCTGGAAGGCCAGAGACACTGACATACCCCTTTCGGCCTCCCCCGGGGTACCGAAAGGGCAGCTTAATAGCTATTCCTCTTGAAAAAAAAAGGCACGATTGTACCAAGGCCGGCTAGGACGCCCTGCGGGTATTTTTGAGCTGGGTATGAAAGTCTCCATACCCAAGCTAATCGTATACGCGACGCAGTCTGCACAGGCGTCAGGTTCATCGGAGGAGAAACAAAGCCCGCAAGGGTAGGACGCAAAGAATTCTCGCAGTCCATCCCAATCTGCTGACATGTACCGCCAAACTGTGCGAGTTCCAGTCGTCGAAGAGCGGCTAGGACCCGCTCCAGGAGCCCATGTACGGACCAAGCAGTGGTCAAATGATCTAAGGGGAGCATCAACCGCTATCCTGTATCCGTCCGGGTGGGTCGTCAGCAGAAGATCCAACAAAGAGGGCTCATGGCTCTTAACGTCTGGTAAACGGGTGGGCTGTGTTACCAGCTGCGAGAGACCATAAGCCCCTGACATTACATAAGTCCACAGAAAATGTGGATAAATTTCCCGCCGTGGAGAGCCTGCTTTTCTTTTGCCTTGTTATTTATTTTAAAGAGAGTGGGTTAGGGTAAAGACAAGCGTGGTTGAACCAAGAGGATACCCGAGATGGGACGATATAGTGCGAAGCGGACACACGGCATTGAAGGAGCCAGCGTGAAGCACGGAAGAGCCCCCGATGCCCGATCGTCGGGATCCACTCCAGTCTCCCACTCTGGCACGACGACTGCACAACGGGATTTTCGCCGGTTGGCGGGACAGCTTCCCGGGGAGGGAGTTTGACAGTTGTGTATCCTCGGGTTCAGGTCCCCTACTAACCGGCAGGCGGCCGGCGGTGACCGTTCCCACCGGGTCTCCCTGTACTCCACACCAGCACCCCCAACCGAGCGCCCACTCCGACACCCAACCACATCAACGAGCATCGCTTGCAACAACCAACACCTATTACCGAAGAGGGAGGAATGGATGAGAGAACGGCTATCCAGCCCTTCTACCGGAACGCATTTCTACTTAGCGGTAGAAATAGACCAGACGGTGGTACCAACCCGCTCGGATTTAGCATTGAGTGAAAAATATGACTCAACACAAAAATCCTGCCACCAGTAGTGGGGAGGGAGGGGGACGCCAAAGTCGCGGATTGGGAAGTGGAGTGCGACAATGGTGGCTCGAGGGGCCGGGATCGCGTGCCCGTGCCATTCTGTAAGACAGCCGGACAGGTTGCCAGAAGAATGACCCTCTGACCCAAAAAACTCAAAAGTTTGTGTGTTTGTTACCTCTTCATGCTCAAACCGATGGACAAAGTTGATGAAATAACACATAGGCAAATTTTATCCCGACATAAGGTATTATTCTCGTGGGGTGTAAGGAATTCAATTATATTCGATACTCTTTCAAACTTAAAGGAATGGGATGGACAGCTTAAATTATAGCAGTAGCGTTGAATTTCAATATTATGTTAATTCATTAACACGCGAAATAGTTCCTATGTTTCTAAAGTGGACACAAAAAGTATGTGCACCCAGGCGAAGCCGGGCCGGACCGGTAGTAGCGAATAATATGGGATTTTCAAATCCTAATGTTGATGTTCTAAATTTAAATTAAATTTTCATAGGTTTCGTATTTTCTTTAACGAGTCAATTTCACCCTGTATGTATAGTATGAAGGCATTTGATAACACAACACACGCACATGAAAAAAACCTAAGAAACATTTATTTAATAACTTGTTTCCCTCCCCGAGCTCTTATTGCTTCTATACGATTCTTCATCGATCGGATGGGAGTCACGATCGATAGTTTTGGCATTCTATTCCATTCCTCTTATATTGCATTTTGCATCTGACTAAGTGTTTCTGGGGCAGGATCTTTTGCACAAATTCATTTATTTATTTCATATAATTTAGATGATCAATCGGATTTATAGCCGGGCTTGCCTTACCTTGCATAATGGAGATATAGGTATACCAGAATCACATGGCATAAAAAAAGATTTTTATGTGGCAATACCATCGGTCAACAGCTGATTCAAGACTTGAGTTATGTCATTCGATGTGAATATTTTAAGATTTCTATCCGTTCTTAGCGAAAATGTACAAATTAGTTCTACAATCACAAGTGCGACACATTGTTTACAAAGTTTATCGCCAGATCCGTGAATAATTTGGTCAAATTTAAACAAAATCGTCGATTTTAAAATCACACGTCATTTTAACATGTAAGTCGGAGTGAATAGTTTTGATACTTCATTTTTTTTGGTTAGTGTTAGATATGTGTATGTGTTTTATCGTATATACTTAGATATCAGTTTTTGAAACTAAACAGTAATGCATTAAATACTTATTTACAGGAATTTCCAGAGATTTTAGATAAGGAACGGTTTATTATTATTCTTTTATCTTCATCGTCTTCATCAGAAGATGTACAGGAAGAGTATTTAGAAGTAAGCTTTGACTTAAGTGTTAATGAAATAAAGAAGACTGAAAATAAATTATACGTTTTTATTTTACATCTTGCATCTTTCGTATAACATTTATCGAATCTAATAATTATTTAAATAAAACCGACTCATAATCAAACTACTTACAATTTGGAAATTGAAAGTTGTTTGATTAAGTGAGAACTAATAAGAAGAGAGAATTAAAACGAAACTGGTGGCTCCGTACCACCATTTTTATCTACATCTGCGTTTTGAAAGTACCAGCGCTCCCTCTATATTATAAATACTCGTAAGGCACGTATGTATATTATAATTTAAAACTGAAAAAAATCTTATTTGCCTATTTTAATTGGCTATTAATATAAAAGTACAATTTTTAAGTAATTTTAATGTTTAAATTACTTATATACCGGGTATCTCAAGACTGCTACCGAAAACGAAGCCGGGTGGTAGTTTTAGTGACTACAAACACAATGCAATTAACATTTTCGCAAAGAAACGCGACAATTATTTTTTATAATTTTTTAAGTATCGTCATTTTTGGGTGGTAAATCCATAGTTTTTACTAGAATAATAATTTAAACTCTTTTATACCTTAGATTATTTATAAATAAAAGAGTATATATATATTATTTTAGGAAAAAATGTATCTACCACCCAAATATGGTCATAGGAAAAAAATAACAAAAAAATTGTCGCTTTTTTTGCAACTTTTTCTGTTGCATTGTGTCTGAAGTCGCTTAAACTACCACCTGGCTTCGTTTTCGGTAGCAGTCTTGATATACCCTGTATTTTACTTAAAACATTATGTACTTTATTTACATAGTTGTACTAAAAGAATAATGTCAATTTGAAATTATAATTAATTACAATTATTGAAAGTATCAAAATATGTTAATCCGATTACCCCAGTGTTGCAATGCGTAAATTCAAATTTCCCAAAATGCCATGAGATTCTGGTAGACCTAAACCGACTTCGGTAATATAATCTCGTACTAAGCTCGCGATTTGAGTGAGTAGAGCATTGTAGTGCATGAATATAAAATGTAAGGCTCAAGACACTAATGAATGTACCGATGACTGTTAAGTGCAGGCAGACGTGGCTCAGGCAACAAGTACTGTCTTGCCGTCGGCGCTGATTCCACCCCAAACCCAAGTACAATGAAATAAATATTATTTTTTGCTTTGCAGTGGTTTTTTTTTATTATTATTTTTTACTTTTTAGTGGGTTTTGTTTTGAAGTTGTTATTTTTTTTCAAAATTTATTTGTATCTATCTTTTTAGTGTCGATAGGCTTTAAATGACGAAGAGGTGGTGTCAAAAGGAATATGTTCTTTTCGATGAAAAAAAAATCGCTAAACTCTGCCAAAAGCTACCGAAGATATTGAGTATTTACGTACGTACGTATTGAACCTACTGCAAAAAGAACCATTGGAATCCTACTCAATTTTGAGGATTTCTCTTCTCCAGGTTCAACGATATTCATCAGAACTTCACCATAATTTTATGGAATTTGGTTCCATACCAGCACAACAAGCAACAGCTTTCATTCAAAGAAAGAATGATAAAAATCGGTTCACCCAGTACAGAGATTTATAAGGTAACAAAAAAAAACAACATACAGTCGAATTGAGAACCTCCTCCTTTTTCTGAAATCATTTAAAATCGGAAGTGTTTCGATTTTAATGATAAGTATGCATATTTAAAAGCGTGTTAAATTATTTACATTTCCGATATGGCGATAGGCTCGCCACCTATCACATCGTGGGACGGAACGTACAACGCGAAATGTGGGTGCCCCTAGCACCTCTGCCTACCCCTTCTGGGAACTAGGCGTGAGTTTATGTATGTATGTAATAATCAATTTAGTGTCATCTAGCTTGGACTAATTGTGATCAAAAGTTTTCCACATCTTTAAAAATATTTAAATTCAGTACTGCTAAAACAGATGGCACTATGTAACTACGTGTGTAGTACATGGTTGCCTCGCCAGATGGCACTCTATCCAACAAGTGTGTTTTGCGCAAGCCCGGCATACGTCAATACAAACAAAAAGTCTACAATCGAGACCGTAGCGTATATGTATAGCTTAGGATGATAGCGCCGGCCAGTAGTGTTCTGTTCAGTTTGCGTACATTGCTTGTGTAATTCGAGGCCGCCTGTGAATACGGCTCATAGCAAACCTGTACCATTACCGTGCGTTTTAATAATGACCGTTCTTTACGTACATATACAAAATATGTTCCGTTTAAACTCAGTGAGCTAACGTTACGAGAAAAGCAGTTTAGTTGTGCCTAGCAAAATCATCGATTTTATATTTTAAAAAGGTATACATTGATGCCTTCAGAGCGCTGGTAGTGTGTCGGTTCTGTATTATAAATCAAAATGTGCGGTTCTTCTTTTGCGTCTGGATTAAGCATTTACATTAGCAAAAATTTATGGAGTTCTACACAAATTTTAAAATAAAATATACCGGATAAATTTTAGGAAAAATCAACGTTGACTTTATTTTTAATGAATTTTGTAAGCTGCCGATTGTTCAGGATGCCTTCTTTTAGTCAAGAAATTAATGTGGATTTAAATTCCAACGAGAATGGTGCCTTGAACAATGAAGTCAAAGAAAGCACCAACAATGATGTCGAGGGCAGATACGACCAGAATGAACAGGTTTCCAACAATACTCTGCCGGTATTGAACGCCGATCAGAGGCTAGCTTTTGCTTTGAGAGACTTTTTGGGTACGTCGCCTGTGACGGTCGACGACAGTGGCTCATCACCCTCTGCCCTTGGTCAGACACTGCCTTATATTGATGAGCAATTAGATGTGGAAGACTCCGCGCAGTCTGACGAAGAAAACCAGCAATGTAGGGACACCGAAGAGGTGTTAAATAACGCCGCATGCCGGCTGAGGCGATGGCGCGCAGCGTCACGGAAACTACGCAGGCCGAGGATCATAGATAATTTGTGTACTAATATTGATAAAGAAGGTAGTTCAAGCAAAGTGTGCA
This sequence comes from Hyles vespertilio, assembly GCA_009982885.2. Classification (NCBI taxonomy): domain Eukaryota; kingdom Metazoa; phylum Arthropoda; class Insecta; order Lepidoptera; family Sphingidae; genus Hyles; species Hyles vespertilio. Next base: position 13,977,239 of record CM042808.1, on the reverse strand, counting down.
ACGGTGGACATACCGACCTGGCCGACAGGTTGCGCAGCTTGGCAGCCGCGGGCAGCATGTCGGCTTCTTCGGTGGAACTGCTGTCGCTGGCGCCGCCTCCTCCCGCTGCCACAGCGCCGCCGTCGCCGGGATGCCTGCTCTCACCCTCGCTCGCAGACCAGAGCTCCGCAGAATATTTCGTAAGTTTACTGTACACTTCTAAATATATACCAAAACACGTGCAACGGAGTTATTAAATACCATCTTATTATAAATCAGAGTGCATTGCAGCATTAAGGATCAGATATAATACTTATGTAGTTGTATTGAGCGACGCACGCATTGCGTAGGTAATAAACAATACCACATTAATTATATTTACATATCATATAAAGAGATAAAAATAAACATTGATATAAAGAGATTACAAACTTTCGTACAAGTAATTTGTTAAGTAGGTTTGTGCATCTATCTATTATTGTCAAAACATTGAATAAATTATAATATAGACATTCCGTAGACGTAATGTGTGGAAGAACTCTGTTGTTTACTCCACATTCTTAGTGTTATATAGATAGATGCTTCGCATCATGCATGTGATATGAATATGTGGTACAGTTCAGTTTACGCGGTTTTTCTAAGCCACAATACATGAAGTAACTCAGTATTGAATTTCATTTCTGCATGTATATCGCCTCTCGCGAATACATAATATACGATCCAAATAGAGAAGTAAAGTTTGTATTATGACTGTTTTACCAGATTCGTTTATGTAATACACGTAACGTGTGAATAATCATTCACTAACCTAAAAAATATTCATATAAAGTATAAACAAACAAATGCTCTGTTATTGACGCACTACTGATAACACTAAAATAAGGCGTATTATACATTGCGTTCTTAATTATAATGTATTGTAGCCAGTTTATGTCTATAAATACTGAGAAGAGTAAGCAGGAAAATGCATTTGCACCATCTAATCATACAGAAAACAAAGAAATATTTTTTGTTGTTTTAAAAACTCATTGGAAATAATAAATAAGTGGTATGATCCAGTATGATCTGAACTTAATGACGTTAAAGCGTACATTTTTAGATACCCGCCTGTATGCATAACAATGTTATCAATGATTTATTTTTGTACTTAATGTGTAGGTGGATTGGCGCCCCCGTGAGTGTATTTTTTCCGGCACCTACACCTAAATTATCCTTATATCTATGCTTGGGTGATTATTATTGTTCAACATACTACTGAAATGATATCTAAAGATATGTCTATTTACATAATATGATAAGTAGATAATTTTGCGTTTTCTTTAAATAAGGATTTGAATTTGGGCGTGACGTTTGAGAAGCGAGTGTGAAGGCACCTAAAAGTTTACTATAAAATAAATGGTACGGATTAATACGGAATAAAGAACTACAAAACACTTGTTTTGTAAATACATGACGTTTTTAAATGAACATTAGATGTAATTAGATTTAATTCAAAAATTAATTTTTATAGATTTATAAATATGTTGCTTATAGTAAATTGCTTTATTTATTTCACCGACGAATTAAATCTAATATCAAACAAAAATAGCATAATGTATATTAAAAATGGATTTAAGGAAATAAAACAGTTAATCGCGTAAAACAGTTAATAATTAACTTAATTATTAACTGTGTGTGTTTTACGCGAATACATACATACAGGAAACAACTTTAATATTTTTGATGCACAAATAATTTCCCTCTATAATTTATTGTAATATTATCGTTAAGGCCCACGCACTCACTCTCACGTACACTTGTAGGCAAATAAATATATTCCTCAATGTCTGAGCATAATATGTTTTGTAGAGGAGTGTAACTTACTATTTATTTTCATTTGACCTGAATTTAAATTAGGGCACTAGTGTCGAAAAGTTGTAGTCTTTATTTATTTGTATACTTCGATACTTATTCAGTCATAGAATCGCTAATAATTGATTATACATAGATACGTATTAACGTGTATATTTATTATTATATTTATCTTTTATTTTTCATTCGCGTACTCGAAAACTACATACTTAAATACCACTAGATGGGCTAACTATAGCAAGGCACATAAAAGTAACAGTTTACTTAAAATTAAGAGTAGAAACTAATTAAACCAATAAAATTTATAATCAAATTAGTTATCAATCCATTATTAACTTTCCAAATTTCATATACGTTCGACAATTAAAAAAAAAATTAAAAATAAAATTGCAAACGATATTGTATTTAATATATTAAAAGTATCGTATAAAGATCGCAGTCGAGATAACGTACCTGTTAAATATACGGATATCAGATACGCAAAGTGCTCATGGTGATATCAGTAAGAAATTGTTCAAAATAATACCAAACATACAACAGCAGAGATGATGTTTAGGAACGTTCATTTTGATAAAAAATATACGTTAAAGAATGTGTAACAAGGCGAATGTGTGAGATCAATTGACTCAAAAAAAATTATTAGGATTTATTGCTAAATACCATCAACAAAATGTTGGTAACATCGGAAATGTAAATATTTTGTTCGCATGCTACATAAGCAGTAGGCACGAGTACTATCAAAAGCCCGCTAAGTCACCTAGCCATTTTTTGAATGGTGTTCACCTTCTGAGACACACATATCATAATTAAACACTTATGGAGATTAATAAAGTGATAAAGTGATGGCCTATAAATAAATAATTTACGTCTTTTAAGATTAAACCTCAATGTGACGCACACTTTTGGCGAAGAAATAAGCCATTGAGCTACCCGTTAGAAGGTTGTTTTGAGCAACCTTGCGAACAAATCTCTAAAATCTCAGATAGGCAGATTCAAAATAGGTACATATTTGTTCGTTATTAAGGTAAATCTACATGAATATTTTTATAATGAAAGCTTTTTAATATTAGCATATTATTACACAGAGTGAGTTGTAAGATTTGCTTTAGTGTTTTGCCAATAAAATCATTCGCACAGTTGAACAGTCTGAATATTTATTGAATAAATCAAGTTCCTGACGTCACGGTGTGCGTTGGTTTCTGCCGCTTAAATATTTATGTATTTACATCAATCCAATATACTATGTTTAACAGTTTTGGGGTTATTAAAGCCATGTTCCATATATTTTCTAATCCGTACCAGTTACTAAGTCCGTATTGGTTTAAAATTTTCTGTAATCAATAGGCCTCGAAAGAAGTGACAATGCTATGTCAATAACAAATATAGTCTTTCGGGTTTAGCACGTTTTCGAACGTTTTATTAAAACGGTTTTGAATTAGCTTTGATACGTACAAATATATTTATTATTCATAGTGGCGCGAACGTCATTATTAACAAAATATTAGTGAGTTAAAATGACTGTCTAAAATAAACTATGCTCGTTAACGTCAAAAATATATAATATGGTCGACTAAAATAACCCTGATGATAGGTTACGTTGAAGAACAACCAATCTTCGTTGGTTCCGCATTCACCCTTTCCCGTAATACATATATCGGTTGAGGTTTCTTGACGAAGAGTAGCTATTACAAGAGGATTAATCGTATTATCAATTATTTTATATGTCATACATTCGCAACTTATATTTACGTCATAAGTGGGAGATTAAAATAAAAAACAAAACAGATTTGAATGTATTATTGTATTGTTTCACGCGGTCACAGCATGAAGCGCACGCAGCTGTATGTGGCGTGCTGTATCGATTGGTTCAACTCGATGATTGACATTAATCTCAACCATTCGTTACACTTCAATAAATATCTGGTAAAAAGAAATACTCTGTAATAGATACTCCATTCTAATAATTGATTTATAACATTGGAGAAACACAACGAAAGCACCTTCGGAAGTAATTAGATTAACTAAACATTATGCTTTATATCTTGTAAAACTGGCGCAAATAATGTAAATGTTTTATTTTCACCGTTGATTTACCATGAATAGGCTTTGGCCTACAAACGACTTGGGTAGTTAACAGTCAGCTATGACGCATTTCGCGTTTTGGTCTATACAATTGTTCTGCGGTATGTGACCTACCGTTGAGATATAAAAACATGAACAATTTTATTAAATATAGTACCAAAACATCGAATGCGATGTAGGTTTGAGCCCACTTTTCTAATATTGAGGTGACAGGTATAAAAATGGTGTTATCTCTATATACTGAGGATTAATGAGAAACACGGTCATGCGCTAGTCTGATTCGAGTGGTCTAAATCACCACCCTACTTAGCCTGCGTAGGTACTTCATTTTTTAATGACTACTTATTAAACATTTGTTTAACAAACAGGAAATAATAACATTAATGTAACATTTTTAAAACATCAGGGAAAGCCATTAGCGTTGTAACATTCCATTAGTGCACTGATTGTTTGTGACGTCAATAGACCGTTTAGGTAGAGTTTCTGGGAATTAAAACACAAACAAAATGAAATCAAAGAATGAAGTTTAGTTTTCTTCCAAAGTCGGCAGCTAGATACGTTAGATGCGCTATTCAGGTCGACCTCTTGAAGCGATGGAGCGGGCGACGGCAGAGGTACCTCGGAGGGTGCCCTCATGACCCAAATTTTCGCAATGACGTCATCGAACATCGACCAGTATGTGGGTCGTGCCATGCGGCATGCACCAGCCATCAAATCTGAATGTTGTTGTTTACCAAATAACAGTAATAATAATAATCTAAATGGCTCCTAGATTAACTATAGTCTATAGTCCATGTAATAGCATGTACCATTAATAAATTATGTAAATGGAAAAATAAATAGAAGAGTTACAAGGAGATAATAAATTTTTGTAATTAGTGCGTAAATATGTGGGTGCGTCTGAGCCTGGTCTGAGTTCTGATAATCAGCTGACCGCATACGTCATGCATGTGTGAGCCGTGAGACATAATCACTGAAATTTCTTGGACGAGTCACGTACATTCACTCGCTCGGTGTTAACCGCGACAAAGGTAATGACGCAAATCATAAATGCGGAAAACAACGCGCGTTTTCCCACGAGAAGGATAAAAATTGCAAAACTAAAAACCTGTCATCTCGCACCTAAAGCCTAAATTAAATATAGTTAATGTTTAAATATTTGTACTCCGAGTCTTTTCTATATTGTAATTGTCTGTATTTATATTTTATACTCGCTGTATTTAAACTACTCGACTATACTCGTATAAGTACATTTCCTTCGACATTTGGAATTACAGTGAAACAAACATTAATTGGTGATTAACGTGTAATTTGATTGTTGTTTAGTTCTATATTCAACGTTCAATTATTTACTCTGTAACGTTAATTTTATGTAAAGGGCAAGATGGAAGGGCGGGCTAGATGTAAACTTTCTATATTTTCCTAACCGTGTGACGAGCACCCTTGTCTCCAATCTATGGAGCCACAAGGCTCTTTTATGTTTAAGAACAGAACCTCAGCCAAGCTGGAACCAGCTTGCGACTTGTGCACGTGGTTCTTGTTTTTGCGTCAATTTATAACGCTAACAATGATTTTTTGCAGTGATATTATAAATAGAATTTAAGTATTTTACAGTTTAATTGGATACGTAGTAATCATCAGAGATAGATTTAATGAATATATATTAATAGACAAAAAAAGGGTTTTTCAAATTGTTAATGTTTGGATATGTATCAGTTTTGGTTAGTCATCTAATACACAAAATGGAGCAATAGAGATTCTTGGGCTGAAGAAATTATTCACAGTGTAATACAGAGATACTTTAAAGAAGAGAAATTTAAGCAACTCAACTAAAAAATACTTATTAATTACCTACATATTTTTAACTCAGTTAAAGTATTTGTTAAGACTGATAATATTTTTTACCTCGTTGTTTAAACATTTTTTGCATAAAAAAATTAAGTGGCCTTCTTTTCCGCTCTTATTCTTTAATATAAAATTTATTTTACTTAGTTATACTAATAATATACCTAAAGGGCAACACTTGTATTATAACTCTTTTTTCTCAAATACAATTTTGATTATATCAGCATATCAGCAATACGTATCGTTTTTAGCGTCACACTGTCTAATTCAAATATGTCACATCGTGCCATGTTCTAGACAAAACGTCTACGATCATTTGTTAATACTTAGAAAACGAACCATTTGCGTCACAAGAGTTTTGCATAAAGAAAAAAGCTAAGTGCGGGCAGATCGAATGACTCGTGGGCACTCAAACACACTAGTAAATAAAAATAATAACAATTTGTACCAGCCATAAACAGTCACGGACCCCCTTTATGATTGAAAATACGATTGAGAGGGATTAGTCCATATACATAGTTCACCGCGCTAGCCTTGTGCGGGTTGGCGTACTTTACATACCATATTAAATTGTTTAATTAATATATACGTAGTATAAAAATAAGCCGTATGAGATCTTATTATATTCTTTTCCTATGGCCATATTTAGGTGGTAAATACATTTTTTCTTAAAATAATAGTGTATGCTTTTTGTTTATAAATATTCTAAGATATAAAAGAGTTTAAATTATTATTTTAGCAAAAACTATGGATTTACCACCCAAAAATGACGATATTTAAAAAATCATAAAAAATAATTGTCGCGTTTCTATGCGAAATTTTTAATTGCATTGTGTTTGTAGCCACTAAAACTACCACCCGGCTTCGTTTTCGGTAGCAGTCTTGAGATACCCAGTATACTATACGCGCGTTCACCAATCATTATTAGGGTTCCGTACCTAAAAAGTCAAAACGGAATCCTATTACTTAGCGTTCGCTGTCTATCTGTGCGTCCGTCTGTCTGTCTGTTTATCTGTTCCGTCTGTTTGTCTGTGGTTCAAAATTTCAGCTTTCTAACTATCACGGTTTATGAGATACAGTCTGTTGATAGTCTGTATCTCATAAACCGTGATAGTTAGAAAGCTGAAATTTTCACAAATTATGTATTTCCGTTGCCGCTATGCAAACAAGTAGAAAAATAAATAAAAATGGCTATATTAAGGGATGTCCCCATACAATGAACGTGTTTTTTCGTATTTTTTGCTCAATATTAAAAACGGTAACAGGTAGATGCTTTAAATTTTCACAGAATATTTAGTTGTACCTTTCTATGTTAAAAATTAAATAAAGATAAAGTAAATATTAAATGGAGGCTTCCATACAACAATCGTTATTTCTAAACAAAATTTTAACTCAAACTTAATAAACAGGGACAAAAGTGATTTTTAGGGTTTCTTTTATAGATTATGTTACGGAACCCTTTGCGCGCGAGTCCGACCCGCACTTGGCCTGTTTTTATACACAGACGCGCGCGCGAACTTGTTTGTGTGTAGTTTATGAATGGGCTTATTATGGACGTGCATATTGTCAACGGGCTTATTCACAAACAGTTTTAAATCTCTTTAGATATCGAATGTTGTGTCCCTTTTTAACGACTTATGAATTTAGTTTGAGAGAAGAAGGTAAACCATTAGATAACAAAAATAGTTTTCAAAACTGTCTATAATTAAGACCGTAAGTTTTTGTGAGTATAAAAGTCATGGAAGATTTTGAAAAAACATATTAATGGACAATAATCATGGTTTTGAACCTTCGGCGACAATTTTAATAATTAGTGAAAAATAGACCTGTTATTAAAATTTGTTGTAAACTTTCTATATTTTCCTAACCGTGTGACGAGCACCCTTGTCTCCAATCTATGGAGCCACAAGGCTCTTTTATGTTTAAGAACAGAACCTCAGCCAAGCTGGAACCAGCTTGCGACTTGTGCACGTGGTTCTTGTTTTTGCGTCAATTTATAACGCTAACAATGATTTTTTGCAGTGATATTATAAATAGAATTTAAGTATTTTACAGTTTAATTGGATACGTAGTAATCATCAGAGATAGATTTAATGAATATATATTAATAGACAAAAAAAGGGTTTTTCAAATTGTTAATGTTTGGATATGTATCAGTTTTGGTTAGTCATCTAATACACAAAATGGAGCAATAGAGATTCTTGGGCTGAAGAAATTATTCACAGTGTAATACAGAGATACTTTAAAGAAGAGAAATTTAAGCAACTCAACTAAAAAATACTTATTAATTACCTACATATTTTTAACTCAGTTAAAGTATTTGTTAAGACTGATAATATTTTTTACCTCGTTGTTTAAACATTTTTTGCATAAAAAAATTAAGTGGCCTTCTTTTCCGCTCTTATTCTTTAATATAAAATTTATTTTACTTAGTTATACTAATAATATACCTAAAGGGCAACACTTGTATTATAACTCTTTTTTCTCAAATACAATTTTGATTATATCAGCATATCAGCAATACGTATCGTTTTTAGCGTCACACTGTCTAATTCAAATATGTCACATCGTGCCATGTTCTAGACAAAACGTCTACGATCATTTGTTAATACTTAGAAAACGAACCATTTGCGTCACAAGAGTTTTGCATAAAGAAAAAAGCTAAGTGCGGGCAGATCGAATGACTCGTGGGCACTCAATCACACTAGTAAATAAAAATAATAACAATTTGTACCAGCCATAAACAGTCACGGACCCCCTTTATAATTGAAAATACGATTGAGAGGGATTAGTCCATATACATAGTTCACCGCGCTAGCCTAGTGCGGGTTGGCGTACTTTACATACCATATTAAATTGTTTAATTAATATATACGTAGTATAAAAATAAGCCGTATAAGATCATTTATGAAATAGTTTTTATTTCGTTAAAAAAATGTATATTTAGTAATGATATACTTGAGTTCGTTTATTTTATAGTTCTGTACATACATATGATTAATCTAAAAATATTTTGTTGTATGGGTCAGGGCTATATGTACGTATATAATATGGTGGGCCGGTGGGTGTGTTTATTTATTTAAACACATAAAGATACACATTAGTCCAAGATTAACACCATTTTCACAAGTTACTCAAAGAAGTGAGTGCTGCAGCAATGTCGTATAAAGAATTATTTTTTATTGACTTCACATTTTTTTTATTAACCTCAAGAAAATAATACTTATCAACGCATCTTGGAAAACACTTTATGAGTCATTTAATTCCATTTCAGAATATCCCAATAATTGTTCAAATTATACTCATTATCTCATTGATTTAAAAACTAAGGATAGGCCCTTCAGTACATTGGGTACGTCAAAAAGATGGCTGTGAAAATCGCGCCATCTGTTAGAATTTTACGTCAATGGCGGCCATGAAATCGTTTTCAATAATGCTAAATAAAATACATGTTATATTGACTTAAAGTAATATAATTTTCACTTAACGGTGATAAAAATGTTATCTTTTTTTTCGGAACTTTCGGTCATCTTTATTGCACCCACGCACCATACAATTAGGCATTTGTAGACGACTTACAGACCGGTGCGCTGTGACGTCACAACCGCTGCACTGGTGCTGGGGATGAGGCTGGGGACCACTTTCGTGACAACACTTTTCTTGCTCTCCGCCCCGTCCATATATTTTACGTCAATGCGTTATACTATACGCGCGTTCACCAATCATTATTAGGGTTCCGTACCTAAAAAGTCAAAACGGAATCCTATTACTTAGCGTTCGCTGTCTATCTGTGCGTCCGTCTGTCTGTCTGTTTATCTGTTCCGTCTGTTTGTCTGTGGTTTATGAGATACAGACTGTCAACAGACTGTATCTCATAAACCGTGATAGTTAGAAAGCTGAAATTTTCACAAATTATGTATTTCCGTTGCCGCTATGCAAACAAGTAGAAAAATAAATAAAAATGGCTATATTAAGGGATGTCCCCATACAATGAAAGTGTTTTTTCGTATTTTTTGCTCAATATTAAAAACGGTAACAGGTAGATGCTTTAAATTTTCACAGAATATTTAGTTGTACCTTTCTATGTTAAAAATTAAATAAAGATAAAGTAAATATTAAATGGAGGCTTCCATACAACAATCGTTATTTCTAAACAAAATTTTAACTCAAACTTAATAAACAGGGACAAAAGTGATTTTTAGGGTTTCTTTTATAGATTATGTTACGGAACCCTTTGCGCGCGAGTCCGACCCGCACTTGGCCTGTTTTTATACACAGACGCGCGCGCGAACTTGTTTGTGTGTAGTTTATGAATGGGCTTATTATGGACGTGCATATTGTCAACGAGCTTATTCACAAACAGTTTTAAATCTCTTTAGATATCGAATGTTGTGTCCCTTTTTATTCGTGAGATGGTTGGATCATTGTGTAGTCACAAATGCAGCGTTGTCGACAGTGGTTAACGTGTTAGTCGAGTATGATGTGCAGTGGTCTGATCATTTCCCACTGATAATTGATTGTAACTTGGATTTAGTATCGTATAAACAGTTACCAATCTGTGCACCGGTTTTCAGTGGAGTTATTTGGCGTGAACGTACGGCTGAGCAAATCCGGAAATATAATAAACTATGTTATGCCCAACTGCGAGAAATTGATTTTCCGATGGAAATGAGTAGTTGTTGTGATGGAATGTGCTCCAATGTTGAACACAAGTTATTAATAAAAAATATGTACTTAAAACTGGTCACTATATTGTCGGATGCAGCAACAGATACTTGTAAAAGGGTCAAGGCTCGAAGGAGAGGTGGTTATGTTGCGGGATGGAACAAATATGTTGTAAGTTACCATAGAGAGGCCAGGTTGAGGTTTTTGGCCTGGGTGGAAGATGGCAAGCCTAAGAATGGTCAGACATATGTTGACATGGTAGAAAGTAGGAAGTTGTTTAAGCAGAAGTTAAGATGGTGCCAGGATAGGCAGGAACAAATTAAAATGGATGCACTTGCATCCCATCATTCCGCTAATAATTTTTCACAGTTCTGGAAAGATACCGGAAAATTTAACCAGAAGCCTGGTCTTCCTGTGAGTATTAATGGTATTTTTGACCATCACTTGATTGCAAATGCGTTTAGTAAACATTTCAAGGTGACACCGCAGCGTAATACTGGTGTGTTTCGGTCGCCCGTTGCTGGAACCATCATCCAGAAAAGAGATATCAGTTTTACATCGAAGGAGGTTAAAAAAGTTATTAATAGCATGCATAGAGGTAAATCTCCTGGATATGATGGTCTCAGCATCGAGCATCTTAGGCATGCTGGAGTCCACCTGCCACGCGTCCTATCCCTGTTTTATAATCTCTGCCTTTGCCATAGTTATTTACCAGAGGAACTTACTAAAACTATAGTGGTTCCAATTATTAAGAACAGAACTGGGGACGTCTCGGATATGAATAACTATCGACCCATCTCTCTTGCGACCATATTGGCCAAGGTGTTAGACGGTCTGCTTAATAACATTCTTAACAAACACATCAAACTGCATGAAGCCCAGTTCGGTTTCAGAAACGGGCTTTCCACTGAAAGTGCGATATTATGTCTTAAGCAGGCTGTTCAATATTATACGGACAGGAAAACACCGGTATACGCGTGCTTCCTAGATTTGTCTAAGGCGTTTGACACAGTCCTATATGATAAGCTTTGGGACAAACTGGGCAGAGTGGGTATACCGGTTGAGGTCATATCAGTTTTACAGGAATGGTACGACTGCCAGCGGAACCAGGTGAGATGGGCGGGAGCTTTGTCCGGGTCGTATGGCATGGAGTGTGGCGTGAGGCAGGGGGGGCTGACCTCTCCTTTGTTATTTAACTTGTACATAAATGACCTTATCGGTGAGCTCAGCAGCACTCATACCGGTTGTCATATTGATAGTGTATGCGTCAATAATATTAGCTACGCGGACGATATGGTGTTGCTGGGACCATCGGTAGGTGCTATTCGTAAGATGTTGGCTATATGCGAGACCTACGCTGGGGAACATGGACTGACCTACAATAAAGCAAAAAGTAAAGTTCTGCTTTTCAAGGGTAAGTCAGGTGCACCCATTCCAGTTCGTGTTCCTTCAATAAAATTATATGATAAGGAACTGCAGAGAGTGACCAGTTTTAAGTACCTGGGCCACATTGTGACGGATGAATTATCCGATGACGCAGATTTGGAGCGGGAGCGCAGGGCATTGGCGGTCCGAGGAAACATGATTGCCCGTAGATTCGCACGGTGCTCCTCCCCAGTAAAAATTACTTTGTTTAAGGCATTTTGTCAATCGTTTTACGCGAGCAGTCTATGGGTGAATCATACTCAGCGGGCTGCCAAGGTCCTGCGCGTTCAATATAACAACATCTTCAGGGTGCTGTTGCGGCTGCCTCCCTACTGCAGTGCTTCGCAAATGTTTGCTGATGCTCGGACGGATGGCTATCAAGCTATAATCCGAAAAAAGGTTGCCTCTTTATTAAGACGAGTGAGAGACAGTAGTAATAGCATCCTCGGGATGATTGCTTCTCGCACTGATTGTCCGATCCAACATAAATGGATGTGTATAATTACCGGACAAGACTGACATATCCTTATTATTATTTTACTCTTCATTATGAAATGTGTATGATTTTCTTTTTATTTTAGTTTTTCTCCAAATTAATGGACTGATTGACATTATGATAATTGTGTGCTGACTACTGTATTATTATTCTATGGATTTTATCTGAAATAAATGTTTTATTATTATTATTATTATTTTTAACGACTTATGAATTTAGTTTGAGAGAAGAAGGTAAACCATTAGATAACAAAAATAGTTTTCAAAACTGTCTATAATTAAGACCGTAAGTTTTTGTGAGTATAAAAGTCATGGAAGATTTTGAAAAAAACATATTAATGGACAATAATCATGGTTTTGAACCTTCGGCGACAATTTTAATAATTAGTGAAAAATAGACCTGTTATTAAAATTTGGGGAATACTCTGCCCCAGCACTTGCTAATACAACAATCTGGTAGGATTGTATATATTTACTTGGGTAAATACTACTCTATGCCCTGATGCTTAACCAAACATGTCATGTCATTATTTCTGAGAAAAGCAGTATCGCGTACTTAGTATAGCCACTATGCTATGCTGCTGAATATAACGAAGAGACACATTTGTGAACTCTTAATGACTTTAACTTGAATCATATAAGTATATGTATAATTAACGGAGTTTATTAAAAAAGGGTATAATAAAGTTACGCACCCATATTTCCTCAGACATCTCGAAAAATCGAATATTTTTGTACGGGGAATCCTATAAGATCTGTATATCCTGTAATGTTTCGTTGCAATCATTTTAATTTCTAGTATTTCTTACATCCGTTTATTTGCAGTCGTTTACATTAGTTGCGTTGTTGAAGGAATGATAATGAAAAATGCATGTCGAATCAATCCCGCTACAAAAATAACGTAGTAATAATTCAAAGTATTATTGGCAGCTATTGCAGATCCTAAATCCGTAGTTCTAATAACGTAGAAATAGACCGCTGCATGCGCAAACACATTAATTCCCAATTAACGTGATTATGTAGGTTAATCTATTTAACTCACGCCATTCAGGTCCAAAAATAAATATTTATCAAATCATTGTAACGTCATACGCGATATGATATTTTGTTTTATGTGAAACACAATATACTAGGTATTTAAAATTATCAAAACGTAAGCGTATCTGTACGTACTATGTACATTGTGCGTGTGTTATGTACATACATTTACCTATCTCCAATTGTTCATTGTTTTCTATGAAAGTACATTCGTAATATTAATAAACAAAATAAAGTAATAAACATATATTTTATCTTTTTATTTGTGACATACGACATACATTTGTCAGTTCAGATACGACTTATGGGCATAATTTTTAAGGTTCAACAAAATGTGTAATCAGCTGTAATGACATTAAAAGTATATCACATCTTGAAGAATAAGAATTTACTGATATTTATAAAATACTAATATCGGGAATTAGAACAGTGCCTACAATATCAATCTTGGAAAGAACAATGATTTGACTGCTTGGAGTTGATATATTAATTAAGACAGATAAATGATAACGTACATAAACTCACGCCTTTTTCGTTTCTCCTTGTGTACGGTACACACACGGCATGATAGGGGAGGAAGCCTATCGCTGTATCGGATAGAAATTACTGGCTTCGGCCTAAAAATGAATAGAAAAATCCAATATCACTTGCCCGACCCGGGATTCGCACTCGAGACGTCAGCAGAGTAATCTTCCTTTAGTACAACTGCGCCACCGAGGCAGATGAATTAATTAATCCCTTAACCTAAAATATCGATCAAATTGAATTTTTAAGTCGTTTGTTATCACGTGTTTGCGTTTACTGCGTTCCTTTCTGTACCGATACCGATTAGTAGGCCGGTGGGCGCAGCGGACACTTACACAATAAAGAGTACTTCGATTATACAACTTACACGTGCTTTGACATAAATAAACATAATTGTTTTTTTTTTATTTCAACGTCCCGGACGTAGTGCATATTGTTTATAAACTGATCAGATGCGAAGAAAGGCTTTTAAACATCTTCACAATAAATATTTATAAAGTTAAAATTTTTACAGCCTCGCTTGTCGTCCTTGATTAAAATACACATATTCCTCAACGAGGACTTTTGTGACGTCAAACTGTATAGTGGTTGGCATTGTCCGCGAACAATTTGTGTTTACAAAGTTATTATTATTACAGTTACATATTTTTACAAATTCAACGTTTAAAAAATGTATGAGGTATGTAACATTTTCTTACGCACATCATATTGTCGTTAATTAAATGCCTATGCGTGTTTAGAAAAGTAAAATATTTTTACACTGGAAAAATACGTCAAAATGTGGTATTGATGGTAAATTTAGTGCATACCCTACAGGGAAATAATCATCTTTCCTCGATAAACACAATCAAACCAGGCTGCTCCAACGTGTACAAACAAAAGCCAAACTCGAAAATGACGTAGATCGTTACGACGACACACTGTCCAACATTGTACACGGTCGCCCATCTCCGGGTGGATACGAACGTCCTAACTCCGATAACAGCAAATAAAGCAAAATAAATTAAGACCATTGCCACCACACGTCACTTATCAAATCAAGATCATCTTAAGGAAACCCGCATGTCATTGGAATAGTAATTTCTAACACACGCTGCATGATTTATTACCGGTGTAGTATGTAGTGCGTATGAGAGGTATTTCAATATGGTAAAAGTATACATATTTGTGCTATACTGAATGACGTATGTGTTATATTCATTTAAGGCAGGCGTCCACATATTCGCATCGTACGTGTCGGACGCATCGTATCAAACGAATCGTAGTGTAGTAGTACTTGTCACAGCCACGACGTGCGAACTTCTTCTTTATTTTTATTTTTTAAATAGACCTTTGTGTATCTGTTTTTGTACGTCGTTTTTAATGCTTGTGGCAAATAAAACTATTTTTCTTTCTTTCTTTCTTTTCTTAGTGCTCTTTGTATAGGAATTCATACAAGTGCATCCAATGATCTTCATCGTAGGGATCGCACATATCTCATCATATCACAGGAAGTCCACTGAACATAGGCCTCCCCCAAGGATCTCCACAATAACCTGTTGGAAGCGGCCTGCATCCAGCGACTTCCTGCAACCTTAGTCAGATCGTCCGTCCACCTTGTAGGCGGGCGTCCGACATTTCGCTTGCCTGTACGTGGCCTCCACTCAAGAACCTTTCGGCCCCAACGGCCATCGGTTCTACGAGCTATGTGCCCGGCCCACTGCCACTTCAACTTGCCAATCCTATGGGCTATGTCGGTAACCTTGGTTCTCCTACGGATCTCCTCATTTCTGATTTGTTGAGTGACTTTGAGCCTTTTAATGAGGCCCACAGTGAGAGGCCACGTCTCGGTGCCGTATGTCATCACTGGTAACACACAACTATCGAAGACTTTCGATTTTAGGCGCTGAGGTATTTTGGATGAGAAGACATCGCGAAGTTTCCCGAACATCGTCGGCAAATCGAAGGTGAGTAATATACTCGCCGTTGATGTTGATGCCGAATCCTTTCCACTGCAAGAGCTAGAAGGCATTTTCCAGCGCGGCAGTGAACAGTTTCGGAGATATGACATCTCCCTGTCTCACGCCTCTCTGTAGTGGAATAGCATTCGTGCTCTGATCCTGTACTCGGACCGACATGGTGGCGTTGTTGTATATACACCTCAACACTTCGATGTACCGATAGTCTATGTGGCACCGCTGAAGAGACTGTAGCACAGCCCAGGTCTCGATCAAATCAAAGGCTTTCTCATAGTCCACAAACGCTAAACAAAGCGGCAAGTTATACTCCTCGGTTTTTTGTATAACCTGCCGTAGCGTATGAATATGGTCTATGGTACTAAAGCCTTTTCGGAAACCGGCTTGTTCGGGAGGCTGGAAGTCATCAAACCTGCCTTCGAGACGATTTGTGATGACCCTCGAAAACAACTTATAGACATGGCTCAGGAGCGAGATGGGCCTGTAGTTCTTCAGCAAAGTGTTATCACCTTTTTCAAAGAATAGTACCACCACGCTCCTGCTCCATGCCTCCGGCGTTGAGCCCTCGAGGAGAACGGAATTGAAGAGCCTCTGAAGGACTTTCAATATCGGCGTTCCGCCCGCTTTCAAAAGCTCTGAAGTGATTCCATCCTCACCCGGCGCCTTGTTGTTTGAGGGCCATCTCAATCTCAAACAGGCTGATGTCCGGGATATCATCGCTAAAGTGTCGGATTAACTCGGCTCTCGGGTCTTCGACCGAGCTTACAGTAGGTTCGGCAACCGAGGTGCAAAGCTGTCCGTAAAACCTCTCGATCTCTCTTAATACTTCTGCCCTCGTCGATACGACGCAGCCATCGTCCGTTATCAGCCTAGACAACTGGCTTTGCCCAATAGACAAGTCTCTTGCAAATACTTTGGAGCCTCCGTTCCGCTCAATTGTCTCCTTAATGCTCACAGTATTGTGAGCACGGACATCGTGTCGCAAGGACTTCCAGATCCGTCTATTGAGCCGCCGATATGCTTCGGCGTCAACGAAAGACTGCAGCGTCAAAGATCGACGTTTGGCCATGAGGTCAAGAGTGTGGATCGAGAGTTTTTGTGGTCTATCTCTACGGCGAGGTCTAAAATACTTAGATCCCACCGTATGGACAGCTTCTACCAAACCGCTGTTTAGCTCGTCCACTGCAAGGTTTTCTTCTAGACAATCAAAGCGATTTGTCAGCTCGAGTTGAAAGCTCTCGGGGCTTTAGATATGGGCGCGAGTAGGTTGGAGCGTAGACTTCATCAAGCGACGCCTTTCTAATTGGACGGTGATATTCAATGTGCCGCTAACCATTCGGTGACCGCTACTGACCTGACCTCTGACTGACCATCCGTCTATTCGTCGTCAAGATGAAATCTATCTCGTTTCTCGTAGAACCGTCAGGACTCAGCCAGGTCCATTACCTGTGAGGCGGCTTCTGGAAAAAAGATTCATCGCGAAGAGTCCCTCTTTTTTCAGAAAGTCGGCCGGCCTCTGACCCCTGAGGTTCCGTTGCCCATGTCCAAATTGTCCCCACTTTCAACTCTGCATCGCTTCTCTTGTCCAACTTTGCGTTGAAGTCCCCCATAACAACATTGAAGTAGGTTTTGGAAGTATGTATGGCCTGACTTATGTCCTCATGCATCTCCTCTACTTCTTCTTCTGGGTGTGTCGAGGTCGGCGCGTATACCTGTATGACCTTCAATGAATATCTTTTTGATATTCTGAGTATAAGGTATACTACCCTGCTCGACACACTTTCGATACGATGGATACGATGTTGTTGATGAGAGACCTGTGGACGAGAAATCCGACACCTCCTCGGGACTGTTGGTCGTCCCCCCGGTAGAAGAGCAGGTTACCAGACATCAGGGTTATCGTATCCTCCCCGATTCTTCGGACTTCCGATAACCCCAGAATATCCCAGTGTAACC
Source organism: Hyles vespertilio (assembly GCA_009982885.2). Taxonomy (NCBI): domain Eukaryota; kingdom Metazoa; phylum Arthropoda; class Insecta; order Lepidoptera; family Sphingidae; genus Hyles; species Hyles vespertilio. The sequence goes on along the minus strand of CM042808.1, from coordinate 13,959,423 downwards.
TGCTCAATTCTTCTTCCACTTCGACAATCTTCTCGTCTGTTCCCAAAGTGCGTATGTGGTGTGTTACCAGGGCCAGTCGTCGTCGGGGGTGGTAGCCGGGGCCAACCCGGATTTCTTAGCACCCCCTGCCCCACCGTAACCATGGCTGCTACCATCTTCAGGTATAGTGGGGCTGCCGGGGACTGGGGGCCTGGTCAATCTTTGTGTCGCCATTGAGGGGTATTTGCCAATACTCGCCACGCTTGGCAGGAGGGTTGGCGAGCGCAGGAGGGGACTCGCGCTGATGACGCTGCTGCCCATCATCAGTGGGGGAAAGGAAATAGGGTTTGTGAGTAGAGGATATAATGGGAAAGGAGAGTATGGCCTGTAGGAGTGGATACTGCAGTCATGGAAGGGAATGTTTGTAGTGACTGCAGTAGCTCGTGGACCGAGGTCGCGTACTCGTAGCACCTATTCTAGGACAGGCCATGACCACTAGATAGGAGCATCTCTGACCTAACATATCTACCCGCACGCAAATTCGATACGCTTTGAGGGGCAATCCAAGCATATCCGATCGCTGCTGTGGCGGAATTGTAAAAAAAACCGTTTGATGCGATGCGTCCGCTACGTACCTACGATGCAAATATGTGGACACTAGCCTTTAAAGCCTACTATAATGTTTTGCCACATAGTGAAATGGAGGATAATGTGTTAAATATCCTTTTCATTTATAGGATTTCCCAAGTTTTGCATATAATATTTATAAAGTACATTAAAATACTTGGGATTTTTGTTTTTATTTTCTAAAGTAACGCTAATATTCGCTTTTATGATTAAATATTGTTGTCTCTATTTATGTTTAGTACATCGTCAATATGAGCGATTATTAGCTGAATATACACAAGTAACTTAGCTATTAGTTATTCCTAGTAGCACATATCCTAGGTTTGAAACTATTACTTTTGTCTCTGGCCTCAACAAATTAAGCCATCCCGCGCACTACGTAAATCACTTCACCTTTGTTTATTCTTCTAATATGTTGTTTCTACACTATATAATTTAAAGTACTTTCAAGTTTCAAAGCCCAAGCAACAGGAGGAATATTAACTCATCATAATAATTAAAGCAAATATAATCAATTGCAGTAAAATAATCAAGATTGAGAAATTTTATCACGCGATTTTTATAATCTATAATATAATAAATTTGATAATCTTTAATGTGCTTATATTTACATAAATATATTATGTAGCTCAATTATATTCCTTTGAAATCTTTTAGAAGTTAGTACACTATTTTGCTCTGCATTTATTTAAAGCGTGTATATATTTTTAATTTAATTAATAGACTTGTAAAGTTATTTGTGAATCCGCGGAAACGAGTAGCGTGTACAAACGAGATTACGAGTATGTTCGTTTCTAGTATTTGCGTTGTGAGTATCACATTTTTATCAATGTCTGCGATATATTAATGTATTAGAATTTGTGTAAAGTAACACTGTGATAAGATTATTAGACCTATTTTTTTTTTCTCTGAGAGAATCTCTGGCACCAAGACCAATAACGGAGACATTTTTTTGCAACGCGACGCGGAAATAGTAGAGCTTGCCAAGGTATAATTTTATATGAATATAGTCCGCTTCGCCAATTTATAGGCCCTGTCTTACATTCAAAAATCAAAATCGAAATAATATACTATTTTCTGATAATGGCAGGTGACTTTTAAAATCATAAAATATAGCCTAAAACTTTGTTAGCGTCGTGAAGTATCGCATCACTTGCCAAAGGCATATTATATAAATTACCTGAAGTTTATTTTGTGCCCATTACGGCGGTGGACCCGTTTGGTGGCATCGCATCTTTATCTTTGACACATAATAAAATTAGACGTACTAACAACTTACGAGGTGTCAGAAGGTAAAAATAATATTACCTTTAATTGAATAGTCTAGTTCAGGGGTCGGCAACCTGCGGCTCGCAAGCCACACGCAGCTCTTGAGATGTGAAGCTTCGGCTCTTTAATTCCTCTCTTTAACTCGAATACAATTTATTTGAATAAACATCTACTAAAAATATTTTGAATCGATTAATGAGGATAAGGCACCATTTTTATCTCAGCCACTTGTTCTCGCTTTTTACCGAACCTCTCCTCGTGTTAGGCGTCGTAACAGTCTTCAGAAAAAAATTGAAGAACTTTAAAAACTTAGAAATGTTGTAATTTCTGGTTTGTCCCTGTCTCAAAAGGTTACCGAACCGTGGTCTAGTTTAAAAGGCTGGTTGGTCGCACAGAAGTATAGCCGAAAATTTTCAGGAAAACATCAGGGCCACGATAATAATATAATTTTATCTATGATCAATAATGCTAAAAAAAAACAATCGTTAACTTATTATAACATCACACTGACGCGAAGGAGTAAATGTTGGATAAGTTAGTGTATAGGTCTGACAATAGTTTTACATATTTTAAGAGCTTGATGCGTAAGGATACTTGATTGTCTATTGAACTCCCTAGAACTAGTTACTAATATCCATTGGTTATAAAAATGCAGTGCAATTTTCTTACTAAATAAGTATGCAAAATGCACTGTTTCTAAAATTAGAAAACTACTATGCAGAATAATATATATTTGAATGTTTTACCGCATCCTTGCTTAGGTCACGTGTAGAAATGCCACTATATGTGCAACGTGAATAACGACGGTCATTGCACACTTTACTTATGAATTCATTATTGGCAGGGTTCAAGTCCGGAGTGCTGCGCAGACAGCCTGGGGTTCGAGAGCGCCAGTAACCCCGGAGCGCCGGTGCCTCCTCCCGGGCCTCGGTACAAACTGGCTACGGAAGGAACACTGAGGGTCTGCTGCTTCCAGCACACTCGCACCGTCGTAGATAAAATTCTTGCCGCCAAGTTCTTGAGGCGATGGGAGACGCACGTGCTTTGCTTACAAGAAAATCATATTGTTTCAAAAACGGTAAGCGCCATTTGCTTGATTTTGTTAATGTTACCGTTACTGATATAATTTAATTAGATACGAGATGCGCTAATTAGCGAATGTATGTATTTTTGGAACTGGATTGATCTCATTTGCACTTTGCACTTGTGTTATTTAAATATACTCCTTGGTAACTGTAAAATGTAAACGATATAAGAAAACGTAATACCGATATATCGAATTCTACTATTTGAATTTTGTACACCACGATTTATCTACCGATCAGTACTCATAACATAACATTTAACTCCAAAAATAGGTTGGTAACAAAGACGTGACGTAGTAGCTTAATGTAAATTAAATCTAATGTATTCAACGTATATCAAAGTCCAGTAGATAGATGCTTATCATTCAGAAGATGTTAAATAAACATGAAAACAAATTCGATACTTCATATAAATTTTAATAATTTAATCCAGTAAGGTGGCGACTTTTGACGTGATGGTACATGCTAGTGACGCAAAGCGAGCGCAATGGAGTGCCAAGCATTGCTTTGTAATTAATGCTGTTGTTCGTTTTTTTTTCTAATGATTATAAGCGGTCGTATCGCTTACCATTAGGTGAATGCCATGCTCATCTTGCATTTCGTCAAAGTAAATAAAGCGCTTCATTAGATGGTTAGTTATCATAGTAAACCACAATAGTGATATTTGCCCTATGAAATGAGTTGAGGGCGAGATAGAAACGACAAAAGAGGAAATTATGTTTGTATATATATGACTTGGGTAATTGCACTAGCCTGCCGCGAGTGGTGAAAGTAAAAAAGTCAGGAATACCTTCAGTGAGAGAGTGGTACCATCCTAGTCGATTCGACCCTCTATTCACATCGTAAACTTGAGAACTAAATTGAGACTCTACCAAATACATACGGCCAACTCTATTTTTTTATAATATGTTTATATGATTTGGGTCATGTGGTCTAAAGCTGCTATTTATGTTCACATCTTAATTTGTGGTGCTTATTTGGATAGCAAAAAGTAAAGTATTTTATCATGTTTTAAAAACATCTCTACATTGAAGTAAATATAATACATCATGGTAATTTGCTTTGTCAGGGTTTGTAGACTTTTTTGATAATACCTGGCCATTGCTGTCACTGACGATAACGAGGTATAGCTAATACTTTCCCTGAAATGTTTGTGAGTCATTTAATTATAGATTCAATATACCTGTTCCCTGGTAGTATTCAAATTACGAACACTTACTGGTTAAAATTAATGTAAGCATTTACGGCCTTATTCATAGACATTTTTAAAACCTATTTTAGTTGTCGGTTGCTTCGTCTTCTTCACTCAAACTACATTCAAAAGTCGTTCGATAGGTTCCAAAATGTCCATAAAGTAGATACTTATATATTTATTATTTTCCTTAATGTTTGTTTCCGAGTACTTCCGAGAGTCCATTGAGGAATTAAATACCCGACATGGTTTAGACGGAATATTACTCACATTATTTTGATGAGCTGGTGTAACGTTTAATATTCATATCATTGTAAATTTTTTTAATTTTTTTTTAATATACGTATAGGGAAATAATTCATGGAGATTTATTGACGTACTTAGCTACCATTGGAGTATTATACTGAAGTAGTAGGGGCATACGAAAACTATGCGCGTGTACAAAACACGTGGGAAATCAGTGAGACACGAGAGAATGCAGGGAGACTGCGTAGCGGTGACTACACCAAACAGAAATTATAAACATTGTTCATAGTGTCTGCTCTAGTGTTGTACAGGGTTTATCCAGACTGCGACCGAAAATGAAGCCATGTGGTAGTTTTAGACCTTACTATCCAATTGTTTAGTTGAATCTGGTATGAAACATCAAACGGTCCCTATTGGTTTAGTTGAATCATATTGGCTTCAGGCACTATGCAACTTAAAACACTTACATTACAATCAAAGGAATAAAAACCTGTGAAAATGTCCTCCAAAATATGAGAATACCAAATATTTTTAAAATTTATCTTTAGTTGGAATAAGCAATAATGATAAGATAAATAACAATTTTTGGAAAACGATGACAAATTTGCCTCATTGGTCTGGTGTTATATACCTATATGTACTATATAGGCTGTGGACCGTAACTCCTTGGGTTCCAATCCTAGTACTGGCAAATTGATCATTACTTATTTTTTTCTGATATGTGACGATTCATGTGTCATTGTATGTACATTTAAATAGCACGTAATTATATACACCTGCTCAAATATGTATTAAATATACGTCAATTCGATTATTCATAGCGTGTTATCAGTGCGTAATTATTAAGAAATTTACGATGACATCAATGTTTTATATCTTCACGCGATAATATTTGCACCGCATCGGCAATGACGTTTTAAATTTAGGAAAAATATTTGTTCGTATGCTTTCTATATGCGACACGTGTACAAATAATTCGTGTTACATTTAAGAAGTATCGTTTAATGTGTTAAAAAAACTATATAATATATAAGTCACCTGGATTTTACGTAATACATTTAATGTCAAACTTATGTATAGAGCCACAAAGTTATCTGGCCCGGTGGCCAAAACTGGAAACAAAGACGTCATTCGAAATTGTCAATCTAGCTGCCAGTCGCTGACATATCCGCCATTGGTTGTTTAATCAATGTATTTATTTTTCCTGCATTATTTAAAACTAGTGAAAAATGCCGAAAGCTTTAAAAAGTGATGCTAGGAACGTTTTACTTCAGGTATTAAATTTTACGTAGGATGAAAAGCGTCTTCCGAAATCAATAATACCCTTCGAAAAATTGTATTAACGCGTAGCTGCCACCAAAGGTTTGTGTTGTCAGCTTTATAAAATAAATTCCACGAAAACAGAATGATGTACGTACTAGTAGAATATAATATGTAAGTACATATCATAAACTAAAATGTATCTTACTCGTCTCATTTTACGTTACGTGCGTGGTGGCCTGTTGGTAAATGGACCAGACGCAGCAGCCAACTTGTTCACGCTGGTTGCGGGTTGGAATCTCAGGTCACACTTCTGACTTTTCGGAGCCATGCTTGTATTGATAAAAACGCGCTATAACGGTGAAGGAAAACATCGTGAGGAAACCTGCATACCATAGCGATTTATTAGAATTTCTATGGTATGTAAGTCCACCAACCCGCATGAGGCCAGCGTGGTGGGCTATATGGCTTGTGATATGGCCTAACCCCCCGCAATCGTACTCTCGATTGTGGAGGAGAATACAGATACACTTTTTTAAGGGTTTTGGGAAGCGATTTGTTAGAAATCGTGTGAAGGAAAAATAATATGCAGATGAAACTGGTCATTTTCTCGACACTATTGATCGGATTGAAAAATCTTACTTTACCCCATTTATTGCAATATCTATTTTTAATGGCAACACCAAATTCGATTACAGCGACTCCCTCACCGGGTCAGATAACTTTGTGGCTCTATAAATTATATAATTAACTAGTGGCCCGGCCCGGCTTCGCCTGGGTGCAAATACAGATTCCAGTCCATATATTATTTAAAATCAATATGACACCCGTTGTCTAAACTGCTTATCCAATTTCAATCCCATCCTGTACCTAATCTTATGTCCCATTTTATCCACCTTATATTCTATTCTATCCCATCTCTCCAGATTCAAATCACTATGTTGCTACGGAGATATTATAACACTGTTACTACTCCGACGTCATTCATTGAAATCAATTAAAAGATAGAACATACTTGACCCAACCACGCTTCGCTATGGCTTAGTTATTATATAATTAATTTTATATTCAACTAGCGGCCCGGCCCAGCTTCGCCTGGGTGCATATATTTTTTGATTCCACTCCACACCAAATACATGTTATTTTTCCTATAAACTCTTGTATACCTAAACTTGACGTAGCTGTCCTACTGTCCGGCTCAATCCCGTCTCATCCGTCTGTTCAATCTCTTCCCGATCCGTCCCGTCCTTTCTCTTTATTATCCATCCCGTCTTATAACGTGCATTTACATTTCATCCTATCAAATCTGTCAGCTATCCCAGCCCTCTCCCGTACCTTCCACTCTATTATATCCCGTCTCTCCATATACATGTACATATAAAGATTGCCTTATGAAATTTTGACATTAAAAACTTTAGCGTTTTTTATTGTCCATCCAATATTACGTCCCTTATTTCAGCACCAAAATGCTGTTTTTCCTAATAATATTGCACGCCATTACTTTTTGTTAGTAAAACTTTTTGTCAACATAGAAACCAAATACAAATAGTATAATTCAAGTCAATGGTCCAAATAATCAGTACAAGTGTTATCTTAGAAGAACTCTTGTGAATAGTGCCAAAAAACGAAATTGAAATTTGTGTAACTAAACATTCTGTGAGGTACGTTTAAACTTAAAACTTTAAATGAACACTACAGTTCTAATAGAAAATACGGCTCTAGTGAAAGTGCAAACTGTGTTTCTGATCATTAGTGCAATAAGTGTTATAAACATTGCAGTTACATGACGGTTAACTAATTGTAACAAACAAATTCAAAAGAAGGTGACCTTAACGTTCTTCATGTTCTACAACAGACTTTCAATAAGAACTCTTATTTCGATAATTACGTCAATGCGGTTCTTGGCCTAGAGATAAAGAACGCAATATACTTGAATGTTCATCTTGTTGTGTGTTCGAATCCTATTGAATCCGAGACTTTTTGTGCATTTTTCAATTATTATAAATGTGCCTTCGATATTTGTGTAACTCAGTAGTAATATTCTCACTGCGAATACACAATTATAAAAAATATTAACATTGGTCAGTCAAGAAATAGCAATATATTCCTACGCACCAAATCACACGAAAATATTTCGACTAGCACAGTGGTGGTTCTGCTGTACGAGTGCATAACAAATTTATTAATATAATTATACACCATGGCAACCAAAAATTGTGCAGGTTGTATGCAGGTATTCAAAGGTAGGAATGGCATCCAGTGTCCCTACTGTAGCCTATGGTATGACCTTATTTGTGCGAATATACCTGAGAAACAGTTTCGACTAATGAGCATTGAGAGTAGAAATATATGGAAATGCCCTGCTTGTCTTAATAAACTACCAAAGTGTGACAATACTAACACACCAGTCCGACCGCCACCACCGGATAGCCCTCTTCAGCGAGATTGCATCTCTCCAAGTAATACTACTGTTATTTCCGATACAATTGTGCCACCTCATTGTGGAACACCTACCCCAGTTTGCAGCACATTAAGGATTGATCTCACAAGCGACTCACTTAGAGCCATGATTAGAGAGGAAGTGGGCCAAGTACTACGGGAAACAATTAAATATACGATGGAAGAGCATTTGAGCAAAATTAACGAAGTCATGAATAGTTTTCAGCAATCTTTATCATTTTTCAATGATAAGTATGAGGAGATGAAAAATATGATGGAGGAAAAGTCTAATAAAATACAGGAATTGGAAAAACACAATACCCACTTGACGAACACTCTCAAAGATGTTACAAAGCGTATGAATCTGATGGAACAGCACGCTCGTTCTGATAATGTGGAAATACAATGCTTACCAGAACATCGAGCTGAAAACCTCATCACCACCGTGAAGCAGCTTGGCAAAGTTATGAACTGTGACATCAACGACGCCGATATACAGCACTGTACTAGAATAGCAAAAATAGATCCACAGAATAAAAGACCTAGATCCGTTATTGTTAAATTCACCAGTACCCGCCTTCGTAATTCATTCCTTGCAGCGGCAATAGCATTTAATAAAACCAATAAAAATAATAAGCTCAACACTTCCCATTTGGGAATTAGTGCCGATATCCCTCAACCAATATATGTTACGGAGCATCTTTCGCCTGAGAACAAACTCATCCACGCTGCAGCGCGCACACGATCTAAAGAATTAGGGTATAAGTTTCTGTGGGTTCGAAATGGCAGAATCTTCATGAAGAAAGACGAATCTTCAGATACTATCCTGGTCAACTGCTTGGAAAAATTAAACAAAGTAAAATAGTTCTGATATTGGGTTTGATTATCCATCTGTTTGATTGAGGATTATATTTATGTTAATATTATAAAATTCGATTGTATTAAATTCTATTATCAAAATACGAGAGGCTTAAATAGCAGTCTGGCAAAACTGCGTCAACATTTATGCAATAGTGACTATGATGTCTACATCATGACTGAGACTTGGCTTTGTAATAGTGTGTATGATTCCGAATTATTTGGTGATAATTTTTTGCTCTACAGACGGGATCGGGAAACTTCCTCTTTAAATAACCACAAAAAGACAGGAGGGGGAGTTTTAATAGCAGTATCAAAAAAATTAGACTCACGGCGGATTTCTCAATGGGAAAGTAATTGTGAGGATCTGTGGGTTACCATTGACTTACATAACAACAATACTCATAAGACACTAAAATTATGTGCAGTATATTTACCCCCGCCCTTGCGTAAAGAATCATTCGAACATTTTATCGATAACTGCTCTTCAGTAATGGACATTAGCAGCAATAGTTATACATTGATTGTAGGTGATTTCAACATAAGTAGCATCGACTGGATACAGAACGACTGTGATTGTTCCCATGCGTTAACACCTTCTTTTGGTTCTGGTTACTTTAGGGATACCCTTATTGACTTTATGGATCAGCATAACATGCAACAATTTAATAACATAAAAAATTCTCAGCAAAAAATTTTAGATCTAGTACTATCTGACATAGAAATTATAAGGGTCAGTCAATGCATCGATCCTATAAGAGCCATAGATAAATATCATCCTCCAATTGAATTTATACCTTATATCTATATTAAGACGAAAAATAAACCTAAACCTCTAGATAAGTATAATTTTTACAAAGCAGATTACGAGTCCATTACCGGAGCATTAGAGAGTGTTAATTGGGACGAGGAATTCAAGTTGTGTACCGATGTGGATGCTATGGTTGATAAATTCTACATCATAATCAGAGAAATTATCACGAAGCATGTACCCAAAACTGTATACTATCGCGGAAAATATCCTCCCTGGTATACACCTGCATTGAAAAAGTTACTAAATCGTAAAGCGTCACTACATAGGAAAATTAAAAAATATAAAGACCCACTGGATATAATAGAATTTAATTATTTGAAAAAGGACTCCAATATACTATTGAAGCTGTGTTACAAAAAATATATCTCCAGTATTGAAACCGCAATAACAAAGCATCCCAAGTATTTTTGGACCCACATAAAAAATTTACGTAAACAGGAGTCATCTTATCCGGCTCAAATGTATCTGCAAGAAGAATATGCAAATAACACTACAGACATATGTAACCTATTTGCTAAACAATTTTCATCTGTGTACGAACCGCGAGACGGCAATTTAATTATTAATAAGAGCGTTAAGTCCGATACACCTGAAATTGATGATATAATAATTTCTCCTGATGCTGTTGTTAAGAAGCTTTTGGCACTTGATCTTTCTAAAGGTTCGGGTCCTGATAACTTACCTCCAGTTTTCCTAGTTAGGTGCGCTACTCAGTTATCTACACCGCTTATAAATATTTTTAACACTTCCCTAAAATCCGGCAAATTTCCTAGTCAGTGGAAACATGCTAGAATAGTACCGATTCATAAAAGTGGCGGTCGCGAAATAATAAGTAACTACCGTCCAATATCAATTTTATCTACAATATCTAAAGTCTTTGAACAATTAGTGTATCCTATTTTTTATAATCACGTAAAAAACTACCTGTCTCCTCATCAACATGGTTTTATGAACAAGAAATCGACCAATACTAACCTTGTCACATATGTTAGTAACCTGTCAGCAGCCATAGATCAAGGCTTGCAAGTTGATGCCATATATACCGATTTTTCGAAGGCCTTTGACAAGGTAAACCATAATATAATCATTCAAAAGCTGCAGCTGGTTGGTATCACTGACGTTGCGTTGCAATGGTGCTGTTCTTATTTAGAGAATAGACTATCATCTGTTGTTATTGATGGGGCGGTGTCGAGATCTTTCGTAGCTACATCTGGCGTACCGCAAGGTTCAAACTTAGGCCCACTATTTTTTAATATATTTGTAAATGATTTAACGAATATATTTAGATATTCTACTCCATACATGTTTGCTGACGATTTAAAATTGACCCGTATAATATACTCAGAACTTGACACCCAATTACTGCAGACGGATTTGGAGGCCTTAAATCATTGGTGTGACAGAAACAAAATGCATTTAAACTGTAATAAATGCTATCACATTAAGTTTACGCGCAAGCGAAATAAAATTAAGTCCGCATATCACGTACTGGGAACTCAACTGACAGAAGTAGGTGTCATCCGAGATCTAGGTATTTACATGGATAGTGAAATGCGTTTTACTGAACATTACGATACAATAATACGCTCAGCCCGCAAGGCTCTTGGTTTCGTTTTGCGTTCCTCGAAAGAATTTAAACAACAGACAACAACCATATTGCTTTATAACTGTTTTGTGAGGAGTAAGCTAGAGTACTGTAGTACGGTGTGGAATCCCTCATATCGGGCTCACGTGGCTAGAATCGAGAGTGTACAAAAGGGATTCGTCCGAATCCTAGCATCACGGAGGAATGTTAAAAGATCAGTAAGATCCTACAAAAAACGACTACATTTATTTAATTTAATGTCTTTGCAGTCGCGCCGCGATTCATCTGATCTCATTTTTCTATATAAACTCTTAAATAATTATATGGACTGTCCGGATCTATTAAGCAAGGTATGCATAAATGTGCCTCAAAGGATACCTCGCTATACTTGTCCATTATTTAAAGCACCTAGGGCCCGAACCAATCTCGGAAAACATTCGCCAATAGCTAGATTGGCGTACAAATACAATGAAATATCAGTTGCCTCACCAGACCTAGATATTTTTAATAACACATTACCAAAATTTAAACAACTCATTAAAGATGCTTTAATGAGTAATAAGAATTCGACCGAATAAATGTTGACGTAGGATTTGATTAGATTGCATAAAATAAAACAAAACTAAACTAATTTTAAGAGAATTTGTTAATCTGTTCTTTTGTTCGCCTTTTGTGTTTAATAAATATATGTTTTAATACATTTTAAGCCATATTTAAATTTTAATGCGATAGAAATAAGTTCATTTCTTTGTATTACTTTTTATTTTTGCCGTTGTTACTTTTTATTTATTATAACTTCTCTAAATTTATCTCATTAAGATTTTTGGATTGTTTTAATTAAAGATTACTTAATTAAAGTAACATAAGTAACATAATTTACAATTATCTTTTTTCACATTTTCTTAATGACCATAATATTTTTATTACTATTTAATATTTTGTTCAAATGTTTTTTGTTTATTATTTTCTTTGTTTTTGATTGTATTCTTTTTTTTTAATTTTATTTGATTGTATTCTTTTTTTTTTATTTTATTTGATTGTATTTCCCACAATTTGAGCAAGCTGTGTCATCCTGTAATTTAAGACGCACAGAGATCAGTTTTTTAAATTGTGTAATTTACTGAATGTATGTTATGTGTAGTCTTAGTTGGAGACCAATAAATAAATTAAATTAAATTAAATTAATAAAGTAATAATAACCATTTAAAAAAAGAATTGGCCAAATTGGTCCAGGCGTTATTGAGTTATGCGCTTACCAACACTTTTTGTGATTCATTTTTATATTATAGAAGAAGATATTATAGTCCACCCTGCTTGCTTAGTGCAAGTTGGCGGATTTTATTTCACGTAGAAATTAATCCGAAAAGTCAGAGGTGTGCCCTGGGATTTGAACCCGTGACCATCGTTAACTTGTTGGCAGTCGCGTCTATTACGTTACCATATACAAATTAATAAAACCTTCATACTGCCTTACCAGGTGACGTAAGTAATAGAACAAATATTAAAAAATATAAAACTGCATATCGTTTCATTATAATGTCTAGATACGGCATCAACGTACCAATATTTTTTTTATTCTTGAGTCTGAAAACAATACTAATGCGAAATTTAAATATGTCCCCCAGCGCATCTAAAAGTATAAATTCAAAAAACAATGTCGTTTATGAAAACGAAAAATTATAATTAGATATATTTTGGTATACTCCGGCAAAACGCTTCGATAGAGTATACTTTGTTTAAAACTGTTGCAATAATCTCAAAAAATAATGGGCGATTTTGGTAGATGTGGACATCGTTTTAATTTACATTTAACAAAATTATGCGCAAGACGCCGTATCTAGATAATATTATATACACGATGTACACATTTTTTGAATTTTGTTCTATTTCGTCAGCCGTCAATGAAAGACAATGGAAAGATAGATCATTTTACGTTGGATGGTAGTTGAAGCTGGACCGTCTTTTACGTCTCCCGTCAAATAAACAAAGATCATCCTATATTGGCTGGACGCATCACGCTTAAACGATACCCAAAAAAAAGGTTTTTAGTATCTTCCTCAGAAATTTTCCTATTTTTCTCACCCCTAAAACCTTCCCAGGACTTCCACGAATATTTCAAGACCAAAATCAGCCAAATTGGTCCAGGCGTTGTTGAATTATGCGGTTACCAACACATTTTGCGATTCATTTTTATATATAAGATTACTTAGCATAGCATAAAAGCCCGACCCACCTTTGCCTGGATGCAGATATTTTTTTTATTTAACTCCACACCAAATACATGTTATTTTTCGTATAAGCTCTTGTATACCTAAACATGAATTAGCTATCTTACTGTCCTGCTCAATTCCGTCCCATCCCGTCTGTTCAGTCACTTCCCGATACGTCCCGTCCTTTCTCTTCATTAACCATCCCGTCTTATACCGTGCATTTACATTTCGTCCTATCAAATCTGTCAGCTATCCCAGTCCTCTCCCCTACCTCCCACTCTATTATATCCCGTTTCTCCATATCCAAATAGTGTGCCTTATAAATTTTTGACATTAAACACTTTAGCGATTTTGATTATCCATGCAATCCCTATATCCTAAACCCCCACTATGCTGTTTTCCAAAAATATTACGCCATTAATTTTTATTACGAATGAAGAGATAAAATATAAATTTTCATAGAAATACACTCACACTCACACACACAATTAATGTAGTAACAATTATATTTAACTGGTTTCTCAAGACACAGGCAACGCCTAATTTAAGAATCCCTGCAATATTCTCCATAATTATATAAAATTGTTATTTTATTCAGTTCAGTTCAGTTTTTATTTTTATGTGTTACTAGCGGCCCGGCCCAGCTTCGCCTGGGTGCATATTATATTTTTTGATTCCACTCCACACTAAATACATGTTATTTTTCGTATAAACTGTATACCTAAACTTGACGTAGCTGTCCTACTGTCCGGTTCAATCCCGTCTCATCCGTCTGTTCAGTCTCTTCCCGATCTGTCCCGTCCTTTCTCTTTATTATCCATCCCGTCTTATAACGTGCATTTACATTTCGTCCTATCAAATCTGACAGCTATCCCAGCCCTCTCCCGTACCTTCCACTCTATTATATCCCGTCTCTCCATATACATATACATATAAAGATTGCCTTATGAAAGGACATTGTTCCGGCTCCATACATGTTCTGCCTAAGAACCGTTCGAATCGAAAGTGACTAATATAAACTCTTAAAATTATATGGAATCCTATGAAATAAGTTTTCACGAACGGACACTTCAGAAAACTAAAATAATTACGAAAAAAGTCAATATTTTGAGGTTATAAATAAAAAATAACCAAGCTTGCGTGAAATATTAGAGTAGTAATATCAAAGTAATATTAACAATATATGTACAGCTATATATGTTCTCTTCTAGAACTAGGAAAGGACTACTCTACTAGATACTAGGAAAAGAGATAGTACCTAGTCAAGTTTAAGATAATTCTTTGACAATTATCATTTTACAAAGTTGCATTTTCTATCTGTCCCTATGAATGCTTAGATCTTTAAAACTACGCAACGGATTTGGGTGCGATTTTTGTTAATAGATAGAGTTAATAGATACAACTAAATTCGATCACAGACAGAGCAACATCCGAAAATGCCTATGGAAAATCCAGTCCTTTACACACAGTCGAGTCTACTAAGTACGCAATCTAATCGGAGTCCGTAATCAAGCCAAAGTTGTTAGAATAAAACCATGAAACGCATAGAAAATCACAAAAGAAACGATAGTCGCCACAGACCAATTAGAAAATAGTCGCAAAGCAATCAAAAATTGAATGGTATGAAGTACACCAGTGTTGCCAATTACGAAAACTAGAATACTCGAATGCCAAGCTAGAAATTAGCGATTTCGCTCAAAAAAATATAGAATACTAGTTTTTTTCTAGCTAGTCAATTTAGGTATTTAAATGAATAAAGTGTTATCAACTAATTTTAATAACCGACTTCAAAAAGGAGGAGGTTCTCAATTCGATCCGTATTTACCGAAATCGCGAAAACTTCCGAAACTGGCAGCACTGGCTGACGGAAAACATTTTAAACGGCATCAATAATTGTGACCCAACTTTTTATTTGGAATTTATTTATTTGAAGTGTCCGTGGAATATTAAAATATGTTTCAAACAATATAAAAATAAATGAAAATTATAGTATAATTTATATTCACTTCGGTTCTTAGGCCAAAATTGAACAATGTCCTTTTGACATTAAATACTTTAGCGTTTTTTATTGTCCATCCAATATTCCTTCCCTTATTTCAGCACCAAAATGCTGTTTTTCCAAATAATATTGCACGCCATTACTTTTTGTTAGTAATAAAGTAATAATAAACATTAAAAAAAAAGAATTGGCCAAAGTTTTTTGTTGAGTTTTGTGCTTACCAACACATTTTGCGATTCATTTTTATATTATAGAAGAAGATATAGTCCATCCCGCTGGCTTAGTGCGGGTTGGCGGATTTTATTTCACGTAGAAATTAATCCGAAAAGTCAGAGGTGTGCCCTGGGATTTGAACCCGTGACCATCGTATACTTGTTGATAGTCGCGTGTAATACGTTACCATATACAAATTAATAAAACCTTCATACTGCCTTACCAGGTGACGTAAGTAATAAAACAAATATTTAAAAATATAAAACTGCATATCGTTTCATTATAATGTCTAGATACGGCATCAACGTACCAATATTATACACAACACTTTATTGAACACCACATAACATAAAATAACAAAAAACAAAAATAATAGAAAAACTTACAAATAGTGAACAACTGGCGGTCTTATCGCTAATAGCGATCTCTTCCAGACAACCATATTTTTTATTCTTGAGTGTGTAAACAATACTAATGCGAAATTTAAATATGTCCCCCAGCGCATCTAAAAGTCTCAATTCAAAAAACAATGTCGTTTATGAAAACGAAAAATTATAATTAGATATATTTTGGTGTACTCCGGCAAAACGCTTCGATAGAGTATACCTTGTTCAAAACTGTTGCAATAATCTCAAAAAAATAATGGGCTATTTTGGTAGATATGGACATCGTTTTATTTTACATTTAACAAAATTCCGCGCAAGACGCCGTATCTAGATAATATTATCTACACGATGTACACATTTTTTGAATTTTGTTCTATTTCGTCAGCCGTCAATGAAAGGCAATGGAAAGATAGATCATTTTACGTTGGATGGTAGTTGAAGCTTGACCGTCTTTTACGTCTCCCGTCAAATAAACAAAGATCATCCTATATTGGCTGGACGCTTCACGCTTGAACGCTACCAAAAAAAAAGGTTTTTAGTATCTTCCTTAGAAATTTTCCAATTATTCTCACTCCTAAAACCTTCCTAGGACTTTCACAAATATTTAAAGACCAAAATAAGCCAAATTGGTCCAGTAGTTTTTAAGTTCATCGATGACATACAGACAAAGATTCATTTTTATATAATATATAGATTTTATTAAAGATTTTTCATTTTCAAGTGATATTCTATCTTGAAAAGAAGTAAAACTTCTTACATGTGAATATTATTTATTTAATTGTCCTATATTTATGTAGCTTCATAATATACTCTTTAGGTTACATAAAATAAATTTCTGAACGCATGCATAAATATTTGACAACCAATTTAAATATCAACCACTTTTCATTACTGTCATTAATTTATAAGTCCCACAAAGTTATCTGACCCGGTGAGAGAGTCGCTGTTGTCGAATTTGGTGTTGCCATTAAAAATAGATATAGCAATAAAGTGGGTGAAGTAAGATTTTTCAATTCGATCAATAGTGTCAGGAAAATGAGTGGACCAGTTTTATTTGCATGTTATTTTTCCTTCCCAAGATTTCTAACAAATCGCTTCCCATACCCTTAAACAAGTGTATCTGTATCAGCCCATACACTATATGTCCCACTGTTGGGAACTGCCCTATTCTACAATCGAGAGTGCTATTGAGGGTGGTTAGGCAATATCATAGGCCATATAGTCCACCATGCTGGCCTAATGTGGGCTGGTGGACTTACATACCATAGATATTCTTATAAATCGCTATGGTATGCAGGCTTCCTCACTATGTATTCCTCCACCGTTTTAGTTCGTATTTATTAACTATCAATACACACATGACTCCGAAAAGTCAGATTTGTGACCTGGGATTCGAGCCCACGACCACCGTGAACATGTTGGCAGCCGCGTTACGTCCATTTACCAACAGGCCACCACGCACGTAAAGATACATTTTAGTTTATGATATGTGCTTACACCTATTTTACTAGTACGTACAAAATTCTGTTTACGAGGAATTTATTTTGAAAAGCTGACAACACAAGGCTGTGGTGGCAGCTACGTGTTGATAATTTTTTTCGAAGCGTATTATTGGTGTCTGAAGACGCTTATCTTCCTTCGTAAAATTGAATACCTGGAGTCTAACGTTCCTAGCGTCACTTTTTAATGTTTTCGGCATTTTTCACTAATTTTTAATAATGCAGGAAACATAAATACATTGAGTAAACAACCAATGGCGGTTATGTCAGTGAGTGGCAGGTAAATTGTCAATTTCAAATGACGTCGTTGTTTCCACTTTTGGCCACCGGGCCAGATAACTTTGTGGCTCTATACATATTTAAAATCTAAAATACGCCATTAATCGAATATTGTGGATATATGTTGTCGATTCGAAACCTTTATTTAAATTCGTTATTTAATTTGAGGGAAGAGTTTACCGTATCGACGGTATGAACATTAAATGTTTGACAGTTACAAACCCATGAACATTTTGTATGGCAAAATGTTTTTTCCTTTGTTGTATACTTTCGTCAATTTAATCGAGATAAAAACTATCTCACCCTTTAAGTTGGAACAAATTACACATATCTACAAAATTTCATTATAATCAGTTGAGTGGTTTAAGACCCCATCGCGTACAAACAACGTGACACGTGAATTACATATATTAAGATTAGAATATTTGCTTACGTGATAAGTATATAATAGGATAATGATTCACAAAACATAGCAAAGCTTTCTAATAGTTTGTTATTCTATCGCATACCTACTATTAATAAAAATACCTACCTACTACTAATTTACAGCTGCGATAATTAAATAGTAGTCGCAGGTGTAAATTACTAGTACATAGAGTAAATACCCACACAGGTAGGTACTAAATCTTATGAATGAATACTGAATTTAACCTATAAAAATTAAAGTGTCAGTTTGCTAGTAAGTGGCAATATGGAGGAAACATCAGCTAAAATATCTAGCAGGGTAAAATACGTTTAAGATTATTTTGAGTAGCGTTTGTTCGATGAGCTTAACCACTACCACCAGCCAATCTTTCCTGGATATGGTGTTTGCTATCTGTCTCTCTATATCACTCTTCAGCCACATTAAGTCCCCTGCTGAACACATGCCTCCCCCGTGGATTTCCATATTGACCCGTTGGAAGCGGCCTGCTGACTGGATCTGAACGTCATACCACACTTACCGACTGAAGGGCACCGGCACCCTCCACTTTTCCTTCCACTTTGATACAGTCTAATTATTATAGGTGCGGTTTGAGCAGACTGGCATGTTTGTGTCGACCGAAAGATTCTTTATTTATATTGCATTTAAATCAGGTGCCTAATATGCATTTACTTTGGTATGCAAATGTAAACAAAGATGTACAAATTATTTTACCTAAATACCTCCTGTTTTAAATTCGTCAAGGTAGATATAAGTCTTTGACCTAGATCCTATTTTGACAGTGGCATACCCGTTTAGTTTATATTATCACTTCCGTCCACGCAAAGAATTCTGTTTTATTTTCGCATTTTGCAAGCTGTGAAGGTTTCATTAACATTGAACTAGTCACTTTTATCTTATCAGAAAATAATTTAATTAGTCGGTACTTATACAAGATCAGTGTTTTTTAGTATTATGATTTCACATGGACAGCACTGTCAACTTTGGTAGCATTAAGAGCCTTAATTGTGGCGATATCATGAGATTTCTATAAAATTTAGCAGCGTACCAAAACACCGACTCTACCTAACCAAGAAGCGAATAACTGCGCTCACATATTTGAGCGCAAAACAAACAAATGTGATGATATCAAAACCTATAGTAAATACCCTATCCTACTATTGGCTTGGATATTAAGTTCATGCGTTCTATTTCAAATGAACAACAAATTTAGTCGAGTCGCAAATATCGTCACGCTAAAAAAGGAATTACCATAGTATACCGAACAGTTTCCATACTTAAATAATCATACGTTTCAATATACTACCTATGACGCTCTTTTTGCTTATCTGTAAGCAAACTTTCCATTCAATATTCGTTTCAGTATTATTAATGAAATTAATTATTAATAAAATAAATTTTACGACTTTTACATAACTAGATTATAAGAAATTTTTTGCATTTATGTTTTTAATGCAGTGCAAGTGCGGAGATAATTAAATGAAAAAAGATGGTAAAACTGGCAGAAAGCTTCCAATCATATTACAAGCTCTTACTGGTTGCTCTCTATCGTCACTTAGTACTTAATTTAATAACTTTCCGGGCACTTCAGATCACAAGAGCCGTGGTTTACAAAGGCTAATGGAACTGAACTAAGCACAAATATTTTTAGATTTAAAGAAGGTGATGATGATGAAGATGGTTATTTATATAACGCTATACATATTTATTTTGATCACGTACTGTTTGCTCCTTAGGAATTGAATACTTTATTAAACTAGTATTGTTAATTGTGACTAGGATCACATAATGTAGCCATCTGAAATTATTGTGATGCGCCTTTGTAATCAATGTCGATGAGCCATTGTGTTGTATGCTATTAAGCGGGGCCCGGCGGCCTGGGAGTCGACTCAAATAATTGAATTTCAAAGTTTTGCAACCTCCGACCTGTGACCAGCACAAATGTTCTGTGTACATGACCTACAAAATTTAATTATCCGGTCATGATTTTAATTAAGAGCAGACTCTTCAATGGTATTAATGGAGCTACTTCGTTGCTTCAACAAAGTAAACAGGAAATAAAAAATGACGTCAGACGAACGACGCATCTAAATGGTAGGTTCTTCAGTGCTCTTTTGCAATTCAAAATAATTTTCTATGCGAAGAAATATTTAAATGTGCTTATTATGTACATTTATAGTTTTTGACATTTGAGACATGATAATGGTGGTTTTATTTATATGACGTGTCCACTCTGCTTCGCCGATTATTTACTAGTACGAGAGTACTAAAGTCTTTGTAAGTACTAAGTACACCCTACTACTATCCCGTAAAATTCGCAAGTAACTGATACTCGGCATTGGATTGGTGATAAAATTATATTCCTTAGAGCATTTATCGTACTTCTGGCCACTTGACTGATTCCTATCTGTTCGTCATATCTTTGTATTCTCCAAGTGTATTATATGCTGGTTATAAATACTGCACAATGTTTTGATATTTTATACCTTTGTAAAATATTTGTCCTCTGTGTGACAGTGTTAAGTGTTTACAGAATCGTGAACTAAACACCTCTATTTTTATTTCACCAGAAGCTAGCAATACTTGTACTCCGACTTACTCCTTATATGTAGCGACTAGCGGCACTGGCTTAATTGGCGTTTGGCCTCTTTAATTTATATTGTAGATACCTACTTGACACTATTGAGTAGATTACTTGGAAGTTTAGTCTATAAGCATCCAAAATGATAATTCCTCCAATGTGGTATGTCGCTAATAACTTATAATGGCAAACGTGATGTCACTAATTACCATTAATTAATAATGTATCATTGATTCATTATATGTGATTATACCGAGCACACATTAGACGATTGTACTTTATCTTGAACTCTTTAACGAGGTCAATCAGAGATAAGTAAGTGTTTGTGCGTCACAGCTGTACGTTTGACTCCGTGAATTATGTAAAAAAAAATCCTGCGTTTTGTCGCGCCTGTACGCTATGATTGTTAAGCTAGTATCTCTTTAGTAAATAAATTACTACCAAACTTGTCTGACCTAGGTGAAAGAAAACATAGATGTTTACGTTTACCTATATAAACAGCTTTGGGAGTTCAAAACAGTTCCCTTTGACGTCATATTCATTCGGAAAACATTTACGTGCATCGTCTAAATACGATCATAATAGCTTTAATCCTTTTAGGTTTGCCGTCAGGAATCCCAATGCGTTTCGGTCCCTTTACTGTTACACGTGCACTGTATCAGCAAGCAGCTGTGACCCACACCTATTATATTATATATTATGTGTTCTATCCTCCTATTTGGACTAAACGGCTGTGCTGCTAATTGATTGCGGTTTTACTTTACCACTGTAACCGGATCTTGCTACTTTAATTCCCAGAAATCGATTTATAGCCTTGCCTTAGAAATTAATCCGGCTCAAAACAATAATTAACATTTATTGATATCAACTAATTATTAACCTTTACTTTATTACATTAAATAACCACAACTAATTATAAATGTACACTTTTTCAAATACATCTTATATTACTGAAACCAAATCAGAGTATGAAATAGGAATGCAGTTAAATATTCTTCATAAAGTAATGTGAGTGTAGTAGTGGGTAGGTTGCGTGAAACATCTGCATAGAGATCTGCACTGTGCAGTGGTGGCCACTCTGACGCGGTGCGCCAATCGCCACCGTAATGTCAGAGGTCGCTACATGGCAGACAAAACATTTGGACTGCCGTCTATTACACCCTTGGACCACTTCCAATGTTTTGATCTGTTCATTTGTAACAGTTACGCAAATGTTCAAATAGTAAATATGCTTAAATTATAACTTACAGATTTAATGCTTGTCGAATAGTTGAGTAGGGCGTTTCGTTTTAACCTTTCGTTTTGCAAATTACCACATTAAATTCTTCATTAAGGATTAAAGGTATCGCTAATTTCTTCCTCATTTTGTAGAGGTCAGGGTTCATTTGACATATTATCACGTTGCTTTCTACGCTTCATACATAACAGGAAGCTTACTCGTGTCGTTTTATTTGCGGACTAATAAAGTACCCATTACTGCGTATAAATGTCGTTCGGGAAAGTACTGTCTACTTATAATGTTTCGCATGTATATATTGGGGTATTCATGGAAACTACGGCATTGTACTCGGTGTTCTGTGTAGTTTTTGCACAGTCAGTATGTTCAGTAAGTGAATTCAGACGACTTGCGTCACAAATCAGAGATGTTTATTGACTTATTGTGAAAAACGCGGAAATTCCGTAATATAAATGCAATGAGTAATACATTAATGTCGTATTACGATATTTAAATTTTGCCCCTATATGATGAACACGTACGCACACTTCGACCCGTACTTTGTTCGGTTCGTAATAAACGCCCAGTAAACATCGTAAACTATTAATTGAATATGCACCACACCACCCTTCCAACATATAAACATACATACTAATCACTGACGTAAGAGGATCTAAAATTAATTGATGTCAGAAAAAATCCAAATATTAGTATTCCATGCATGTTACGGTTCGGTTTTATAAATCATCATATTTGTAGGTTGTTATAAACCATAAATACTAATATATAATTATTTTAGGGGTAACGAACTTAAACATGTTCATTGTGGAAGCTTAGATTTTTTTTCAGTACGAGGAATTGATTTAGTAATAAAGTTATGAAGTTGTTTTATCAATTGTTTATAATTATTGGCCTCTCTCAATAATTAATATTAATGAAAATGTATAGGTACAAAGCCTTAGTTATTAGTTCGTTCACATCTACGTACTTTTAGTTAAGCAAGTATATTTAACCGACGTGTTGTTTTGTAATTTCATTACTAAAATTGTAAATGAACTTGTGAATATTAGTGTGTTTACAGGATTTGGTATTTATATGTTTTAAATACCTTATCAGACGCGTACTAACTGTCATGAATAGGTGACTAAAATAGCGTTAATAATTACACTGATCTACAAAATTTAACTTTAGTTGTGCCACAAACTTTTTTACTGTTTCTACCATGTATTAAGTATTGTGAATAAAAATACGCAGTTATTTTATTTTTATCACGTATCAATTTTATATGGTGAAGAAAAACGAATTACAAGGAAAATAAAAAATAGTTCTGAAGAATTATGCAAATTATGTTGTTTGTAAATAAAAAGTCTACGATTTTCTGCAATATTTGACTTTCGGTTGGTCTGTTATGATCGTCCAGAAGTTGTCAGCCAACATCCTTGAAATTCATCTACCCTGGAAACGCTTCTCCATCTTTGAAATGTCTTGATGGAACCTTTTTCCATGCTTACGCTTACGGCCCCTAAATTCTCTGGGAAAATATATACAGGGTATATCAAGACTGCTACCGAAAACGAAGCCGGGTGGTAGTTTAAGCGACTTCAGACACAATGCAATAGAAAATTTTGCAAAAAAAAAGCGTCAATTTTTTTTGTTATTTTTTTCCTATGGCCATATTTGGGTGGTAAATACATTTTTTCCTAAAATAATAGTGTATACCCTTTTATTTATAAATACTCTAAGGTATCAAACAGTTTAAATTATTATTTTAGCAAAATCTATGGATTTACCACCCAAAAATGACGATATTTAAAATATCATTAAAAATTAATGTCGCGTTTCTTAGCAAAATTTTAGTTGCATTGTGTTTGTAGTCACTAAAACTACCACCCCGCTTCGTTTTCGGTAGCAGTCTTGATATACCCGGTATATGTAAGTCTAGAAAAAATGGATTTTAAGTGACATATTGCAGCCTAAAGCTTCATATGATAATGGAAGCTCTTTAATTGATTCTCTACGGTTGTCACTCTTATGATTACCCAAAAAATTGCAACCACGTTCTTAAGACATTGCCAAGCAGATTTTTCTAAAATATTTAATGTTTATTTTTCCGAATTTCAAATCTTTTATTAATTCCCTGATTTGAGGTCCTACGAAAATACTGCCTTTGATTTTAGCAAAGCTTATTTTGGGAAATTTCTCTCTTAAATACAAAAATCCATTTCCATTGCGATCCATGGCCATTACAAAATTTTTCATTACGCCTAATTTGATATGGAGTGGCGGAAGAAACACATCAGCAGGCTTTACAAGTGGTAGTTGCATTTGCATATTTTTGGAGTACCTAAGACTAAAATAGCAGTCTAAAACATGATGTCTAGATTCAGTCCACGTCATGGGAACAGTAAACGGCATTTATGACGTGATCATTTCTTCCAATCAGTATTTTTTTACACATGTTACGCAATAAATATACGGGACCCAAGCTTTGTCCAGATGAGCCACTGCAAAACCAAAATACTCGTTATAGCATATCAAAATAAATTTAGAAAAATTTCGCCTTTGTTTTCTGAAACTCTGTTCACCACAAATATAACAGGAAGGGATAGGATCCTTAATACACTTTCTCGGCATATTCGCAGAATCTCAGAAGTTAATTAAATCCACTACAAGCAAATTAACAAATATAAAGAACCATTTTTACAACCATACATGTGTTTAGCTCTACAATATCGAAAATGAACTTGACCTCATCACAAGAAAACTGAGGGTGATAGAAACAAAGTAAGTGTGTTTTTGTAATCAGGCTAGATAGTCAAAACAGGATCACCCATCAGAGTTCGTGTGGCATGACCACTGTTGACCAGTGTTATTAGTCGTTTCATTTGTTATCAGATTTTATAGGTTATTTTTCAATATTTACAACGTCAAACCTAAATAGAATTACCCCTAATTATATGCAATTTTTCTCTACCACTTACACCATTACTTTAACATAGGTCGGTGAAGTTTCGCTATTGCATTTGTTTCGTGAACAGAGATTGCCGAAGACGCAACAGCTGGTGGTAGAATATATTTATCTACTCGGGTAGCATGTTCCGTGTCGGGTTCAAACTTCAGACTGCGTGTATCCAGTTTCGATCAAACCGACATTATAGTGTCGACCGTTGGATTCTGTTTTGGATTTCTACTCTTTATCGTACTAGCACAAAAAGGCCTAAATATGTTATTTCCAATCGGGAAACCGGTGTTCGGGGTTTATATTTTCATATTTTGCAACGTCACTTATAAATAAGGGATTTTATTGTTTATTTTCCATCCAGTCC
This sequence comes from Hyles vespertilio, assembly GCA_009982885.2. Taxonomy (NCBI): domain Eukaryota; kingdom Metazoa; phylum Arthropoda; class Insecta; order Lepidoptera; family Sphingidae; genus Hyles; species Hyles vespertilio. The sequence continues at coordinate 13,933,936 of CM042808.1, read as the reverse complement.
CATCCCGATTTTTTTTTTTTATCACCCAACAGTCACATACATAGTCCTGACCCCACATTAAGATCGAGTCTTGTGTCGTGGGTATCAGGAACTACGAGAGACTTTTCGGTCTCACAAACACCCAGACCCGAGAGAAATATTTGTGGGCCGCACAAACATTTCTCTCGGTGCGGGGATCGAACCCGCAGCCTCTCGTTTCACAGGCGGCGTCTTACCGCCTGCGCCACGGAGGTATCCCGCCCTAACCCGTCTCATTCTCACTCAAGATATGTAATCCTGCCATATCTCATCCCTTTCGAGTTTAAAAAGTAACTTTTTTGTTTAATTCCTGCTCATTCCACGGGAAAACTCGTTTATCGGGATAAAAGCTTATGTGTACCTTCATACCAAAAAGCGAAATGAGTGACAAAGGCAGACAAAAATTCTGGCAACCGTTATTTTGGGTTCTACTACGTTAATGTAGTCCTCCCTAATCATCACATCCTGATGTACTAGTTTTTCTCATTTAATTTCCATGTAGACATCAATCGGTTAAAAATATTATAATTATTATGTAACAATATTAATTATAAAAGATAACCTAATATTAGTGCAAATGTAAAAAAACAGTTCCTTTTTAAACAAAAGACGCATATAACAGATCGGTCGCCCTAATGTAGCTAGCAATATTGCTCACATCTATAAAATGCAGGCCTCATTAAAAGGCTCAAAGTCACTCAACGAGCCATGGAGCGAGCTATGCTCGGTGTTTCCCTACGAGATCGAATCAGAAATAAGGAGATCCGTAGGAGAACCAAGGTTACCGACATAGCCCATAGGATTGGCAAGTTGAAGTGGCAGTGGGCCGGGCACATAGCTCGTAGAACCGATGGCCGTTGGGGCCGAAAGGTTCTCGAGTGAAGGCCACGTACAGGCAAGCGAAATATCGGACGCCCGAAGTCACTGGATGCAGGCCGCTTCCAACAGGTCATTGTGGAGATCCTTGGGGGAGGCCTATGTTCAACAGTGGACTTCCTGTGGCTGATATGATGATAAAATGCAGAGGAGTGCTCAGAGGAATTCTAAGCTCGTTTACACATTACGTAACATTAGTCGGCTTGACATAGGTTTCATTACGTGAAGACGGCGTTTCTCGTTGCCATTTAATAATAATTAGTTTAAAAGTAATTCAGCAGCGTTAAAAGCCAAACATTAACCAACGTCAAATACTAGTTTTGCGAGTATCGTACAAGAAATATGCTTCACAACGAGACGTACCTATGTAGTTTGGCCATTTTCACTCAGATTCGTACGTTTGATTGAAATATAAAACGATAGTTTATTATTGAACTTTATAGTTCTATTTTTATTTTTAAGGTTCTTCAAATTTGTTGACATAGCAAGGATGGATCAATGTTGTAGCTTATACTAATAATATTAGATAATTGCTTTTCCCTCCACCTTTTTCTCGAGAAAACCTGACACAAACCAGTGCTAATAAACAATCCGAAACGACGTAATTATGCCAGCTATTTCAGTCGTTCCTTGCGTTGTGTTTATGTACCTACGTAGGCTACGTTCGCAAATTTCTTTGAATAGTAGTGATAAAAATGTTTTTATTTATATAAAAAGTCTAAATTCAACCATCGTTTAGCATACAAAGTGTGATACTACCAAATCATAAACGTAAACAGAGAATTTGTTAACCTCTGCCGTTTCTAGTTAGTGAAGTCCGAGGCGCAAATTTATTTTACAATATACAAGGCAAGTGATGGCCGGTCTCGGATCAAAACATGTTTTGAATATACATGAAAATGAGGCAATGTTCATTCGATCAATCTTGATTTAGAATCTGAGCGCGTTCTTAAAATACATCAACTACAAGTTTCATAAGTTATCTTCAGCGAAGCAGCCATGAGTTAGTCAGTTACCTGAGCTATGTTATCCTCCAAGGGCATTTTATAGTGGATAGATTAGCTGAGTATTTCAGGAATGAAAATCTCAAGATCAAGGTAGCGGCCAAATATTTGACTCAATAAATAATGGTACTTATTCAATGATAGCAAAAAGTTGTAAATGTTTTAAATTTTAATTAATTTAACTAGCAGCAATGCCTAAATGACGTCAATGTAAATATCGTGTCGAATAATTACTTACATCATTACCTGTTTTACGGCTTTTAAATGCTAATAGATTTTATACTCTCCTAATGATGGAAAACCAGTTGAATTCATAATTAAACGTTGGATAGATTATGACAAAATATTTCATTTATAATAAATAGGTTTGACGTCAATTTTCGCACAAATATGGCACGAGTCAGATTGAATTACATTCGTATTTATGATTTTCGTAAGCGCAACATTTTAATGATGCCTTAGAATTAAAGAAAATACGATTTTTCATCGGCATATTTACTTTAAATTATAATAAACATTCAAATGGGTACTATGAATAAACAAAAGCTTCAAAAGGTAGATAGTAAGCGTTAAATCGAACTGCGGTTAGCAAGTCAGGTCAAAGTAGCACAGAAGAAGTTGAGAGAGTTGTACAGTTAACAGAATACACTTTGTAGCGCAGTGTAGTGGTTCGGCTGGCGGGTGTTCCATGCTCCATGCTTCGTGCTGCGCAGCTGACGTCACGGCCGCGGGCGACTCGCGAGTCGCGACTGCTCGCGGTTGTGGCTCGCGCAGGGGCATTGCTCTGCTACGTCATCGGCACATTAACGTATATCGCCCCGCCTACAAACTATTCTTCACACAAGGCAATAGCTGCGCCTTCTCTATCGTTGACCTAATTTCCGTTGAATCTACACAATAAGTAGATACGAAAATAGGCTGTGCTATTTGGAGCTCCATCAAAATTGCATCATTGGTAAAACACATATACTATTTATTTATATGGTAAAAATTAATTGCGATTATTCATCAATTCTAGGTCTTTAATTCTCTGAGTCAATGAAAGCGTTTTCGTAAATGTTTGCGACCGTCATGGCATATCAATATTTTTTTAATTTCGTATATTGTAAAACTGTTGGCATAAAATAGCAGACAACATCGACATTTCCGCGACGTTTCTCTGCATAAATATTACGCAAAGTAGGTGTGGTAAGAATTTAGCACATTCGCCGTTTGGGGCTCCTCGTTCTCATCTGCTGTTTGTGTCATCACAATTATGTAATGTTGTTGAGCCAAATGGACGGATACCAATCGTATACCTAAACTGTGGACAACACAAATATTTTTTTTTTAATTTACAACGTTATCCATCACTTCAATGACAATTGTACTCAGTATCTAAGAATTTATGGTGCAAACTAATTTAAGTTTAAAGATAAAAAACATAAGCCTAAAAGACTCCGCAATATCATAATTTTAGTTTTATTTATAAACACCCGTGTAACGTAAAGATTTATGGCAAAATAAGATTACTTAAGTTGACAAACATGAAGAATTAACATGCAGTTCAAAGATTGACGTGCGAAGTTGTGTTTTGGTTATACATATTTTTATAGAAAATACCTAGCGTTTCTCATATCGCGACGTAGGTTAAACACATTTGGCGTTATAAGCAGGATATTTTTGTTTGTTCCAGCCATCCGGTTTGCTGGAACATCCGTTGTCCTACAGCTGCATGCAAGAAGTGTACTGTATCTCCCGCTGGGACCCTGCTAGGAAATATTGCCTTCGTATAGTTATGCCTCATGGGTCTCTACTTTTGCAGGTACGTATTTTCAAATCCTAAAGCCGGTGGGCCGTATAAAGCAATTATTTAATATAGGTTTATATTCATAGATTTTTAAATACTAGGCTTGCACAGATCATAAAATATTGAATGGAAGCAACTCTGACACCTCGACGTAACTTTTAACAGTTTTTAACTTCTTGATCATAAAACATACATCATACATTTATATTTGTATTCCAAAGTATTGAGGATAAAAACGCACGAGTAGACTTTGCTTGAATTAAATACGTATTTGCATTTCAGGCAAACGACGCTTACACAAGGGACCAATGGTATCACTCAATAATTTGGAGAGTAAGTATTTAGAACTAACTAATAACAAAAAAAAAATATTGTTAATTACATAATCTAATTCTATGAATCTCACAACGGTGGTTTGTTCTCAGAAAAATATCATCAGGTATCGCAATTTTCTCACAAAGACTGTACGGAAGGAAGTTGTGCTGAAAGAACTTAAGGTACATAAAAATAATTACTCTCCTCTCGAGTAATATGTTTATCAGTATGCTATCTATCTAACACGATGATTATTTATGACTTTCAGAACATGGTTGATTTTGTGATGACAACACCGCTTCAAGATGAGAGCGTAACGCGCGCGCCCCTGCAAATTCTAACCGACTTGTTGTCAGAGGTATAATAAAAATCATTAAATTGCAACTTAATTGATAATTCACCACCATAACCATTATGTTTCTTGACGACATGCTTATTGTTTTCCTATGTATTTTGTGATTTTCTCATATATGTATATTGTATGTACCTTAAAGTCTTCTTAAAGTATATTTAATCCCGTACTTAGTTGCTTGTTAATTGGACTACGTTCAAATGAGTCTGACTAATATACACAGTAATTATTGTACATTATAATCAATTTGAATGACAAACAAACGTGCCATTCATAACGGAAAAGCATTGGTGTACGTTATTTGTTATCGTGAAACATGTACCCACCACGTGCTCAAATATTTACCTTGGATTTGCCCGCTGATAAGCGAGAAGGGCGCAGAACAATGCGTGAAATAGGATTTATGTTGAAACTCACTGGAATATTTTTACTTTCACCTTTTTACTTAACACACATGAATCAGTTTGTGAATCACGACATTGCCACATCTCTTCACATTCATTATACATCGTAGGTTATACCGGTTTGAGTGTCGAAAAATATTCATATACCTCACCAGTCACCACTGCTGACGTGTGAATGTGAATCAAGTTTCCAATACAGTGCGTCATAAAGCAAAACTATATAAAGAAAAAAAAATTACAACTTTTATATAAATATTATTCTACTTCTTATAAGTTGGCCGACACATTTAATATCCGTCGATATTAGTAGGTACATATAAGTAGATTAATATAAATCAATCACACAACACAATCCCATGTTCACTAATATCTGTGTCTGGGTTTCGGAAACTATGTACATATGTATGTATTTATGTTAGGTATATATATATGCACTGATACCAAAACCAGAAGTTAAATATTCACACATTACACTATATTTGTGTATGGGTGGAGGTCAGACATGCATGCTCATGCCGGCTCCTCACTTAAGAAGGATGAGAAATAAAATAAATAAAAAAAGTCTGCAAAAATCTAAGTTATAACGATGATTGTCAGAAACAAATCCAATATTCTCATAATAATTAATGGTGGAAATTCTCTCGTATGTGAGAGGATGCCTGGGTAGGTACCAACGCAATGTCTAATCCTCCGGCCATACAGCAATGTAAATGCACTGTAATGTTTCGGATGGAAGGTCATTGTAGCCAGAGTAACTACTGGACATAATGAGACTTATTAATGGCTCAGGTTGGCGAGCGCATCATATTTTAAATATATCAACCTGATACTATACTGAATCGTACTAAGGAGGAATGCGATGTACATAGAAACATAAACACATGCAATCGAACATAGAACCTTATTTTTGGATAGTAATTTAGTATTTGATTGCAGAAAATAGACAGCAACGACTGGGAGGAGTGGGCGGAGAACGCGACTAGCGTGTCGGCGCCGCTGCTGGCGGAGCGGTGCGCGACCGGCGAGCTGTGCGCGCTGCTGGCGCGGCTGTGTCGGCGGAGGCCGCGCGCCGCGCCGCTGCCCGCGCTGGCGCCGCCCGTGCGCCGCGTGCTCACGCGCAACGTCGACTTCGCGCGCGCGCCTGACGCACGACGACTCGTTAGGGATTACATAAGGTACACATTGTACATATATACGTTAACTAATGCCTTTTCCTAGAAGAGGTAGGCTGAAGTGATACCACCCAAGGTTCGCCTAGTGTGTTAAGACGAAATGATAGGGGCGACCCTTTCACCATATCGGGCACTTGTTTCCTAATATCAATATCAGAGTAAATCTTATGACATTATTATTTTTAGTGCTTTTCATTATTAAGTGGTAGAGCAAAGCTGTAACTTGTTAAAGAACGCCTATATCGGTGGGTATTCTTGCTATCATAAAAAAATGTTGACTAAGAACTTTATTTTTACGTTTCATTCTGTGAGTGAGAGTGCCAGAAAGCTTGTAGCTAGATTGCTCGGATAGGTATAGACTTATAGAGTTTACTGTAACTATAGTAGAAAGTTACTTTTTGACCCACAGTAGGTCAGTGTATTGCGATATGCGTTCAGCCTATTTTACTACACGGATAGTACCCGGATAAGGTAATGGCAGGCAGAAGTAGACGGTTAACAGAGTGAATAAAGAGTGTTGCTATGGTTGCAGTGCGGTGAGCGCGCACAACTCCGGCGCGGCGCTGGTGCGTCGGTTCGTGGAGGTGACGCACGGCGGGCGCGCCACGTGCCCGCACCCGCGCGCCGCGCCCAACCTCGCCGCCGTGGCGCTCGCCGCGCTAGACCAGCACTTCCGCGCACTCACAAACCAACCCCACGTCTGCGCCGACAACGAGGAGGAAGTGCTCTGCTTTGCAGATATATTAGAATACATGCAAGTGTACCTTGACTGTCATTCGAAATTAAAGACCGACACAAATAAATGCTGTGAAGAGTCATTATGGAAACGCGACGCAAATATTGAATTGAATCCTTGTAGTATTGGCTACGTTGTTATAAACCCTATTAATTTCCGCCAGCCCACACTGGGCCAGTGTAGTGGACTATTTGGCTTAACCAAATCGTATCGTACTCATAATTATAGAGGAGATCCGCTCCCGCAGTGGGACGAATATGGGCTGATACAATGCTACACCGTATTTATATTATCGATCCTGACGTTTATTGTGCATTTCAGGTGTGAGTACGAAGACTGGCTGGTGGTGATAGGCGCGGTGCTGCAGCCGGTGCCGCTGTGCGCAGGCGCGATGTCGTGCCCGCGCGTGGCCAAGCGGTTGGCCAACGTGCTGCACAAGCTGGCGCGCGACCCGCGCTGCGCGGCGCACAGCTGCGTGGCGGCGGCGCGCGCGGCCCGCCTCTACCCGCCCTCCTGGCTCCGAGCCGCCGCGCCCTCCGACCCGCTCCTGGCACTACCCAACAAACAGCTCTGCCAACTGTGGGGCGATATGGTAATTACTATCCCGCTGTGTTATACATATAACATGCGTATCTATACTTAATTATTAGCACTGACGTCAATTCAACTGATAAGGCGAGAGCATTTTATAGCTATAGCATGAAATAACCGGAACTTAATTTCAATGAGAAATTGAATTATTGCGTTGAATACGAATACTTAGGCTTTAGACGTTAATCTATTTTGTATCAGCCCATATACGTCCCACTGCAGGGCACGGGCCTACTCTAAAATCGAAAGTACGATTGAGAGTGGTTAGGCCATATAGTCCACCACGCTGGCCTAGTTTAGCATAACTTAATTTGAATCCTTAATTTTATACATTTTCAGCTTGGGAGCTTACTGAGCTGTTGCAGTAAAAGAAAAAGTTTTCTTCAAAGCATGAGCAAACAACTGCCCGATTTTCTACTTGTCGCTCTTACTGAACACGTGAGTATCCATATAATAATTCATGTTAATATTTTTTATATCATATTTTATGTTTATCATAAAACATAACATGGATGTTAAAACAACTAACTTTTTTCCTTTATTTCCTCCACGTATAGAAAATTTCAAAACAAATCTAATGCGATTGAAATGTGCATGGTACGAGATTCCAGAATCAAACTGATGTGGTAATGTTTCAGCCGGCGGCATTAGAAGCCTTATGTTTGATGCTGGAGTGGGAGGTCATCAGTGGTGAACAAATGCAACTAGAAATCATCGCAGCACTGCAGGGAACGGAGCTCGGTCAGAAATATTATAAAGATCTGTATGAAAGACAACAAAATCTGCAGCGATTGGTGAGTATTAAGTTATTACTGGCATTTATTAAAATTACATTTTTGTTCAGTGCTTGAAGTTCACCGAGAATGATACAGAAGTGTACATTTAAAGGCTCACTATTTCGAGAAGAAAGCTTTTATAGCTGGCAACGCTAGTATATCTGCACGTAGTAGGTGGTATGTACGTATCGTAGTATCAACGCATCGCGCCGCCACCAGGCCGCGTGATGCTATCGGCTAAACGATAGTGACTTTAAATTTCTATTATACTCATTTGGTACCAGAAGAAAAGCATAAGAAGCAGCTAGAGTAAAAACTGTGAAATTTGGTAATGAGTAGTAACCATGCTAGCGCAAAAATAATACAATTTTAAAAATCCGCTAGACACACGAGCTCGCACTTATCCTCCATGATCGCTCACACATGCACGTCGCGGTGGCTATTTTCATTAGGTCGCTGGTAGAAATCTATATGTAGTACCTAGTAATTTAGTTGCGAGTTGCGACTAAGGTTGATGTTTTGATGATGAATGCGTGTGTTAGCAAGCGGAGGGCGGGCCGCGGCGGCTGGCGCTGCCGGTGCGCGCGACGGACGCGGACGTGGGCGCGCTGCTGGCGGCCGGCGCGCTCGGCAACCTCGAGTGCCTGTCGCTCGCATTCACCAGCGTCACCAGCGCGTGCGCACAACACCTCATCAAGGTACACGCGTGGACATCTCACACATTCACGATCTAATTGTGATTTTTACTTCTGCTACTCAATTTAGTTCTTGTTATTTGTGTTTTATATTTTCTTTGTTTATCAATATACTTCATTTATTTCTTAAATTTGATACTGATAACTTTAAAGGATTTTGTAACATAAGTACCTACTCATTTGTTTTTTTAATTTAACAACTCTCAATATCTTTTGTTTCCCGGAACAGTTGCCATCGCTTCGCTACCTTAACCTGTGGGCGACCAAATTTGGCGACACCGGAGTGCAGTTGATATCGGAACACCTGACAAAGTTGCAAGTTCTGAACCTTTGCGAAACACCAGTCTCCGACAAGGGAATCGAGGCTTTATCAGGTACATAAACATATTTCTCAATTTTATTGAATACCCAAATTATCAATTACTGGCTCAGATATTACCTATGATTATGATACACATATTTTTAACAAAACTGTATTAATTATTTGTGAGTTGATATTTTGATAAGCTGGTGGTAACATATCTGCATGTGCTCAAATAGCAACCACACATGCCAGTAAGTACCCACACGACACGACGGTTGAAACCTGGTCACAGACCCTAGACCAGTGCCCTAGATGGGTATTTCATGTTCCTGGTCGAGTTCTATATAAGACTTGGAGCATGCCGAAATCGTGTCAACTCATCACAAACACATACCGGCGAAAAATGCACTGCATAGTGCACTCATTATCAGGTGCCGTGTCACTTTGTCTGTTGTCAGCATCACAAATAATACATTCTGATCGAAATTAAGCTGCAAAGCAATTATGCTAATTAATAAACATCGCTTTGTTCCAGGTCTATCTAATCTGCGCCGGTTGAACCTGAACAGTACAAAGCTGTCGGCGGGAGCATTTGAAATATTGCGGCAACGGCTGCCTCAGCTGCAGGAATACGACATCCGCTACACGGAGGCGTGGTGACCGCCCCGCTCGCACCCGCCCACGATCTCAACCCGCCTGCACCAGTATTACAATCAACTTAGATTAACTTTCCATTAGGCGACAATCGACACCAATGCATTTCACGCTAGTCTTTTAATTTAATACTTCGTAGAATTCACTTAATTCTCTAATAGACGGTGTGCCCACCTGCAGTCAATTTGCACGTCGACGGTGGCAACATCTTAAAGTTGATACATAACATTTTAGAATATAACTTCCTTCCCATTAAAAATAACTTCCTTAATTGATTATGCAATACATAATATGATTCAAGACTTGAGAAGGTTGGTAATGTTTCTTTTGAACAGAGTTTTTTTATTATTATAGATTATCTCGAAACCATAAACCAGAATTTTAACTGGTACTGGTGAACATTTTGAACTGAGCTAATGCTATCCTCAAGTGAAAATAAAAGCTGTATGAAAATGCGCATAGTTATTGCACCTGCGTTCAGGCTATCTATTTAAGCGTTATTTTACAACGGATTACATGTTGTTTCATTGTACTGAATGATTTAGTAGATAATAAAATTGATACATTATTTTAGCTGTTAATATGCTTTTGTCGGTAATATTTACACCATAAAAATATTATACGTTATTGTTAGTGTAGACAAAACACTAGGAATAAGTAGATAGAAAGAAAGAAAAGAAACAGAAAGATTATAGAAAATCGAAATGTAATTAAGGCCTGACATGAAATGCTTTCGAGGCTTAAAGTACCTAATCGCCATTTTAGTGTTAGGTTATTTATTATTACAAATCATTCGTTTTTAAGATGTTAGAATATACAACTGTACATATGATCATAATTACTGTAGTTAATCGAATTAAACTACGCTTAAATATATAGTATTGTTCTTTGTAATTTATAAATATTAATGGGCTGTGAGATGAAGAGCCAGCGTTGGTGGGCGAAGCGATGAAATGAAGGGTGAATTATGGGAATGTTTATGAATTTATAAGTAGCAGAGTATAGATAGGGTTAGCAAGATAAGTTTTATTCACTTACCACTAGTTTATAACAATCGTTTTATTATTCGATCGTCTCATAGTGTGTACGGTATTTATTTATTTTGGTAGTTTTTAATGTATTCACAAGTCCTGTAATTAAGCATTTGCCGTTTGAATAATTTGAAATTATGTTATCAAATATGCCATTACACATATTAATGTAATGTTTGCAAGCACAATGGTGTGAGAAGGGTGAACCTTATTAGGTTCCTAGCCATCATCGTCCTAAAAGCGAGTACTCTTTGTGAATACAAAACGACCGCATGGTGCTTTAAACACATATTTACAAAATGTTCTAATTCCTCTTGCACTTTTCTGAGATGTCTCATTTACCAACTCCATTCCACTCACTTATTCGTCTAATATGCAAATGTCAATTAAGTTGCCGCCTTTAAAGCACGAAGCGTTCGTTTATTAAAGCACGCTAAATGTATGCACAAAACACTTTACCACCAATCAAATCTATTTAAGTGATTTATCTATATGGAAACTGCCGATGTTTTACCAATTCATTAAATATTTCTAGCCAGTAGCTATTGTATCAATAGAAGTGTAGCCTTACAGGACTTAACATTATTGGAGTAATAAGCTATGTTGTTAATGAATTTAAAGTCATGAAGAGATACAAGACTTATCCAATGTGTGAAATATGAAAGTTTTTAATAAAAACGATAGAATTATTGTGTTGGCTTTTTTTTTCTGAGACACGTCGTTTATAGATAATAAACCTGCTAAAATGAAATATGAAACATATATTTTTTTAAATGTCTTGGAATATCATTTACTAATATCATAGTGAAAGGATTCAAGGATTTATATTTGAGTAACACGAAATATTTATTACTAACGAATATATTTGATTAATTTTTAATTTCATAATACCTATGTATGATACATAACTGTTCATCATATTTCTTTATACATTATCCATCACTTTTGAATTTTTTATAGCGTTAGTAGGATATTGTTATTGTTACACTTTTCAAACCAATACGTATATACAAACCCAAACTTCACTACAATAAATACAATACAATTTACCATTCAAAATTGAATAACATGGTTTATGTCGCAACAGAATGGCAATACACTGACATTTCCTTTCAGCCATGCACGTAATCGACTGATGACCGTATTTCACATATGTTTTGCACTATAAATACCAGCCAAAAAATATTATATTATAGAGAATCAAAATAAAGATTAGTTTTAAGATTTTATAAATAATTTTGATTCCACAATTAATTTGTTTATTACTAACGCACTTGTGAAATAACTCACAAAACGATGAATTAAATATAAGTACTTAACATTTTATACTATCACAAAAACAAACATACAACATACAGATGGCAATAAATAAATCTTATTTTTATTTAGAATATATAAGAATATACTTTCTTTTGTAACAGAAAAAAGTGTAGCTAAAATGCATCCCATATTAGTCAAGTAATAAAAATATTCAGGAACTAATAAAAATCACCACTTGTGGTTACTAATACGGCGCAATCATGTTTTTCAGACAGCGGACCACTGTGGCCACTCATTTGACGTGAAATAACAATTTCAATTTGTCATAATTTGTGTACAATTTAATTTCATATCGTTCTTCAACAAATTCCGCTCGCGAAAGATTACTGTTAAATGTTTCGTAATTCACATAAACACAGCATGTTCAATGTTCATGGCACAATGAAAATGCCGACAATCCCTATCTCATATCATACAAACCTTTATCAAAACATGTATAAGTTTTTGTTAAATTTTGTTATCTTTAATTTACAATCCATGTTCTACATAAGGAATTGATTTAAATCGCATTATTTTTATTTTAATATAGTATACACACTCACGCAGCAGTATCTATATCTGCATTATGTTCAATTCAAAAGTTATAATATTCTGAGTAATTTATTTTCTAAATGGATTTTTCTGTCACTAATTACTACACACAATTTTAAGGCAACTATTTATGATACTAATCAACCAATAAAATATAAAAACAATATTAAAAGCCAATAATATAAATCCTAAGTTGTAATTTACATATACATATCACGATTTCAGTGGAAAAATGAAATAATATACATACATACACAGGACAATACGTACATTATAATAGCAGTATAAACGCATCATAATCCTAAAAGTCGAAATAATACATGTTTATGTATAAACTGGTATAGTTGAGAAATATAGATAACAGTTGCTTCTACTTATTATTACACATACATTCAGTCAATCTTCTCATGCGGAAGTATGTAATAATATTAATAACATATTTCTTGAGTATTAGAACTATGTCACTTGCTAATCCGGATTCTAAGTATCTGGAAGGTTCTTTTCTATATTCAATTATTGCATTTGGACTACCTGCTTAATAAAAATATATACTCTCGATGCCATCTCTTAAGACCTCAACTGTACAAGATTATACAAATATAACACCTAACAGATATGAAACATCAATTTAGACACTCCTAAATTATTTGTGCCATAAATGACCATGATCTTATTCAAATTATACCTATCATGTAAATTTAAATTAAACCTATATTAAAAGGCTAGACGATCTGGCAAACGCCATTTAATTAGAAAATTGAATGTTTTACTCCGATTTCAAAATCAAATATAAAAAACTGAATGGAACAATTTAATACTGGTTAAATTAAGTTTTTACATACAGTACTTAGTCGGTGTTTGTACAAGATCTTTTTAAACCAATAAATTATTCTATTTCGACGTGATCAAATCATCAAATATAAATTATACTAGAAAATCCCCATCAGACCAATTTTCAACAATGACAATAATGACTATATATCCATAAATTCCTTTACTTAGTCGTATCTTTACATCAGAACGGGCCGAAACGATATTGGGTTCGGATGATCGGTTTCGGATAGATAATTTTCGCTACAGGAGGAGGTTACCGCTATTTGGTGAAGGCGGCGAAGACCGCCCACATGATCTCGCAGGCGTCGGGGCGCATGGCCTCGGCCTCGAAGTCCAGGTCGAGCAGCGCGCGCACGCGGCGCGTGGCGAGCTCGTAGTCCTCGTCGGAGAGCGGCGCGAACGCGTTCTCCAGCACGTCGGCCGAGTGCGCCAGCATCAGCAGCGCCAGCGAGCGCTTGTCCGCGTGCGCCACGTCCGACAGCGAGCGCCGCAGCGCCGCCTCCTGCACCTGCAAACAAACAAACAAACAAACAACTACTGCTGTACCTGTTCACTACCACTCTACACAATGGCACATATATGTCGAGTCTCCATATCCATGTATCGACTAGCAAACGGAATATAACAGGTCGACACAAACTATAGCTGAGGTTATCATCAGGTGCATAGTAAACGCTTTTTATACCATCATCAAAGAAAAATAAAGATTAGATGATAGTATCAAAAAAGAGCCACACTGTATTTTGTTTGTGATGTCTACTCCAGTACAATGGTATAATATCCTAACAGTTAAACTAAATTTACATGAATAGGTAGTAATTAACACTCATTACATATATGTTTATGTTTATAATGCATATTCATGTTATGAATTCCAACATATGAATTCCAAGTGAACATATTGTTTTGATATCCACAGAGAGAATGTGAATGTGTTATTTATTTTCTTTATAAATTACTAATGAACATAATTGTTTACATAGTTGGGTGGTTGATGTAATAAATGCATAAATTATGAAAGTTTATTTATTTAAAGATATTTGTTTAAATTATCTTCAGGTTAAACAAAATACATATCTTTGACAATAAATGGGCAAATACAGGGTATATCAAGACTGCTACCGAAAACGAAGCCGGGTGGTAGTTTAAGCGACTTCAGACACAATGCAACAGAAAAAGTTGCAAAAAAATGCGCCATTTTTTTTGTTATTTTTTTCCTATTACCATATTTGGGTGGTAAATACATTTTTTCCTAAAATAATACTGTATACCCTTTTATTTATAAATAATCTAAGGTATACAAGGGTTTAAATTATTATTTTAGCAAAAACTATGGTTTTACCACCCAAAAATGACGATATTTAAAAAATCATAAAAAATGATTGTCGCGTTTCTTTGCGAAATTTTTAGTTGCTTTGTGTTTGTAGTCACTAAAACTACCACCCGGCTTGCTTGCTTGGTAGCAGTCTTGAGATACCCAGTATAATCCAGTAAGAAAGGTATAAAAGGATATATGTGGAAGAGTGCCTCCATTCATACTTTACTTTGACAATATGTCATACTCATGTGGATTCTTAAAGAGGTGGGTACGGAATGGTGTCACAGGATGAAATATACCATTATGCCGAGAGATAAAATCATAAGTAATAATACAATGTATTGGCATGTTTTCATATACTGACTGCATGAATGCTTGGTTTTATAACATGTTACATTATGCCTCGTAACAATGGTCAGTACCAACCTTTAGAAGATATTTATTAAGATCCCTGAAGGACCGTCTGATTACTGCTGCTCAACCATTTACATTGTGAAAAATATGAATTAATTTAAATATATTGAAAACAAGGTTTATTACCTTCTTGACTAGACGGCATTTAACAACATTATCTGTGAGTGGGTGTGTAGTCATATCAAAAAGCAAGAAATTTTGCTTCTCAGTAGTTAAAACTCCTTTTTCCACAAGGTTCTTGGCTAATCTCTCACGGACATTCTTGAGTTGATATTTCAATTTCATAGGATTCCATGTCTCACCTGCAAACAAAAGGAAACATGTGCATTCAATCTGAAAAGTAATTATTACAGAACAATTGTTTATATTGTTATGAAGACTGAATATATGGTAATAAGTACTATGCTTTGTTGGAGTTGAACATGAAAGTGCAACACTACTGTAAACATATTACTCATTGACAAATGCATAATTAAAAAAATGCAATTTCTTGGATCTAGCTTGCATGCCTGAGACAAGAATATTGGACTAGTAAGAAGCCTACTAAGGGCAGTAGGCCAGCAGAGTAATCTGATAGTCAACTCCCAAAGGAATTATTGACATGCAGCTATTTGAAAGAAAGAAAGAAAAGTTTTATTTTTCATAAATGTCAACCTTTATTTGCATAAACAATAAACAAAAAAATAAGTTTGTATGTAACTGAAAAGATACATTCTACTAATTTGCATAACTATTGGATAACAAAACAAAGATGTGAGTACATACCACTGAGATATTCTATCCAGCTCTGTACAGTCTCTGGTGGATCAGTGTCCTTCATGTGTTTGAGTGCTTCATCTAACAACACATCACCTGTTGGTGTATCTGTAACAAATTATTATTAAATAGCAATAATTTCTATATAATTAAAATTGCTGAAAGCCTATTGATCCCGGAGATGTATGTAATTGAATAATTAGTATACAACCAAATTATACATGTATAATGCCATTATAGCCATATTTTAGAATTTGATACATACATAATCTCAAACCTTTTTCCCAGAAGGGTCAGGCAGAAGTGCAACCAGGACACTGATTTATATGATGGGTGTTTTAAATCCCATGATCATAAAAGGGATAAGCCTATTTACATATTGGGCACAAATCCCTAACTGCAGGCCGATGATGAATAGAAAAATCCAGTATAACCATGCTCAAGCAGGGATTCGAACCTGTGACCTAAGCATTATAATGGTACCATAGTACAAGTATGCTTCCGCCGCTAAGGCAGTCAAGTAGTTCATACAATTTTAAACATTCTGGTGTTAACATAGCTGATATTAGAAATTATTTCTCTACCATCAATATCTACTTCAGATTCACAGCCCTTTCCATCAGATAACAGTTCAGTCACTTTGGTATCCCGAAAAAAATATTAGCAATGAGCTATTATGGTTACACTGGGTGCGAGAACATTAAATTGGATACAAAAATATAGAGAAAGGTGTATGCATACATTATCAAGCAACATTGTCTTAAAATATAAAAAAATAACAGTATTAAGACAAAAAATACATAAATATCTAAACAAAATACACACACAACGAAACACTAGTTACATTATACAACCAATAAAAAGTTCAAAAATGTTACATTTAGGCACTTTTGGTGGTTTACTACTATTATATACGAATTACCACTTACATCCAATACAGATAAGAATTAATTTAAATATTCACAATCAACTTTGAATTAAATATAATACTGATAATGTATTAATGTGAACATTAAATTAAATTCGATATTCAAACAAAATACTGTCATTACACCTCTCTAATTTCAATTTAAATAACAAGTTAAACTGCAATTAACACAAAAGTTGTACATACCTGATTTTACTATCACTTTTCTAGACAATAATCCTTTTCTACGCATGCCAGCCCGCTCCAATTCTACGCGGCCTCTTAATCCGAGTTCAATCAATATGCATCCTCTCAAACCGCTTGATATGCAATCATTCCAAAATGATGTGTAACCCTGAAACGACCATCACCAATGAGTATGACGACATTTGCAGTTTCTCGTCGGGGAGAGATTCTTTTCACCTATTACCTCTTTATCCTTTAATCCTAAGAGAAGAACTTCCTCCATCAGCGTCAGTCTAGTTTCCTTGGAGTCTCCGTCATCATAATTTTTATCATTTTTCTTATCGTCGATGTCGTGATTTTCCTTCAATCCGTCTGAATTGTTGTCCTTTGAAACATTTCTTCGTTGTACCAACCCTTCAGATCGATTCATTGTATCATTTAATATAATTAAGGGAATAAAACAAAAAGATTTCAACAAAGTTAATATTAAATATTTATGGGAATTCGTAAACGATTAGTTGACGTTTGCTGTGCGACGTACGGGATGTTGTTGTGGAAAACATGGCCGACGTTGATTACATTCCGTTTCGCGACAAAAGTTTCAATTGATAAAAATTTTAACAGAATAATTTTCTTAGATGTATTTAAATAATTTAATTCTATTATTATCATTATCATTAAAACGAATATTATAATCACATATTTTGACATAGTATCTCTTATTTTAAATATATCATGGACGTAATAAACAAAATTGTATATGTTTGTTAAATATTTTATGATGAAACTTTATCAAATTAAGTATTAAAAATCTAAAATGTTTTCGTGATTGTTTTGGATAATTTTGATGGATGTGGCTGTTTACTTTCTGAACTTATGTGATGATTTTGACCAAATATTAAAAAATGACTGATATTTTGGCGTAAATTTTAAACTTTGCCTTCCCGATAAAATTAATTAAAAAAACTACAAGAAAATTAAAAATTATTATTATATGTACATAAGTAAATCAGTCATCATTTAATTCAAGGATAATTATATCAAAAGCGTGCATTCATTAATAATTTGATGTCTCAAGTGGTAGAAAATATTACTTATATAAAATATGGAAAATGTAACTAAGAAAAATTGTTATGAGTTGTTACATAATATGATAAGTTACATCAGGTTACATGACATGTTTTAACGGTTAGTTCTGTGCATTCACATTTTGTTATTCCTCTCCTATTTTTTTTTTCATTTAAAAACATTTCAGTCTAAAGAGAGTGTAGAGTCTGTAGTATTTGGTAAAGCCTCAGAACAATAACTAAGGTGGGGGTAGAGCCTTGGCGTGGCCTCGTTATAGTTCCAATAACAACGGTTTGAGTTTTACTTATCATTTTCTTATACCACACCAAAGTAGAGTAGGTAACTAACAGTTTTACTGTTGTGTTTCGCTGAGCGAAACTGCCGGAGTCCATAGTGTTTTACATGTTGTTAGGATTATTGCACCACTAAACATAACAAACACTATGTACACGAAGGGCGGATAAAAAATGTCATGATCCACTCAGATCTTTGGAAGTGATGGCGCCACGCTGTTGACAGACATGACTCAGCATGAGCGGGGCGATATTGGTTCGGTGTCTCACAGGAAAGCGTAAGAAGGTGAATGAGATAGCCGGATGCCCAATACACTTTTCTTCTTCCCATTTTTTTTCCTTCTCGCTGTCCTCCCCATTTGATGGGCCGGCAACACAATTTGATCCAAGCGATGTGGACATTCATGGGCGGCAGTGATCACTTACCAACAGGTGACCTATAAATAAATTATAAATTATAAATAACACCCAACAGTCACATACATAGTCCTGACCCCACACTAAGATCGAGTCTTGTGTCGTGGGTATCAAGAACTACGGCAGACTTTTCGGTCTCACAAACACCAATGGAAGATATTTGTGTAATGCCAATCATCGCTTTGTGATGCATGCAGCATGGTGTTGTTTCGTTTTGCTAGTGTCTACTAGCAGTCGTATCACTTACCATCAAACGAAATGCTTGCTCATCTCGCCATTCATTGCAAAAAAGACATAAAAAAATATGCAAATAACATCTGGTTTTGCATACTTTATGGACGTCATCAAATCTAAAAAAAAGCGTACGTTCAGGCATTTTTGCCTTGCCAATTATTATATCCAAGCTACATACTTATTACGTAGGTAAATATTTATCCCTAATACTTTTCATCTGGTTTCTATAGTTTATCCTAGGTAGTTGTATATCTCGAGATCCGAGAACAATCCCTCTAAGCTCGATATTTTAACTAGCTCTATGCTATGGAGGGAAATGGATAAGTAGTTATTTGTTTTCTATTTTAGTTAACTATTTTCTTTCTTCTTTAAAAGTCCGTGATGGTCTGTTGATAATGGGCTAGACGCGGCAACGTGTTCACGGTGGTCGCGGTTGCGGATTCCAGGGCACACCTCTAACTTTTCGAAGTCATCCATCCATCCATCCATCAGCCAAAGGAAGTCCACTGCTGAACATAGGCCTCCCCCAATGATTTCCACAGAGACCTGTTGGAGGCAGCCTGCATCCAGCGACGTCCCGCGACCTTTACCAGGTCGTCGGACCATCTTGTGGGTGGACGTCCTACGCTGCGCTTTCCGCTACGTGGCCTCCATTCGAGCACTTTCCGACCCCATCGGTCATCAGATCTCCGCGCTATGTGCCCTGCCCATTGCCACTTCAACTTGCTAATCCGGTGGGCTATGTCGGTTATTTTAGTTCTCCTACGGATCTCCTCATTTCTGATTCGATCTCGTAGGGAAACCCCGAGCATAGCCCTCTCCATAGCTCGTTGAGTGACTTTGAGCTTCCTAATAAGGCCCATAGTGAGAGGCCACATCTCGGTGCCGTAAGTCATCACTGGCAACACACAACTATCGAAGACTTTCGATTTAAGGCACTGAGGTATTTTGGACGAGAAGACATCGCGTAGTTTCCCGAACGCTGCCCAACCGAGTTGGATTCGACGATTGACCTCTCTCTCGAAGTCATGTGTGTGGTCAATTACCACGCGCTATACCGGCGAAGCAATACATCGCGAGGAAACCTGCATACCATTGAGATTTGTAAGAATTTCTATGGTATGTAAAGTCCTCCATCCAAAATATGCCAGCGCGGAAATACATGGCCCAACTCCTCTCAATCATACCCTCGATAGTATACGAGGCCCGTGCCCTGCAATAAGACGTATTATTGGCGAATACAGTGAAAATGAAATGGATATAATTTATTGAACCCATTAAAATGTTCAACATTATAGGAGTCATCTTTTTTTATTCCCCGGTATGGAAAGCAGTACAGTACAGTTCGATATCTTTCCAATTTATTTCCTCACTCACTTAATGAAAAGCACCCGCCGAATTTCAGTGCTTGGAGTCAATTCTTTGCCAGATGCCACTATTATTTGACAGCCTCCGTGGCGCAGGTGGTTAGACGCTGCCCGTGAAACGAAAAGCCGCGGGTTCGATCCCCGCACCGAGAGAAATGTTTGTGCGCCCACAAATATTTCTTTCGGGTCTGGTTGTTTGTGTGACCAAAAACTCTCGTAGTTCCTGATATCCACGACGCAAGATTCGAACTTAGTGTGAGGTCAGGACTGTATGTATGTATGTATGTATGTGACTGTGGGGTGTTATTTATTTATTTATTTACTAGTAATCCTGGCTGGCAAAAATTATAGGGGTGGGTGCATAGCGTATTAGTCTCATAAAAATACTATACCGGGTATCAAGAGTGCTACCGAAAACGAAGCCGGGTGGTAGTTTAAGTGACTACAAACACAATGTAACTAAAAATTTCGCAAACAAACGCGACATTTTTTTTTATTTTTTTAAATATCGTCGAGTTTGGGTGGTAAATCCATAGTTATTGCTAAAATAATAAATTAAAGCATTGCATAACATGGAATCTTTAAAAATAAAAGGGTGTACACTATTATTTAAGAAAAATCAATGAATTTATAGGGTGGTAAATTAAAATTAATTAATAGGACGATAGAAAAAAAAATACAAAAAAAAGTTAGTTATGTGGTGTTTGTAGTCACTAAAACTACCACCCAGCTTCGTTTTCGGTAGCAGTCTTGATATACCCGGTATGTACACAGTAGTAAAAGCACAAGACTTTTGCGCCCTTATAAACATTTACAAAACTTATACCTGAATGGCGACGTATGAAAAGTGAACACTGGCTAATACTTATCGACGATATTCTTTGTTAGTCTTTTTGATCCGTCATTTGTTTTTGAAATAAATTCAAAGTTTTCTGAATATCTTTATTTCTTCATCATATTAGGACTTTAATATCATTTTTTAGAGTGTGTTTTGTAGTTTACAAAGCTGTATTTTTTTCCGCTTTATCAATATTTCTGGCATAATCCAAAGTCAAAGTCGAAAAGGTCATTTTAACTTTATTCATGCTTCAGAGGTCTCTAGTATATAAAATAAAAGGAATTAAATTATCAAAAAGAACTTTATGATGATGTCACCATTCACCAATAAATGATCACCTTAGTACATGCCCGGTATCAAAGACGAGATTTTTTTTTTCAAAAATGCAATTGAGCAGTAGATCTCCGATCTGAAAAATCGCTTGTTTTCAAATTTCTTAAAAATCAATTTCCTCCAAGATGGTGCATTATGAACATTCAGGGGTCACAGATACCTTATTTGCAGATATACCTTATACCTTATTTCTGCAGTAATTCTTTCAACGATCTAGTTTGAGGTGCATTGTTGTTGGCATTGAGTGGATATGAAAGGAGCCACTTGCAATTTGTGTGGATATGTAGAGTCCACCTTAGTTCATTTAGATCGCGAGATTCAGGAATTCATGTGGATATGTAGAGTCCGCCTTCGTCCTTTTAGACCGCGAGATTCAGGAATTCATTTGGGTATGTAGAGTCCGCCTTCGTCCTTTTAGACAGCGAGATTCAGGAATTCATGTGGATATGTAGAGTCCGCCTTCGTCCTTTTAGACCGCGAGACTCAGGAATTCATGTGGATATGTAGAGTCCACATTCGTCCTTTTAGACCGCGAGATTCAGGAATTCATGTAGGTATGTAGAGTCCGCCTTCGTCCTTTTAGACCGCGAGATTCAGGAATTCATGTGGATATGTAGAGTCCGCTTTCGTCCTTTTAGACCGCGAGACTCAGGAATTCATGTGGATATGTAGAGTCCACATTCGTCCTTTTAGACCGCGAGATTCAGGAATTCATGTGGGTATGTAGAGTCCGCCTTCGTCCTTTTAGACCGCGAGATTCAGGAATTCATGTGAATATGTAGAGTCCGCCTTCGTCCTTTTAGACCGCGAGACTCAGGAATTCATGTGGATATGTAGAGTCCACATTCGTCCTTTTAGACCGCGAGATTCAGGAATTCATGTGGATATGTAGAGTCCGCCTTCGTCCTTTTAGACCGCGAGATTCAGGAATTCATGTAGGTATGTAGAGTCCGCCTTCGTCCTTTTAGACCGCGAGATTCAGGAATTCATGTGGATATGTAGAGTCCGCCTTCGTCCTTTTAGACCGCGAGACTCAGGAATTCATGTGGATATGTAGAGTCCACATTCGTCCTTTTAGACCGCGAGATTCAGGAATTCATGTGGATATGTAGAGTCCGCCTTCGTCCTTTTAGACCGCGAGATTCAGGAATTCATGTAGGTATGTAGAGTCCGCCTTCGTCCTTTTAGACCGCGAGATTCAGGAATTCATGTGGATATATAGAGTCCGCCTTCGTCCTTTTAGACCGCGAGACTCAGGAATTCATGTGGATATGTAGAGTCCACATTCGTCCTTTTAGACCGCGAGATTCAGGAATTCATGTGGATATGTAGAGTCCGCCTTCGTCCTTTTAGACCGCGAGATTCAGGAATTCATGTAGGTATGTAGAGTCCGCCTTTGTCCTTTTAGACCGCGAGATTCAGGAATTCATGTGGATATGTAGCGTCCGCCTTCGTCCTTTTAGACCGCGAGACTCAGGAATTCATGTGGATATGTAGAGTCCACGTTCGTCCTTTTAGACCGCGAGATTCAGGAATTCATATGGATATGTAGAGTCCACCTTCGTCCTTTTAGACCGCGAGATTCAGGAATTTGTGTGGATATGTAGAGTCGGCATGTGATTTTTTTGAGTGGTGCTTAAAAAAGTCTGAATAATATTAATTTAAATCCGTTGGGTCATTTTACCATTAACGTCAATATGAATATAATCATATGAAAACAGATCCATCATAGCGTAATAGACAATATCCTACATAGTTGACTCACAATTATTTGGGACTTTTCTGTTTTGGTACCTAAATAATGTGTCATCAAACATTCCTTATGTTGATACCATCATAAATGCAAGATAAGAGTGTTAATGTTCTATGAGATAACATTAACCGACAATAATATTTCACCTATCTATAATACGAATACTTAGTATCCACCGCCAACAGCCCCAACGGGTTAAAAAGAGTTGATAGTAATTGGTTTACTTTAGTCAATGATGTCAGTCAATATTTCATTTTATTTTCAAGCTCTTATAATTTATTGGTATCTAAATCTTATGAATGAAAGCACTTATTAGTGTAATTATTTCATGCATACGAAATGCAACATTTATCAAGCTGAAAGTTAGCCAGAGATTAGATTAGCTTTAATTTTATTATAGGTGAAATAAATTATCGAACAGGCGATTAGCAGAAGCCAGTGGTGTTATCGGCGGGAGCAGAAAAACATCGGTCGTTCGCAAAGCACGTACACTAAGTGAAGTCCGCGGCTCGCGAGCACCAGTGGACACGTGCACTGTGATATGAGTGTAACTGAACATCCAACCGACATGGCCGTGGAACAGGAACACAAAAATGTTACGGTACGCATCACCACTTTCATATATATGCTTAGCACGTGTTCTGCCTTATTAGGTACGCAAGTCTATCGCCTGCCTCGCACCATTGCTTTATTACCACGAATACATGGCGTCGATCTGACCGCGCGAAAAATATCGTGTTTATCAAGTCTTCGCAAATAGTGAATTGAACTTTACACTTGAGCTGTACGTGGTCGCTCACTAGGGCAAGACGCCAGTTGGCTGCCGTGCTCGCGTCGTCGCGGTCGTACTAATCCATAATTTTCCGTCTAGCGTCG
This sequence comes from Hyles vespertilio, assembly GCA_009982885.2. Classification (NCBI taxonomy): domain Eukaryota; kingdom Metazoa; phylum Arthropoda; class Insecta; order Lepidoptera; family Sphingidae; genus Hyles; species Hyles vespertilio. The sequence goes on along the minus strand of CM042808.1, from coordinate 13,909,774 downwards.
ACCTATACGGGGTCAGACATCGCGGCTTAACCATACATACATTTATTTAAAAGCTTAAAAGCGCAACGTTTTCAAGAATATGTGAAATGATTAACAAGTGCAACATAGAAAAGTGCAATACTAGATTAAAAATAAAAGGGGACCTTGAAAAGTAATAAATATAGTTTGAAACTGTTACCTATTCAGGTAAGCTGTAAAACTGAATTGTCATTTTTAATTTATCATCAGTAGCAACAACTATGAAAGGAAAACCAATATATGTAAATACTATTATAAATAATATAAAATTAAGTCACCATGCCGTTATCACAAATCGCAAAAGATTCGTCAAATACTGATTACAACTACTACCAATGTTTCAAAATGTATAGGTAGCGTGACCATTTCCCGCACTGATAACGTTGCTGTATATGATATTCGTTAGTATTTTGGCTGCAGTATTTTTCTTATAAAACATTGCTTTTATTACTTCTTGATTGGCAAACGACAATCCCAAAGGCCAAAAACCCGTTATGCTCGTATGACCGTCCACGTAAAGTACCTAACAAAAGTACTGTAAAAGAGTTCCAAATGCGCAACGCACATTTTATGCTTAAATCTATTTATAATCATTTGTATGATTATTTTAGATGTACGTATTTACTATTACAATGTTTTAGAAGTCATCTCAATATTATGTTATGATACAACCATTGTTTTTGAACTTTGTTTTCCTTATAGATAACATTTCATACCTTTATTTGAGTATACCATGCATTCAAGTTTTCTAAGACGTGTTTTGTGAGTCGATTCGCTGATATAATGTAGCAATAAATTTTACGAAGAATCAGTGAGCAAGCAGGTGTGACCCGCTTTTACTTACGTAAAGAAAATGCATCGAACGTGAAGTAGCGTCAGAATGTGATAAAAGTGAATTAAATGAGCACGTTTTAAGAATTGTGTGTATCGATATAATTGGCTGTTAAGTGTGGATAAATGGAAACGAATTCATGTGCCCAAAATAACAGATTTCGCACATTATGAATGTGTGTGCATAGGTGATTTAACATGACGCTGACGGAACCACGCCATATACAGATAAAGTGATAACTGTTGCCGTATCGTACGTTATCCTCTTATCAGACTTGCTTAGGGGTAAACTTTACCTATTAGAAATTACACACAATATTATTGTTTTTACACATTTTTTCTTAAAAATATTTGCATAAATTGTTGTGTACCAATAACAATATCCTTTATTGTTTGTAAACATCAACGTCACTTGCGTTGGTTCCTTATTTTCTCATATATTTTGCAGAAGTTTAAGAGAATATCTAGACTAAATCAAGAATCTAAATAATAAACTATACAAGCATATTTAAAAGTTAAAATATCCCAAGATAACTGAATTATTTGTCGGGATAATTGTTCCAAAAATATATTATGTTTGTGAAGGCAAATTCCGTATAAGACAAGGTTACGGAAACGAGACTTTGTACTGAGCGTTTTATCGAATGTTCTAGTAACATGAATATTTCTATACGATATTAATGGTATTAATACATATATTGGTTGCTTTTACGTTTAGCCCGATGTTCGATAAACGCCTGTAGGCTGTGACCCCTGGTATGGAAATATGATAATATCATGAACTACGAAGTAAGAGTATCATTTGTATACACTATTGTTTCTGTTATCGTTCACTTATCTGATGCTATAAATTAAATAACATGGGTAACTAGAGGTTATTACTTAATAGGAGTATTCTTAACACGCAGCCCCTCCCTAAGATGAATCAAAATTGAAAATAAAATAATAAAAACAGTAAAAAGTATGGACTAATAATGAACGCAACTAAATTGTTGTCAGCAGCTCTAGGCTAAAGTCAAGATTGGGCTGACTTACCACTTATATCTTCTGTTTCTTGTAATAGAATGTTTATTCCTTACAGTATAAAAATCTAGACATTGTTTTTGATTAGTCTCTTTCTTGGGATTTTCGGCTTCGAGAGTTGAGAAGAAAACTATTAGCCATGCCTGAGTCCTTACGCAGACTACGCAATTTTCTGCTCATCCATCATCCATCAGCCAAAGGAAGTCCACTGCTGAACATAGGTCTCCCCCAATGATTTCCACAGAGACCTGTTGGAGGCAGCCTGCATCCAGCGACGTCCCGCAACCTTTACCAGGTCGTCTGACCATCTTGTGGGTGGACGTCCTACGCTGCGCTTTCCGCTACGTGGCCTCCATTCGAGCACTTTCCGACCCCATCGGTCATCAGTTCTCCGCGTTCTCCCTCCCATTGCCACTTCAACTTGCTAATCCGGTGGGCTATGTCGGTTATTTTAGTTCTCCTACGGATCTCCTCATTTCTGATTCAATCTCGTAGGGAAACCCCGAGCATAGCCCTCTCCATAGCTCGTTGAGTGACTTTGAGCTTCCTAATAAGGCCCATATTGAGAGGCCACGTCTCGGTGCCGTAAGTCATCACTGGCAACACACAACTGTCGAAGACTTTCGATTTAAGGCACTGAGGTATTTTGGACGAGAAGAGGTTGCGTAGTTTCCCGAACGCTGCCCAACCGAGTTGGATTCGACGATTGACCTCTCTCTCGAAGTTGGACCTGCCTAGCCGGACCACTTGTCCTAAATAGACATATTCGTCAACAACTTCAAGAGTCGAGCCCCCAACACCGATGGGGGTGGGCACAACATGGATATTCGACATGATCTTCGTTTTGTCCATGTTCATTTTAAGACCCACCTGTTGGGAGACTCGATTGAGGTCTTCGAGTATAGTGCTAAGGTCTTCCAACGATTCTGCCAAGACTACAATATCGTCGGCAAACCGAAGGTAAGTGATATACTCGCCGTTGATGTTGATGCCGAATCCTTTCCACTGCAAGAGCTTGAAGGCATTTTCCAACGCGGCAGTGAACAGTTTCGGAGATATGACATCTCCCTGTCTCACGCCTCTCTGTAGTGGAATAGCCTTACTCTGATCTTCTTACTCTGATCTTGTACTCGGACCGACATGGTGGCGTTGTTGTATATACACTTCAACACTTCGATGTACCGATAGTCGATATGGCACCGCTGGAGAGACTGTAGCACAGCCCAAGTTTCGATCGAATCAAAGGCTTTATCATAGTCCACAAACGCTAAACAAAGCGGCAAGTTATATTCCTCGGTTTTTTGTATAACTTGCCGAAGCGTATGGATATGGTCTATGGTACTAAAGCCTTTTCGGAAACCGACTTGTTCGGGAGGCTGGAAGTCATCAAACCTGCGTTCGAGACGATTTGTGATGACCCTCGAAAACAACTTATAGACATGGCTCAGGAGCGAGATTCAGCAAAGTGTTATCACCTTTTTTGAAGAACAAGACCACCACGCTCCTGCACCATGCCTCCGGCGTTGAGCCCTCGAGAAGAACAGAATTGAAGAGCCTCTGAAGGACATTCAGTATTGGCGTTCCGCCCGCTTTCAGAAGCTTTGAAGTGATTCCATCCTCGCCCGGCGCCTTGTTGTTTTTAAGTTGCTTCAGGGCCATCTTAATCTCACACAGGCTGATGTCCGGGATATCATCGCTAAAGTATCGGATCAACTCGGCTCTCGGGTCTTCGGCCGAGCTAACAGCAGGTTGGGCAACCGAGGTGTAAAGCTGTCCGTAGAACCTCTCGATCTCCCTCTCTCTCTCTTAATATATATATATATATATATATATATATATATATATTTTATTGCAATGAATGACGAGATGAGCAAGCCGTTCGCCTGATGGTAAGCAATACGACCGCTCATAAACAGTAGCAACATTCCACTGCCCTCATCGATACCACGCGGCCGTCATCCGTCTTCAGCCTGGACAACTGGCTTTGCCCAATAGACAAGTCTCTTGCAAACACTTTGGAGCCTCCGTTCCGCTCAATTGTCTCCTTAATGCTCACAGTATTGTGAGCACGGACATCGTGTCGCAAGGACTTCCAGATCTGTCTATTGAGCCGCCGATATGCTTCGGCGTCATCGGAAGACTGCAGCGCTAAAGATCGACGTTCGGCCATTAGGTCATGAGTGTGGATCGAGAGTTTTTGTGGTCTATCTCTACGGCGAGGTCTAAAATACTTAGATCCCACCGTATGGACAGCTTCTACCAAACCGCTGTTTAGCTCGTCCACTGCAAGGTTTTCTTCTAGACAATCAAAGCGATTTGTCAGCTCGAGTTGAAAGCTCTCGGGGTTTTGGATATAGGCGCGAGTAAGTCGGAGCATAGATTTCATCAAGCGACGCCTTTCCGATTGGACATTGATATTCAGTGTGCCCCTAACCATTCGGTGATCATCATTCGGACATCTCTGAATATCCGTCTATTCGTCGTCAAGATGAAATCTATCTCGTTTCTCGTAGAACCGTCGGGACTCAGCCAGGTCCATTTCCTGTGAGGCGGCTTCTGGAAAAAAGAGTTCATCGTTCATTTTCTGCTCATTGCCATTAAAATATAACTTGCTCAATCCCTCCTTCTCCCCATCCTAGATTATGCGGATGTCAATTATCTCAATCTTACTGAGGAACAACCTAATAAACTTGAGCGTCTTCAAAACTTCTGCATTAGATTCATATTTGGACTGCGTAAATACTGATCATGTTTCCGCATTTCGCAACAAACTCAAGTGGTTACCCATACAGTTTCGCGAACTTCACATATTCTGTCTCTTCTTTCCTCTAAGCTTTTCAGTCATCCCTGTCCTCCGTACCTCAAAAACCGATTCCGATTTCTTCAAGTTACCTAAGGCCATCAGAGAACCCAACACTGAAAATTCTAGTGCATTCCACTACTTTTTACGATAAATCCTTCATCGACCGATGCTAGAATGGTAGTGGAATATATTAACATTACATCTCTATTCTGCTGTCAATTCATTAATTAATATCTCAATTGTTTTTAATACAAACCGAACGCATTTTAAATTGATTATTGTAGTTATACATATATAAAATAATATAACGTAATAACATCACAACTTATAACATACCAAATTATAATATATATCTATAGCAATATTAAGAAGACCACGTCAAGTCAAGCTTTACCATGGAAATATTTTACATTAAATAATATTTTAATTTAAATACATAATTAATTCTACAATTAATCATATTAAAGCAATACAATGTCAAATATATAAAATGCACCTATTACCTATCTACGAATATTACTTATTACCAAGCACGGTTCCCCATGCTTGTTTACAGGTGAAAATTTATTCAATAATTACTCACCACTATTATATTTTTTCGTAGATAAGATTATAATACATAATGACGACATTCCCGTTTCTACTTACGTCAAAAACTACGCACGAATAAGGTAAACGTACGACGAATAAAAAACAACTTTTACCTCAAAGAATTATTATCTAACATACATACGTAAACTCATGCTTATTACCCAGAAGGGGTATGCGAAGGTCCTACACTCACGTTTCGTCTTGAGTGTTCCATCCTACGATGGGATAGGGGGCGAAGTGCGAACGTATCGCCGTATCGGACACAAATTGTATTTTATTAATAATTATCTAACATAGCTAAAATATCTTAAGGCATACGTAGTATTATGTATATCTCCTATCCTTAATTATCTTATGTCCTGAATTTTGATTGTATCCTTAATTTTACTGGTGGTACTCTCTCATATATTAGAGGCCGCCTGGATAGGTATGACCATCTCTATTTCTCCCGTTAAGCAGCAGTGTAAATGCACTGTTGTGTTCCTGTTTGAAGGGTGTTGTAGCGAGAGTAGCTACTGGACTTATTGAGACTTAACATCTTATGTCTCAGGACGGCCAGGGTAGTGGAATACCTAGCATTGCTCTGTAATTCATAGTGTTTTTGGGTTTTGCTACTGTCCATGAGCGGTCATATCGCTTACCATCAGACGAACGGCAAGCTCGTCTCGCCATTCATTGCAATAAAAAAAACATGCAATAATGATTTATTATCAACTGCTATTTTATATCCGAGTCGCAAATGACCGACCTCATCTCTTTAATAGTCACAGCTAATAGCTATCCATGTTTACCAGTAGTGACATTAGAATAGGGTGTGTTTACTGTTTGGATAACTGTGCACGGTGCCGGAAATAAAGAATCACCATTACTTTGTTTGCATTGCTTTGTATGGAACATAGCAACCTTATCTATGTGGCCCAGGGGGCTATTAGTCCCAAAACCTAACCTTCACCCAAAATGCATGCAAAGCATATTCCTACTTATTAAAGACATGCTTAAGGAGCAAAAGGAGCTACATACCTCTCTCATTCTCAGTACTTGTACTTGTATCAGCCCATATAAGTTCCACTGCAGGGCACGGACCTCCTCTACAATCGAGAGTACGATTGAGTGTGGTTAGGCCACACTGGCCTAGTGCGGGTTGGCGGAATTACATACCATAGAAATTATTCAATATTTATTAATCATTCTCAGTAAATGGACGTAATACGACGGCTAATTTATTCACTTAGATTATCTGCGAAAATGTAATCGACTGGTGGTCACTGGTCGACCCTAATCATTAAAATAACACCCTAAAGTAAATAAATAAATAAATAAGATAGCTATAGAAGTATGAAACCGATTTATTTTAATCAAATTATGGGAGACGCTTTTCTGTGTCATTATAAAAATATAAAATATATTATACAGGGTATATCAAGAGTGCTACCGAAAACGAAGCTGGGTGGTAGTTTTGATGACTTCAGACGCAATGCAACTAAATTTTATGCAAAAATTTGTGACGATTTTTTTTAATTATTTTAACTATCGTCGCATTAGGATGGTAAATCCGTTGTTTTTTCTTAAATAATAGTGTACACTCTTTTATTTTTAGAGACGCTATGGCACGCTTGTAATTATTATTTTAGCAAAAACAATATTTAAAAAATAATAAAAAAAATATTCGCATTTCTTTGCGAAATTTTCAGTTGCATTGTGTTTGTAGTCACTAAAACCACCACCCGGCTTCGTTTTCGGTAGCAGTCTTGATATACCCGATATGAGCTTATTGGGGGTGTCCACGCTTACCGCTTTTGACTTATAAGAATCACTCCAATTTTCAAAAATTGTTTTTTACCAATGCGTCTTCATCATAAGTTTTAACATGCAATCGATACGTGTCTGTGATGGTTTTCCTCAAATCATAACAAGTAAATCGTTGCTCTCGGCTACTCTCGGTACGTAAGGCCAATCTAGTAGCTTTGGGTTGTTTAGTCAAAAGTCTTCGTCAGGAAAATGTTGACGTTGCAGAACCGGTGTCAAACTTCTTAAACTGATGGCTAATACCGTTCATAAAAAATATTAGTTACTTCTCTTATTAAAGGTCAGTATATTAATATAAGGTTACATCATTTTCTGTTTCGCTTTTTTAAGATCTTGTTGTTTCTATTGTTGTAAATTTTCCCACGTAAATGTTACATTCAATGAGTGATTATCTTAACACTAATGCCTTAATTCATTAAAACAATCACTCATTACAATGACGAGCAGAAGGACACAGCGTTCGTAGTTGCAATGCCTACAACCAATATTTTAGTGATTGCTGTCGTGAGACACGCAAATATTCATCTTGATCATTGACTAATAAAACTGTTTTCTTTTTATAATATCCACAGTATTTAAAACATTTCCTGGCCAAACAAATGTGAATTTGCAATGATCATAATTAAATTTCGATTAATGATAAGATTTGCGCAGACTTCCTGAAAACATGATCAATCACCTGTCAGTACAAGTGTATCATGAATAATTGCGAATAATTGAAAATTAAATCTACTAAGTACCAACTACTAAGTGTCACTTCGATTTGCCAAAATTTTCCGGAAATAGTTATATAGGGTATATGACTGTGATTATAATACGCTAAATATTATTGTAGGCTTTTAAAGCAATTTTACGAATAAATAACTGATGGCCACTGGTGCCGAAAGGTTCAGCAGTGTAGGCAAGCGAAGTGTCGGACACCCGCAAGATGGACGAACGACCTGGTTAAGGTTGCAGGAATTCACTGGATGCTGGCCGCTTCCAACAAGTCAATGTGTTGAGAATTTCCTTTTTTTTTTATTTTAAAGATTTAAGTATTTACTGGGTTCAAATCTTTTACCTGAGGTAACTTTAACGACAAATTTATAAGTTTGAATAAATAAAATGCAAGCGCATTTCTACTGGTTATTATTTATGTTCCAGTACCTTCCTATGTAAACTTACGTACATTTGTTATATCTACAAATATCTATCAATATATAGAAAACATCGGATTATTTCAGATGATAAAAATAATATTACATAACTGATATACTATTACATAACTGAAAAAGTGCGTGGTGGCCTGTTGGTAAACGGACTAGACGCGACTGCCAACATGTTCACGGTGGTCGCGGGTTCGAATCCCAGGGCACACCTCTGACTTTTCGGAGTCATGTGTGTATTGATAGTCAATCACCACGCACTAAAACGGTGAAGGGAAACATCGTGAGGAAACCTGCATACCATAGGGATTCATAAGAATTTCTATGGTATGTAAGTCCGCCAACCCGCACTAGGCCAGCGTGGTGGACTATATGGCCTAACCACTCTCAATCGTATTCTCGATTGTAGAGTAGGCCCGTGCCCTGCAGTGGGACGTATATGGGCTGATACAGAGAACTGATATACACTCATTTTAAAAAAAACGGGCGGTTATGATTTTAATTCTTCTTTAAAAAAATACGGTACCAAAATGATTTCAATCATTTGTACATGTTTCTGGCCGGTTTTAAAAATGCCGTGGTGTTTAAAACAGTACGTTCTAAATTCAAATTTTCGTTTGATGCTCTTTTTACAGAAAACCACTTTTTATCCTATATTTTTGGTGCGAAGTTCCAAAAGATAATATCGGTTTTCATAACTTTTAGTCAATTTTTATGAATTTATTTCATATTCTCAATTGTCAAAGCTTCATTTATTGCTGTTTAGCTGTCTCAATAATGTTAAAGAAAGTGGTAAAAGCTACCAAAATTATTGCGCTGCTCGAAGAGGGTTGCAGCCAATGCTTCGTGGCTCAGAGGCTAAGTGTGAGTCGCTCGACGGTTCAAAGGACCTGGCAGCGGTATCAAGACACCGGTTCCGTCGAGAGAAGGCCTGGTTCTGGAAGAAACCATGTACCCAACCACGGGATGATCGTTTTCTTGTGAGTCGCGCATTGAGAAATCGCAAGTCTTCGTATGTGGACCTTAAGAACAACCTCGAAGAAGTAAGAAATGTGCATATTAGTCTATGGACGGTCAGGAGGAGGCTTCTCGCGGCCAATATACGCAGTCATCGCCCGGCCCGCGGCCCTAAGTTACTCCGTGAGCACAGAGTTGCCAGGCTTAGGTTTGCTCGAAATTGTGAGTCATGGACTCAAGAAGACTGGAATAGGGTATTGTTCTCCGATGAAGCCAGGATATCTCTGTTCGGTGAAGATCGACGTCGGCGAGTGCTACGAAGACGAGGAGAACGCTTTGCAGAGGCTTGCTTTGAAGAAGTCACACCTTAAGGTGGGGGCTCTGTTATGTTTTGGGCAGGAATAAATTCAATGGATCGTACAGAGTTAGTCTTCATTGAAAACGGCTCACTGACTGGACATCGATACATAACGGAAGTTCTAATTCCTCATGCACAACCCGCATTGGCCTCTTTAGACGAAGACTCAATTTTTATGGACGACAACGCTCGCGCCCACCTGTCTGGCGATGTGGAAGCGTATGTGCAAGAGGTCGGCATTCGTCGTTTGGATTGGCCAGCTCGAAGTCCCGACCTCAATCCTATAGAGCATGTCTGGGACGTTCTGAAACGACGCGTGAGATCAGTACAACCGGCTCCGCAGACCATCAGAGAGCTGAAGAATGTGATTACCGCGGAGTGGGAACGTATTCCGCAAGCAAGTATCCGGGATATCCTCGCTAGCATACCCAGACGAGATCAAGCTGTGATTTCAGCTAGAGGGGGTCACACTCGATACTCAACATTTATCTGCTTTTACTTTATTAAAGAAAAAGCAAACAAAAATCTTTGTTAACTTTTACTTCACGAGCATATGCACTACTAGCGAGCATACACTACTAGTGAACTTTAGCATTAAAACCCATAAATTTTATCAAAACTTTATGATAATACTGACGAAAACGATTATTTGCTTATTAATTTACAAAATTGTGAAAGTAAAACTACTTATAATTATCAATCAAACCAATAGTAACATTTGAAATGGTTCATTGCTTAGGTGCCCGTTTTTTTTGCAAATGAGTTTATTTAAGTGCATAATATTGGGATTCTTGTAGTTGGTAATTATATCTCGTTAATACAATAATTACACACAATACTTAGTAGCTATATCTTTAATATTTTCCTTTTTAACTGACTTCAAAAAAAGGAGGAGGTTCTCAATTCGACTGTATGTTGCTTTTTTTTCCTTAAAATATATTGCTAGCCATTTTTCCTGCGTAATTGTAACAAATTACAAATACAATTTTCTGTACAAAATCAAGTTAATTATACAAGGAGAATCCTTTGTAGGATAGCGTGATAGACTATATGGCCTAACACCTCAATCATGCTCTTGATTGTAGAGGAAGTCGTGCTGTGGACTATACAGGGTATCTCAAGACTGCTACCGAAAACGAAACCAGGTGGTAGTATTAGTGACTTCAGACACGAATTCAGCGACGATTTTTTTTAGTTATTTTTTCCTATGGTCGTATTTGGATGGTAAATTCATTTTTTTCCTAAACTAATAGTGTATACCCTTTTATTTATAAGGCCATTAGGCCAGCGTGGTGGACTATATGGCCTCACCACTCTGAATTGTACTCTCGATTGTAGAGTAGGCCCGAGCCCTGCAGTGGGACGTATATGGGCTGATACAGATACCCTTTTATTTATAAGGACTCTAAGGTATAACAGAGTTCATATTATTATTTTAACAAAAACTATGGATTTACTACCCAAAACTTACGATAACGATTTAAAAAACCATAAAAAAAATTGTGCGTTTTTTTGCGAAAATTTTAGTTGCATTGTGTTTGTACTTACTAAAACTACCACTCGGATTGATATACCCAGTATATAAAACGTATATACGTATATGTGGCCTGATACAGATAAATAGGTAATAAAATCCTTTTCAAACTGCCTTATTAATTTAGTTATGCTAGTCGTTTGTGAAATAAACTTTTATTTGTAGTCCTGTGGTGGCTTGCATGGCTTGATTAATAATTACCAAGCGTACCATCTCTCTAGCCTCTCTCTCTCTCTCTCTATAAGTAAAATAGCAGTTTATAGTATCTCAAACAAGGGGTTTATGTCTGATGGGAAGATATCGTAACTGATGATGGAAAACGTTGAAATAAAACTATTATTTACGGATTGTATCGCGGAATCGTTATTTTTACATTTTCTTACTTCCCAATGGTTCGATTACAACCTTCGTGTTTACGGAGCAGACTGGTGGAAAATATGTCGTCCTTACTAATGTTTCGTGATTTAAATTTAGCTAATAATAAATAAATGAACGTGACAGATACGTGTGATTGGGACGCGAATATCAGAAACTAATGAAGACTTCTCAGTCTTCACTTCGGCATCATTGAATCGATTTATGCCTTGATTTATTCAGCCGAATTTAATAATTTAACACAAAGTTATTTTAAAATGCTTGTACGTTTATATTTATGCAAAATACATATATTGCAAAATACATACAGCATATCTGTATCAGCCCATATACGTCCCACTGCAGGGCACGGGCCTCCTCTACAATCGACAGTACGATTGAGAGTGGTTAGGCCATATAGTCCACCACGCTGGCCTAGTGCGGGTTGGCCTTACATACAGCATATGCATGCTGATATTTGGGCGAATTTAATTACTTTTGAATTGAATGATGAATATATAAATTCAACTAAATATTTTTGTTTATTTTAGTGTATCATCATATCATTAATGTGACTGAATCATTTTTTTAAATGAGTATATTTTTATTTGAAAAATCGATTAACTGTTTGGAATTGTGACTGATTTATCATTACAAATGTATATGATTTCTGTCCGATAAGCTAAACTCTTAGATACACGCGATTATTGGTACAGAAATACGTGTTGCAGGTTAAAAAAAAACCGTGACGGTACGCAATGGTGGCAGGGGCAATGTACAAGAATATGCAATGACAAGAAGAATCGTTTGATTTTCCACTCCGGCTGACTTGCTAATTACATTCACCTTGTTAGCTATTTCTTAACGTCAAATAGCACTGAATTATGTCTCACAAGTAGCATGCAATAATATACAGGTACATAAAGTAATCAACGTAATAACAGTCCTAGGCATAAAACATCACTTACGTCTTTTATTCCTTTGAGGGAAATACTATTCTAAAATAGGTAGGTATAGTATTATCTTTATTATTATTTAAGCAGAGCTTTAACATAATTAAATTAAAAGACATGTTGTATTTTTGGCCAACATTTTGTACAATATGAACATAAATAATTATAATAGATGTGTTAAATTGGTGATAACGTGTTGCCAACATCGCTTATCATAATCCTTAACCTTAGCTACTGCAGGCTTTCCACAGCGCGTCGATCTCCAAGAAGCTTATAATTCGCATATTTGTTTTTTTCCGTTTCTTATTTATTTTCATGTGACTCCGATATACATCAGAAACTATTATGTTTTTGAAATAATATGGAAGTATCGTATTTTCATTTTGTTTCAGGAAAATTCTACAGTAATCGTGGAAAACGGTGAAGAAATAGTAAAAGCCAATATCATGCAAGTGCCTAACGGAGTCAACCATCAGAATAAGTATATGGATGGTAAATATATATCAATACTACTTTCACAATCCTTATACAGGGTATATCAAGAGTGCTACCGAAAAAGAAGCTGGGTGGTAGTTTTAGTGACTTCAGACACAATGCAACTAAATTTTGTGCAAAAAATTGTGACGATATTTTTTGTTATTTTTTCTATCTTCGTAATTGAGTGATAAATACATTTTTTTCTTAAATAATAATGTATACCCTTTTATTTTCAAAGACGATATGCTACTCAAGGCTTTAAATCATTATTTTAGCAAAAACTATGGATTTACCACCCAAACTCGACGATATTTAAAAAAAAAAATTGTCGCGTTTGTTTGCGAAATTTTTAGTGGCATTGTGTTTGTAGTCACTAAAACTACCACCCGGCTAAGTTTTCGGTAGCAGTCTTGATATACCCGATATCCTAGTACCGCAACTACCTCAGTCAAAATAGCTTAATTTAAACATATAACAGGTTTCATGGATACTGAATTTTTTGCGTTTATTATTATTTTCGCTAAAGATTTCACCAAACTGGACTTAATTAATAACGTTTAAATCTAACCGGATTTTATATTGCGGGAATTACAAGAATTATCAAAATTATATGACATTAATTATATGAAAATTATAAAATGACTGCCTCGGTGGCGTAGTTGTACTACGGTACGGTTATAAAGCTGAGGTCTCGGGTTCGAATCCCGGGTTGGGCAAAGTGATATTGGATTTTTATATTCAGTATCAGCCCAGAGTCAGGAATTTGTGCCCGATATGGTGATAGGCTCGCCACCTATCACATTGTGGGACGGAACATACAAGGCGAAATGTGGGTGCCCTCGCACCTCTGCCTACTCCTTCTGGGAACAAGGCGTGAGTTTATGTATGTATGTATCAAAATTATATCGATATCTACACTAATATTATAAAGAGGAAAACTCTGTTTGTTTGTTTGTAATGAATAGGCTCAAAAACTGCTGAACCAATTTTAAAAATTCTTTCATCATTCGAAAACTACATTATCCACGAGTAACATAGGCATATATTTGCCTAAAGGGGTTGAGATAAGGGTTGAAACGGAAATGAAAAATTTAAATTATTGAAGATATATTTATGAAAATTTATATTTTAGCTCCTTATTACAAACGCAAATTAATCGCGTGGAACAATTTTGGAAAAACGGCACATGGGGGTGAAATAAGGGATGAAATCTTGAACTTTTTAGTTATTGATCCAATAGGTGTCAAAATCGATATCTGAGAAACTCTTTGTGTAAATAATCCAAATTCATAGTCGGAATCGGAAATTTCGGCCGCCATTTTGAACTTTTTTGTTATTGATACGATTGGTCTCGAAATTAACATCTGAGCCACCCTTTTCCGAATAACCTAAATTCGGAGTAAGAATTGAAATTGTGGCAGCCATTTTGTACTTTTTTGTTATTGATCCGATTGACCTTGAAATTGATATCTGAACCAACCTTTATCCGAATAACCTTAATCTGGACTCAGAATTCAAATTTGTGGCCGCTATTTTGAACTTTTTTGTTATTGGTCCTATTGGTCTCCTAACCGATATATGAGGCCGGCAACCCTTAAAAAAATTACGTAGAAATTGCATGGATACTTGACGGCTATTTTGAACTTTTTAATTCATATTAATCTATTCGTAGTAAACCACAATGTTTTGTCTGGATATAAATTGTAAAATAAGTATTAAAAAACTATTCAACGCGAATGTAATAGCAAATAAAACTATATTTTATACATAATGCAAGGATTGTCAATATAAACGTCCAATCAAATAATAAGCCGTTTTCAAATTAGCGTGGTGGACTATATGGCCTAACCACTCTGAATCGTATTCTCGTTTGTAGAGTAGGCCCGTGCCCTGCAGTGGGACGTATACAGATTTGAGTTTCAAATTTGAGTATTCATTTTTCGCCCTGTGTAAGCGCATTGTAAGCATATTTTGTTAGTAGATATAATCCGATGTGTATTTTAAATATAAATTTAATCTTTTGATTTCAATGAATGTCGCCGGAGTAGTAAAAGTTTAATAATATACCCGTAGCAAAATGAAATAAAAAATAAATTCCGATTTTCATCGTATAGAGATGGGATGGAATAGAATACGGGTATAAGGTGGATAAAAGGAGACAGAAGAATACAGGACGGGATTGGATAAGCATTATCGAGAACGGCAGTCATGTTGAGTTGAAATAAAATATGGACTGGAATCGTATCTGTACCCGGGCAAAGCCGGGCTGGGCTGCTAGTCTTATCATAAAGTAACGACAAAAAGTTAATAATAATAAAAGTAAGCATCCGTGTACTTAAATTTAATATAGATGTTTTATCTATGATAAGAAAAAGATAAATACATTTTAATCCTTAAACACTTGGCCACTGTATTTTACAGTAAAATAATCATTATTCTTTATAATTTTAGATCTATTTATCTATATATTTGGAGTATGGATTTTGCCGTTGTTATCAACATTGTGTTTCCTCATATCCAAACGAAGCGGCGCGGCGCCGCGCCACCGTGTTTTATAAAGAACTAGCGGCCCGGCCCAGCTTCGCCCAGGTACAAATAGATTTTTGTACAATAATATGTACGTATTATTATTATACATATAAACATTCCTATATAGGCACGCTGCCGCTGCCCCGGCCGGCCAGTACCGCCGCAAGCGCTACGTCCCGCAATTTTAAATCTGTGATATCTTCGAAAATATTCATTTAAATATTGTGCTGTAAAGGACCACATAGATCTATATTAAATCAACAATTTATTTAAGCTATTCAATTGGATAAGGATTAATGCTGTATTGGTTAAATTCGCTTCGAAAATTAGCCATTATTTGTCGTAAAAAGTAAATGACAAAAAAATGTTATTGTGGGATATCCATAAGAGATAGACATATACAATCGCGGAGTTTTCTGTAGACCTTTTCAATGTGTACAAATATGTAGTACATTATTTTGATAAATCTCGTAGGGTTCAGCCTGCGTTTGCAATGTAAGCGGAAAAATGTTGATAATTAACGACATCACATTAGAAACCTCAAAAATAACAATATTTCTCCACTATTTAATGGATGTTATTATACATATAAACCTTTCTATTGAATCACTCTATCTATTAAAAAAACCGCATCAAAATCCGTTGCGTAGTTTTAAAGATTTAAGCGAACAAGAGAAATAGGGACAGAAAATGCGACTTTGTTTTATACTATGTAGTGATTTATGGCCCCATTATTAATCTCTGTAAATGCAATAATCGCTTGTAAAAATACATACATAAATACTCAACGACTGCGGTCTCGTCAGTAAATAAATCTCTTGCAATCTTTGAAACCCTTTAACATCTAGACGTCAATCTAATCAATAAGTTTTCAAACCAGTGAAGATTCTAGTGAAAAATCTTTTGTAAGCTTCGTTTAAAAGTAATAATTTAAAATTCCACTGACTAGGTCTATGATATCAAACTAGTTTAACTAGTATACATTATTTTAATGTATATTTTTTTACTTTCTTTTGTTCAGTTTAGTTCTTATCTTTATGGCCGTTACCTTTCTATTGTTTATATGAAGTAATAATAACCATTTATTTGTTGTTTTTAACCGACTTCAAAAAAGGAGGAGGTTCTCAATTCGACTGTATGTTGCTTTTTTTTATTATTTTTTTTATGTTTGTTACCTCGTTTCTCTGTATTGTGTGAACCGATTTCGACCATTCTTTCTTTGATTGAAAGCTGGTGCTTGTCATTTGGTCCCATAAAATATGGTGAAAATCTGATGAATATCTTCGGACCTGGAGAGGGGAACTCCTTAAAATTACGTAGGATACCAATGGTTCTTTTTGCGTTAGCTTCATTATAAAAGTTGAGTTACAGTGAGAAAGGGAAAAAGGGAAGGGGGTGAGGGGGGTTGGTGATAAAATTAAAATACACGTAAATTCTAATATCTTCGGCAGCTTTTAACCGATTTTAGTGATTTCTTTTTCATTGGAAAGAACGCATTGACAGGTTGATCTCAGGAACACAACATAAAGATCTGATGATCATGTCCGAACCTGGAGTGTAGAACTCTTCAAAATTTAGGAGGATTCCAATGGTTCTTTTTGCATTTGGCTTAGTATAAAAGCTAAGCTACAGTGGTTGTGGGAAAAGGGGATATGGGCAAAGTGGGGTGGGGGGGGGGGGAATAATAAACATGTGAAAATTCCAATATCTTCGGCAGCTTTTAGCCGATTTTAGCGATTTCATTATCATCGGAAATAACATATTCCTTGTGGGGGACCAAATCTTCTTCATTTAAATTCCTATCAACACTAAAAAGATAAAAATAACTAAAATTTTTAATAAAAAAAACCGACTTCAAAACAAAAAACCACTAAAAACCAAAAAATAACAAAATAATGAGTACCACTGCAAAGCAAAAAAAAATATTAATTTCATGGAACTTGTGCTTGTTGATTAATTTGCTTAATGACTTGACTAGCCAACAAATGAAAATATATGCATAACATATTGAAGGCGGGCCGCCAAGTACCAAACATGTAGGACCTATGCCTTATATTAATTTAAATATCTATAATCTATATGTTTGGTACTGGGCGACCCGCCTTCAATATGTTACGCATATATTTTGATTTGTTGACTAGTCAAATCATAACCAACAAGCACAAGTTCCATAAAATAAATATATTTTTTTTGCTTTGCAGTGGTACTTACTATTTTGTTATTTTTTGGTTTTTAGTGGTTTTTTAACTTTAAGAATACAAATGTTATTTCTCATATAAGTAAATTTGTAATTCTTTTGAAAAATAAACTATCTTAACCATTATCTTCCGGTATAACTAACGTGACCATACGTCCCGCTTTGGGCGGGACAGTCCCGCTTTCAGGAACTCTGTCCCGGTGTCCCCAGCAAAGCCGACATAGTCCCGCTATTGCAAACAGACCAAACGATCATTTAAAATTACAAAAATACGACTACGATTATAATTTTATATTATAGATTGTATAATATAAAATTCTAATAAAAAAACTTCTAAAAAAATTTATTCTTGGAACGTAGTTTTGGAACTTAGTTCCTTATCGCGCGGTGTGAAAGGGGGCTAGACGGAAAAAAATCTCACAAAAAGTTGTCACGACACTTTAAAACATTTGACAATCGTTTTTTATTTCTTTATTTGAAAATGTGTCATACATTTTATTTAACTCTAATAGAGGCAATAAAATATCCAAATACATATTAATATGTTAAAGGCTATAGTAAAAACGAAGAATACGCTGAAGCCCAAAATTAAGTGGGAAACGTTGCGACAATTTCTAATTTTCATCAAATATCATAAATCAAATTGGTACAAAAGAAACATAAATTGCATAAATATGAGAAAAAAAATCATAATGATGGTGGTACCCAAATGATTCTTTTGATGGTGACATTTAATTAAAATTATATAATAAAACCGTAATACATTGATTTTCGATCCTCCTTAATAAATTTATTATTATCCTGCTGTCAATCATCAACCCTTAATTTGACTATGTATCTATTCCAATTATTACTAAAATTTAGCTTACTGATTAAGTTTATATAACATTATATTTGTTAATAATGAAAGGTATTATTTTTATAACTTTTATTATTTACAATTTTAGTTTGTTACCCTGCTGTCAATCATCAACCCTATATTTGACTATGTATATTTACCAATTATTGCTACAAAATAGCCTACTGATTAAATTTATGTTACATTATATTTGTTAATAATAAAAAAAATATTGTTATAACTTAAGAAATATTTTTTTTTACCATTCCTTCACTAATTAATCGAAAGGAACTTCGTTCCATCCGGGTGTCCGCTGACACCTCTCAAGTTTTTATTATTATTTCATTCCTCAGATGTCCCGCCCTGTTACAAAAAATAAAAATAAACTTTAGGTATAACTGCAATGACACAGACCGATTTGCACGTTATTTGAAAAAATAATAATATTGATATTATTATAAAATGACGTTGTAATGAAATTATCTAATTAATATTCAGACATGAATGAAATTAAGTAGGTGATACGAAAGATAATACCGACTAAGACGTCAAAGTTAATGAATATTTTATAATATACTAGATATGTATTTTCATTCCTTTGTAGTCATAATTATAAAATTAGGGAATTTACACCTGAAAATCGTTTACATTTACTTACACCAAACAGTGATGATTGTAAATATTCATCCAACGTATAATGTATTATGTTTATTTTCTCCTTGCCCAAAGATTGGTTAAACATCCTGCAACTTCGAACAGCGTCACACGAATAATAATGGAGTGGCTTCCTGCCGCGATATGCGTAAGGATATAATATTGAAATGTGCACTTTATGCAAACAGGCCCGGATCAGGTGATTCCTGCCGATAGTTATGTGGCGACCACGCCCGGCGGCTACGTCAAGCTTCGCCTAGCCGCTCGTGGTCTTGCAGCCGAGCCACCGATATCCGTCCCCGGACTGTTAAACAGAACTGTCGCTAGATATCCAGACGCTACAGCTCTCGCCACAAAAAAAGCTGATGGAAAATGGCACAAAATAACTTATAAGTAAGCTATCACTTCGAGATTTATTAACATAGAATATGTTTATTGAATATTCATTGTAAATAGTTTTTATTTTTCGTGGGTCTTTTTTGTAGTAATCGAGTCTTGAAAAATAGGCGAGATATAATTATTTTTATATTTCTTGAGAAAATTGCAAATGGAAAACACTGTTGAACTAGTCTGCCTAAAGGTTATCTTATGCAACATGATGATGAACTGGACTGTAACGTCTTACGTCAAGTGTTAGTAAACACACATCGAAAGAGAAAAGAAAGCAATTAGTGATAAATCTATTTACTGTCTTGTAACGAAATCACAAGTTCAGACTATTATTGATTTCATGGAACCAATATATTAAATTAAAAACAATCTGATTTTGTCTGGTGCATATTGAATATTCCATTAATATTCCTTAGCAAGATTTACTTAAATCTCTTTTAAACTCCGCAATCTATACGAATATTGATAATTAATTATATTACGATATTTTTCACCTTCAAAGTGTCTATAAATAATGTATTAAAATTAAATGGTGTACTATTGGCTGAATTTGTATATAATGTATATTCACGGCTTAACACTGTTTAATTTTGTGATATAATATACAAATAAGAAATGTTTGTTGTTATTTCAGACAGTATCAAGAACGTGTTAGAACAATCGCAAAAGGTTTTCTCAAACTAGGTCTGCAGAGGTTCCATTCAGTGTGTATTCTAGGATTCAACTCGGAACAATGGTTCGTAGCAGACCTTGCCGCTATACACGCCGGGTGAGTTGAGATCAATTCATTAACCTAATTTACATTTTAAATTAAGTAAACTGTTTTAAAATAACTTGATTAAACATTAAAACTAAAATAAACTTCTGACTTATAAACAAAACGTATGAAGTGATGATACTTCATAGGTTGCGAAAATATCGCAAATATCGCGATAAGACCGCCAACTGTACTCTTTAATTTTATTTGTAAAATATTGTATGATTTTCGTTATTTTTTGTGTGCAGTAAAGAATAAAAATAATATAAATATTTGGATGGATGTTTGTATCCGCGTGACTAAGTGAGTTAACACTATAGCAGATATAACACACCAATATGCTATATGTATAATGTATATAATATACAGTATGTACCACAAACAATTGTGAAAAATCCGTCATAGTTACCCACGCAAGGATCTGATTTCAAGTGACTCAAAATAATTGTACTCAATGACGAGATATATCTATAACGACCACTCATAACAACTCTATCTAGACTAAATTACACTTATCAGTATGCACTTGTCATATCGATTTATAACATCCTTAAAAGTGAAAGGAGACAAATTGTTAAGCGCCCAGTATTCCTCCTCAATATTCTCGATTTTTTTTTTCTATTGCATTGAATGGCGAGACGAGCATGCCGTTCGCCTGATGGTAAGCGATGCGACCGCTCATGAACAGTAGCAAAACCAAACAACACCTTGAATTACAATGCAATGCTTGGCATTCCACTGCGCTCGCCATCCTGAGACACAAGATGTTAAGTCTCAATATGTCCAGTAGTTACTCTGGCTACAATGTCCTTCAATCCGAAACACAACAGTGCATTTAAACTGCTGTTTGACGGGATAATTCTCGATTACCAAGAATTCGCTTAAGTGTAAGTCTTTGGCAATGTCATATTTTTGCTTTATCTGTTTTAATGAGAATTGCATACGTTATAAATATTTTATGCCTTTTATGAGTAATAGTTTTTTTGTATAATTCTTAATTAAAGTTGAATTTGACCGTCTGTCACTTGTAGCAAAACGACATTAAATACTGGTTTTTTAATTGCCTTGTTTTCCGCGTGCGGCGGCGCCATCAATTTTACAAATACCGTATACGTGGTACTAATCAGTGACGTCATGGGTTCTAAACAATGGATCTAATATGCATATTATCAGGCAACTAATGAACATTTAGAAGTCATCTTAAAAACGAATCCATAATTAATTCATTGTGTTAATGACCGAATATTCCCAAGATACAAATGAAGGTTTATTGTAAGGTGTTTGAGTAGGCTATAATTTATTTGTGCAAGGTGATATTTCATATAACTTTAGAAAAGAAACGTTTGTTCTTGTAAACTGAAGAACACTGTTGTGAGATTCAAAGTTTTTCTGAAATATGTTATCTGTTAGGAACCGAAAACATCGCCAAACTGCGTGCTCGTAACGAAGATTATTTATATTGATTATTTTTTGTAAAATTACTATACATAATAATGAATCACTTTATCGTTGATTGTGATCAAGATGACGCATTATTATTATTCACGTTTATTGTCTGTATCGTTATATCGGACTAGGGTTTCTGAGACGATTTTTGTGTTATCGCGATTGTAAATATTATCGGTATTCTATGAGGTTTCTAATCATTTTATTACTCATTTGTCGAACTTGCCGCTGACATAAGGAATATAGACTCGAAGTTGTATCATCTGTTCGGCGATAGACTATCAAATCAACACATCACGTTGCCGACATAACATATGAGCAATATTATCCACTTATTGCTTCATATCAGTTCTTTTCTCCCTTCGAGAAGTATTATCTCGGAGATATTTGGAGAAGCAGTTATGAGCAAAGATGCATTACACAAACTGATTATGTACCTATATAATATGATTATCACTGCACTTGTACATCCTAAAAATTTCAAAATATTAGGTTCATTGCCAGCCAGATAAAGGAAATCAACATAATGCCGAAAATTTAAAAGTCAAATATTATTGCGTCAAACACAGAACAGATGAATATAGTTAGAAGGGAAATAAAAGCGTTTGACGCGTCGCAAGGTGGTGCATAAAAAGCATCACTGCCGCGGAACGGATGATTTGTCAAATTAGTCGCTGTCGAAATGCCTTGGAGAGAGGTGCTCCGGCGAAATAGAGTAAAAATGCAGATTTGTGCTATTTTATCTTGCAGCTCCAATAGTAAAGCATCAAATATCAATAGAGGAGGAATTCCATACCAATATTCAACCCGATTTTATTGATTTTCACCTGTATTTTCCAAAATTGCGGTTATTAATTACGACATTTTGAAGAATTCGATAATATGATAGACGATAAATCAAAAATATACATTGCTGATTACGCGTACATACAATGCTCGCGAATGCCAAGTTCCTACGCAATGCATACGACTCATTTTTGTTATGTCAACAGCGAAAATTGGCACATGTCACGTAGTGTTGTAGTCTTGTACATAGTAACTATATCGATGTAGTTATAGATTTCCTATACTCGTAAATCAGTTTTTAGTCATTTTAAATTGTAGTAACGTTTGATAACGTTGACGACCTATCCTTATGTTCTAATTTCATACCTCTGCCAACATGAGAACAACATATTTTTGTGTGAAAATACATTATAATATAGTAACTTATTCATTTATACATCTCCAAGAGTGAGTCGATAAAGGCAATAGGTAGAGACAACTGGATTCCTACAAAATCCAGTACGATTTGTTCTAAGTATTCATTTTCGTGAAACGGAAGACAATAAAAAATCTGAATCATAAGTAATATACAAACCAAAAATAATTACGTGCAACGCTTATGGAAAAACAGTATCATGGCGATGAAATAATTAAATATTGTATGAAAAATCAAAACCACTGAATCTATTGACGTAAAAAATCGTAATTTGATTATAATAATTGCTTATATGTATGCCTTTCCAATAGTAAAAATGTTAATACCTCACACACAGCTAAAAATCTTAAAAATCCTGTTCATATAGATTTGTAAAATAGTATACAAATTAAAATGAATTTTTAATACTCGTCTCATTTATTTTCCGCCTATTGACATAATACTAATGAAATAACTGTATCAGAAAAAACTATTAAGCATATCTATAAAATAAATTCCGGTCTTATAACAAAGACATATTTCCATAATTTTATCGATACTTTAAATCGACTATTGCAAGCTTTATGTATTGGATTTTGTTGAGGTTTTGTGTTCCGAAAACGACGACGCTGGTTTTCATACAATTTGACGGCTATTGCCTTTCTAACCATATTCAACTGTTCTGTGGCGTCAAATATACCTCTGGTCCTAATTTCCTTATGATGCCGATTGTAAAATTAAGAGTCAAAGGTTATGACAAAATCAGTAATACCTCTGATCACAATTACCGTTAAAATTATGGAATATAGCAAATTATGTTTCCATCCGTCAGTGGTTACGCGGCGGGTATATACACAACAAACTCTGCGGATGCTTGCTATCATTGCTTGGAGTCGTCGCGAGCCAATATCTGCGTGGTGCAGGACAAGAAGCAGCTCGAGAAGATCCTGTCGGTGCGACACAAGCTGCAGCACCTGAAGGCCCTCGTGCAGTGGGAGGGAACTGTCGACACCTCCGTGCCGGGGGTTTATAATGTGAGGACTGAACTTGTCACAAATATAGTGTTTAAAAAAACAAAGCTAATATCAAATTTGCCAAGTATATCCTTAACTATTTTTTCATATTAACAATTTGTTTTTAGACCTAAGAATTTATTTCCTATTATGTACTTTCGTATTTAGACACCATATTATGTTGTTAAAGGCGAAATACCAATAAAAACGGAATTATTTATAGATACTCCATTTCACAATGCCAGAAAGTATTATACAAAAAGCCAAGCCTAGTATACGATAGTTTATTATATTTAGCACTATAAACCTTATACATCAGCTTCCAAGGACCGAAGAGTGTTGTTTTAATTTGCAGTGGGAGCAAGTGTACGAGATGGGAAAGAAGGAGTCCAACGAAGAGCTCAACAACATACTGAAGAGCCTCGCGGTTAACGAATGCTGCACACTAGTTTACACCGTGAGTACTCTTACACACATTCATTATATCCCTGTAATTGTTGTTTGATTTAGCTCTTTGACTCTGAAGTCATGTGAATGAATGTACGCAAATAAAATGTTCCTCTTTATTTTTCAAACAAATTCAAACCACATTTGATATAATAGGGAGTCTATTTATTGATTTTACTTTCACAGTAATTGTTAGCAATACCTACCCCCTCATTTATTAATTCAAACATTTCAAGCCCTAGTTCTACTTGTGCTCTCCCTAAGTCCAGTGGATACAAAAATATTCTCAATTTAGCTAGTGGTAGAGTAGTCTCTTTGTTTATGCAACATAGACTACAATTGATTATATACATGAGATACATGTAGTTTGTATTTGGGTGTAGTCAGGCACGGTGGGTCCCCCGAAGGCGGTGATGTTGTCTCACGACAACCTGACGTGGGACGCGTTCAGCATTGGCGAGCGCTGCGGCGACCTGCAGCCCACGCGCGACCGCCTCGTCTCCTTCCTGCCGCTCAGTCACGTCGCCGCGCAGGTCAGTAGTCACGGCAATTGTTGCTATTTTATATTAACATCACAAAGAACAATGATAATTCTCCATACATTTTTTTGACGTGACAACGTCTTAAATTAGGTTGCGGCTGGGAGTCACTTATGAAAAAGTGTAACGCCCGGTAACGTAACGGTGCGCGCGCAGCACTAGAGAATTATTTTTCAGTTTCACCCACTTTTTCCAAAATTGTCCCATAGCCCCCCCCCTGCCTTCCCCCACCCTTATTCCGAAATAGTGCCTATTAGCCTCCCCACGAAACCTACCCCCCCCCCTCCCCTACCCCCACCCCGAAAATTTACCTCACCCCCCAATCCTATCTCGGCCAACATAGGTCGTAGACCCACCGAGTTTGGTATCCTCGGAACCGTCTTGGTGAGGGCTACAAATTGACCCCGCCAGAAATCCCAAATTACGCAAAAAATTACCCCCCAAAAAAAAATATTTTACCTCCAAAAAATTAATTTAAGTTAGCCTCCCCACGAAACCTTCCTCCCCCCCCTCCCTTACCCCCACCCCGAAAATTTACCTCACCCCCCCCCCCCAATCCTATCTCGGCCAATATAGATCGTAGACCCACCGAGTTTGGTATCTTTGGAACCGGCTCGGTGAGCTCTACAGATTGGCCCCAACCAAATCCCCAAATTCCTCCCTCTCTCCCCTAAAATATTTGTCCAGGCATAACTCCGTCATTTCTTAAAGTAAACCCCCGTGTTTGGAGTCAGAGGAATCGTCTTGACGAGCTCGACAATCGAGAGCAGGCAAAATACGATTTTTCTTATTGACGTGACAACGTCTTAAATTAGGTTGCGGCTGGGAGTCACTTATGAAAAAGTGTAACGCCCGGTAACGTAACGGTGCGCGCGCAGCACTAGAGAATTAGGCGCATTGAATCGGCGCATGCTTGTGTCTCTGTCTTTGTCTTTCTCGAACGTTCTTGGCGTTGGAAAAATAAGAAAGCGTCACAATACAAGTTCACACGTGTGGTTAAAGTATCGTCAGCTGTGTCTGTAGTGAAAATATGGAGTGCTTAGATTCGTCATTACATGTACAATGTTTTAGTAAACAAAATATATTTCTATAGTTAAAATTTGTGCAATTCTTATTTTCATTCAATTCCTTGTTCCTATTGTGCAATTTAATTATATTCATATCAATAAATATTCTACCGAGAAAAAGACGTTGTCACGTAAAATCTTCGCCCGTAAAACCGACTTTACAGGCAACCATTTTTGTTGTAATTTTTTTTGTGTGTATTGAGATGAAAAATATTTTAAAATATAGATTTCGAATTCCTTAACAATTATTTCTTAACATTTACTATTGTAGCAAGCCTAGGAAAAAAGATATTCCATTATAAAGTTTTACAGATTTTCTACATCTTATCAAACTCTGTGGGTAGTTAATGTTATTTTGTTGCATTTATATTGGCGTGAGGCAAAGTTATGACGCACAAATAAAAGTAAAAAAATATATTTTACACGCAATTTAAATATCATGTACTTATTGCATGTATTTTATTAATCTAATAGTAATATCATGTGCAATGAAATAAAAAGGAAACAGGGGACAACTATTTATTATTATTTGCACAATAGCGCTTTCGGTCGACAGAAACAAATTGTTATTCCTTAATTAATTAATCAGTGATTATTTTGCTTTTCTCACTTCTCTGCACTATTTTTTTACATTAATTATCTGAGAAAGATAATGCAAGAAAGCCAGTCAGCTTATATTTTAAAAATGGCAACATTGAAACGACATAACGCTTCTCCAATAAAAATAAAGCAAATATCAATAGAGTTTTACGAAAAATGTGTTTTCGTAATTCAGGCTTAGGTACGCCGTGAGCTAGGCACCAAAATTACTCAGAAAATTAATTATTAATATTTTTATACATGAAATTTATAGACGCTTAAGAATTGCATTAACAATGATTTTACCAATGTTCTTTGTTTTTTTTCGATCGGCTTTATGAATCACAATCACAAATCGCAATATTTCGCTTATCTATATATGTATAACCCATCTGTTCTGTGGTATAACTTGTGAAATGTTATTATCGATTTCACTTGCTATTTGTGATTGCTATTGCTATTTATACCAACACTAGGTCAGTGCGTGTGTGTGTGTGTGTTTGTGTGTGTCTGTTCATGAGTGCTAGCGTGCGTGCGTGCATGCTTCGTGCGAGCGTGCGTGCGTGCGTGCTTGCGTGCATAAGTATTTTCGTTAGTTTGTGTTTCTATTATTTTATTTATTAACGTTTTGTCTATGTAGTGAGCGTAAATGTGTTGTGAGTGTAAAGAATGAAGTCAAGGTCAAATTCCTAAAGAAAAAATATGGTTTTCAATGAATTGACGTAAGCCAAGCGGCAGAATCATAAACCGTGCATTGAAAACTATATAATCCGTAACCGATGTAATTGAGGTTAAAGTAAAACACTAGAACGACTGTATTGAATACTGAATATCAAAACCTATTAAGGATTTTTAATCTTACCTTTCCATTGCTATGAAGACCACAAAAAAAAAGGTTAATTTCAGGGTCTTACGAGTATTTATTGCCCAAGAAGACTATTAATTTCATGTTAAAGAAACTAGTTGTACACCTATACATGTAAAGTTCCAAGATAATTCTTAATACTATCATAACTACACTTAACTCACGGTGACGCATTCTAATTACAACTTCTTTAATGAAATTTCTCATTGACGTCTCATTATAAGATTTAAGTATATTACCTTAGATTATATACTCGTCTAGATTGAGCAATGTCAACAAGCGATGCGCTAAAAGTGTCCTCTCTTTCGTTGATATGTGTGAGTACCGGTCGTGTAATTATTGTAATCCAACTGTCAAGGTGTGTGTGTTTAGGGATGCCTACTCCAGATTATTAACTTAACTTTTCCCCATCATTTGTTATACAAAATAGGTTAAATAAAATATTTTTTATTTATTTAAAGTAATCATACTATTAATTATATTTATAACGCATTTTAGTACAAACAATAAAGATCTAAACCCATCTCCTAGTGTTTGTTTCCGAATAGAATTAACTCTTTGGATTTATTGCCTGGGCTGTTATCGGATTTCTGTATTTATGTAAAATATAAATCATCATAAGTAAAATGTTCGGAACATACAACTGAAGTCATGTGAGGCTACGAATGGTCTTCTTTTCGTTTCCGCTGAGTAATGTCTCTCCAGCAATTTGCTAGTAAGGAATCCGTAGGAAGTCTAAAAATATTATTAGGACCTTGAATAAGTTCTCGCTGTTTCTTCAAAGATGACAATAGCAGTACCCCGTTTGTGAAAATTTGAATGGTAATACACATGCAAGGCAAAGAATTAATAAAACTACTATGAAGTGCATGTCGTCGTAGGTTTCATTAATATCGTGTAGGTAAGTATTATTTACTCATTAAATAAATAATGCTATTCTTCTTGTTGTTATTCTGATCGAAATATTATGTAATGATATTTGTGTTTTATAGTTTCTCCCATAGTGTCAACAAATCTTCCTAGTAATAAATTGACAACACTGGCCAATGAAACTCATCTTCAAAATAATGAATTAAAAGTTCATGTTTTCTTCAAATAATAGTGGTTTAACAAGAATGTTACCGATAGAAAGTGGTATTGGTATTATTATACAGTTTTCCCACACAATTGCAATACAATTCGACAGCACAAACCGGCATAATTAATTATTTTTCGGGAGCACGTTATCCATATGTTATAGTTCAAATGATGACTGACGTACGTGAGAAGCGAGTCTAGCAAATTTGGTAGACTTTATTTGAGCCGCGCGGTGAGGTGTGATGTGTCATCTAGACGAGTATATAATCTAAGTATATTACTTTCATAGAATTCATTAAGGAGTTAATTTCAAAATAATATATGAAAATACATCAAGTCATAATTACATAATAATTGATTTATAAAGAAACTCCGATATTTTTTCGAAATGACATATGTAGTTTTAAATTTCCAATAAAAATATATAAGTTAGGTTTCAAATATTATCAATTGAATTTTGACAATAATTTTAGGCTAAAGTATTCTATTTTTCTTTAGGGTGAAACTATACATTATTCAGTCTTTTACTCTTGATTTGCTTGAAAAAAGAACAATACATACAAAAATACATGATCTATTTATTTACTACGTAAATAATTTTTAATATTGATATGATACTAACTTACGTAATAACTTTATACAGAAGGTCCCTTAAG
Organism: Hyles vespertilio; assembly: GCA_009982885.2. Lineage (NCBI taxonomy): Eukaryota > Metazoa > Arthropoda > Insecta > Lepidoptera > Sphingidae > Hyles > Hyles vespertilio. The sequence goes on along the minus strand of CM042808.1, from coordinate 13,880,690 downwards.
CAAGGACTAAATAAATTAATCGACTTGGTATTACAATTTACATGCATCTCACAGCTTTTTGCGGTAGAAAACCTGAGTTGCGAGACTTGGAATTTTTTTACAGGATGTTTTTGATGGTATTATAGTACACTACTAGTCTGTCGTAGATGTGTATTGAAATGGCAATGACAATATCGAAACTAATAATATGCTGTAAGAAGCTGCTTATGACGCTTTGTAACCGTTGTGTTTTCTTTGCAAGACGTTGCATTTACGGAAAATATTGAAATAAAAGACTAACAAATGACTTATAAAATCTATTTATTCCACTAATACTATGTGGTAAGTACGTGGTAGACCCTTGCTACACGAACTGTAGCAGTGGACCGACGACAAGCTTTGTTTTATGTTTTATGAATGAGATTGCCAGATACATTCCTATCGCCTTGATAACGATTACTATACACAACGGAAAACCTGTCATACTGAGTTTCGTAAGAGTCTATGGATAAAAGTTTATTCTGCGTCAAAACATATCCGGGATATATCCGGGTTTAATTAGGCCTCCATAATTATAGCCAAAGACACCGATCCTCGGACAGCGAAAAAGATTATCCACTTAATTATTGAATTCAAATTTTTGGACTGCAATTAACTAACCCTTGTGTGTAATTATAAAAAGACAAAAAACTGAGCTTCAATTATGGGAATTTGAATGTAATGTTTCTGCTTAATGTATATTATAATCTTTGATATTTGATCTTTGACCGGAAAACTAAGGCGCAAGGTCATATTTAACGAGATTGTTACCCGCAGGTTGTAGACATTTACACCACTCTATCAAATGCAGTGGCGGTGTTCTTCGCACAACCCGACGCACTCAAAGGAAGCCTCGTGGAGACACTCAAAGAAGTGCGACCGACCAGGTAATTATCAATAAAATCACGCTATTTCCCAAAATGGGGAAGATAGAGGTGCCACCAGGACACTTACATTTCGCTTTGAATGCCTATGTCCCACAATATGACAGGGTGGGAACAAAATCCTGACTCCGGGCTGAAAATGAATAGAAAAATCCGATATAATTTTACTCGACCCAGGATTCAAACCTCCTCAGAGACCTCAGCTTTGCAATCATACCGTAGTAGATGAGGTATAATATTACTTAGATAATGGATGTATTATACTTGCAATTATATCCTTGGAGATATTATGAAAAAAAACCACATCAAAATTTCCAGCAAGATTGCATGACGATTGTGGATGTAATTCTAATAATAGGCTGTGTATGAAAGTATATATAGTTATTTTATTTAGATATTGTAATATATATTATTTAAACTTGTACTGGGACTACATAATTTACGCTAAATACAATATGTGTCGATACTAGTTACCTTAAGTTACCACTTATTATACACTCTTCCAGCTGTTTATATAAACTTAGCTATAAAACACGTCTGTAGAAACCGTTTTGTAGTAAAACACATTGTAATTTTATTATTACGTTTTAATTTACTACTGTAGTAAAAAAATAATTAAAAATAATATAATCGTTCAAGTAAAACGCTTGTAACAATGAACACACGGCGTTATTTCGAACTATTGCTGTGGCATTTCTTTGGTGAATGACATAGCCTACGCCAGCGTACTGATTAAAAATCCGTCGATGACCGTCACACGCATTGTGGGGGTGGCTTGGCTAACCCTTCCATTATAGGGGCCAGAATGAACCCCTAAATAATACAGCCGGTAGTCCAGAGCTATAGAATAGTGTAGATATAGATTATAAAGCGATTACCATCACGTTCAGGGTCAATCATCTTTTGGCAACAGTACGAATATAAATCCAGTTGTGTCAAAAGAAATAAACATCTATCAAGCCATTTTTCTTCAAGGGGTAGGCAAAGCTGCAACCAGGACACTCAATATTTACCTTCTGTGTTCCGTATTAGGCTCATATTATAGAGGGCGAGCCTATCGCCATATCGGGCAAAAACTCCGGGCTGATAGTGAATATAAAAATTCAATATCATTTATCCTGACCCGCGATTCATTGAGATCCATTTATAACGCACTATTCAAACCTATACTAGTCCCGTAGTTGCTCCATTACATTCACAAGAAAATACAAAAGTTTTAAGTTTAATTTTCACATTAAAATACCACATCATTTGCACGGTCAATGTCCAATTTACCAAAAAAGTCACATCCTTGAGCCTTCTTGAGTTCAAAATTCGCAAGTTCCGAAATCCTAAACTCTGTAAATTCCATTGAGTGTTGAATGAATGTCATTATTTATTCAATATACTCAATGTAATATATTTATGTATACTTATATATTGTCTTACGCTACGTTCATGAAGGTACATTTTTAAAATACCACATGACCGTTATATACCTAATATTGGTTAATGCCTACCAGAAACGACATAAGATTAGGTATTTACCGGTGATTGTGAAATCCAATAAATTGAATGATTTTATGTAATCCTTCGAATGGTTGTAAGAGTGCGCGATAAGTAAACTTGCAAAACTCATTCTCGAGCATATGCGTAGCACAATAAATAAACAACAAAAATAAATATTATGTCGAAGAAACGACAATCGATGATAAAAGACAGAAATATTTACAGGCGTATGTCGTCATTACTCCTTACACAGCTTAGAATTACGTCGTGCCTACAGGAATTTCCATTTCGTTTTTGAATGACATATCCATACATTGTTGGTAAGATTTCAAGTTCATCATAACCGCATAGACGTCCTGAAAATCTATTTTTAATATTTTGCTTGCTATATCTTAAGCTGCTTATTATTTAACAGATAATAATATTTTATGCTGTTGCGTTCATGTAAATATTTTGGCTATAAATCAATAAAGATAGAAGTTGATATACTTGTAGTAAAAAACAGCAGCGCCAATAAATTAAGTACTTAGTGCTAAATTACTGCTTATGAAATAGCTTTATCATGTCATAAAATTAATTACCACCGTGTGATAGTGTTTCTAAAGCTATGTACTTACATATGTCTAGGTTAATCATATAGATGTAATATTTGTACCAACATTGATACCAACTACTACTTTTATATAACATTGTTCCTTTATATATTACTTAATTTGTTTATTGTTCCCTACAGTACTAACAAATTACAATAATCTAGTATCTACTAAATACTACTCTGTTCAGAACGGAAAAATAAGGAAAAAGGAGGAAGGCATATTGGTTCTACAAACTTTAAAATATCATTATTGACTCTCATAATGATTATCCTCCGACACAAAGTCGAATTCAGAATACTGACCATTTTCCGAATTTTGATATTGTTTTGGAAACGACTATACTTCTTACATTGTATCGATACATACTAATATATAAAGCTGAAGAGTTTGTTTGAACGCTAGTCTCAGGAACTACTAGATCGAATTCAAATATTATTTTAGTGTTGGATAGTACATTTATCGAAGAAGGCTATCAAGTATCAAGGCTATATGGCAGATTTTATTCTGTAAAATTATTTAGTTGGATTTTAATACCGTAAAATTTTACTAACGCTGACGGAGCCGAGAGCAATACTCGTATTTATTTATTTATTTAAGGTACACCACCAGTTATTAAAGTATAACAGTTCATAAAATATCGATATACCAGATATAACATTATTTATGGTGCTAAGCACTTGCCTTCTTCCCAACGTCACTGCAGAAAGCGAAGCAAGTTTATTACACATAGACAGACTTGTCCTGCAATTTCTAGCTCACAGGATTTCTGTGAACACTTGAATTGTCAGTTTTTACTTTGAAATGGGAAAAACAGAGATCGAGGGTTCAAGGACCTTGAGCCAATGCCATTTTGGAGATTTATAAAGAAAACAATTTGCCAATACTATATTACTACTTATAATGATTACGTCAATGAATGTTTATTAAAATAATTGTAGGCTACTTGACATTGCAAGTGTAACTTAGTAACAACGAATTGCGTAATTTCATTTTTATCAATTTATAATCGGGTGACTTCCGTTTTATTTATTACCAGGGGTTAATCCTTTGGATATCGGTGAAAGAAATTCGATCAGTCTTTTTTGACAGCGAAGGATTATTACTTCTCCTATTTAGTACCTACTTGGCTATCATTAAGCTGCACCGTAAATCCTCAGGGCGTATACGGAAAGCCTAGATATGTACGTATTGCCCCCCAGTGCGGTGTGCAACCAGGATAAAGATGCCTTTTATGACTAACGACATGGGCTATCATCGTGGTATTCTTAGGTTTCTCGATGACTGGGTTGAAAATAATAGCCGGAAAGGCAAAATCCGTTAGTGTTATTCGTTTTCCTCAACTAGCGATTGCCATTCACGATGATGACACGCTCGTGATAGTGATTATTTTCAGATTAAACGTGTATATATCCGATTTCAACCAGGCTAATTACATAGAGACGGCTATCTCTAGATATTTACACACATTGCGAAATATTGAAATATCGCTAGTGGTTACTTTATTTGTTGGTATTACAAATTGTGGCGATCCATGGGGGAGGCCTAGATTCAGCAGTGAACTTCTTCTGGCTGAAGATACAGAGAGAGAGCTAGAGAGAAAGAAATTTGACTTGGAAATTGGATTTGTGCTCCAGTGAAATGGCGTTCGATTCATATCTTATTCATCGGGGAACGGAATACCATAAGTGAAGTAATGGTACACTCAGCAAAAATATTTCTAACCCTTTTAATGTTATATTTTTCAGATTCCTAGGAGTACCTCGAGTTTGGGAGAAAATGTATGAGAAAATTATGGCTGTAGGAGCTCAAAGCGGTACTTTGAAGCGCCAAATCGCATTATGGGCAAAAGAGAAGGGAATGAAGTATCACTTAGCAAGGATTAATGGGTATGTTTCATTCATAATAATATACTAATACGTACTTAGCAAATAGCTATATTCTACAAATATGAAAATGTGATTACAGAAGTGTTTATTGAAGTAATTGTGTAAATCAATAACAATCACTTTTAAAATCTTACTGCTCTAGAGTTATATCTTCTTTTGTTAACACTAAATTGTTATCTCCGTACTTATTCAGGTTTCAACTATATTTTTAGTACACACTTGTACATATAATTACATTACGAGTACAACCAAGATAAATGCTTGTCTACATAGAACGTCGGGTGGCGTGAGCGATTATTAAAGTCCGTATAATTGCACTTGTGGCCTGACTGTGCATATTATTTATTTACATTGTACGCCGGCCTTGTAATACGACCGATAATAATCACTTTCCTTATTCAACGTTTTATTCTGATGACATAGCCATTTAGTAAGGCTAGGAAGGAAATTAAATCGATCTGTTAGAACTTAGAAGTCTGAACGCTTGGATTAATAAGTTTTCATTTCCCCAATCAGCGCTCTCTCGGCCGATATGTACGGCCTCCCGATTGATTTCACAACTCTAGAAATGATGTCTTTCTGGTACGTGGCCTTGTATGGAGAATGTTGCAAATGATGTATAGCTCCGTTTGACCCATCATAGCGTGTTTCTATTCCTAGTTTACGCGTGCATGTAGTGAAATATTGCGTTGCAATAGTTATTTTTATAATGTTTGATGCATCACCCATTTAATTTAATACAAACAAGTGCGTCACTAGACTGTTATCATAGATTTAGAGCATGCCTAGTTTCAGTAGAATGTAGGTAGCGCGTGTCTGTAGATATTTTTAGATGAATTCATACGTGTTTTGTTTTGAATTTTGCAGCTAGGGAGCCTCACTCCAAACGTTTTTATACGTTTATCGTAATAATGTTGATGTTTATGTTTTCATTCTGTATATCATATCATAATGTTGAGTTGCGGAATAGCAATTTTTTAGGTATACACATGCATTTTAGGATCATCGATTTGTCATTAGATTTCTTTGTTTGAGAAAATAGAGAAAATCGTCCACAATTTCAAAATAAGTGATTTGAACTAAATTACTAAATAACATACTTTCCGCAGTGCTATCACAAACCCACGACTTTCTATTTCCTGATATATTTATTCGGATGTCCTACCTTGCCCGAGAAATAAAATGAAGTTATCTAATATAAATGAGCAGAGAATCCGCAGCGCTCGTTTGCGCCCATCGACTAAACAATGAGGGCTCATTTATTTTCACTACTAGTTTCTAGGTTTAGTTTTAACAAAACGACTTCTAAATCCGTTTTGAGTTGAATAATTATGCAGTTTTAACTGTCGTTATTTGTCTCTTCACAAGTGACTGACCTAAAACGACATTATAATTTATAATTTTTATGCAATTATTTTAAAGACGTTGCTTGTTAAATAATTAACCCATCCACAAAATTCAACCTAGCAAGATTTTAATATTTTGAAGCTTCAGAATTAATTGTGTGATTTTTGGGTAAACAAGCAAAAAATTCGATGCTACCGCTCTAATTAGAATATCGTAGGTATTCGGCACTCCTCGAAAATATTCCCTAATGCTTACATATTAGCTTAGTAAACCATCCATACTACAATTTGTACATACATGAAGCCTGTAGGTGAAGTAATTGTTAATATTAACAGTACGGTCATGGAATTTGTTAAGGTTGGAGGGCTCGTCGCTGGGGTACAAGATGGCGAAGTCGCTGGTGTTCGAGAAGGTGCACGAGTCGCTGGGACTGGACAAGTGCAAGACATTCGTGACGGCGGCGGCACCGCTGTCGGCCGACGTGAAGAAGTTCTTCCTGTCGCTCGACATCCCGCTCGTTGACGCGTTTGGGATGAGCGAGGCGGCCGGCGCGCACACGCTCAGTATATACCCCAAGTATGGAACTAACGAATTCCCTAATTTGGCTTTAACTTACGTATCAGATCTCTGATAGATTTGTCCTCTAATTTTCTCCTGAATTAATGTATCGAATCTGATTATTCTTTGTACAGCTGTTTTGTTTTGCTTTATTCCGATAGTAGAAGTTACATGTGAGGCGAACTTAGCCCTTATAAGCCAGTAAATAGTATAATTTCTTCTGTATTTTCCTATTGATCCTTTTATTGCTATAATAAGTTTATAATAAGGAACATATGGTGAGTTGTTCACATCCGACATCCGAACTTTTGACCAAACTGTTCAAAAACGCATTATCATATTTTATCAATAATTATTCTCTTACATATCATTCAGATACGAACAATTGTTGATAATTGATAGCACCACGAAAATAATACTGATCAGCAACTTGTATCTAAATAACGAAACATCTGTACATTTCAGATTCTCCCTAGATTCAGCGGGAGAGTTACTAGAAGGTACTGAGACCAAATTCGGTGACTCAGTGAGTCCTAACGGCCCCGGCGAGATCCTGATGCGCGGACGCCACGTGTTCATGGGTTACTTGCTGGACGAAGAAAAGACGCTCGCCGCCATTGATGATGAAGGCTGGCTGCACTCCGGGGACATCGGACGCACCGACTCCAACAAGCTGCTCTACATCACCGGCAGGATAAAGGTCAGTACTATTTAGTTACAGACATACTTTACATAAAGTATCAATACTTTCTGCATCAATGTTGTTATATAAATAAATAAATAGACCCAACAGTCACGTACATAGTCCTGACACCTCACTAATATCGAGTCTTTGAGTCGTGGGTATTAGGAAATATGAGAGACTTTTTGGTATCACAAACACCCAGAGTCAAAAATAAAACCTGTTTTAACGGTATTTATTTATTAAAACACCTTTAAGTGGGTTCGTAGCGAAGGCCGAGTGTTACTGTAGGTGATAATCCGCGAGGTGCGCGGGAGCTTTAAGGACGCGAGGTGAGCGCATGCGTCGCGAACCTGTGGTCAACTTTGATCGACTGTCGTCGCTCGACTGCGGTGACTCGGGAACGGGGCGCGCTCCCGAACAACCCCGCGCGCTCCCATTGGCTGTCCCGGCTCGTACCATATCGCGTGATGTCGCGCGGGCGCCGCCGGGAACAGCGCGGTGCGTTCGGAAACACGGTCGCGTTATATCCTCCCCCTCCGAGCCACTACAACGTTTAGTAGGGGGCTCGGTATTGACACCATGACGTGGCCGTCCACGAAGGCGCCGTGGCTGTACTGGAGCTGAGACCTGGCCAGACTGACAGTTATACAGCTTCAAATCAGAAGCGTGAAATTTTCCCAAAACTGTAGAATCCAAGTCAGTGACTTCGTAGGTAGTTGGGCTAACGATTTTACTTACGCGGTAGGGTCCATCACGTTTAGGCATGAATTTTCGAGTCCTACCTTTGCTGCCATCGCTTAATAAATGAGTGGTGATGAAAACTAGATCACCTACCTGATAGTGAACAGTCTGGCGGGCTCTGTAAGCGTATTTCTTTCTTCCATCCTGACGATTCTCAGCTCTATCCCTAAGAGTATCCCAATTATTAAGAAACCTCCTGAGATATGGAGTTATTTGAGGGAGGAAATTCTCTTTATCTAAAATAGCCCTTAAGTCATGTTGCGCGTCAAATGGAGTACGCATTTCTCTTGCAAACATAACCTGTGCGGGACTAGATCCTATAGTGGAGCACGTAGCACTATTCATGGCAAAACGCACTGAAGATTTTTTTTTTTTTTTATAATGGCCTGGCATAGTGGCGGCATTGCACCTGATGGAAAGTGCCAGTGCCGCCCAGGCAGAGTATCCATTGGCATCGGACGGCAGTCCCATGCCAATGGAAACAATTATGCCGGCCTGCTTAGGTGCCTCTTCACACCACGGCGGAAGGACCCAGGATTGTAAGAAGGAGGGAACACGTGCGCCGGCAAACAATTCCACAGCCTGACGGTGCGGCACAGAAACGAATTTGAGAACCGTTTGGTTCGCGCCGGGATGGTGTGGACCGTCAAGCTATGGCTTCGCAAGCCAGCACGCGTGGTTCTGGTTAGGAATGGAGAGGAGGGGAGCAAGTTGAACAATTCCTCAGAGCACTCACCGTGATACAGGCGGTAGAACACGCTTAGAGAGGCGACATCTCTCCGGAGTTGTAGCGACTCCAAGTTGTTCGTAACGTCTGCATCATTCACAATGCGGATGGCCCGCCGCTGCAATCCATCCAAGGCATCGAGCAGGTACTGGGCGGATCCATCCCAAAGGTGCGAGCAGTACTCCATACCCGGCCGGACCTGCGCTTTATATAAGCGGCAAAGCTGACCGGGCGTGAAAAACCGACGCACCCTGTTCAGGACTCCAACCCTGCGTGATGTGGCAGATATTACGCCCTCGATGTGATTCCTTGGATTGAGATCACAGCGGATATCCACACCAAGGATACACAGGTCATTCCGCACTGAGAGGGGAGTACCCTGAAGAATGGGGAGGGGAGAGAACGGGGATTTTTTGCACGTGAACGCACACACCTGGGTTTTCTTGGCATTGAACTCAACCATATTCCTGGAACCCCACGTAGAAATGAGATCCAAGGTCCGGTTGAGCTCAATGACAAGATCTTCGCGTCCCTTCACAGTTTCGACACGGCAACCTGGAGGCCCGCAGTGGTATCGCCCATGAACCGTGCTGTCATCTGCATAGCAATGAATGTTGCCAAGCGACAACATGTCATTGATATGCAGAATAAACAAGGTGGGCGACAGCACCGAGCCCTGAGGAACTCCGGCATTTACCGACATGAGCGCCGAAGCGTGTCCGTCTACGACTACACGTATTCTACGCCCATGCAGAAAGCCGGAAATCCACGAACACAGGTTGCCGGGTAGACCGTATGCCGGAAGCTTGGACAGAAGACCACGGTGCCAGACCCTATCAAACGCCTTGGCAATGTCGAGGCTCACAGCAAGAGCCTCGCCACGCCGGTCTATCGCCTCACCCCAGCGATGCAGGACAAACGCTAGAAGATCAATCAATCATCAATCCGTATTGTCGGTCACTGATCAACGAGTGATCCTCCAGGTAGCGGACCAATTGAGCGTTTATGATCCGCTCCATGACCTTACACATCACTGAGGTGATAGCGATAGGGCGGTAATTGGTAGGGTCCGACCGATCACCCTTTTTGGGGACCGGTTGCACATTGGCCTCCCTCCAAGATTCCGGCACAACACCTGTGCGGTAGGACGCTCGGTAGAGGCGAGTCAGTGCTGGAGACAACTCGGCTGCACAAGCCCTTAAAACCACCGCTGGTATCGCATCCGGACCACTGGCTTTCCGCACATCGAGAGACCGTAACTCACGCCGCACATCACACTGCCTGATGCGAATATCTGCCATTGAGAAACCGCAATCAGGCAGTGTAGGCAGCGACTGGGAACCACGGTCTTCGAGGCGGGAATTAGCCGCAAAGAGATTTGCCAGCAAGGCAGCCTTCTCTTGCGGCTTGTGGGCCAGCGACCCTTCTGGGTACCTCAGCGGCGGCAACGCTGGACGGCAGAAGTTAGATTGGACGGCCCTGGCTAACCTCCAATAAGCACGACTGCTAGTTGGGTGATCGGCCAACGCACGCCCAATCCTGCTAACGCGCTGGGCATCCGCCCTAACGTAGGCCTTCTTGCAGGCCTTGGAGGCACGGTTATAGGCTTCTTTGAGGGAACTGATATTGGGATCCTTCATGGCGCGACCCCTGATCCAAGCGCGATACGCCGCCTGTTTGTCACCGACAGCATCGGCGCATGCACGATTGAACCAGGAGCGTCCACGGCCCTTACTGGCGATCTCAGAGGAAGGAATGTAATATTCCATTCCAAGTCTGATCTCGTCAGCAATAGCGTTGGCACTCGCTGAGGGATCTTTACCCTCAAAGCAGCGCTGCCTCCAAGAGATGGATGCAAAATATTCCCGCATACCATCCCAATCTGCCGACGAGTAATGCCCCAGACCCTTCGCCTAACCTGCACGGGACCTGGAGGTGATGCGATCGGTACTGACGACCCAACCAGGCAGTGATCGGAAGTGCCCAGAGGCGCACTAACGGTCACATGATACCCGGCTGGGTGACTCGCCAGCAGAAGGTCCAGCAAAGAAGGCGCATGACTCGCCACATCCGGGATCCTGGTGGGCTGGTTCACCAGTTGTGTCAAGTCATGAGTCAGAGCGAATGCATGGGCAGCTCTGCCAGCATGATCAGTCTTGGAGGAGCCCAGCCACAGTTCGTGATGAGCATTGAAATCCCCCAAGACCACCATTTCGGCCGACGGGAACTGCGCCTGCGCGTCATCAGCCGCCTGGCTAAGATACCTGAACAGCCGAGTCGTCTCATCGTCCCCGTTGTGAGACCTGTAAAGGCACACGTAGATGCGGCTCAGGGAACCTAGATCCACGTGCACCCACAGAGCGGAGAAGGAGGGGTCCTCCATGCAGTGCAAACGGCGACAGCAAATGTCCGACCGAACATACAAGCATACCCCGGCTTTAGGCTTGAAGTTTACTTCAAGCGAATAACCGGGATACAACAGGTAAGAATTATCGGTCGGACAACGAATCTGCGTCTCCGTTAGGAAGAGCAAAGCAGGCCGGGCCGTCTCAAGATGGTGGTGGACGGCATTGAGGTTCGTATGGAGTCCACGGATGTTAGTGAACTCCATAGTGAACGCGGTGGTGGGGTTAAGCACCGCTGAAGGACCTGCTCTGTTTAGTTGCACTGTCATGGTAGAAAGGATGGGATTGGTGAAGAGGCAACGAGGATCTTAGGTTCGGGCACTAAGGAGGCCGAATGGGCACCGGCACGAAAGGGTCGGCAGGAAGCGAATTGATCCGCCGGACGGAAGGGCCCCCGTACCCTCCCGGGATGGGCCGCCGGGACCCCACTTCCGGTCACCAACCGGCACGATGAGCGGCATGGTGAGGCAGCCTCTCGAGGTGGTTAGCCCCGATTGGGCCCCTGTACTATACCGCGGGCGGCCAGCGGACAACCGTTTCTACGGGTCTCCCTGGCCGGCGGATCAACTCTCCTCCCTTCGACAGAGGACCGAAAATACCCACACGGTACAACCTCATGCCCGGACTTAAGATCCTCGAAGAAACCGGAAAACCACTGGCTGATCCCGGAACGCGATCCCCTTACAGAGATCACTATGGCGGTCTTTACGCCTCGTGGACGGTGGTCGCTACCCGGGCGGACACATAAGTCCTACCACCACTATGTCACTCATTTGGCACTACCCAGGGGTCACGTGTAGGGAATCTAGAGTCAAAGCCTACGGACGCGAGTGACGTTAACCCCCCAAGTTAAGAATTCTGCCCATCTACGATGCTCATTTTTAACTAACATGGATAGTTGTGTACGTAAATCCCGATTCTTGCGTTCAGCTGGATTTGCTTCGGGGTGGTATAAAGGAATCAGATTTTGTTTGACACCCAGGATGAACATGCACTGTTGCATGGTAGCGCTAACGAATTGAACACCATTGTCTGATATGATGCGGCGAGGGAAACCATATCTTACTACATATACTCATTGATGAGTATGGGTGCGCATATCTCTGCAGTGGCTTCTTTTAAAGCAAACAATTCAACCCATCTTGAAGCTGTGTCTTCAACTAAAAGCACCCATTTCTCTCCATGTTGACCTTCCGGCAAAGGTCCGAAGAGATCAACGGCAAGTACTTCTCCACGTTGATGAAGTATGGGTGTTTGTAACAATCCAGCAGGCTTGTGGTTAGCGGCCTTATATCTCTGACAATCTTCACAATTTCTCAAATAATCCGTGATGTATTTACGCATTCCTACGAAATAATAATTCTGACTGATACGGTTTAAAGTGCGCTCTACTCCTTGGTGACCAGCAGTCGGAGCGTCGTGAAACTCTTTAAGAATCCTTTCACGCATGGTAGCCAGTACGACTAATTGTAGCTGTTCAGTATCAGAGTCCGGGAGATATCGGTACAGAACCCCTTGGTTCATGATATAGATTCTATTCAACCACTGAGTGTCGATTGGTTCGGTATCTTCGAGACTATTGATGATTTTGGCAATCTCCGGATCGTCCAGCTGTTCTTTACGTAGTTCGGTAGCGTTGAAACGGGGTATATCGACACTAACGCCGCATACATCACAACTTTCAGTGGTGGCATTATCACATTGAGGTCGGCTTAGGGCGTCTGCCACAACGTTGCACTTGCCAGGCATATATTCGAAACGAATGTCGAAGGCCTGCAGTTTCATAGCCCAACGTATTAATTGTCCACTAGGTGTTTTAAGGGTCCATAGCCACTTTAACGGTTGATGGTCACTTTTTACAACGACAGGGTGGCCATCAAGATAGCCGTGGAATTTATCTGTTGCCCATACGACTGCCAATGCTTCTTTCTTAGTCGTAGTATAATTTCTTTCGGCCTGAGTCAACGACTCGCATACTCTATTGGACGTTCCTCTACGCCTTCTCTCTGCAACAAAACTGCCCCTAAAGCATAGTTGCTAGCATCTGTACGCAACACAAAAACATTCGTATAGTCGGCTTGGACTAATATTGGTGCCGAGGTCAGCTTGTCGTTCAGACACTGAAATGCTTGTTGCTGCTGACTATCCCATCTCCAAAGCTCATTCTTACGAGTGAGTACAGTTAGAGGTTGAGCTACCTGAGAAAAATTCGGAACAAATTTCCTGAACCAGGAGCATGTTTGGAGGAAGGACTTTAAATGCTTTAAATTCTTAGGACTGGGCATCCGCAAGACTGCGTCAATCTTTGAAGGATCCGGCTTGATACCTTCTGGAGTTATTACATGTCCTAGGTAATTTATTGTTGGTCGAGCAAAGAAACATTTTACACGGTTAGCTCGTAAACCGAAGAGACGTAACCGGTCGAATACCTTTTGTAAATCATCTAAATGGCTAGAAAAATCCTTAGAGATTATGAGCAAATCATCTAGATATGCTAACAAAATAATGCCTTGTAAACTAGCACCGGAACGGAAACGATCAATTAATCGTTGAAAGGTAGATGGCGCATTCTTCAATCCAAAAGGCATACGCGTAAAGCGATACGTTCCGAACGGGGAAACGAAAGCGGTTTTATCCCGGTCAGCTGGGCGTACTTGCACTTGCCAATAGCCCGCCTTCAAATCTATAGAAGACATAAAACAATGACGCTTCGTCAGTTGTAGAAGTTCATCCATTAGTGGTAGAGGATAACTATCAGTCTTCGTGATCGCGTTCAATCTACGGTAGTCTACGCAAAATCGGACGCTATTGTCTTTCTTAGGGACTAAAACTGCCGGAGATGTCCAAGCAGACTCGCATTCCTCAATAACTCCGTCTTTTAGCATTTTCTCAAGTTCAGCTTTCATTAGTTGTTTCTTTGCCGGCGTGAGGCGATACGGTGGAACAGATATAGGCGGATGTTCTCCAGTATCAATATGATGTTGCGCATATGGGGTTGGATCTCCCCCTGATCTAAATATGTCTTCATTGCTTTGTAGAAGAGCAGCTAGGCTCTCACGTTCAGAAGAGCTTAGCATCGTACCCTCGTGTTCCCTGAGGAAGTCAGCAGCAGAATAACACGAAATGTTCCTGGGGTACTCGTACTCCAATTGAAATATTGTTTTTGAACCATGGAAACGCCATGTCGAATTTGTAAAGTTAATTTCTATTCCAGCTGCTTTTATAAAATCTATACCTAGTAAGGTTTCATTATCCGTTGCATCCGGAAAAACATAAAAATCTACTTCTACAACCTTACCTTCTATCTTGACTTCTAGTGTCGTTGAAAGCATTCGGCGTGTTGGTGCTGAACCATCAGCAAGCTTAACACGCATACAGCTAGGCTTGAATGCATGATTTCGCTTTTTCAACAAAGTGAAGAGCGAATATCCGGCGATAGTTCCCTTGGCCGCGGTGTCTATAATACCCCTTCCTCGGTTTCCTAGAACTTCAATATTTAATAAAGGTCGTCGCGGCGTATCTACATTATGGGAACTTATTGAGGAAAAGGTTACTGACCTCTCATTGTCAGATTTTAAATTTAATAAACTCACGTTATTAGTGTCCTGATCTTGTCCTGAAAAAGTCATGGTCACCCTACTTGGTATCCTGTTTTCCCGAATTTGTCCCGAAAATTCAGGGTACACCCTACTTCGTGATGAACACTGGGAATTATTATTAGAATGTTTACGATTTAATTTTGAAAAACCATGCTTAGCATACGGACTTACATTTAGGGCACACTGACTAGGTTCCCTAGAAGACACTGACTTAAATTGCTTATAATACTCCCCCTTAATAACGGGACGAGATGTACCTCGTTTAATGTTCGAATATACATCACTAATACTTTTATGATGACGTGACTGTTTATTACGTGAAACTAAACTATTATTGTTACGTTTAGGTAAACAATTAATAGCACGGGGTGTTAAAGGCGCCGTCGTCGGTGGCGGCGGTGGTGGCGATTTCTTGGGAGAGCGGATGACTGCAGCGGCGGCGTGCTTTGATGCTCCGAAACGCGTAGTGTGCGACCCCGCCGTCGTTTCTTCAATACTTCGAATTTTATACAGAAGGTCGTCAAAATCCACGAATTCTTCTCGGCGAAGCTGCAGCGGGTTAGGCCGCCCGCAGGTAGGGGTAGGTAGTTAAATGAGAACTCAGGGTAATTACGTGGTTCGGGCTTTAATATATTCGCATCACTGATTACACCCGGCACCGTTGCTGGTGGTATGCAACAGGAGTCACTGGCCTTCACTGGACACTGATCCGGGTCTTCGGCACGTGGCGGAACCCGGCGACAGCTCGCCGGCGAAGTCAGCTGCCACGTGGCCGGACACGGTGCGCAGGTCAGCGGCAGGCGCAGGCTCGGATGCAGTCCGGCAGGAAGCGGTGCGGAGCAAAGCGGGCAGCGAGCACGGAGTTAGCAGAAAAAGACGCCAAGAACGCCAAGTAGAAGAACCTGGAATCAGCGTCCAAGAAATCGGAATGCAAACTAGGCTTGCATTCCGTGCCAGCGACTCGTGATAGTTCACAAGCCCGGCAGACAGAATACACTGACAAACAAGCAGTTAAAAGCGGTTAGCAAATAGAACACTGAACACTCACCCCAGCGGGTTCGGAAAGACGCTTGGTAGCACGCGGCTTTTAGGTTATGAAAGGAGGACGCGAGCGACGTTACACGCGTATTTAAGCGAGCACCGATGACAGTTCGTACGTCACATCTGACAGATGTCAGATGGAATCAACCAATCAGCGCAACGGAGGCATTGATTGGCATAGACAATAGGATTTATGCCGACTATTGAACTATAGATCGCAAATATAAGAGGTGACATTCCCACAACGTCACAAAGCCTTTTTCGTATCTTATAGTGGAGCAGGCCGTAAATCATATCTAACTTTATTTTTTCACTAATGTCGCCACTGGGTAAACGGGATAGCTGAGCGCGCGCTTTGGCCACGTATAGTTCTGTTTTCTCGTTTGCGCTTTGTGGATTGGAAAAGAGTTCAATATATATCCGATGTGGCGGGCGGCTGTTCCCGAAGGCGCAGCGCAGGCAGCGTAGAGCTCCATCCCATGTGACTATGGTGGTCTTAACTCCTTGCCACCAAGTTGCCGCGTCGTGCGTTAGCAACATGGACAAACCACGTAGCGCATTGGCTTCACTTACGTTGGCACAATCCTTAAATGATTCGATGGCATCTATAAAGCCGTCGAGTGACTCAGTCGGTGCTCCGCTGAATCGAGCCTTACACGAGGCGAAGTTGCCAGGCGTAGGTTGAACGGATGGCATAGCCGGCGCACATTCCTGTGCGGGAGAACAATGCAGCGATCGTGAATCCAATACTCTTGCGAGTAGCGCCTCGAAGCTCGCAGCCTGAGCTTGCTGGATGGACGCCATCATAGACGCGATGTCACTCGCAGTGATGTATGTTGAAGCTTCGGTCGCGGGCGCGCGGCGCTCCGCTGACCTTGGCGTGGCCGTTTGTTCGTCATATTCTGGAGCATCCTCCTCCAAGAGCTCCGCTTGACGCACTTGACGTGTCGTGGCACGTGGCATGATCACACACAAACACACAATATACACACGGGTGCTTCGCCCGCTCGTTGGGCAGCCAGTTTTAACGGTATTTATTTATTAAAACACCTTTAAGTGGGTTCGTGGCGAAGGCCGAGTGTTTCTGTAGGTGATAATCCGCGAGGTGCGCGGGAGCTTTAAGGACGCGAGGTGAGCGCATGCGTCACGAACCTGTGGTCAACTTTGATCGACTGTCGTCGCTCGACTGCGGCGACTCGGGAACGGGGCGCGCTCCCGAACAACCCCGCGCGCTCCCATTGGCTGTCCCGGCTCGTACCATATCGCGTGATGTCGCGCGGGCGCCGCCGGGAACAGCGCGGTGCGTTCGGAAACACGGTCGCGTTATACTGTTTATACAAATATTTGTCTCGATGTGGGGATCGAACCCCCAGAGCTGTGAAGAGTCGCAGCATGAGTGGGTTGTATTGCCTCCATTTACATTTCAATCATGAAAAGCTACAGCACGGCCAACTCCACGTCGATTGTTAGTAATAGTTGTGTCTTCCTGTTAGATCTGAGCTATTAGTGTTACATGGTCGTTGTAATATCGCTCTTCGAGAAAAAGTATTATTGACTTCCTAACTCATCCCATACACAACATTTTTTCGGGCTTAAAAGTTGTTTGTTCTTTTTTGTGAAGTAAACAATAAATAAATAAAAATAGGTAATATCTTACAACTAAAAACAAACAAAGAAATGTCCGAGGGCACCCAAACGAGGCAGTCTGTACAATCCTAAACAAATGATGTGTTGCAGGAGTTATTGATCACGGCGGGCGGTGAGAACGTGGCGCCGGTGATCATCGAGCAGGCCATCCAGGCCGAGCTGCTGCACGTGGGCTACGCCGTGCTCATCGGAGACCGACGCAAGTTCCTCTCAGTACTGCTCACGCTCAAGGTAACCATTTAGTACAGTATATTACTCTATGAATGAAGACCTATTGTATCAATTTAGTCTAATTTGACTTAGGTATTGCTTGGTGGTCTAAATAGGTGGTAGTGGTACCTACAATGTCTATATCTCCCGCCAAACACCAGTGTAAATGCACTGTTGTATTCCAGTTTGAAGGATATTGTAGCCATTGTCACTACTGGAAATATTGAGACTCAAAATGTTATGTCTCAGGATGGTGAGCGCAGTGCAATGTCAAGCATTACTTTGCAATTCATGATGTTGTTTGATGTTGCTACTGTCCATAAGTGGTCATATTGCTTACCATTAAAATCTAGGAGTCATTCTAGTATTCTTACTTACTACACAGTGCCGACCTACGGTATGCGTGATGCCCAAGCACAGGGCGCACGCGCAGTGGAGTGCAGAAATAACCAGACCACGATTTTATTGATTGTGGTGCGGCGGGTTAGGCCGCCCGCAGGTAGGGGTAGGTATGTAAATGAGAACTCAGGGTAATTTCGTGGTTCGGGCTTTAATAAATTCGCATCACTATTTACACCCGGCACTGTTATTGGTGGTATACAACAGGAGTCACTGGACACTGATCCGGGTCTTCGGCACGTGGCGGAACCCGGCGACAGCTCGCCGGCGAATTTTGCTGCCACGTGGCCGGACACGGTGCGCAGGTCAGCGGCAGGCGCAGGCTCGGCTACAGTCAGGCAGGAAGCGGTGCGGAGCGAAGCGAGCAGTAAGCACGGAGTCAGATCTCCGAAGCGGAAGCAATCGAAGTAGGCGAAAAACGCCAAGGACGAAGAAGAAGAAGAACGCCAAAAACGCCAAGTATGAAGAACCTGGAATCAGCGTCCAAGAAATCGGAATGCAAACTAGGTTTGCATTCTGTGCCAGCGACTCGTGGTAGCTCACAAGCCCGGCAGACAGAATACACTGACAAACAAGCAGTTAAAAGCGGTTAGCAAATAGAACACTGAACACTCACCCCAGCGGGTTCGGAAAGACGCGCGGTAGCACGCGGCTTTTAGGTTATGAAAAGGAGGACGCGAGCGACGTTACACGCGTATTTAAGCGAGCACCGATGACAGTTCGTACGTCACGTTTGACAGATGTTAGAAATGAATCAACCAATCAGCGCAACGGAGGCGTTGATTGGCATAGACAATAGGATTTATGCCGACTATTGAACCATAGACCGCAAATATTAGAGGTGACACTCTCACAACGTCACAGTGGCGTATTTAAAGTTCGCACCAGGCATATAAAATGCTAGTTGCGATAAGGCTAGTTGCAATTCACCATATCGCACCTTTAGAATTACGTAAAGTGACCTAAGCCAAAAAAAATCGATTTTGGCTTTTAATCATATATTGGCTCAGACTGCCTATCTCCATCGGCCCGTTATTAAAGAAGGATCTATTGACGCATGAAAGACAGAAAAATGTATACTTTGGTCTTCTCGGTGTATCTCCCATAAGTACACTGTACAACATTTCTTACGTAATAAATCTTTAATGAACATTTCCAAAAAATAAGATTTTGTAGTTAGATCTCTATAATTCTAAAGATGCGATATATTAGGATTACGCAGTTGTAGCGAGTAACCAATCTACTCGTCCGACTATATACGTCTATGCATTGCATATCCAACATGACTTGGATATCATGTGTGACTTGCAGGTGACGTGATCGATGACGTCAAGAAATTATCGAGTGCTATACGCAGTGTGACGTCGTTTGTGACATCAGCGATAACGCAATCGCGTCAACTATGGACTGATGCGTATACACTACTACGCATTTGAACTCTTTAATCTGAGATCTCCAAAACACCACCAGCCATTTTTTCAACCACGTAAAACGAGAGCCTTGGTTGAGTTCTCATGGAAACAATAATTAATTATATAAATATACAAATATTTTTTAAAAAAAATCTTTCGTAGTTCCTGGTTCTCACGAAACAAGTACCTAATTGTAACCATGTGAGTAATGTTTTAATTGTTTATTGTTAAGTGCAAGGTGAACGGCGAGACTGGGGAGCCGCTGGACGAGTTGGACTCGGAGACGCGCAAGTGGGTGGCCAGCCTCGGCAGCAAGGCCACCACCGTCAGCGAGATCGTCAACTCCAAGGACAAAGCCGTATGTTTATTTAAGTATAATACTACCTTCAATTTATTTAGCTGGGTTATACAGAGTGATATTAACACATGCTACTTAATTTAACCCACGTTTTTCTCGATACCCCAGGTGACATTGTGCATGATTTGAAAAAAAATATCAAAATAGTTTTTGTCAAAAACCGCGAGTTTAGCTTATTAGCTTAGTTGGGCATCCCATATAGATAGGAGTATTTTTACCGCTTAGCTGAACTTCAGTTCGGTTCGGGAACTTACCTGAGTCGTAAAAAGACTCGGTATTGATCAAAAACCTTGAAACCTAAAATCGCGATTATTGACAAAATAACCAGTTACTTTTTGTTCAAATGGTTAAGAACATGTGGATTAAATTAAATACCATATGTCAATATCACACTGTTTGGCTTGCTATTATATAGATTGGTTCCCAAAAGGGGCACAGTATATTAAATTGTATATTAACTTACAAAACAAATAATTAAATTAAATTAAAATAAATATTAAAAGGGGGCTCCCATACAACAAACGTAATTTTTAAGCAATTTTTTACTCGATATTAATAAACAGCGAAAACGTGATTTTTAGGGGTTTTCTTTTCAAAGGTATTCCCATGTTCAAAAATTACATAGCGCACAGCCGCCTACATAAGAAATAGAGTGTATTAATTTTCCCTCATTTCCTTGCCAGGTGCACAAAGCAATAGAAGCGGGTATAGCGCGGGCTAACAAACAAGCCATTTCCAACGCACAGAAGGTGCAGAAGTTCGCCATCCTGCCGGCTGACTTCTCTGTCCACACGGGAGAATTAGGTGAGCATCAACTTTGTGTTATATGACTAAAGTTGTCATCAATATTATCGGTCACAAGAAGTGATAAACATGGGCCGTCGCCAAGGATTTCAAACGGGCGATGATTGGAACGAATTTTCCGAAGTAGCTTACTTTCAATGATTATAAAGCTATTGTGTATCCTAATCTTATAGACAATCATAATTATAAATAATATTGAGTACACATTTTTTTTTTTTAATTTAGGACGTAATCCTTTTATGCCTTGATGTTACTGGAAATTTGAAATATACTTATTATCAATTTGTGATCTCAATATACACTGAATATTAAGAGAAAAAAATTACATACATACACATCGAATACACCTTTTTTTGAAGTCGATTAAACAAAGCCGAAATCAATGCAGCAATATTAACCAATATTATAATCAACAGGTCCAACGCTGAAGATTAAGAGGAACGTTGTTTACGAGAAATACAAAGACATCATAGAAGACTTTTACAAAGATTGATTCAACTCGTAGCCAAACTACTTAGGAAAAGGGACATCGTTATAAATTAAATAAATTATTGTTATATTTTTGTTATTGCTCAACTAGGGGCTAGCGCGGAATCATTGTGATTGTTAGTACTTTACGAAAAGGTGTAAATAGGTTATATTTTTGTTACAAAAAATATATAATTTTATAAAAAAAAACAACAAACTGTTTCATTTACTATTTATTAAGACTTTTAAAAACCGCATTGATATATTTTGGAATGATTTAAAACAGTCAAATATCGTAAAATACTAAACTAATACCGAGTGACCTGCTCCTATAAATTATAAAATATCAGGTAATGTGAGAATAATACTTTTGGAATGACATATCTATACTAATATTATAAAGCTGCAGAGTTTGTTTGTTTGTTTGTTTTAACGCGCTAATCTCTGGAACTACTGGTCCGATTTGAATGATTCTTTCAGTGTTGGGTAGTCCATTTATCAAGGAAGGCTATAGGCTATACATCATCACGCTATGACCTATAGGAGGAAAGCAGTAGTGATATTTCTAGCAAATACGAGGAGTTTTTCGTGGTCCGATTGGTCGATATTCCAAACTGATAGTCAGAATTAAACATTTTGACCACCATTTTAAAACGTGCATGCACCCGGGCGGAGCCGAGCCCGACCGCTAGTTACTATATAAATCTACAATTTTATATTAAGTTTATTTATAATGTTAAGTATATAGCGGAAAAAACAACGCATTTCTATCAGTATTTATGTTATTAGAAAAAAATTGCTACCAGTACCTCAGAATGCTATAACAATGAAAGTTATTACAGATACTCAAAAAGACCGAAGACATTGGTATTTGCTACAATGTTAACAGTGGCAATAAAACATTATTACGGTATTACGTTGCTCACAATTTGGCTTTTTTTAGAACAAGATTTTGGCAACTTCATAAATATAATAATACGTTTCAAATAAAATATAACCTTAATAAAAATATATTGTCCCATAAATTCGATTAATCACTAAACTTCTAAAAGATATTTTGACATGTTTCATTAAGAACTACATATACGATAATCTCCAAAAAATACAAGAAGTACTAGAGAAAGCTCATCGATTTGCAACTAGAAGTCACACGTCATACATATAGGTACCATTATAGTGCAGACGAATAAGTAAAGTTGACTTGGTTATTGGTTATTGTGGATGCTACAAATACATTACCAGCTTTAGTTCACATATAAGTACACTCTTACGTGGAATGGTCACTATGGACGCTACAAAGACATTACCAACTTTATTTGACGAATAAGTAAACTTGACTTACATACATGGAACGGTAATTATGGAGGCTACAAAGACATTATCGACTTTAATTCACGAATAAGTATGGCTTACATGGTACTGTGATTATGCTACAATGAATACAATACAAAGTTAATAAGGATTATTGACAGTCGCCTGAGAAACGAGTGTTCATTGTCCAAAAATCACTATGGTTTCGTACCTGGCTTATCTACCACCGATCCGATGTTTGCATTAAACATAATTACGGAAGAATATCGCACCAAAAATAAAAAATTGTGCGTCGCATTTCTTGACATGGAAAAGGCATTTGACCGGGTTCCTCGAGACACTATTTGGTGGAGTCTGCGCAAGAAGAGTGTCCCCGAACTACTGTTGGCTACTAATGTTGGTACTAATGTCGGCAATAATGTTGACATACTGTAACATATTGCGACATGTACAAGCGAAATCGATGGTACGAACAGTAGTGGGCGAAACAAGGTCTATAGCAGTTACGGAGGGCGTACACCAAGGATCAGTACTGAGTCCTTTTTTGTTCTGCTTGATACTGGACTCACTCACAGAGCAGGCGCAAACCGCAGCAAAGTGGACTTTTATCTACGCCGACGATGTGGCTATTTGCACTGAGAGTCGCTCAGAATTGCAAGAGGCACTTTTGCTCTGGAAACACCAGTTACAGACCGGTGGCCTAGTGTTGAGTGTAGAAAAGACCCAGTTTATGTGCTTCAACAAACCGGAACCAGATGACACCAGTCCTATTCCCGTCGATGGACAGCTGGTGAATATATGCGATCAATACAAATACTTGGGTAGCATAATGCATAGTTCTGGGAGTTGGGAGTATAACATTCAACACCGAATAGCCGCAGCGTGGCTAAAATGGCGAGAAGTGACTGGGATTACATGCGACAAAAAAATGCACGTGAAACTCAAAGGCCTAATATATAAGACAATTATAAGACCAGTCCTAATGTATGGCAGCGAAACGTGGACTGTAACGCAGAAAAACACCCATGCCATCCAAATTGCCGAAATGAAGATGCTGAGGTGGATGTGTGGCGTGACCAAGCTTGACAAGATCCGCAATGAGTATGTGAGAGGTAGCCTGGGGGTGCGTGATATCGCCGATAAAATGCAGGAGAGTAGACTGCGATGGTATGGCCACGTAAAAAGGCAGCCGCCGGACTACGTAGGTAACTTGGCACTACAGTTAACCATAACCGGCCGAAGGACCAGGGGCAGGCCGAAGACGAGATGGAAGGATGTAGTGCGGAGGGACATGGGAGAATGCCAAGTATCCGAAGACGACATCAGGGACAGAGCGAAGTGGAGAAGAAAAACGAAGAGAGCTGACCCCACCACCATATGGGATAAATAGCTTGGAAGAGAGAGAGAGAGAGAATACAATACAAAGTTTATTTCAATATTTTTAATACTATGAATACTCGTACACTACTCATGGGAGGGCAGTATTATTTCTATAATTTTAAAGACGGCAAAAACACTATAAATCGTCATTATCAGCTGCACTATGTTACTGTGGAGTGTTTAGACGTTACATATACTGTAGTATACCGTGTACGATGGAAGAGAAGTACCGTAGGAACGACACATCCTGTGAGTAGAACCGGTAGTGGTGTGGGCAGGGGGCGTGGTGGTGGCAGGCGGCGTGTCAGTCGGCGGGCGCGGGGTGCGCGGGGTGCGCGGGGTGCGCGGGGTGCGCGGGCGGCGCGGGCGGCGCGGGCGGCGCGGGCGGCGCGGGCGGCGCGTCGGCGAGGGGCAGCGGCTTGGCCACTCCGATGCGCACGACGCCACGCGGCGCGCCCTTCAGCGCCGCCACCGCCTGCTCCAGGCTCGCGTCCTCCAGGTTCTGAACACGTATGCAAGCTATTACCCACTGCTACTTGTAATTATGGGAATTACTATTTTAAATTAACATCACTAAATTGTTATTTTTGAAGATTTAGCATGCTCTATATATCTGCTATTGCTAATTGCCTCGCACAGAATTCGTAAACAAAAATACTGATCATAATGTATTATAACCATTTTTCACATCTAAAATGATACAAACAAAATTAACTGTTAAGTTTCTTCTTTGAAAGAGCTCGTAAAAAAACACAATTTCAATGATTACACGAGATCGCATAAATATATTAGCCGATCGGTTTTGTGAATCAGAATCGCAAAATTTAGCTAATTTATATAACTTGTGTTATGTTATTATCGACTTCACTTGCTATTTGTGGTTGCTATTGCTATATACTCCAACACTACCTGCTGCTATTATTCGCTTAATTACAACCAATCTGCTGCCAAGCTGTGATTCGCGATTCTGACTTTGAATTGTGTGATACAAATATTATGGATAGATATTGTAGATTATTATGGGGTTGGCTTGTCCATTTGGACGAAATCCCCAAAAAATATTAAGACTAAAAAAACATGCTGCTACTAAAACACTATTTTGCATAATAACCACCTATTACGTTGCGAATAGCAAAAATTCAGATTATTTTTCAATATAATAAAAAGTATATTAAAATTTTATGAGGTCACTATGAAAATTAGACGAAATCCCCATAACATTGCAATTCGATAAAAATGATAGAACTAGTAATAAACAAAATAATCATACTTCAGCAAAAATGACCTTAAGGATTACAAACATCTAACAACATTTCAGTGACAAACATTGGCCCAGCGAAATATATAATGCTTACCAGTTACTACCCAGATAAAATTTTGGTCTTGCCTCACTATACTTGAATGGTATATTTCCGTTACAGAAGTACCCAGTCCATAGTCCACAGTCCATACCTGATCGTTGACGAAGAGCAGCCTGTCTCCGGGGATGAGTCGTCCGTCCTGCTGCGCCACGCCGCCCGGCACGAGCGAGCGGATCACCACCAGCGTGTGCGACGGACGCAGCGGGTCCTGGTAGTCCAGGATAGAGAACCCGAGACCGCGCTCGCCCTTCACTAGCTCTGCAGTTTTATATACAAAGAAATAAAGAAAGGAAGAAATCACATTTAATTGCCACACAATATAACGCACACACCCGCATAACTTCATGAATATACAAAATATAAGAAAACTTAAAGCTATAACAAACCAGTTTATAGTATACCATTTTTTAGTATAATTATACAAATGTACATACACTCGTTTTAGAATAATTTAGAAATGTCTTGAACAACTAGACAACCACGGTGCCACACTTGGTTATAAGCCAGCTCTGAAACCAGAAGCCGCGGGTTCGAGACAAATATTTGTGTGAACCAAAGTATTTGTTTCAAATCTGGGTGTTTTTGAGACCGATAAGTAGTAGGTAGGTCCTGATGTCCCCGACACAAGACTAGATCTTGGTGTGAGATCGGGACTACGTATGTATGTATGACAGTTGGGTATATTTATAAAATGGTGAACTAATTTTAGGCATGATGCAGATTTTTGCTTTCTGATACATGATGTATGTATTTAATACATACGAAATTAATATATACGAGTATTTAATATATACGACATACATGATGTATGTATTGTATTGTATTGTATCAGCCCATATATGTCCCACTGCAGGACACGGGTCTACTCTACAATCGTAAGTACGATTGAGAGTGGTTAGGCCATATAGTCCACCACGCTGGCCTAGTGCGGGTTGGCGGACTTACATACCATAGAAATTCTTATAAATCGCTATGGTATGCAGGTTTCCTCACGATGTTTTCCTTCACCGTTTTAGTGCGTGGTGATTGACTATCAATACACACATGACTCCGAAAAGTCAGAGGTGTGCCCTGGGATTTGAACCCGCGACCACCGTGAACATGTTGGCAGCCGCGTCTAGTCCGTTTACCAACAGGCCACCACGCACACCAACAGGCCACCACGCACTGATGTATGTATTTCGGAGAAAACCTCGATAAAATTAGTCCTTATCAGCCACCTAGTTAAAACACAGACAAAATAGAAGAGGAAAAAACAAATATATCTAACCAGGAAAATGATTACTTTGTGTCTTGATCCTTATCAGATGATATCCTTATTATCCGTCTATACGAGTACTTTATCTTGCGCAAAAAAACTAAATACATTTATTTGATAATGATATAATCTATTATTTATTAATTTAGATTAAGTACTATGTATTGACATTTCATCAAAGCTATTTAATTACCTACATGATCAATAAACCCTACCAACCATAAAAAAAACAATTTCATTTCACTCAGAACTACTGTTAGAATTTACACAATATATCTTTACTTTTAAATAATTTTTTAAACAGTCTTAATGTGGCGACTAAAACGCTTATCTTATACAAAATGTAAATAATGGTGTGCAACGTCATTCGCGTTGATATGTATATGTGTACCTAAAACAGATGTTGAAAAATAGAACC
Organism: Hyles vespertilio; assembly: GCA_009982885.2. Taxonomy (NCBI): domain Eukaryota; kingdom Metazoa; phylum Arthropoda; class Insecta; order Lepidoptera; family Sphingidae; genus Hyles; species Hyles vespertilio. The sequence continues at coordinate 13,853,689 of CM042808.1, read as the reverse complement.
TAGAACAGTGTAAAACACATGTGTTGTCATGGAATCGAAATGAACTCGTAAAACTTTTGTTTTTTGAGATTTGTTATGTTTAGTCTAAATTCAATTATTTATTTTATTTGTAGTATAGATAGTTGTAGTATGTTATAATTGTATTTTCTTGTTAAGGAACTTGTCTTGAAGATCTGTGTAAAGTCCTGCTAGTTTGTCTTGGGTACATACCGTATTTTTGTTTCTCTTTATTAATTCAGGGATTTTGAGTCAACATACCGTAATTATATAATAATGACTGTGCGTGTTAAATAAATAAATAATAAAATAAACAAACCTATGATCTGCGGCTCGGAGGACCACATGGCGAGTCCTGTGAGCGGCTCGAGGCTGCGCGAGCGCACCTTGCCCGCCGCGCCCAGCGCGCCCGCCTCCTCCGCGCCCGCGCCCGCCAGGCTGCCGTCAGACTTGGCCTGCACGCACACACACTCACTCTACTCGCCTCGCCAACAACCAACACACGGGGAGAAACATCGCAAATACGTAATGTTCTATACACCAACTTGTGCGTTTTAAGGTGTAATTTTTTTTATAGCAATGAATGACGAGACGAGCTAGCCGTTCCCCTGATGGTAAGCGATACGACCGCTCATTAACAGTTCCACTGCGCTCGCCATCCTGAGACATAAGATGTTACGACAATGTGTCCACTAGTTACTCTGGCTACAATGTCCTTCAATCCGAAACACAACAGTGCATTCACACTGCTGTTTCACGGAAGAAATAGACATTGCAGTGGTACCTACCTAGATGGCCTCTCATATATGAGAGACCTATCACCAGTAAGTGCTATATTTATCGAATTTTACCACATCAGCAACTATCCACCCGTGAGATGGCAGACGGCAGCACCCACTTTGCGCACGACAAAACAAAACGTGTATGCGACGTAGCCAAAGTGCTAAAATTCATACTGAAATAGTAAAGCTTGCGTAGTTACAATGTTTCTCCCACACAATAAATATACAAATAACAGTACAATCTATTGAATACACGTAAATACAAGGAATGAAATCTACTTGAACAACACGTGGGTGTTGCAGGCATTATCCACACAAACCATACTAGCACACGATTTGTGTTTATTACTTAACACCTACACAAATACCAACAATGTTTCGCTATACGAGATAGTTATAACTAAAATATTAAAGTACGTATAAATAAGTTCACCACAATGCAAGTTGTACCTAAAACCTAATAATGAGTTTCTTATGAATACATACACGAAATGATTTTACATGTATCACTACGATATTTATAATCGACTATAAGTGAGGGTAGATAGATCCTATCGCCAATAATAAGAACGTGCAATTTCCGAATTTGGTCCACTTATAATACAAAGGACATGTTCTAAATAACTGTACAGCTATATATTGACCAGTAGATGGGCAACATAACACAGAATTTGGTTTTCAATCGTTTAGAGATGACTATGTATGTTGTCAAGTGAAGAAATAACTATAATCATACTAATTTAATGCTGACAATATCTTACAGACTTTTACGAACGTGTGACCATGCAAGTAAGCAAAAAGTTACTCAGTCCAATAAAATACCTTGCTAATTATGCGCACTCTATTACTAGATATCTCGTATCTCACTAGCATTGTAAATGGTCACTGAAAAAGACAATTCACGCTCACAACGCTTTCACAACAAAACATTCATTATACATTCTAATAATGTATTAAATATTTATGAAAAATGTTTACCTAATTAAACAGATAAATAATTACACACAGTTTTCGCTTATGCGAAGTTACAGCAAACCATTGTTAATATGTGCCGTACCACTGGATTTCTTACTATGTTTGATTAAGATATCAATATGTAATAAAATCTAACTTTAATAATTCAAAACGCTAAACGTGATTCGATTTTCGCATCAATACAAATATTTGTGATATCTACGAATATTTGTTTTGGACGACTCGAGCGACGATTCAAGTTTTATAACTTAAAATATGGTCGGAACCGTGAACATTACGCCAATATTCATTATTTCACTAGCGGCCCGACCCAGCTTCGCCTGGGTGAATATATTTTTTGATTCCACTCCACACCAAATACATGTTATTTTTCGTATTAATCTCTTGTATACCTAAACTTGACATAGCTATCCTACTGTCTGGCTCAATCCCGTCTCATCCGTCTGTTCAGTCTCTTCCCGATCCGTCCCGTCCTTTCTCTTTTATTATCCATCCCGTCTTATAACGTGCATTTACATTTCGTCCTATCAAATCTGTCAGCTATCCCAGCCCTCTCCCGTACCTTCCACTCTATTATATCCCGTCTCTCCATATACATGTACATATAAAGATTGCCTTATGAAATTTTGACATTAAAAACTTTAGCGTTTTTTATTGTCCATCCAATATTACGTCCCTTATTTTAGCACCAAAATGCTGTTTTTCCTAATAATATTGCACGCGATTACTTTTTGTTAGTAATAAAGTAATAATAACCATTTAAAAAAAGAATTGGCCAAATTGGTCCAGGCGTTGTTGAGTTATGCGCTTACCAACACTTTTTGTGATTCATTTTTATATTATAGAAGAAGATATTATAGTCCACCCTGCTTGCTTAGTGCGAGTTGGCGGATTTTATTTCACGTAGAAATTAATCCGAAAAGTCAGAGGTGTGCCCTGGGATTTGAACCCGTGACCATCGTTAACTTGTTGGCAGTCGCGTCTATTACGTTACCATATACAAATTAATAAAACCTTCATACTGCCTTACCAGGTGACGTAAGTAATAGAACAAATATTTAAAAATATAAAACTGCATATCGTTTCATTATAATGTCTAGATACGGCATCAACGTACCAATATTTTTTTTATTCTTGAGTCTGAAAACAATACTAATGCGAAATTTAAATATGTCCCCCAGCGCATCTAAAAGTATAAATTCAAAAAACAATGTCGTTTATGAAAACGAAAAATTATAATTAGATATATTTTGGTATACTCCGGCAAAACGCTTCGATAGAGTATACTTTGTTTAAAACTGTTGCAATAATCTCAAAAAACAATGGGCGATTTTGGTAGATGTAGACATCGTTTTAATTTACATTTAACAAAATTATGCGCAAGACGCCGTATCTAGATGATATTATATACACGATGTACACATTTTTTGAATTTTGTTCTATTTCGTCAGCCGTCAATGAAAGACAATGGAAAGATAGATCATTTTACGTTGGGTGGTAGTTGAAGCTGGACCGTCTTTTACGTCTCCCGTCAAATAAACAAAGATCATCCTATACTGGCTGGACGCATCACGCTTGAACGATACCCAAAAAAAAGGTTTTTAGTATCTTCCTCAGAATTTTTCCTATTTTTCTCACTCCTAAAACCTTCCCAGGACTTCCACGAATATTTCAAGACCAAAATCAGCCAAATTGGTCCAGGCGTTGTTGAATTATGCGGTTACCAACACATTTTGCGATTCATTTTTATATTATAGATTACAATACCACTCTCAGTCGTACTTTCGATTGTAGAGGAGGCCCGTGCCCTGCAGTGGGACGTATATGGGCTGATACATACATTACAATAAGGTATGTTTGTGGCTATGCTAAATCGCTTCCAATAAGGTATTTAAGTCAATTGCATTTATTGTATTTAACGAAATGTATCCATATCCTAAATCTAGCAAACAAACAAAAAACCATTCGGAATTAAAGAAAGTTAGAAACTACTAAAAACTAGTGACATCACTAGTCTTCATATGCATTACAATGTGCGCGTGTGAAAGAGCCGGTAAGATATCCCCCACTGCTCTCCCACTGATTTATTTAAATTAATACTAATAACTAAATTGCCTCGTGTTCGAAGCAGTATTAAAGTATTTAAGTATATATTCTGTTTTGACAGAAATGTTTTATTTTAATAGTATTTGTGTCGATTCGCAAAATAATACAAAAAATCTAATTATAATGGGCGGTTAGCGTTGAATAGTATAACTTGGCAAAAAAGAGTATGATGTGGAGACAATTGGCATTAAAGGAAACAATTATGGCAACACTATTAAAAATGTCAATGTGTTCGTTCAACTTTTTTTATGTAGGCATTTCTATATATTTTAGTACGATTTTATTTGTTGTGTGATTAAAAATAAACAAAAAGATTATTAATAACAATAAATAAAAATAACAAGCATCTAAACATTTTCCGTCATGGTTGCCATCATCACCATAAACATCTCAGCTCCAGGAAGTCCACTGCTGAAAATAGGCCTCCTCCAAGGATCTCCACATCGACCTTTTGGAAGCGGCTTGCATCCAGCGAGTTCCTGCAACCTTAGCCAGGTCGTCTGTCTACCTTGTAGGCGGGCGTCCGACATTTCGTTTGCCTGTACGTGGCCTTCACTCTAGAACCTTTCGATCCCAACGACCATCGGTCCTACGAGCTATGTGCCCGGCCCATTGCCACTTCCACACGCTAATGCTATGGGCTACGTCGGTACCTTTGCCATATTAATATTATTTTCGGCTCTTTTTTACCAAGCTATAAATAATGTTATGTGGTTAGTAAGTGTGAATGAGTGCGTGTATGAGCGCGTGTGAGCGCGTGTAAGTGCGTGTGAGTGCGCGTGTGTATGCGTGTGTGTGTAGGTGTGAGTGTGTGTGAGTGCGTATGAGTGCGTGTGAGTTCGTATGAGTACGTGCGAGTTGGTATGAGTGCGTGTGCGTGCGCGTGAGTGCGTACAAGTGGTGTTACCTTGACGAGCGTGGCGGTGGGCGGCGGCGCGAGGTCGAGCGGCGCGGCGTGGCGCGGGCGCGCGCACACCATGCACACCTCGCTAGACAACTCCTTGAGGATGGACACCACCTCCAGGTGGTTCATGCCCAGCAGACGGTGCCCGTTCACCTCTGCACTCCATACAAGTGAAAATATACAATACTATTTCAAACAATAAATAACAGACATGTTTCATAACATATTTTTTTTTATCTGTGCTTAAGATAAAAGAGAGTATTATTTAAATCTATATCTATCCTTGCAATACATCACTAGGGTGAATAGACATTGAATTTCCACCGTTCTCTTTAAATCTACTATCTATTGAGGGTAGAAATATTAAGAGACATTAATCTCACATGGGGGTTAGAAAAATATTGTATACTTTTTACAATGTTCATAATAAATTGTCATTATCATCCTCATTCCACAAAAGTGACAGTGAGTATGGCTCTAGAGAAAGTGAAAGAAACAGAAACAAAGAAAGAGAGTAATAAAAATGAAGCCATGTTAACAGTGTAAATGCACTGTTGTGATCCAGTTTAGGAGATTTTAGCCAGATAAATTACTTATTGAGATATCTTATATCTCAGGATGGCGAGCGCAGTGAAATGCCAATTATTTTTTAATGTTGTTTGGTTTTGCTACTGTCCTTGAGCGGTCGTTTACCATCAGGCAAATGGCATACCCATCTCGCCATTTATTGCAAAAAAAAAACTATAAAAAGAATGCCATAAAAATAATTTGCTATAAAAATAGAAAAATATAGTGTAGTGTGTCTAACCGAGCAGTTCGTCTCCAGGTCGGTGCACGCCGGCGCGTCCCACCGGTCCCTCGGGCAGCACGGAGCGCACGTAGTGGTGCGGCCGCACCTCGCGCCCGCCCTCCACGTCCACCGTGCCCTCCAGCGAGATGCCCAGCCCGCCGCCGCCGCGCATCACCACGCCCACCACTATCTCCACCTCATCACCTGCACATACAGTTTATTTATAATTATTATTTATATATTTTAACAGATTGTTCAGAATCATTAATAAAATCCATACGTAAACAAAAAATATTATTCTCACAAAACAAAAGTATTAGACAATACGCACGACCATTATTCATCAGGATTATTCTCTTGCGATAAAAATAAGTCTGTATCTTTATCGATTTAAGCCACATCGTCAGGAGATCTTACTGTGTTTATTACCTCAAACAAATTGTCTTGAAAAATGCTAAAACTATAATCTATATATATAAAAATGAATGTTTATTTGTATGTCATCGATGAACTCAAAAACTACTGGACCGATTTGGCTTATTTTGGTCTTGAAATATTCGTGAAAGTCCTGGGAAGGTTTCAGGAGTGAGAAAAGTTGGAAAATTTCTAAGGAAGATACTAAAAACCTTTATTTTGGGTATCGTTCAAGCGTGATGCGCCCGGCCAATATAGGATGATCTTTGTTTATTTGACGGGAGACGTAAAAGACCGTCCAGCATCAACTACTATCCAACGTAAAATGATCTATCTTTCCATTGTCTTTCATTGACGGCTGACGAAATAGAACAAAATTCAAAAAATGTGTACATCGTGTATATATCTAGATACGGCGTCTTGCGCATAATTTTGTTTAATGTAAAATAAAACGATGTCCATATCTACCAAAATAGCCCATTGTTTTTTGAGATTATTGCAACAGTTTTAAACAAGGTTTACTCTATCGAAGCGTTTTGCCGGAGTACACCAAAATATATCTAATTATAATTTTTCGTTTTCATAAAGGACATTGTTTTTGAATTGATACTTTTAGATGCTCTGGGGGACAAATTTAAATTCCGCATTAGTATTGTTTTCAGACTCAAGAATAAAAAAAATATTGCTACGGTGATGCCGTATCTAGACATTATAATGAAACGATATGCAGTTTTATATTTTTAAATATTTATTTTATTACTTACGTCACCTGGTAAGGCAGTATGAAGATTTTATTAATTTGTATATGGTAACGTACTAGACGCGACTGCCAACAAGTTTACGATGGTCACGGGTTCAAATTCCAGGGCACACCTCTGACTTTTCGGATTAATTTCTACGTCAAATAAAATCCGCCAACCCGCACTAAGCCAGCGGGGTGGACTATATCTTCTTCTATAATATAAAAATGAATCGCAAAATGTGTTGGTAAGCGCATAACTCAACAACGCCTGGACCAATTTGGCCAATTCTTTTTTTTAATGTTTTTTTACTTTATTACTAATAAAAAGTAATGGCGTGCAATATTATTTGGAAAAGCAGGATTTTGGTGCTGAAATAAGGGAAGGAATATTGGATGGGGGCTAAAGTTTTTAATGTCAAAATTTCATAAGGCAATCTTTATATGTACATGTGTATATGGAGAGACGGGATATAATAGAGTGGAAGGTACGGGAGAGGACTGGGATAGCAGACAGATTTGATACGACGAAATGTAAATGCACGGTATAAGACGGGATGGGTAATAAAGAGAAAGGACGGGACGGATCGGGAAGAGACTGAATAGACGTATGAGACGGGATTGAGCCGGACAGCAGGACAGCTACGTCAAGTTTAGGTATACAAGAGTTTATACGAAAAATAACATGTATTTGGTGTGGAGTGGAATCAAAAAATATATGCACCCAGGCGAAGCTGGGCCGGGCCGCTAGTTAATTATAAATAAAAGTAATTTAGGGAAATGAATTCGCTGTGAGATGACACACATAGTACTTACGCAGATGATATAGTTACAATTATGATACAAGTTGACATAAGTTGCATTTTTAACTGAACATAAATTAATTTATATTACTAACCGAGTATAGCCTGCCACTTCCTGCGGATAGCTTCCTTCTGCTCTATGGTGCGAGGCATCTCGAAAGGCGGTCCAGTCGGTGAGGGCTCTTCCACGACGGTCTCATTGCTAAACAAATCAAATCACATATTAATTAAATTGCAAATTAATTATAATATACCAATACAGATTGCCTGGGACGTTCCTCAATTTGGGACATCCAGTGTTACCCACAACAAAATTTAATGTTGGATTTTGACCCCCTTATGCAAAAGAAGTTAACGCAGTGTTTAGTTGCCGTTAATATGAACTGTCACTTAAAATTTATTCATAACCGTCAAAAATTACTAATCAGCTATAATACAGCGCATTAACTTTAAAATGGCCGGGCCCCATGTTTAAGCAAATTTTAAGCAGAAAGATGGCGGATTTTTCACTGTCAAATTAGCGTTGTTGTCAATTGTCATCACTTGATGATTGTTACCAAAACATTTTCGTTTTTAAAGAGCAAAATAATAAATTATTTTAATTATAATGTGTTGTGCAAAACTATCTCTAAGTTGGCCGTCGAAATATCCGTCGGCATAAAAATATATAAAGTGGTGAATATTGATGTTGATGAAGTTCGAGTGTTCGATGTGGCTGCGGAACTATCAGTAAATACACAGGTAAGCCGAAATGATACTATACTATATCAGCCTATATTTGGGTGCCGGATTACTTTAAGTACCATAGAAATTTATACAAATCGCTATGGTGTGTAGGTTTCCTCACGATGTTTTAATGCATGCCATGATGATTCCCTATCAATACAAACATGACTCCGAGAAATCAGGTGTGCCCTGGGACTAGAAAGCGTGACCACCATATCCATGTTGGCAGCCGCGTCTGGCCCGTTTACCAACAGGCCACCGTGTATTCGAAATGGCCTTATTTACGATTTATTAGAGAAACAAAGTTACTGTAATGTTTCAAGTTTCTGCATTAAAACAACCACACAGCTTGTTTGAACTAACCTAATCTAAACCTTTTTACTCTTAATTTCAAATTTATGTTATTGGATGGCTACATTCTGATATCATTTGTTTCAGGAGTTGAACAAACACAAATATTTGGAGAGAGGTGCTGTACCATCTATATATCCATGGAACATAAAAACAATTTTTGAAGAGGTTAAAGCAAGAAATCAAGATAAATAGCAAGAGTAGAAGAAGATAAATAAGAAGACATCTTTTTGATCAGTCATCAACATTGAAATGCATTGAGGACTTAGTACCAATTACCAAAGATATAACGTCCCAAGTTTGTTTGTTCATTTTAGCCACAGAAGTCCACTGTTGGTCTCCTAATAATGTTCACATCAACCTTTTGGAAGTTGCCCGCATCAAGTGGTTAAAACAAATCATTATTTTGGTCTATAATAATGCAAGCATCAAATTATTTTTCAATTTGTGTCATGATGTAGATAGATTTGGAGGTTGTGTAAATAAAAATTTTGGACTACATGTACTACATTTTATTTCTTAAGCTTTCATAGTTACATTTATATTAAATATATTTTTCGAATAATGCACCATTAAATTAATTATAGACAATTAAATATTATTTCAAAATTATAATATTTTTTACATAATTATTTTTCCCTATATACCTAAGTATCTATTAAAGTATGTTGTAAATAATCATATTGCTGTGTATTTTGCCTGGACAATATCCTTGAATATAGGGTAATAAAGTATGGTCAGGTATTTTAGTATCAATGTTGCGGACGACAAGCCCAACGCTCTCGCGTAGTAGATAATAAGTTTTATATTGTATATAGAGAGCAGTTACAGTGTTACATAAGGAAAATAATTGTACATAGACGTAAGAATTTATTAAGGGTGGACCCGACAATGTGACGTCACGGCGCCCGCAGCTCAGACATGTCGGCGCCTCTGCGGCCCCCCGCCTCGCCCCGCACGAACTGCGGAATTAGTGAAGGCGGGCGGGGATTGCTGGAATTTGTGCCGCCCGGGCGCGCGCCCGACTCTGAGCTGTGAGCGCCGTGAAGGAATATAGATCGTGCCAAATTGTCTAACGGCACGCACTCGCCGATGTATACTCCTGTAATCAAGAACCAGCAAATACAGTCCTTTTGGAAAGCAGTACTAGTGTCATTATTCTTCCCCGAACTCATCGAAGGCGACATACTGCACAATCAATATGTATTTATTTATTGAAAAATTACAATTATTTAACTATCTAATATTTTGGTCCCAAAGTAAGCAAGCCCCTGTCTTGGGCACCCACCGTTGCAACAATGGGTGTGTGTGGTGGGTTAACAATTTTAGGAAAACAGCATTTAAAAAATCAAAAATAACAAACTTAATGAAACTCCAACACTATTTATGTAACATTATAAGTAATAATAGGAAATATGTATGTTAGGATGTGTGTGTGTGTGTGTGTGCATGTGAGAGAAAATGTGTATATTAATTATTCATTTGTCAATGTAAGGCATATACACTACTTGGTCGAAGGATCTTTTAATAGCATAATTTTCTTCCTTACAGTAGTTCTTTATATCACATTTTTAATAATTGTAATAGTATAAATTCGGGATTGAAGGTAATGGGAATGTTGGCAAAAATAGATCTGACAGCAATTATTGGTATTTTAATATTATGCTTATTTTGTCCGACAGCTAATGCAGTGGGATTATTTTGCATACTAAAATTCTATACACAAATAATTACATATTATATTAGTAATAAAATATACATCTTATAAGAAAAACCGGAATACCTTATATGTTAATGTTGTGTGAAGATTATAAGAAAAATGTGTGTATTTAGGTATAAATGTCAAATGTTGTTTTACAAAACTTCACTACTGTACATAATATGAGATGATGGTCTGAATTCAAATTAAATTTAAACACACTCTTCTGATAATCATTACAAAACGTTCAACTTGCAAGGTGTTTCAATTTTTCTGATGAGAAGTATAGTAAAGTTTAATATAATATGTAATTGAGTTCTACCAATAAGGGTTTATTTTCAGGAGTAATTTCTTGAAATCTATTTGCTTAAGTACACTTTATTTCTTTAATAGTTTCAAAGCCAACTAATATATCGGGTGATCCGGCAAGATATAACCTCTCTTCTTATCCTTGTATCAAAATATTGTTACCGACAACCTGGCTGTCAGTAAATTATGTTTCTCATGTAGCCAAATCCATTATTTTCTTAGTGCTGAAAAAGAAACAAATGTTATTACCAATATGTAGCCTTAGGGAAATACAATATGAAGACGTATGTTTAAAATACTTACTACAACAAATAATCATACTTTTGTCCAGTTTGCATTTTAGGCGTAAATATCACAATATCGCCGTCCAGAAAGAGTATAAAATACACTACATTAGCTCTCAAAAACACTCCGATTTCAACATTTTAAGATAAATTTATATGTTCAAAAACAAACAAAACAAACAACATAGACAAATACGTTGTCTTTTTTGGATTCCATAGACAAAATCTGTTTGAAATTACAGATTATAGCACTGAACAGTGAATGATAGGCAAATGAAATCAATTTTTTTCCATAAAGTGGCAACATTCGCGGCCTAAATTACCGTATTAGTTATTATATGTCAAAAGTAATCTTATGAATAATTATGCGTGGCTGAGCGTAAACAACGTTTTATCTCCTCTTAAAAATATTTAAATAATTTACGTTATTATGGTTGATTAGCGATTTCTTATGAATAAGGGGGTAAATCATATGCTATTGTACAATTCTTTTAATTATTACTAACAAGCGGCCCGGCCCTACTTCGCCCGGGTACAAATAGATTTCTGTACAATAATATGTACGTATTATTATTATACATATAAACCTTCCTATATAGGCACGCTACCGCCACCCCGGCCGGCCAGTACCACCGCAAGCGCTACGTCCCGCAATTTAAAATATTTAATATCTTCGAAAATATTCATTTAAATTTTGTGGTGTAAAGGACCATATAGATCTATATTAAATCAACAATATATTTAAGCTATTTAATTGGATAAGGATTAATGCTGTATTGGTTACAATCGCTTCGAAAATTAGCCATTATTTGTCATAAATAGAAAATTACAAAAAAATGTTATTGTGGGATATCTAAAAGAGATAGACATATACCATCACGGAGTTTTCTGTAGATTTTTTTAATGTGTACAAATAATCAGTACATTATTTTGATAAATCTCGTAGGGTTCAGCCTGCGTTTGCAATGTAAGCGGAAAAAAATTGATAATTAACGACATCACATTAGAAACCTCAAAAATAACAGTATTTCTCCACTATTTAATGGATGTTATTATACATGTAAACCTTTCTATTGAATCACTATTATCTATTAAAAAAAACCGCATTAAAATCCGTTGCGTAGTTTTAAAGATTTAAGCATACAAAGGGACATAGGGACAGAGAAAGCGACTTTGTTATATACTATGTAGTGACTAGCAGCCTGTCCCACCTTGGCCTTAGTGCAGATGTTATTTTTCTTACAAACTGGGACATGCTGTATGTAGATGTAAACATAGAAACCTTCCTCTTGAATTACTCTATCTATTTAAAGAAAGCTCATCAAATCCGTTGCGTTTTTTATACTAAGTAGTGATAGTCGCAATCATTCCGAGTTGGTATAGTGGTGGCACTGGCCTCAGCCAGTTACTTAATTAGAGACCTACCACCAGTTAGTTTACTGGTGGTAGGTCTCCCATATGTGAGAGTTCATCTGGGTAGGTACCACTGCAATGTCTATTTCTCCCGTGAAACAGCAGTGTAAATACACTGTTGTGTTTCGCAATGAAGGACATTGTAGCCAGAGTAACTACTGGACATATTGAGACTTTATGAGTGGAAAAAAAGCCTCTCGCCATTGATTGCAATAAAAATAAGAATAATAATAGAGTGAGTATACACACGGCGCGTGCATGTGGTGCAGCGGTATGCTGGCGTCTGGCGCGTCGTCGGCGTGCTCGTCGTGGCGGTGCATGTGCAGGAAGGGGTTGTGCGGGGACGCGGGCGCCGCGCCCTCGCCCGCCGCGATCGCTTGCTGCAGCTGCTCGTACTTCGGACCGCGGAGGTACCTGCACATATGTACATACTGTATAAATAATAGGCTATTTGACTATATAAAAAATATTGACTTATTTGTTTCCATCCGTGCAGATACTTTAATTTTAAAACATATTTCATTATCATACATTAAAAATATTGTATATTTTAGCTAAAAACCACAATTACAATTTAATTTATTTTGAGTTCGCGCCACGTGATCGTAGACGATTTTGATTGGCTATGACGTCATGCATTAGTATGAACTACTCACGTACAGGAAATGAATGAGATTGATAACGGCATAGACGCAAATTAAATATTAAAAATACCTTTAAAACGCATTATTTGTCATTTATATCCGTGATTCCCGTAAATTAATATTATCATGTCCAATGTAATAAAATGTGAAGACAGAAAAATAATTCTAATTTTTTTGACAAAAACTCTATACGATTGATCTATGGTTGATTTGAGAATGAGTGACATACAACCTGTCGCAACTTAGAAGAAAAACCATTTTGTATGGAGTCGGCATGGCAAATAATGGTGGATTATTGTCATAAATAAGTGTATTATCTATGGGTTATTGCTATTGCATTCATTCGGCGCGCTTCTCTTTCTGATTGCAGATGTCAACACTTGTCAGTTGTCACTCTTTATTGTCAGCAATTTTGTTTGTAATACATATTTATTTTTGTACGAGTTTCTGTTTATTCCATAAAATAATTATAAAAGAAGTGTGAAGTACTTAATACAGTTCTTTGATAGATTTTCTTAAAATGTCACCGAAAAAACGGTTTATAACATGTGAAATTTGTGGAGATCGTACTAGTAGCAAAAAAACAAGAAAATAGGAAGTTTATGAATATCCTTACTAATATTATAAAGGTGAAAGTTTGTATGTATGTATGGATGTTTGTTACTCTTTCATGAAAAAACGGCTCAACAGATTTTGATGAAATTTGGTATAGTGATAGCTGACACCCTGGATTAACACATAGGCTACTTTTTATCCCGAAAAATGTAGTGTTCCCGTGGGATGAGTCAGGAAACCAAATATACATATTTTCTACTCTTTCAAATTCAAATTGTTGGCACGGGATGTCCTCTCCTACGGAAGGGAAATATAGTCGACGGCACGCGGGAAATATAGTTAGTAGACACGCGAAATAATATGTTCTTGATGTGGATTGGACTCAAAAACTATCTGCACCCGGGCGAAGCCGGGCCCGACAGCTAGTAAGTTTATAAAATTACTTTGAATGAGGCTTGGTAAGCAAATTACATGATAATATTTACTGTTAGGTAGGGACACCAGGCTGTATTCAACAAAAATTTTAAAATTTTATGTTGTTACTATAATCTAGGGATGTTACATACTGTTATTATCGATAACTTTAAAAACATAATTAATTTAAATAAATCCCTTAGTTTTAAGTTAATTTCTTGCCAACTCATTTCTGCACAGGTTTTTGCATAATATGTCGAAATTATAAATCATTTATGAACTGCTCTGAATTAAACCAAGCTGCGACTCTTGTATAATCACTGTATTATCGATCTCGGTCGTTATTGTTCTTTGTTTTACAGATGCTTGCATCTGTAAAACGTGTGTTAAATTGGGTTAAATTTGTGTTAAAAGAACAAGAAGAAGAAGTGTTCATTGAAAATACTTTACTTTCTAATTTATACTTTGAAATATGTATGTGGAAACTACTTTGATAGGACATCTTTTAATTGGAAACAAAATCGCCTTAAGAAATCTGCAGTACCATTACAAAACTTAAAAGCTGATCCACTTCTTTTGTTCATTCATTCCACATCTGTAAGAAATCGCTTTGTTTCAATTACTGAAACAAAACTATTATTTACGGATATCGCGGATTCGGACTTCGCATTCGGATTCGGATTAAGCATAATATTGTATTAGGACTCTCCAATGTACAAATTTGTGGTAATAATGTGGAATTTATTAATTCATAATTTTTTTTAAAAAAATAGGCTTCATTAGATTCCGTAAATTTTATCGATATCGATAAAATCAGGCGCATTGCACGCACGAGCGGACCAGCACTATTTGCTCCGTTTGTTTGGCACTTTTGACGTAAAGACAGACGTTGCTGGCCTTATGTTTGTAACAGAATGCCATGTAAATGGATAAAAAAATATGTATGGAGTCCCGTCTTTTAGCGTAGTGTTTTAAATTCTCTTTGACATATGCGAACGAATCTGTGGACCGGATGTTTACAAACTGGACGCCACATTGTCCGACAGAGCGTTTTGACAGAGTAATTATTCAGTGTATTTTACAAATTTATTTTTAATTGATATAGATATAGTCATTAAAAATAACCTTTATTTGTAAGGTCTATAGACCCCTCTTCATAATGTGGTATAGTTTCCAGAAACTAGTCAAATAGCCTATTATGAAAGCTTTTGGCGTTTTTGAGAGGTCAATCGTCGAATTCAACTCGGTTTGGCAGCGTTCGGGTAACTATGCGTCGTCTTCTTGTCCAAAGTACCTCAGTGCCTTAAATCGACAGTCTTCGATAGTTGTGTGTGGGAAGTGATGACATACGGCTCCAAGACGTGGCCTCTCACTATGGGCCTTATTAGGAAGCTCACTCAACGAGCTCAAGTCACTTAACGAGCTATGGAGAGGGCTATGCTTGGGTAACCCCGAGACGAGATCGAGATCCATAGGAGAACTAGAGTAACCTTCATAACCTAACGGATTAGCAAGTTGAAGTGGCAATATAATAGCACATAGCGTGGAGAAATGACGGTCGATGGGGCCGAAAAGTTCTTGAATGGAGGCCACGTAGCGGCTAACGCAGAGTTCGACGTCCATCCACAAGTTGGTAAAACCACATGGTAAAGGTCGCGGGACGTCGCTGGAAGCAGGCTGCCTCTAACAGCCCACTGTATAAATCATTGGGAGAGGTCTATGTTCAGTAGTGGGATGTGTATGGTTTGAGACAGTAGAGTAGTGTGTATTAGTGAGTAGTGACTCACCGCTCGAGCTCCAGCGTGACGACGCTGCCGCTCTGCTTGAGCGCGTCGACGGCGCGCTGGTTGGACTTGCCCGCCAGCGACACGCCGTCCACCGCCACGATGCGGTCGTTCACGCGCACCTGCACAAATTCAACATTTTTATATTGGCACCTTCATTACGATAATATACTAGAGGGGACACTGCGGTACATTCTATTTCTGTCTCTGTCACGCCTACGAAATAACATTATATTTCCTCTCGCTTCACTGTGTAGTCGTGTGCACGCACTATACGCAGAGATTTTGTTCCCGATGTCCGCTCTAGTATAATACCTCAATGGGTAGAGTGTTTATAATATAGAGGGAGCGATGTCATACATTTGCTCTTCTTCAAAAACGTAAGTATTTTCTTGTTCGTAATGTTGGTAGGGCTTCTATATTAGTGAAAATTGAAGTAATTATTTAAATACGAATTGCTATAAATTCCTTTGATAACCGAAAGTCTATTTATTTAACTATTATCATATTAAAACAGGGTTGAGTGGAATTAAATAGTCCTAAACCACTTCTTTTTTTTTCATGCAAATCGTGTATGTTGGACAACCTGTCAAATTTCAGCAAATAGAAGGACAGAAAAAGATGGCCCGGCACCACCATTTTAATCTACGTTTTTGAAGTACCAGCTGTCCCTCTATATTATAAATACATTAGCACTTCAAAATTACACACTTCTTTTTATTGTAGTGATTAGAGAGATAATAGAGAATACCATTCGCCTAATGGTAATACAACCGCTCTTGGACAGTAGCAAACGAAAAAACACCAGGAATTACAAAGCAATGTTTGGTGTTTCACTATGGTCGCCATCCTGAGACAAGATTTTAAATCCAGTAGTTACTATGGCTACAATGTGCTTCAAACCGAAATATTATCGATTTTTTTGTTGAATTGTGTTTGCACTTTGTAGTCACTAAAAGTACTAGCCGGCTTCGTTTTCGGTAGCAGTATTAATATACCATGTATAGTAGAAAATAGTGTAATACTTGAAGTAGATACCTTGCCGCTTAGCGCCGCCGCACTGCCCGCAGTCACTGACTTCACGAATATACCCGACAACTCCTCTTTCTCGCATACGTACCCTGAAAATGAGGAAAATACACACTAAATTGAAATCCAAACCTTTGTTTATAAACTTCATGTTATTTCCAATATCAAAAGAAGTTCGAATTGTAAATAAGTATTCTAAGGAAATAAATACATCATGCTTTTTTATGCTTATTTTAGACAATTGATAGTTCATATAGGTAGGTCATACCTGCGATAGTGATACCCAAACCATTTTCATCTTTCTTTAGCTGCACTGTGAATCTATCCACTTCAGGCGACTCGGCATCTAAAAGCATAAATAAATAGATTATGAATTTATAGCAGTAAATCACAAAGCGTTTCAAATCTCACATCTCCATAGAGAAAGTTAAGGTGGATTAATATAATATATATATATGGATGTAACAGAAAACAATTTTTACAACTAAAACTTTTTTTTAAACAGAAATATATATTTTTTAATGTCTAAAACTGTTTCAAATATCTCTGCTTCAAGACGTAAAGTGATTTATATTCGGCCGGAATACGTGATGTCGAGCAAAGCCTAATGGAACCTGCAAGAGTTGGTTATCAGTATACTAGACACATGAATCCCGAAACACGACGCACTTGCGTCACGGCGAGAATTTCTTCACCATCATAAAAGACTAAGTACTAAAATGTATATCCTTTTATCACATAACTATTAAGGACATATAGGTACCAACGCAATGTCTATTTATCCCGCCAAACAACAGTGTAACTGCACTGTAATGTTCCGGTTTGAAGGACATTGTTGTAGAGTAGCTACTGGAAATATTGAGACTTTACAATTTATGTCTCAGGATAACCAGCGCAATGGAATGCCAAGTATTGCTCCACTTCATGGTGTTGTTTGATTTGACTACTGTCCTTGAGCGGTCATATCGCTTACTATCAGGCGAATGTCATGCTCGTCTCGCCATTCGTTGCAATAAAAAAAAACCTAATCGATATTGTTGCAAGACCGAGATAATGAAAAATACACATTTATAATCATAACTATAATAAACAGAATCAGTATCTTGCAACTCTGTTTTTTTATATCTATCTTTGCATAGTGAATGAATTGCACCTGCAAAATGTTGGATTCCAGGATAACAGAAAGGAGGCAACAAGTGACGGTAAACCATTCCGTCATACTAGACTCAGGTAGACATACCGGACTCAGGCGGCGGCGTGATAGGTTTATCGAAAACAAATCTAGACGCGGCAGTGTTGACGGGCAGCGTGGTCGGTTGAGTGTGGAACACCTGCTCGCACCCCGCTTCTACAAGATAACGGTCCAAGTCTTCCGGATCTGATAGCAGCCTGTTAATCATAAAACACGTTCCCACGTACTGTACTCGACTATAATTACTCGCAATTATATTCAAAATGTGTGTTATTGGCATAAACAATGGTAATTTTATACAGTAACACGCGTATTGTATTTGAGATCCTAATTACTTCTTTTTATTGTCTTCTTAAATTATAAGCTTTGAAATGTGGTTTTGAAGAATATTTCAGAGAATCATAACGTAGATTTAATAATGTATCGATCAAAAATTGATCATTGTCAAGAAATAAACATAAAATTAACATCAGCTCATTGAGGCATGCGGGACATCAGTTAAGAGACAAACATTGCGGCAACGTTCAAAAACAGTATTTAATCAGTTCTTTTCTAATAATAAATAAATACACCCAACAGTCACATACATAATATTCTTACTCCACATTAAGATCAATTGAGTCTTGTGTCGTGGGTGTCAGAAACTACGAGAGGCTTTTCGGCCTCACAAACATTTATCTGGATTCGGGGATCGAACTCGTGGCCTCTTGTTTCAGTCGGCGTCTAACTAATGGCGCCACAAAGGTTGTTAAATGTAATGGCACCGTTCATCAGTTTAAGTCGGTAGATCATTAACAAAGTAATGATTGTGTAGGGTTATTTAAGAGTAGATAGTGTTGTGGCGACTCGCCTGGCGGGCACGAGCGCTGCGGGCGAGGGGTGCGCGGCGGCGGGGTCGGCGGCGCGCGCCACCACGAGCCGCACGCGCGACCCCGACGCGCGCAGCACGCCCGCCACCTGCTCCGAGCCCATCTCCACCAGGCTCACCTGCACACACACACATACCGTGCCCGATGTATATACTATTCATGGTTAATATAAAATATATATTAACATAGCGATTTATAAAAAAATCTATAGTATGTAAGTCCGCAAACCCGCACTAGGCCAGCATGGTGGACTATATGGCCTAACCACTCTCGATCGTATTGTCGATTGTAGAGGAGGCCCGTGCCCTGCAGTACGTGGGACGTATATGGGCTGATACAGATGGTTAATATGTGTACTATTGTAGTTGAATACAATTATTAATATTTATCGGCTCGTTTGCTATACACCACGTCTTCACACCGTTCCGTCATCCATATCTATGATATATCTAGTGTTGAGTAGGACATACAAGAGGCAGTACATTTGTCCCGTACATGACGACAAAATGAAAGAGCGTCTCAACTTTTTAATGTGTACTACTTCATATTTGGTGTACTACTTGGTCTGTAATGTCATTTCATTGGCGTGAGCCGTGAGGCAAAGTTATGACACACAAATAAGCATCAGTGCGCCTCACTTCAATAGAAGTGGAACATTGTACTGGCTCAGTACAAAAATGTGGCTACTCTTACAAACTCTTTTTCAAGTCATGTCCTACTCAACACTAGATATATCTCATTCTATATCTATCTCATTCACCCCTGGTTCGCGTTGTGTATAGTTCGAGACGACAGATGCAAAGAGTATGAATATGTCAATACACTACACCCGACATCAGAATATAACAACTCGCACGCCCGGTGCAACGATGTCACTTATTGCAATAATTGCAATGGTTGGTAGGTAAACAAATAATCTTATATTTTTTAAAATATTACGTGGTCATAATTATTTTAACGGTAAATTAAAAATTGATATTATTATAGAAGCTGTTCAACTTGTCTGTCTTGAAATATCATATTTTTATATGATGTCAAAGTTTCAAATGCTTTTCCTGAAAAGTTGCATTTTTGCAAAAATGAAATTTTTGCACTGGGGGTGCCAACTAATCCCTTCTTCCTAATAGCACACATGCATCTAAATTTAATAACTGTTATAAAGGCAAGCATAACGTAGACAAACGACTAGACTAGGCAAGACTAGACATTTTGACTCATGAACAAATGAATAAATAATATTTTACTATACATATACGGCCTTATTCATGGACACTTTATAAACCTATTTTTTTAGTACTTAATTGTTTTGTGTCTTTCGAAAGACTTTTGAATTGAGTTTTAAATGAAGAGCACAAAACATTCGATATCTACATAAGTTAGGTTGTTAAGCTGTATATAAATAAGGTCGATAGAACGCAAAATCGAAAATAGATTGCAAAAATTAATCATAACAGATATGCTACCTTTGATATAAATCGATAAATAATAAGTACAATAAAATAATTTTTAAAAATGCCATAATTTTTGCCATATATTTAACTCACATCTCCAATCTGAAGAATATGATCGCCTGATTTGAGACGGCCGTCACGATCAGCCACCCCGCCGGCCAGAATAGTCTTTACGATGACGCCACTAGTCCGAGCACCGATGATACCTAAGCAAAAATATAAATAATCATCACCACTAATGAAAAAAGATAAAATGCCCTGCTATTATAATTCTACAGATAATATTTAATTTAATACTTCATATTATGAATGTTACTATGAAACTTAAATGATGAGCAAGATTTAAAGAGATTAATATTATTATTTTAATATGGTGATTACCAAATCCAAGTCCTGTGCCATCGTTAACGAGGTTGATAATTTCCACTTGCGCCCAGTCACTTGCCACTATGTTATGGGAACCAGACACAAGTGAATCATCATTGCGAGATGTCTCCAGTAAGCCTCGGGTCTGTTAATTATAATAAAGAAACAATTTTTTACTGTAAAGGGCATAAACCATACACTAATAACGTAATCAGTTAACATGATAAAAGTCTCATGCACTCATTAAGTAATGTGATAGCCAAAGATTTTGGAGGTGTCATATTAACTTAATTGGACATGAGTTTTGGGAACAATTCATCAGTTGATATGTATTTATGTATGTATTTTATTAGTAATTTCTAACAATTTATTTATCAAGACATTTAGAGCATGATGCAGACAATTTAAATGAAATTGTCTTATCCTCTATTTTAGAGAATATGTAGAATCGAAGAGAATCCCCTACAATCTTTCTTATGACTAGTCAGACCCTGTGCCATAACAGTACACTTTGCCATATCACAAATCTAGATAAAATCAGTGTGAACTTAGAAAGCTGTTTAAACAATTAATTCAATTAGTATGTATTCAATGTAATCATTGTTTAAATAACACCACTAATATCGGGTAAAATTTAGAATAGGGTAGCACGATGTTATAGGGTGCGGGGTGTGGAAGGGGGGAGAGGGAGTGTCCCATCTCACCTGGTACCACTCCCGTGAAAAGGTAATGCACCATTCCTGAGATATATCAATTTAAGTAACCTAACCTACAAAAACACTTGTAGTCAATACAAATTTGCTTCTGCAACGTCTCCGGCGCTGCGGGAAGTGCAGCCCCTTCACCCTTGCGTAACAAAGGATAGGCACCCATGCGAGCCGGAGCGGCTGAGGCTGGTCGCCTGAGGCGACCAGCAAGCCGAAGCTGCAGAGGTGAGCGGGCGGGGGCTGTTCTCCCTCCGCGCCTCCGGCTTTTTATATACACTCTAGGGTTGGTAGCCAAAAGACTACGTGAAGTCGGGGTGCCCTGAGTCGGTTTTGGAGCACATTCGACCTAACCGATTCATAAAGTGGGTGCACTAGCTTCCTTTTGAACATAATTTTTAAAGAGTTATAAAACATATTATAACACAACAAAACACAAACAAATCAATATTGGTATAACGCAGATACGAAATCCGCCAAAAACCATCAACAAAACATTCTTAATTTTGACGTGACAGCGTCTTAAATTAGGTTGCGGCTGGGAGTCACTTATGAAAAAGTGTAACGCCCGGTAACGTAACGGTGCGCGCGCAGCACTAGAGAATTATTTTTCAGTTTCACCCACTTTTTCCAAAATTGTCCCATAGCCCCCCCCCCCCCTGCCTTCCCCCACCCTTATTCCGAAATAGTGCCTATTAGCCTCCCCACGAAACCTACCCCCCCCCCCTCCCCTGCCCCCACCCCGAAAATTTACCTCACCCCCCAATCCTATCTCGGCCAACATAGGTCGTAGACCCACCGAGTTTGGTATCCTCGGAACCGTCTTGGTGAGGGCTACAAATTGACCCCGCCAGAAATCCCAAATTACGCAAAAAATTACCCCCCCAAAAAAAAATATTTAACCTCCAAAAAATTAATTTAAGTTAGCCTCCCCACGAAACCTTCCTCCCCCCCCCCCCTCCCTTGCCCCCACCCCGAAAATTTACCTCACTCCCCCCCCCCCCCAATCCTATCTCGGCCAATATAGATCGTAGACCCACCGAGTTTGGTATCTTTGGAACCGGCTCGGTGAGCTCTACAGATTGGCCCCAACCAAATCCCCAAATTCCTCCCTCTCTCCCCTAAAATATTTGTCCAGGCATAACTCCGTCATTTCTTAAAGTAAACCCCCCGTGTTTGGAGTCAGAGGAATCGTCTTGACGAGCTCGACAATCGAGAGCAGGCAAAATACGATTTTTCTTATTGACGTGACAACGTCTTAAATTAGGTTGCGGCTGGGAGTCACTTATGAAAAAGTGTAACGCCCGGTAACGTAACGGTGCGCGCGCAGCACTAGAGAATTAGGCGCATTGAATCGGCGCATGCTTGTGTCTCTGTCTTTGTCTTTCTCGAACGTTCTTGGCGTTGGAAAAACAAGAAAGCGTCACAATACAAGTTCACACGTGTGGTTAAAGTATCGTCAGCTGTGTCTGTAGTGAAAATATGGAGTGCTTAGATTCGTCATTACATGTACAATGTTTTAGTAAACAAAATATATTTCTATAGTTAAAATTTGTGCAATTCTTATTTTCATTCAATTCCTTGTTCCTATTGTGCAATTTAATTATATTCATATCAATAAATATTCTACCGAGAAAAAGACGTTGTCACGTAAAATCTTCGCCCGTAAAACCGACTTTACAGGCAACCATTTTTTTTTTGTTGACATTGACACCTGAATCAACTCGCATAGTTTTTATGGTTTTTTACGTTCTGTTTCACCGATTTTTACACCATAGACTACTTATTTGACTTAGTACTGATGATTTATTTGTAAATCGCCCATAAAAACGTTCCGTTTTACCCAATATGTGATTTGAGGTTAGGAACTATTTATATTAATTTCTCGAAAACTATGCATTTCCTTTGAATAGGAGTGATAACGTTGTAATTAGGAACTCAATTCCTATCACCTATGATCCCATTTAGCCCTCAACTCGTGCTACCCTGAACTAAAGTCCGCCCCTAATATCATTACCTGTTTAGGTGACATATTAGAATCCACTGATCCACTATCAAGACCCAAAATACGTTCATTATCTGAACCAGAGCCAAACTCTAGGCTATGAGGTGGTGAAACTTGGGGCACCCTTTGTTCTTCCTCACCCTCATGACTGCCATATAGATTCCTCGCCTGCAATGCTAGGTCCCCTGAAAATTAGGGAACATACAGCTAGTTATAGTCCTTTGATAATAATGAATTAGAAAGTGTTTTAATTTAATTGTAATTGAAACCTAGTACAGCAATTGTTTTTTATTTTACATTCATACAATATTTTATCATTGAATATTATTAATACTGAAAGAAGTTATTGTTTAATATGTGTTATGTTAGGCAGGTTGATAATTATTATTTTACTCATAGCTAGAAACATACCAGCTGGGGTAATATCAAAGTCTCCTGGCAGTATAGACGGGTGGTGTGCCACTTGGGTTGACAGTAAGTCGACAGAATCATGAAGTGTCGCTATACTTTTTAGTATTGGGCTCTCCAGCAGACTTATTAACATATTCAAGTCATCGCTTGTTGCTGCCTATAGGAAAATGAAAAAATATTAAGTTAACAAATGAAAATAAAACTCTAAAACTTTATACAAATATATTTTATTTATTTATTTCATTACACCCTTATTTATTTACACCCAAGTCACTTAAATAATCCTGAACCAAAACTAAGATTGGCTCTTGTGTGGTGGCTGTCAGCAACAATGG
Organism: Hyles vespertilio; assembly: GCA_009982885.2. NCBI lineage: Eukaryota > Metazoa > Arthropoda > Insecta > Lepidoptera > Sphingidae > Hyles > Hyles vespertilio. The sequence continues at coordinate 13,829,638 of CM042808.1, read as the reverse complement.
CAATGACTTATCATAAAAATATTCTTTATAGAATCAAACCAAATATTATAATTATTTTTTATAATAAATAAAGTATTTAAATACAATAATATCAATATATTTTTATTCAATTAACATTTTAAACTGTGAAATATTTATCATAAAATATTTTCTTGCCTTTAAAGTCATACTTAAAAATCATACAGCTTCAAACAATAATATCCATGAAGAGTGAGTCGTGCCAATGTACCTTTCCCAAAATATTGAATATGACTTACCTTCAGTTTAGGATCATCGCTTTGATCGACAGCCGCTTTTACACTCTCCAGTTGTTGTAAAGCGTTAGAAATATTCACCCCAAGATGCATTCTGAAAATTCACTCAGCATAAATTTCACGATGCAAAATGGATTGAGATCAACTTCGATCAAGATCACTTCATATTACCTATGATCGAATTGCTACTCCAAGGCATGAAAAATAATAATTCAGTGATAACCGATATTTTTTAGGCAACAAGCATTTTATTAAATAATTACAAGACAAATATATAAGTAAATAATTAATATCTATTATAACAACTATGTATTATTTCGGAAAATAACCACTCCTTCTTTCAATAAAATCTGAAATTAATTTTGTTTACGTCAAAATCATAAGTCATACCTTGGTCTAGAGATGTTAAAAAAAATCGATTTTTAATTTAATCGATTATTATTTTCTTATAATCGATTTTTTACAACCAATTTTTAAAATACTAGTAATCGATTTTTTATAAATCGATTATATAAATTATCCGTATAAAATGGATTTTTATTAACAGTGCTATCTATGCGACGTATGAAAAAACTAGGAGTCAGTTTATACTGTTCAATATTATTGCGATGCTCATCATTTCATTTTTATTAAAATAAACGTTTAATGGTACTGAAAATTTGTATCAATAAATAAATTTGGTTTCCGTATTCCTTACCTTGAAAGTTTAAAGAAACATTCACTTTGATTTTTAGTTTTGAATATGATATTTTTTATTAATATCAATTTATTTGATTTTTATTTCAATAAATTGTTAATATGAATTTCTGAGGATTATTTTTGGAATATGAAAAGCATTTAGATTTTTAAATGATAGAAAAAAATCGATTTTTGATCGAAAAATCGATTGTTTTTAACAATAATCGATTTTTAACAAATCGATTAATATTAAATAAAGAAAAATCGATTTTTATTTAATCGATTTTTTTCCATTAAACTCACATCTCGACCTTGGTCATACCCACAGACCACCACAGTCCACAGACCAATAATTAGAAACCATAGACGTAGTATCAATAGACTTGACTTGCATTTGACATATATAGTCCATTTCACTTAGACTTATGCATAAACCTTAAAAAATGAAAGTGACAAAACACAATTTGCGGTCCTTGTCATAGTTTCACATAATTTTGTAGGGGAACACTGAGTGTACCCAAACAATAAGACGTGCGGTTTGTTATAAACTTGAATTACTGAGTATTTTACGAATATTTGCGGTCAAAAATGTATGTAAAAGAGTGTTGAAACTGATTATAAGACAAAAGGTATGGTGTGCTGCTTTATTATTGGCTGTGATAGCCGATCTAAACGATAATATGAAAATATAACCTCTCACTGGTAAGTGCATTTTATTTAGTATATTGGTAAAAATAAATGTAGACGTTCATTATTACTAACATCTGCAATTTCTATTTCATAGAATACATTGAAAAATAGGATTATATTTGCATAAAAAATAAAAATGCTTTTTTTTTTACTTTATGTCTGTCCCTTACGGTGGAACTCGAATGTCGAGTCCATTTGATACTACGTCCATGGCTTAAGACGTGACCACAGACTACATAGAAAGAACCTTGTACGTTCCATTGTCCTGATTGGTCAGTTGGCCCCGTACTTACTGCTCTTTACTCTATGCGTAAGACGAAAACCTACAATGTGTTTTCACATGTTTTCAGCTTTAGTTTCTACGGTTCACTTCTTACTCCTTAGTCTGTGGTTCACTTCGAGAAATCAAAATGCGACTCGAACACAGACTCGAATTACGATAGATAATGATTTAACGGTTTTAATTAAATAATTGATAAAGTTGTGTTCTCTAGATGCAAGAGTGTAGTAATTGTTAAATTTATCTAAACAGTAACAGTAAAAATGGATGATTTCGACAACTCTTTTATTGACTTAACAAATAATTCTCTTACTTACGTTAATCATTGTGCATTAGCAGATGTAGTTATTGATTTGGTTACAGATGATTCTATGAGTAAGTTTATTACTATTCTTCTCTGTTTTTACGTTGATGTTTTTTTGATAAGCTTATTTAAACAATGATATCTTTATTGCTTGATTTCCAGGTGACCTGAATGCGACTCTTGAATATAGCCCATTAGCTAGATCTGATGTTTCAACACGGAGATGCACCACTAATAGAACATCAACTGACCCACCAGAAAACAAAAAAAAGAAAATATCTTCCAAACACAGCAACACGAAGGATAAAGTAAGTAATTATGATTTAATACATATTTTAAAGAAACAATCCAATGCAATTTTAATACAGAATAAAATATCATGCTCCACTTTTCAGGATGATATTCATAAAAGTTCTGGTAAAGAAGACAGCAGTAAGTTTGGTTCCTGTCCCATTTGCTGGGATGAATTGGGTAAAAATTCTTTAGTTTCAACTAAATGTGGTCATGTATATTGCCATAAATGTCTTGAGAGGTCTCTTTGTGTTGAAAAAAGGTGCCCTACATGCAGAAAAGTTCTGAAAGGTGCAAATGCTTACCACCCATTGTACCTACCTATTTAAGTGTTGAAAATACTTCATGAGTTGTTAGTTTCATAAATGTAATCTTATCATTTATATGTATAATTCATTCAATATGTTCATGTAATTGTTTGAGGACTTATATGCATGATGTGATTGTTTCTCAAAAAAGATACTCAATATAAAAAAAAAAAAACAATTTGTTATATCAATTTGTCTGTAGAATGGCGCAAGGTAATTTATGGATAAAAACACAATTTGGTATATATTCCCACTTAATTTTCAAAATACTTCAAACAAATTATTTATTGTCTTTAATTCAATATTATTTTGTGCTGTCTTACAAACAATTTAACTGTGGCTCAGATTGATTATGGAAAAGACATTATTGGTGTAATGCTGCAGTCAAAATTTAACACTTGTAAATTTATTTCTTATGTAGTAATTACTCTTGATGTGATATGCCGCAACATTTCATGCCATGCAATACTTTGTGGTACATACATTTTGTGTTGATGTGTTCCCAAGATGTAAAGACTTATTGCTAAAACAAGTTTAGTTAGTATCCATATTATTAGTTATTATAGAAATAAGTAGTTTTATAGTAGTTGATATTTATTATAGATATATGTGATCTGGTTCTTCAACACCAAACTAATACATAGAATTCAACAAATTGCTTAGAATGTAAATTACATTTCGACTGAATATCTACAAATTATATAAGCTAAGCAGTGATACACTTTATGTTTACAATGAATAGACTAACTACACTATCACATACTGTTACAACTATGTTCATGTTTGCAATATTATTTATAACTACTTAATATTTCTAAACAGGGTTATCTGAATTTGAGACTTTTTAAAATATATGATGCAATACCTGTTTTGGTATGAAGATATAATTGCAAAATTGTATAGCAATTATGAGCCAAATAAATCAACAAGTTAAATGTTTACTCTGAATGAGGAGAATGTTTCTTATAGTTTCTTCTATCAATGACACAAGTTTATTGAGTAATATGTAGTCTGGACAGTGTGTGTTTATTTATTTCACATGATTTTTATAATATTACCAGATATATGTCACTCTAGGAATGTTTGTATGTTTATTTATTTTTGTGTGAATATTGTACAGATTCTTTATAATAAACAATATATGACATTACTTAAGTGTTTCATTCTTTCGGGCTACTATTAGCAGGTCGTATTAATAATAAAGTGTTTATCTTTCAAAAATCAGAAATGTAACAATTAATTAATACAATATGTAATAAGAATTTTTAATTTTTTTCATACATCAATTTGATATTGTAGGTACAAATTATTAATCAATAATAAACTTTTGAATATGTAGAAAAATAGTAATTGGCTAAACTTAACTGCACATGAACACTATATATGCATATATCTATTCTACAACATTTAGAAGAGTACAAGATTTCATAGATATTATTTCTTTTTGGGTGTATTTTTCATTAAAAATGCCATACCATGAACTCTGAAATGTTTTTCCAAATCTTCAGGGTTTTCAAACTGCTCTCTACAAATATTACATTGATTTTCATTTAATGGTTCATTGTTATCAACATTTTCTTTATATTTTAATAATGCGTTTTCATTAAAGCATTTCTTGATATCAATGTATTCGGCAGCATTTGTAATGCCATGCTCCAATAATAAATGTTTTGAAAATGTAGGTTTTACTACAAAGCTCTGTCCACACTCTAAACATTGGTAAGCCATACATGGATCTCGATGGATCACCATGTGGATTTCCAAGGAATTTTTATTTTCACATTCTTGACCACATCTGATACAACTAAATGAATTATTAGATTTGTCAATACCAGTGGGTTTAGTAGGGTCATCAATAATTTTTATGTCATCAATGGATATATTAGCTTGTTTTTTAAACCTTAATTTCTTTTTTATGTTACTACCACCAGTCTTAGTATGTTTATTATCTTCCAGATACTTTTTAACATCCAATTTATTAAGAACAAGTTTAGCATCTAGGCACCTGAACTTTTTGTGATAACTTGCATAATGCTGTTTTATTTGTTCCCAGTCTTGAGACATAGTTTCTTTACACAAGTGGCAAATCAAATTATTATTAGCATTTTCTATGACTTCAGATTCAATATTTGATTGTAAATTAGACGAACATTTGTATGGACAAAAGTTAGGAAGGACGACAATTTCATCAAATTTGCATTTGTATATAAAGCTTCTTTTACATTGGTCACATCTTTTCACTACGCGGTAAATTCTCTGTTTCCCATCTTGAGAATTAGTTTCATTTGTGATAGCAGAAAGTACATTTTTAAGTTTTTCCGCTGATTCACTGTGTTGATTTATATGGTGGTCAAACAAATCAGACACATCTTTGCTCACTGCTCCACATGTCCAACAAGGGTACACATTTGTATTAACATGATTCTTCATATGCGGAGCCACATGGTTCTGTAGAACCAATTTACCAGGACACATTTCACATTGATATAATATTAAGGCTTTCATTTCAGATTTATGAATTTTAAGATGTTTTGTCATTGTGGACTCATTAAAACATGCCACAACACAGAAAGGACATTTAAAAACCTTTTTTAAATGATTATTTTTCATGTGGTCTTTGTGATCATTGGGATGGAAATGGTGTGTTTTAGTTACAGGGCACTGCAGCCTAGTTGTGGCCCTCATCATCTTAAACCCTTCACAGTCATGGTTATATGGGTAGTTAACATTTCTATTTGGCAAATGGTATCCACATTCTGGACAGAAATATGGAGGAATCCTCATGTGAATACGTAAATGTGCCTTTAATCCACATTCAGTTGGTAATGCAAATAAACACACAGGGCAAGTGTATACTTCATTGGTAAATTTCATAAAATGATTTGCTCTGTCTTTGTAATATGGCCCAGTTGATGTAATCTCTTCTTTACACTCATAACAAGTACTGGTCATTATGGGTTTTACTGATTTTTCATGACTTTTTATCTTTTTTGATGTGCTATTTTTTTGTGGAAATAAGAGATTCATTTTATAATAGTTCAATGGCAATGGCTCCATTTTTAAATCAACTACATTAATTGTAGCAGTTTTAAAGGTGTGTGACCGTATATGAGACAATAAGTTACATCTGTTGTAGAAAGTTTTCACTTGTCTGCAGTGCCGACATAAGTAAGTTATTTTAACTGATTTACGGTTGACATGATGTTCATAACTGGATTCATATATAAACCTGGAAAACGGAAAATAAGTGGTATTAAATTTTTCAAGGTAACACAGGCAAATAATTAAATCTATTCTTTATCCCCATTGGCAGGTACATATTTGTACAACTATTGTAATTATAACCATTAATACTTACTTGTCTCCACAATCCGTACATGTGAATACTTTATAACCATTTGTAGGCACTGGAATAACATGGTTTGGTATTGCTTTGGTGAATAATAAATTTTTGATACTGAGTTTATCATTGATACTATCCATTGCCATAGTGTGTTTAAATAACAACCTGAAAGTTAAGAAAGAATTATGTTTTGTATTTGTAGAGTAGAATTGTGTTTTAATTGTGAGTCCGTATATTTTATGACTTTGAGCTGGTATCCCTATGGGTTTTATTTTAGCCATTACGCCTGAATTTTAATCATAGTTACGAACAAAAGAAAGAAATCATACAAACCATAGGCAGAACAACTAAAGAATGAACTGAAGTTATTCACGTATATGACCACTATAGTCATGAACTTTAGTATTCAATGGGGTTTACAATAACAACGTCATAACGAACAGAATGAAATGGATATTCGCATGCTTAATAAATACCTTCAATATTTGTGCCCTATAACATCTAAAATTCTTTCATTGAGTTAACAAATCATATTCTCCAAGTACATATTTTCACTTGACACGCGCACTCTGACGCCATCTACATGGAAACATTTCAGCTTAGTATCGCCATAACGAAAAAAATATTTGTGTCGCCAAACTACAAAAATATTAAAATAGTAGTAGATTGAATCACGAATTGCACAACATCGATTAAATATGAAGATTTTAATTTTATACAACAATTTATGGATGCATTTCGAAACCATTAGAATTAATGCTGTTTGCTTTTGGTAAAAAAAAAACGAAATTATAGTTTACATCCATGTACCTTGTATAAATTATATGGTGATACTGTGGGTGATACATAATATGTGTTATCAGGATAATAAAGAATTTTTTATATGCGTTTAACAAATCAGTAGGTATCAAAAAAGAGCAAATGTGTTTATAGTAACGCAATTATGTTGATGTTGTGGATACTTGTCCTTTAAGCCGAAATATCGAACTATTATTACTTTCTTTAAATCCGATTCATCGTTTAAAATTCATAGTGGATTGTGATCCTACGTAGGTAGTTTTTTTTTATTGCAATGAATGACGAGACGAGCAAGCCGCTCGCCTGATAGTAAGCGATACAACCCACAGACTTGATACAACCGCTCAGTTATATTCTCAGTTATATAATGTACTCTGTGCAACCGCTCATAAACAGCAAAATTCCACTGCGCTCGCCATCCTGAGACATAAGATGTTAGGTCTCAATATGTCCAGTAGTTACTCTCGCTACAATGTCCTTCAATCCGAAACACAACAGTGCATTTACGCAGTGTTGTTTTACGGGAGAAATAGACATTGCGGTGGTACCCACCCAGATGGCCTCTCACCTTAGGCTCAGTTGCACCAAGTAACTTTGCCAATACCTTTGCCTATGAAAATGTCATCGCCATACATTTGAGATGTATTTGACCTTGCGAATGTATGGAATTGACAGTTTCAAGGGCAAAGGTATTGGCAAAGTTAGTTTGTGCAATTGAGCCTTACACCCGTATTCACAAACAATACTATGAGGACGCATAGTGTAGCCAAACGCACAGAATTGTCAATTTTGATACATAATCAATACTTGAGTGATGATTGACACTATGCGTTCACTAAGGCTCAATTGCACAAACTAACTTTGCCAATACCGTTGCCCTTGAAACTGTCAATTCCATACATTCGCAAGGTCAAATACATCTCAAATGTATGGCGATGACATTTTCATAGGCAAAGGTATTCGCAAAGTTACTTGGTGCAACTGAGCCTTAAAGATGCCCTTAGGTAAAGAAACTCAACAGCTATTTTACGCAACGCATAGTGTCGATTGAAAACGTAAAAGTGACACCTGTGAATGTAAATTGCCATTTCATATTATGTATTTTGCACTAAGGTTTTGTATTAGGTTTTTTTCCATTTTCAATACAATGGATTACAGCAGCGAGGAGAAGTTCGACAATTATATTGATGATTCGGTGCCTTTACCGAACGCAGGACGATAAGTGCAAGAAATATTATTCGAGATTTACAAAATCCTTTTGATTTTTACAATGACAAACAATTTAGAAGACGCTATCGATTTACTAGGGATATTGTTCTTCATGCACTTTTGCCACTTGTCTGGAAGAGGCCTTTCAATACCGCCTATTCACCAATTACTTGTGGCCTTAAGATTTTATTCATCTGGGAGTTTTCTGTAAACGGACTAGATGCGACTGCCAACATTGTCACGGTGGTCGCGGATTCGAATCCCAGGGCACACCTCTGACTATTTGAAGTCATGTGTGTATTGATTCTTTGATAGTCAACACACAATCACCACGCGCTTAAACGGTGAAGGAAAACATCGTTAAGAAACCTGCATACCATAGCGATGTATAAAAAATTCTATGGTATGTAAGTCCGCCAACCCGCATTAGACCAGCGTGGAGAACTATATGGCCTAACCACTCTCAATCGATCTCTCCATAGTAGAGGAGGCCGTCCTCTGCAGTGGGACGTATATGGGCTGATACAGATACGGGAGTTTTCAGGTTAGTAATCATCTATTTGGATGCAGGCTGCCTCCAACACGTCACTGTGGAAATCATTGGGGAGGGGGGAGGCCTCTGTTAACAGCCACAATTTACCGCTTAAAAATGTGGGAAATACATTTTATTAAATATTTAGAACGTAAATATTTGAAGTTGTCAAAGGCGCTTTCACTCACGAGTAATTCGCGGGACATGCGCGGACACCAATTGTCAAACACCAGAGAGAAATTAGCAACAGTAATTGACCAATCACTGATCCGCATTGGACACTGTGCGTTCCCATAGTAAAAGGGTGACTCAAGTATTGTTTATGAATAAAAAGGCTGAGCGGAACGATCACTATGAGAAATGTCTTACTTAGCATAGGGTTACTTCAACACTGAATAAAGCATTGTTTGTGAATACGGGCCTTAGAGTATTTATATATAGAGGGAGCGCTGTCATACATTCGCGTTTTAAAAAACGTAGATATTTTCTTGTTCGTAATGTTGGTAGCGCTCCTTTATTAGTAAAAATTGAATTAATTATTTAGCAATAAATTGCTATAAATTCCTTTGATAGCCGAAATTATATTTGGCTATTATCCTTTTAAAACGAGTTTGAGTGAAATTAAATATACCTTAACTATTTATTTTTAATTTTTTTTTTCAATTAATTTATGTATATATATAATAGCTTAGAGTATACATATATAGAGGGAGCGCTGGTACTTCAAAAACGTAGATAAAAATGGTGGTGCCGGGGCCACCTTTTTTCTTCCCTACATCCAGTGTGATTTGTGACAGCTTGGAATACGCATGACTTACATGAAAAAAAATATCAATAACCAAAATTTTAATAAAAAAATAAAAACCGACTTCAAAACAAAAAACCGCTAAAAACCAAAAAATAACTAAATAATAAGTACCACTGCAAAGCAAAAAAATTATATTTGTTTCATGGAACTTGCGCTTGTTGATTAATTTGCTTAATGACTTGACTAGCCAACAAATCAAAATATATGCATAACATATTGAAGGCGGGCCGCCAAGTACCAAACATGTAGGACCTGTGCCTTATATTAATTTAAATATCTATATGAAGATTTGGTCCCCACAAGGAATATGTTCTTTCCGATGATAATGAAATCGCTAAAATCGGCTAAAAGCTGCCAAAGATATTGGAGTATTCATATGTTTATTATTTTTTCTCCCCCCGCCCCCCTCCCTTTGCCCCTACCCTCTTTTCCCACCACCACTGTAGCTTAGCTTTTATACTGAACCCAATGCAAAAAGAACCATTGGAATCCTACTAAAGTTTGAAGAGTTCTACACTCCAGGTCCGAAAATGATCATCAGATCTCCATGTTGTGTTCCTGAGATCAACCTGTCAATACATTCTTTCCAATGAAAAAGAAATCACTAAAATCGGTTAAATCCTGCCGAAGATATTAGAATTTACGTGTATTTTAATTTTATCACCTACCCCCCCTCACCCCCACCCCTTTTTTCCTCTCTCTCTGTAAATTAACTTTTATAATGAACCTAATGCAAAAAGAACCATTGGAATCCTACTTAATTTTAAGGAGTTCCTCTCTCCAGGTCCGAAGATATTGCTCAGATTTTCACCATATTTTTATGGGACCAAATGACAAGCATCAGCTTTCAATCAAAGAAAGAATGGTCGAAATCGGTTCACACAGTACAGAGAAACGAGGTAACAAACATAAAAAAAAAAAAGCAACATACAGTCGAATTGAGAACCTCCTCCTTTTTTTGAAGTCGGTTAAAAAATGTAGTTTAGCGCTATCGAATACCATCCAAATTTGTTTTAGGGGTTAATTATTAACTGTGCATTCGTTTAGCATCGACAATAAATCCAATCTCTTATTAATTAACAAGAAATAATTAAAAATATTTTACAGAAAAACATTCATATTTTTGAATTATCGAACGCCTTTTTATTCAATGTTACAAGTAATTAAATTGTTGAAATTCCGAAAATGTTCCGGAATAATTTTAGGTTAGGTTAGGTTAGAAAATATAAAATATTTGAATTTGGAGCGAAATAAATTATAATGAGCCAAAGGTGAGTTTTATTTTTCATTTATTATTAATATTTTGTATTATGATAGCTAAAATCAACGTAACGTGAATATGTTAATTTCCGTTTATTTATTTATTTATATATTTTTCGTGGAAAAGTCATTTATTGGTAACATTAATATAGCAGTGCTACCAACATTACGAACAAGAAAATATCTACGTTTTTGAAGTCGCAAATGTATGACACCGCTCCCTCTATATATAAATACTCTAAGTCTTAGAGTATATACATATAGAGGGAGCGCTGTCATACATTTTTGTTTTAAAAAACGTAGATATTTTCTTGGTCGTAATGTTGGTAGCATTGCTGCATTAGGGTTGCCGGTTAACATATTTTCCCCAACTGTATCAAAATTTAATTACGTATTTTGATCCCAATAACAATATCGATACATAATATTTTTAATGAATGTAAAATTATGGCGACTATTTTAACACGTTTATCTATAATTTCGGATACGTTTTCACTGCGAATACGAAGTAATTTTACCTGTGCGTTATTATACAAATGCTTGGTGGTGGTAATTGGTAGGTAAATGTTTTAGTTCCTATGCTTCGATAGCCGAGCTTCGTTCGTATTCGGTATTGAAAATCGTGGCCGCCATTTTGAAGTTTTTACTTATTGTACCGATTTATCTCAGAATCAGTATTTGAGGGTATCTCGGCACCAGCATGCCAAATTCATAGTAAGGTTTAAAAAAACTGTGGCCGCCATTTTGAACTTTTTATTTATTGAACCAATTGCTCTCAAAATCAACATCTGACGTTATGTCAACACCAATAAGCCAAGTACATAGACAGATTTAAAAAAACTGGCCGCAATTTTCATCTTTTTAGTCATTGAATCGATTGCTCTCACAATCAACATCTGAGGGTATCTCGGCAGTCAGTACCAATAAACCAAATTTATAAGTAGATTAAAAAACTGTGGTCGCCATTTTGAACTTTTTATTTATAAAACCGATTGCTCTCAAAATTAATATCTCAGGGTTTCTCGGTACCAATAAGCCATATTTATAGGTAAAGTATTGTCGCTGCCATTGCTCTCAGAATCAAAATCTAAGGTTCTCTCTCTGTCTCTCTCTCTCCCTCTCTTCAGCCATAAAAAGCCATAGGAAGTCCACTGCTGAACATAGGCCTCCCCAAGGATCTCCACATCGACCTGTTGGAAGTGGCCTGCATCCAGCGACTTCCTGAAACCTTAATCAAGTCGACCGTCTACATTGTTGGTTCACTACGATTTAAAAATTAAAAATGTATTCTCATCATATTAATGTGGGAATAGTTCCGTAAGGGGTCAAATCAAACAAAGATCTTTTGGATAATCTTCAATATATTGTCGTCTTAAATAAATTCGTCTTCACTTCATACGTCTTCCGTCTTTCACGTCTTCCGTCGTCTTCCAGACTGTTCTCTTCTATATTCCGTCCTTGCATACTTCAACATCTTAATCATTCATCCTCGTACTCTTTCCATCTTAAATACTTTCATTAGTCATCTCTTTCACACAAACCACGTTCCATATCAGTCATACGTCAACGTTCCATTCCACTCATCTTTCTTCATAACATTCAAATCCTACATCTCGGCCATACTGACATCTGACTGCCCTCAGTCAGATCTTAATTATTATGACATAATACACAAAATAACAAACAACTAAAATAACCATCATCTCCTACAACATACAACATTAGAAACCATCTTCCCGTAAACACATCATATCCTAAACACAACTTAAACCAAATTACAAATTAATAGGTACACAAAAAAACACGGCAAATAAAACTATTAATCTAACATCTAACATCCTTAGAATATAAACAATAGCAACATAATAAAATATTAGGCCAAGGATCAACCAACCGACAGGTATATTCCCTAATCTACCCCATCAGTTAATAAACCACTACTCACCTAATTCATCTGCCCTACCAGACAATGGCCATGGCTTCATATTATCTGCAGAAGAGGATGTTACTCGAGATCCCTCAGTCATATTATCAATTTTCTGTACGTCATATCGATCGTTTCGTTTGATCTTCGTGACCCTATATGGGCCCAAATACTTAGGTTTGATCTTTAATCCACTACCAAATTGTGTTCGTTTGATAGCTACAATATCTCCTACAGTATATTTGCGGCTTTCCTTTCTTTTCCTGTCGTAAGTCATACGATTTTCTTCTTGAATTCTTCCTATCTGCTCCTTCGCCTTTATTTTTAAAATTTCTCTATTTTGAAAGAAAGTACTTCTATGTTCATTCTCGAGTAATTCATAAATTTCAATATCTTCTTTAGTTTTCATTTTAGTACCAAACATAAGCTCAAATGGCGTAGTATCAATACTTCTTTGATAGGTACCATTTAGTGCTCTTTGTACACGGCTAACCTTTTTGTACCAATGAGTTGGTTCTTCAATACACAACTTCGTTAATACGGTTATAATCGTTCTGTGTATTCGCTCTACCTGACCATTCCCTCTCGGTACTCCTGTTGTTATGGTTATGTGTTGGATGTCTTCCTGCTCACAATACTCTTTAAATTCATTACTCGTAAATGCCGTACCACGATCAGAAATCAATCGAGTGGGATTCCCAAATACTTGTTGATGTATCATTAACTTATCTATGGTCTCTTTACTACTTGTTCCTTTTACCGGAAATAACCACACAAACTTTGTGAATGCATCCACAACCGTTAAAATGTAATTATACAATTTCCTCGTTTCCAGAAACGGTCCTATGTGATCACAATGAATAGTATGCAATGGGATACTTTCTTTATCAATACAGTTTAAAAATCCTTCCTGTTTACCTTCTTTTTTCGTTGCTAACAAACAAGGAATGCATGACAACACGAGTTCTTCAATTTTTTATCAACATTTTTAATGTAATAATCTTGCTCTAACAGTTTTTTTCATTTTTCTCTTTCCAAAATGTCCCTTTTGATGAATCCTTCTTAATAACTCCAATTCTAAACTCTTAGGTATAACCAACTTCCTTTCACCACCTTTATACAATAAACCATCATTATAAACATAATCTCCATAAGGTTGAAATTTTAAAATGTCTATAATAGCTTTTAAACCATCATCCAACATCTGTGCCCGCTTGATCTGCTCATTTAAGCTTAATCCAATCGTTCCAACAAATGGGTTCCTACTCAAAGCGTCAACATGTTGCATCTTACCACCTGGTCGGTGTTCAATAACATAATCATATTCTTCTAGCAACATTACGCATCTAGCAGCTCTAGTTGATAGATCTTTTTTGTCTAGAGTCTTCTGAAAAGCTTGGCAGTCAGTTACAATTTTGAAATGTTTACCAAACAAATAATGTCGAAATTTCTTAACACCTTCAATAATTGCTAGCGCTTCCAATTCGTAGCTGCTATATTTTCTTTCAGCCTCACTTGTCTTTCTACTGTGGTAATGCACGGGATGTAACTCACCTGTACAATCTCTTTGCAGCAATATAGCACTGTATGCTAGGGCTGAGGCATCAGTATGTAATTCAGTTAACAATTGCGGATCATAAATTCTTAAAACAGGACTACTAGCTAATGCATTCTTCAATGTATTAAATGCGTGTCTATGAACATCACTAAACTCAAAATTAACATTCTTTCTCAATAAATCGGTTAGCGGTTTAGCAATTGATGCAAAATCTTTTATATATTTTCTGAAATACGAAGTCAACCCAACAAAACTATTAAGTTGCTTTAACGATTTTAGTTCGGGATACCTGGTTACAGCATTCGTTTTCTCAGGTGAAGGTTGCACCTTTCCATCTTCCACAACACGGCCTAAATACTCTATTCGTCGGCATAATAATTGAGCTTTTTTCCAATTAATCTGTAAACCATACTCTGATGCAACAGATAAAACTTCCTTCAATCGTTGCAAAGCTTGGCCTTCATTAGCTGCTGGTATCAGTAGATCATCAATGAATATGATTAATATTCCTTTTGTTATAAGTTCCTGAAACACAGTTGTTATAAACCTCATGAAATACTTTGGACATACTGACAAACCAAAAGAAGCTCTTAAAAATTCATACTGGCCATTGTGTGTAACAAACGCAGTATATTTAATACTTTCTTCACTAACACGAAGATGAAAAAAGGCATTCTTTAAATCTATTACACTGAATACAACGGCATTCTTGAGTTTATCAATTAAATCATCTACTATAGGCAAAGGAAACTCATCTTTAACCATTTTCTTATTGATTGGCCTATAATCTACACAGATTCTTGTACCACCATCTTTTTTCTTAATTAAAACCAAAGGAGACGAATATTCTGAATAACTTACACGAATTATACCATCATTAAGCCACTCAGCTACCTGCTTCTCAACAACTTGTTGTTCTGCCAGAGAAATTCTTCTTGGTCTCTGAGCTACCGGTATATCATTTTTTAACACAATATGTAACTTGATTGGTGACTCTTTAATTTACTTCGGTTGGTAATTCGTTACACAACTAACAACTTCGCGCTTGATCTGTTCATCTTGAATTCTACCTAAAACAAACTGTTCATAGTTAATAGCACAAGAGAGTTTCGTCATCCAATTCTCTATATTTGGTGCGATCAGTATTGAACCCTTCGAGATAACAGTAAAAACATCTTTGAGAAATTCTTGGCCTAATATAACACTAAATGGCATAGCATATCTAGGCACAACATAAAAAGTTACTTTATAATAATGTCCATCTATTGAAACTTTAGTATAAAATTTGTTTGTCGACACTATACTGCCTCCTAACCCGACGAGATTTGTTGCAGTATTCATACACACCGGAGAACCGATATTCACATAAAGTTCGTCACTGATTAAGTTAAGGCCACTGCCGGAGTCTATCAACGCGGTCACTTCGCACTTATTAATATAAATCGTCTTACAAGCGTTTTTGAAACACATTTCTTTGTGTATATTCTTCTCATTGACCAACTTCTCATTATCGTCACGTTGTTTATAACCATCAACTGCGTTGTCATGACAACTGTAATCTTCACATTTCAAATCACTTTCTGTGACACATGGTTTTCTTCTGCTCGGATGTGCTCGGTCTCTCGTATGTCCTCGACCCACAGATCACTTCCAATAGATACCGCATTACGATAGTTTTGTTTTGAATCGAAAACGCCCACGAAGGGAACTGCGCGGGGGGTGGGCGGGTTGCAGCGCGGTCACGTGGACTTCACTGTCGAGATGAGGCATAAGTCGATAAATAAAAAAATGTATCGATAGTTCGATTTGCCAGTAAGTTCATGTGTTATGATCGCTTCTATAACTTAATTACCAAGTTGTTAAATGTTTGATAATATTTTTTCACCAGCCTGATCTGATAAATTATACCAACCGGTAACCGCTAACTACGAATAAAATAGGATTAAGATTTATACTTTAGTATGTAACGGTTTTATTTCTATTATTCACCGTGTATTTTTGTATTCCATAATGGCGAAATACCCAAATTAAGTGTTGATATAAAAGATCAGATAAAAATATGAAATAGTAAATAACTAAACCTCACGCCCTAAAGGGCTACAATAACTTATTCCGTTTCTTGAATTCTGATGGCGTCTGTAGTAAATGTAATATCGACAAGTGACGGTGAAACCCACTTGACGAACTATGAATGTTTTTGAGACGATATATACAACGTATGTTAAAATTAGTGCAATAGCTTGTGCTACTGATTCTCAATAAACTTAGTATACTAAAACTTATGATAAATACCCTCCCATTATATTGGAAAACGTATACAACTAGAGGGAAAAAAGGAAATTTAATTACACCAAAGATAAATAAAAAAATATTGTAAAAGTACCTTGTTAACAAATTCAACTATTTCAAATTACATAAAATGACGTAATTATGGTAATTTGCAATTTTTATTTAAATCAATATACAATATATTTTGTGACATTGTCATTTAATAAAATTAATTTACATTATTGTTTTACAATATCGATATTTCTGGGAATTATATTATAAACATGCGTCAAACACTAGAAGAACGCGTGATTTCGCCAAAAAAAGATGGCTTATTACGGTTATTGCTATGCGAAAAAGAGACGGCTGATTCTCCATCCGTACTCGACTGTTTGACATTGATATATTAACCAGTATAAATTGAGCTCACTCGGGACCAAAATAATTTAAAGAATATTAGTTATCGATGAAAACTTATTGCGTTTTTTAGATACTTTCTTTTTTTGAGTTTTTTGCACACCATTTTATTGAACAAATCATTTTTAACTGTAATATTGTGTTCCCAAAATGTAATTTTCGCTAACGTGCGACGACATGTGCGGGTCCACTACTTGGACGATACTGATGACGCGACATTTGGCATCGGTTTATATCTATCTGATTGCTTAAATGTGTTGGGCGCAACCTCTGCCTTGCATTAGGTATCTATTGGGGGTGATCTGTGCCTCGACCGCACATTTACGTCATTAATTTTTTTGCAATGAGGCGAAATATGCCCAAATTCGTTGCATTTAAAACATTTTAGGCCTTTTTCTTTATTTGGACATTGCAATGAATTATGATTGAATTCTCCACAACTATAGCACCTTAACTTGAGTTTACTACTGTTGTAACGTTTCTTGTTCTCGGACTTATCGATTTGAAAATGATTCTCGGCCATCTTTTCTTTTATCTCTTTTTTTTTATTATATAAAAATAAGTCGGGTTTTCCTTCCTGACGCTATAACTCCAGAACGCACGAACCGATTTGACTGATTTTGGTCTTGAAATATTCGTGGAAGTCCTGGGAAGGTTTAAGGAGTGAGAAAAATTGGAAAATTTCTAAGGAAGATACTAAAAACCTTTTTTTTTGGGTATCGTTCAAGCGTGAAGCGTCCAGCCAATATAGGTGATCTTTGTTTATTTGACGGGAGACGTAAAAGACGGTCAAGCTTCAACTACCATCCAACGTAAAATGATCTATCTTTCCATTGTCTTTCATTGACGGCTGACGAAATAGAACAAAATTCAAAAAATTTGTACATCGTGTATATAATATTATCTAGACACGGCGTCTTGCGCGTAATTTTGTTAAATGTAAAATAAAACGATGTCCATATCTACCAAAATAGCCCATTGTTTTTTGAGATAATTGCAACAGTTTTAAACAAGGTATACTCTATCGAAGCGTGTTGCCGGAGTACACCAAAATATATCTAATTATAATTTTTCGTTTTCATAAAGGACATTGTATTTTGAATTGATACTTTTGATGCGCTGGGGGACAAATTCCGCATTAGTAGGTATTGTTTTCAGACTCAAGAATAAAAAAAAAATATTGGTACGTTGATGCCGTATCTAGACATTATAATGAAACGATATGCAGTTTTATATTTTTAAATATTTGTTCTATTACTTACGTCACTTGGTAAGGCAGTATGAAGGTTTTATTAATTTGTATATGGTAACGTACTAGACGCGACTGCCAATAAGTTAACGATGGTCACGGGTTCAAATCCCAGGGCACACCTCTGACTTTTCGGATTAAGTTCTACGTGAAATAATAAGATCTATCCTGTACCAACTTTTAAGCAAATAAAGATTCTTATTCTATTCTTATTCTTATAAAATTCGCCAACCCGCACTAAGCCTAAGCTAAGCGGGGTAGACTATATCTTCTTCTATAATATAAAAATGAATCGCAAAATGTGTTGATAAGTGCATAAATCAACAACGCTCCAGGCGTTGTCCAATTTTCCAATTTGGCCAATTTTTTTTTAAATTGTTATTGTTACGTTATTATTACTTTATATACGGAAAAACAGCATTTTGGTGCTGAAATAAGCGAAGGAATATTGGATGGACAATAAAAACCGCTAAAGTTTTTAATATCAACATTTTGTAAGCCAATCTTTATAATATGTACATGTATATGGAGAGACGGGATATAATAGAGTGGAAGGTACGGGAGAGGGCTGGGATAGCTGACAGATTTGATAGGACGAAATGTAAATGCACGTTATAAGACGGGATGGATAATAAAGAGAAAGGACGGGATGGATCGGGAAGAGACTGAACAGATGGATGAGACAGGATTGAGCCGGACAGTAGGATAGCTACGTCAAGTTTAGGTATACAAGAGTTTATACGAAAAATAACATGTATTTGGTGTGGAGTGGAATCAAAAAATATATGCACCTAGGCGAAGCTTGGTCGGGCTATTTTACTATGCTTAGAAAATGAATGTAATATTAATCATATATTAACTAAGTCACGGCGGAGCGTGGCGGGTCAGCTAGTGGTGTCATAAATTTTGATCTTCTCTTTCAACTCCGAATATGTTGTTGCGCCGTATAAAACCATTTTATTGACCTCCGAGTCGACTATGCCGTCAATAATATACTTAATGGCCACATAATCGGCCATTTTGCCTCTTTTTCCCATTTCCTTCATGATTAGCATGTAATCTATACATCTTTCATCTTTCCTTTTTTTCCTTGCAGCCATCATCTCGTGTATCGTTTTTGCGTCAATTGAATCAGGAAATTCTTTGATCACAGCAGCTTTTAACTCCTCCCAGCTTTTGAAAGGCTTCTCCGACCTCAACCATAAATTGGCTGTCCCTGTTAACGCCCTTCTCGCAACTATTAGAGTCTGCAGAGGTGTCCATTGAAATATTTCAGCATTATCATCAATATCTTGGGCCCATCTGACCACAGAACTTATCTTATCCTGGCCATTAAATTTGGGGATAATGCTCTCCGCGTGGAATAAATCATGAATAATTCTCCCCGACGAAGCTGTAGTATATTCATCATCCTCATCGTCTTGTTGACGCTCCTTACCACGTCCACCCATTTTTCACGTAGTATTTTCCTTTCGTCTTCTGCTTGCTTCTTCTTTGACCCGAAACACGGAACTATCCCGGACGAGACCCCAAAAATATATGGGAATAGTTCCGTAAGGAGTCAAATCAAACAAAGATCTTTTGGATAATCTTCAATATATTGTCGTCTTAAATAAATTCGTCTTCACTTCATACGTCTTCCGTCTTTCACGTCTTCCGTCGTCTTCCAGACTGTTCTCTTCTATATTCCGTCCTTGCATATTTCAACATCTTAATCATTCATCCTCGTACTCTTTCCATCTTAAATACTTTCATTAGTCATCTCTCAAATCTCAAACCACGTTCCATATCAGTCATACGTCAACGTTCCATTCTACTCATCTTTCTTCATAACATTCAAATCCTACATCTATTATAATAAAAATATTTTCTAGCTATCCAACAGTCTTCTAAACGACTCCTTCTTATAATATTAACGCTTTGGCGTCTTATTTTTCGATCCAGGGGTATCCTAAACAAAAAAACCTTATATAGATTTGGCTGTTTACATATCTTTAACAGATAGATATTGATTTTGAGAGCAATCGGGTTAAAAACAAAAAAGTTCAAAATGGTGGCCAAAATATGCAATTCCGTCTATGAATTTAAGTTACCGGTACACGGGGACGGCCGTTAAATATCTGCTGCTGCTGCTGCTGTATCAGCCCATACCGTCAACTACCCCGATTTTGCCTACGGTCCTGTGTTTGCCTAAAACGAAGAAATGGGAATATCTATTATAATTTATTAGTTTGGCAATCGAATTGTATGTCACTTTTTAGAAATATTATCTAGCAACAATAATTTGGAGGCATTATGTTGGTAGCGGGCATAGTTTTTGGCAGTTGTGGCTCAAAACAGAGCACTCAATTTCGGTTAATTTTAGTTGAGAAAAAACTTTTCAGGTAAGTCTTCACAATACGCAAATTTCTTTCTTGTTTTAATATATTCTATAAATCTTTGAAAGCTTAATCGTTTGTAATTGTTACTAGTGGATAAAACTCAGTACGTAGTAGGAATTATTGGAATAGGCAAAGTCAAGCAATTTTTTTGAACAAATGATTGTGACTTTGCCTGGGTTAGGGTTGACCCTTTTGTTATTTACCGACATCGAAAACAGGAGGTCTATTTTCGTGTATGTTAGGCACTATCTCAAATATTTTTCATAATAACAATTAAAAGCTGATTGGAGATGTACTATTCTATATATTATCTATACTCGGAAATCGAATCCGAGATCAAAAATGTAAACAAACAAATGTCATTGTAAAAGTGACATTTCAGGGTTATTTAACATTTTCTCAAAAACATATTGGGTATAAGTTGATTAGTGAATAGATTCAAATGTTGCGAGTACTATGTTTTATTTATTTATATTTATTTTTGAATCCGGAACATTTTTAATGTTTTATTATGCCTGTCGTCGTGACCCTTGACTTGGGCCCAGACAAATTCAAATGGGTTTAACTCACAGTGATTTTCAAAGACCATAGAGCTTTCGTCTAGGAACACGAGCGCCAGAAATCTTGGGAACAAAATAGAACAAAAACTTAACGGAAAACGTGAAACCAGCACCACGACGACGTAACTTTATCACATGATGCACATTCATCAAGTTAAGCATCTAAATGAACTAATGGGTGGTGTCGCGGGCGTCAAAGCGACGTATTTGTAGTTAAGGTGACGAAATTTAAAAAAAGTTTTATTTCAGTGGCCTAAGGTTACGAATTTCTGCATAATACCTGTAGCATAAAATATTTTCGTACAATTTTTTTCACATACTTAAAAAGAAGTTGAAATTGTAGTTTATGTAAATATTATACCAAATAATTTTTATTTGGCTTTGTTTTATACTCATTTAACGAATGAGAATAATTCCAACCTGTTTTTTTAACGGTTGTGAACAAACTACCATGACAAATTATTTTATTGTAGTGGTAACACTTTTGTTTACATTTTTGATCTCGGATTCCATTTCCGAGTATATATATGTATACAACGTGTAACAGGATTAATTCACAACCTCAGACACCCCAACTTTAAAATATTATTGCAATCATAGTTTATGCTTTGAAATCGTACTATCATAATTACAAAATCTTTTATTTATGAAATTAGTTATACCAAATGTAGGCACTTAACATGGTCACCTTACGAGTTACAAATAAGAGTGTACTACTACACACGCTCGCCGGACACGCACACATGTACACAAGACACATTCACACGAGTACCTAACGCCGGTCGCCGACCGCTGCGCCGCGCCGGCAGAAACAGCTGACAATAAACGAAATACAAATTACGTACGTAACTGATTACTGGGTGGTTTGGTAAACAAATTATTATTTATTTAATCTGTAAGCATAACATTTGTGTTTTAACTATAAAATCTAAATATTTTACTTACTAGATATAATGCGTACGAACCCAACATAAGACAATATTTTGCATGAATCGGCTATAAAATATTATTAATTTCACTTCCGCTAAACTTAGTTCCTACAGGCGGGCAGGATACGGGTGTCATTTATTTTGCATTATTATTGAATAAGATAATAATATAACGCAATATCTAACAACGAATACTAGATTGGGAATCACAACACAAAAAAATACAACAAAATTAACTTACGTGTTACATGGCACTCATGAGGCGATTTCTTTTTAAAATATGTTCGACATGTCCACCACCTTGATACACTTTGATGCACATTTGCGTAATTGTTCACGTAGTTTATGTAAAACTTCAGTGTCACTCTTCACTTTTAGGAATTTGCTCCACATTATCCTCCTCATCCTGGATCCTCCACATTAGTACTTTCACTGAAGGATACCAGAGATTTATTACGTCCCCACAAAAAAAGTCAAGAGGCGTCAAGTCAAGTCAGGTGACCTAGGAGGCCATTGCACAGGTTCGCCGCGACCTATCCAGCGCTCTCCGAACTCAGCATCGAGATACCGTCAGACATGCCAATGATACATTATCACCACACAGTGCCAAAGTTCTCACCATTTCAGTGTATTTGAATATTCGAATACCGAAAAGACATCGCGCGCGAAAGTTATCGAAATACATATCTACTTAACACTTAAACACAAGTAGACACAGATAACTGCGGTGCACGACTAGATTTTTTTCACATATTCGGTGCCCATTTAGGGATTGCAATAACAGGATATCCGACACACCGGGATTCCGCATACATTGTAGCAAAATTACAAACCGAATTTAATCACCATTTTAACGTTCCCCGAAATTATTTTTCATAGAAATACCTATTTGTTGTTTCTTTTCATATTGATTTTGTTACAATTTAATTTGTTTCATTTAAGTGCATGTATTGCGCGGGATTTGGAATTTGGATCGCCCGGTCTTGCAAATACCGGGAGTAATTTTTTTCGCGGCGCATCCCTATACCGCCGCGCGCGCCATCGTTTGTCGGATGGATCAAATTGCATTAAACAATAGCTGCATCCTGCTCTATCTAGTTGTAGTTAAATGTGCGGAAAAGAGAATATGATAGTTATTTATTTTAGTAGTACGTTTATTCAGGCCTATCGTTGTGTGCGTTTGATTAATGATAGATTGCTTAAATAAACTTTATGACTATCGAAATAAAGTTCATTTTTGTTCATTATTTAGTTTATTAGAGTATTCGTTTAGTGATTCATTTAAAAATGATCTTATGTGCTGGAGTTACGTTTCAATTTCGTTTGTTCGGAGTACTAAACGAAGGAGTGTCTGTAATTTACTTGGTCTTAACTAATTATTTTGAAAAAAAATACCTACCAAAAAAAATGTTGATATCGGTTCAGTAACTGATTCTGAACGTACTACTTTCCGCTTTTACATTTAAATCTGTTACATGTTGTATATTCATATGATAAAAATTAAAATGTAGCTTCTTTATGTGTTTTCTGAAGTACTAAGTACGATCAACTTAATTAATGTCTTATTTTATGATGATGAAAAATGCTATCTATTTACTTAGATTTTGCTTTTTGTTTGAAGGACTTTCAAAATGGACAGATCACGAAGAAGATATAAAGACTATGATGAGAGCTTACTAAACATCGCCGTAGGTCTCGTACAAAACAAAAATATTTCGTCATACGATGCCGAAAAACAATTCGGTATACCTCGCCACACAATTTTAAATAAAGTCAAACAATCTGTATCTGTATCAGCCCATATACGTCCCACTGCAGGGCACGGGCCTACTCTACAATCGAGGATACGATTGAGAGTGGTTAGGCCATATAGTCCACCACGCTGGCCTAGTGCGGGTTGGCGGACTTACATACCATAGAAATTCTTATGAATCGTTATGGTATGCAGGTTTCCTCACGATGTTTTCCTTCACCGTTTTAGTGCGTGGTGATTGACTATCAATACACACATGACTCCGAAAAGTCAGAGGTGTGCCCTGGGATTTGAACCCGCGTCCACCGTGAACATGTTGGCAGCCGCGTCTAGTCCGTTTACCAACAGGCCACCACGCACTTTTTAAAGTCAAACAAAAACATTTAAAAAATTTTGGAGGTCCCACTAAATTGTCACCAACAGATTAATAGAAAATTGCTAGTTGTTTGAGATTATTTTATTTGATAACTACCTACCTGCCTACCAAATGTGTCTTCTCGTCAACAATAAAATTAGTTACTATTTTATTATAAATACTTTTTAATAAAAAGATGCTACATATATTGCTTCATTTTTTTAAGTCACGAAGGAGACAACCCAAATAAATTTTTATCAATGTATTGAGAATGTGCAAAATTATATCCAGACATTGCCTAGCCAATTTTACCACCTAAAATACTCTCAGAATATGTCATTTAAATTGGGTCGTATTGTCATGATATTAAACTATATTTTAGATTGTCCCAGCATAAGAGTTTAATTACTTATTTCGGAGTAAATACATTAGGCAATGATACAGACATGAGATTCTAACTTTGCCTGATTTTCAAAATATTTCTAAAACTATATTTACAAACAAAAAATGAGTAAATTAATTTAAAATTACAACATTCTTGCGGTTTTTCTACGTTAATATGTGTAAGTACCATGAAAACCGAACGTATTTTTTATTTTATTTTATGTTAAAGTGCATAAATATCAAAATCCGGGCAAAATCAGGGCAGTTGACGGTATACGTCCCACTGTAGGGCACGGGCCTCCTCCACAATCGACAGTGCGATTGAGAGTGGTTAGGCCATATAGTCCACCACGCTGGCCTAGTGCGGGTTGGTGGACTTACATACCATAGAAATTCTTATAAATCACTATGGTATGCAGGTTTCCTCACGATGTTTTCCTTCACCGTTTTAGTGCGTGGTGATTGACTAACAATACACACATGACTCCGAAAAGTCAGAGGTGTGCCCTGGGATTCGAACCTGCGACTTTTAATAAATGTTAAATATCTACACTAATATAATAAAACTGAATAGTTTGTTTGTTTGAACGCGCTAATCTCAGGAACCGCTGCTCTGATTTGAAAAATTATTTCAGCATTGTATAGTAAATTTATCGAGGAATGCTATAGGCTATATATCATCAGGTCATGACCTATGAAGAGGGATGCAGTAGTGACATTTCTAGAAAATACGAGGAAATTTTATTTGCTTGTCATGGTCCCATTGGTCGATATTCTAAATTCATAGTTGGAATTAAACATTTTGACCACCGTTTTGAAACTTGTACCCGGGTGGAGCCGGGCCCAACTGCTAGTTAAATATATATACCTCCTACCAGAAGTCGCGCCAAGGCTCTAAAATATAAATGGCGGCCAATATTCACAATCCAGATTAAAGTCAGACAGATTTAAAAATTATGTCCAATTATATAAGATCAGAGAATTACAAAATATTTATATTACAAGTCATATTTAGTCACAAACTTAGTAAATTTTAACTCATTGTCATATTAAATTAATGGTGGCAATAATTTTATTTTGTCGGTTTAATATAACGTCAAATTGCTATTTTTTTTTTCATATAAATTTATTTATATTAAAAAACAGTGTACACAATTTACCAGGATATCGAGTAAATATTTTTTTTATAAATTTGCAACACTGAAAAATATGTCTATAGAAAGCGCGCTAATTCTAATTTTTTTTTAGGAAAATTCCGTCGATTATATCTCCCGATATATTAATAAATATGCAATGTTACCTATAGTAGCTAATTATATACTTATTAATTATGCGTTAAGAAGAATTTGGGCACAATTTAATGACGCTAAATAGCATTTTAAGATTTTTCTTTCTAGAAGATTTCATGTGTACCCCACGCTGTCTGAATCCATACTGATTGGCGGGAAAAAAAAGGTGGCCCCGGCACCACCATTTTTATCTACGTTTTTCAAGTACCAGCGCTCCCTCTATATGTATATACTCTAAGCTCTAAGTATAATAGGTACTCTAAGCCTCTCACATATGACTTATGTGTGGACTTATGAGAGACCCCACCAGTGAAAATTCAACAAGTTTTATCATTTCAAATTTCATTTAAATTGCCATAGTGTTTATTAGTTTTGATCGAGCCAGAATGACGCGTTCTCAGTGCTCTGTAAAAGTTCTTCATCTCCAACAGTCATTTTTAATTTTATGCCAAATAAATTTATCATTTGGAGTTCATAGGATAAAACGGAAATTATAACAAACGTACAAAACTAATATTACGCATTTGTAGTAATTTTTTTTAAGAGCAATTTATATGTATACCCAGATGCGTCGATACTGTTTTGATCTGTAAATTGCCTAATTGATTAAACTTCATTACTTTCGTTGACTGCTAGGTAAATGTCTAGGTCTTATTCACGCCACAATACAAGATAGATAGGATAGAATATATATTTGATGTGTTTATCTAATAGGTATAAGGTGGTATGGACAGATCCATTAATAAATTGAATAATGTAACCACATAGTGAAGACACATTGCACAACAATCTCTGATTATGAAAAAATATAGCCTAATAGTATGATAAAACAGATGTGTTGTTAAAATGAGTAAACAATCACATATTTTATTCTAAAAATTAGATTTCATAAAATAAGAACTTACATTTAAAAAAGCATCTAAAATAGTCATCTCCTTGTTTGAAACAGACACCATGGATATGTTAAAAATATTTATTGGTTTTACATATAAAATCTATGGTATAAAATATGGCACTTGGTTGTATACATAAAATAAATGCACTAATAAAATAGGCTCATTTAGTCTTACAAGCTATGACAATTAAAATTATTTTAGGCCATCATTTGTACTGGTCATTCCATTTTCTCCATATATTTATATGAACTAAGAGTTAACAATATCAATGTCATGTTTGCCCTGATGAAAAATATCTAAAAGTTTCTTTTCATAGCTATCCCGTTTAAAATAATAAACCACATCAGATCTTTCAATAAATGCATCTTTATCAACCAGTGAACTGTAAATCTGTTTGTTTTCCAACATTTCTTCATCTGTAGGTAACATACTCAAATAGCTTGCAACTAGTTTTGCAGCATCATTATACCTTTCTAGATGATAATATGAAATTTGTAAATAATTCAATACATCAGCAAGGAATTCCACTCCAGAGTTATAATCCAGGTTTTTCAACTTATCCTGGCATTGTTGGTGACAATGAAGAAGTGATGCCATATTATTAGATATATTGATAACAAATTCTGTTGCTCCATAGTCATCTTTTTGTCTCCCACACTCTAGACGGCAGAGATTTTCAGCTGCAAAATAGTCATTTAACACTTCCTCCATGTTTGCAACAGTTTCAGCCCAATTGTTTTGATTATATGCTTTTGTTCCAAGTTTGTAGAGGAGGACATAATCATCACCCAGAAGATCCACTATCTCATTTACATCAACTTCAGGTTGTGCTATATAATATTGCAAGTTTCCTTCCATAGTTTCATCCTTAGGATTTCCTGAAAGAAATGTGTAAGCGGCGGATGCGGCCTTTGGAAGGTTATACATTTGGAAGTAGCACATGTGCAAAAATTCATAAGGTCTTCTGCTTTGCATTTGACCGAGGAGAGATTCACCAATGTCACCAAATGTTAGATGATCTTCAAATGCTTGATCTTTGCACTGATTGAGACAATCACTTCTTCTTAAATATATTTCGATAGTTTTCAGGTCCTCTATGTTGTCTTTAACTTCAATCACGTTTTCTAGATTGTTGCATTTAAACCTACAGTTTGTCAACAGTGATCTGTAAAGTTTGTACAAATGTAGAGACTCTTCAAACTGCGCAATGCACTCGGACCATCTTTCTTCCTTGTAAGCTTTTAGTCCTTTTTTATAGGTCTTCTCTATAAGCGATAATTTCAGACAATCACTAAATATTAAAACTGAAAATAATAAAAATATTCGCACATTCAACGGCACCATTATGGTGTAAGGTGTTATTATATGGACTTAACGTTTTTACTTCAAAAAATTATGCAGAAAATAAGTGGAGCACACAATATTAAAATTCTAAGTAAATGTGCTGACTAC
Organism: Hyles vespertilio; assembly: GCA_009982885.2. Lineage (NCBI taxonomy): Eukaryota > Metazoa > Arthropoda > Insecta > Lepidoptera > Sphingidae > Hyles > Hyles vespertilio. Next base: position 13,801,468 of record CM042808.1, on the reverse strand, counting down.
TAATCACTTGACCTGCGGTGAACTTTGACATAATAATAATTGTTGGCAATTGTTGGTTGTACGAATTTCTCAATGATAAAAGAATTATAAAGGATGACGCACAAATGTAGCTATATATGTCAAGTTATAGTTATGTTAAGAATATCGACGCGGAATGTACATTTATGTATCTGTCTCATTTACACAAAGCTGACTTGTCCCTTAATGAAAGAGACAAATAATAATTCCTTTGTTTCGAATATGGCAATATTTTGTTCACTAACCACACTGGGGCCGCCCATAGACCAAAATGACGCCATTTTAGTTATGCTTTCGAAACCACAGACTATTAAACCAAAAACTGCATGAAATGTCAAACTGTGGCGTTATCTGTCAATCGGAGTAAACAAATCTGCACAGTCAAAGAATTTCGGATTATTCATTGGTTAATCTCGTTTGTTAAGTTTGTTTAGTTTGCTTATTAGTTTAGTTGTTAAGTTTTTAAAATGCCTCAGTGTTGTGTTAAAGGATTCGAGTCGAGTTCAAGCAAAAAGGACCCTAACATTTCTTTTCATAGGTTAGTAACTGTTTTTACGAAATACTAACAAATATGTGCTAAATTTACATTTTGGGTTTATTTTTATCATTTATAAATGTATTTGGATCTTGTTGATTAAGTTTTAGACTCTTCTAGGCGTTATTTATACAAGTAGTGTAAATAACAACCTCATTGTTTGTTTACACACAAGTTTAGAGATGAGTGGATTCGATACGAAATTATTCATATCGATATTATCATTTTTAAATATTTTGATCTTTATTTTTCAAAAAAAGAAAAAAATAGTTTATATTTAAATATATATTCAGACCGACAAACAAAGTGAAATTAAAAATATTTTTTAGATTCCCTATAAACATATAAACCAGGACAAAATGGATACAAAAAATTGGAAGCTATTGGAACCCTGCAATAAATACATTTATTTGTTCATTACATTTTGAAAAAGAAAACAGCTTTCCAACAATATTCCCGGTAAGTGAAATTGTAGTAATTATGATATTTTACCTAATAATCCTATTAATAATACACCTGTTAATCAATAACAAAGATGAAATGCAAGATAATTTGGACAATTGGTAGTCTATTGTCTAATGTTCTGGAGAACCTTTTAATGAACAGAAATAGTTTTATATTTTATTATTAATTATTATAATTGTTTATCTTAACCAACACTTTCATATTCATTGATTGAATTCTAAGTGAGACATAATGATTTTCCTCAGTCAAATAATAGCAATAAAAATCTACCTATGTTATTTTATTTTATTTGGTATGTATTAAATATCCTGATAGGTATTTTTGATTTTAGCAAAGAATGGTGCAACGTAATAATGAACGAAATGTATTAGATGCAACTGGGTGTTTGTCTCGACAGGTATAACCTTGTAACGGTTGTAACATGTAAATTAGTATTAGTTGGTCATATGTTTACATTATGGCGACTAAAAAAGTAACGATAATTGTAAAGTATAAGTATATTTTTAGGAATATCAAGAAATAATTACCTCCAACCGTCACATACATAGTCTGACCCCACACTAAGATCAAAATGTTTAATACATCATATTACTATTGTTTATGTAGCAGTTGCATTTTTATTAGTTTTGTTACAAACAAATTTATCATAATATTAATATTTATACATACATAAACTCACGCCTTTTTCCCAGAATGGGTAGGCAGAGGTGCAACCAGGACACCCACATTTCAGCCTCCGTGGCGCAGGCGGTAAGACGCCGTTTGTGAATCGAGAGGCCGCGGGTTCGATCCCCGCACCGAGAGAAATGTTTGTGCGGCCCACAAATATTTATCTCGGGTCTGTGTGTTTGTGAGACCGAAAAGTCTCTCGTAGTTCCTGATACCCACGACACAAGACTCGATCTTAATGTGGGGTCAGGACTATGTATGTGACTGTTGGGTGTTATTTATTTATTTATTTCGCCTTGTATGTTCCGTCCTACAATGTTGTGGGTGGCGAGCCTATCGCAATATCGGGCATAAATTCCTGACTGTGCTGATAATGAATACAAAAATCCGATATCACTTTGCGCGACCCGGGATTCGAAGTTGAGACCTCAGCTTTGTAACCGTACCATAATACAACTACGCCACTGAGGCAGTCAATATTTATACATAAATTAAAATCTATAGTCCACATTATTCACCGCTTGTATGTTTATGTATGTATGTACCTTATGTTTTTTTTTGTTTGATTGAATTATTCGAAAAATATTTTTATTCTAGTGCTGATTTCCTGCCTTCGTTCGCGATGTCCGCTACAATTCCTTTATTCAAAATCAAAATCAAAATATTCTTTATAATTTAAGTTCATTTCATTTGGCGATCTAGTGTTGTTACATAGTTTATTAAGTCTTTTAATTATTTTTTTTTCGAGTTTCTTATTTTTTTATATAAAGCAGCTGTTAAATAAATAATTGTCGAAAGAGACTGACTTCTGTTATACAGGGCTTCCTAGTTCAGGAATCAGGGTGTTATTATGTTGTAAACATGTTGTAATGAAATAAAGATTAATTATTATTATTATTATTTATTCAAATAGTCTTTCAAAAGATCTTTTGGATTGTTCATTTCTGCTACCACCGCTTCGGAACGTGTTGTAGCTGTGAAGAAGAAGTGGCGCAAGAAACTTCGTCAGCAACACGAACTGTCTTCTTTTTTCTTTTTTTATATCGCCATTTAAAATTACAATGGTTCATGTCACAGAACACAATAATGTCAGTTTATTTACTTAATTGTGTTTATTTAGTTAATTGTTTAATTTCTATTTTTACATTTTAATTGTTAATTTTGTGTAGATATTTTATTTCTATTTATATATTTAAGTTGTTAGTTTAGTGTACATATTTTCATTGTTGTTTGCTAAATGTCTGTTTTTTTTTTAGATTTTAGTTATAATTTGGCAAAAGAAATATTGACATGGTGAAAATTGGTGCTTAAGGAAAAAAGTGTGGTATATTCGAAGTCGCAACCGAATTCTAGCTATTAATAAAGTTGTATTTTATCTCACGTGTGTATTATTTGACAAATCCAATCCAATCATCAGGTAAAACTTACCCATCAAATAAATCATAGCATGAAAAAAATATCAAAACATTGACCTATTATTATCAGATTTAATTTTTAAAGACTTGACTGTCAAGTCCTAAAATCCCCTGTTTATACTCAATTGACATGTAAAGCAAAAATTAAAAATGTTATATTAATGTTAGTCGTATGCCACTGTTGATGATCGATATCGATAAAAAAATTTAGTACTAGCGTATCACTATTTTTAGGGGCGGAGCCGCCGCCATGTTTGTGAATCAAAGTGGTACGCGTCACGTGACCTTATGTTTCATCCCCTCTATTCTTTAATCATTGGAATTTCTTATCACAACTTTGACATAAATGTCAAAAAAATGCATAGACATTTTTTTTTTTTAAAACCTTCTCCCATTTGTTGGGAAGTGTGTTGGGAAGGCAAAAATTCATAGATAATAGGCTTCAAACCTCAGCTATACAGACCAAGAAATACTCAATAATAAACCGTAGACGGAGAAACTAATAGAAATAATAAATAAATAATAAACTAATAGAAACTAATAAACTATTATAATATAACTAATAGTCACACGTTCTATCTCTTTTACACAAAAACGAAAGAGATTTATACAAAACGTTCATGTAAAAAAGAGATAGGTACAGTATTTAGTCTTCTGTCCTTATCGGCGTAGAGAACAATCCTCCAAACTTAGAGTATATACATATAGAGGGAGCGCTGGTACTTGAAAAACGTAGATAAAAATGGTAGTGCCGGGGCCACCTTTTTTTTCCCGCCAATCAGTATGGATTCAGACAGCGTGGAGTACACTTGAAATCTTCTAGAAAGAAAAATCTTAAAATGCTATTTTGCGTCATTAAATTGTTCCCAAATTCTACCAAACGCATAATTAATAAGTATATAATTAGCTACCATAGGTAACATTGCATATTTATAAATATATCGGGAGATATAATCGACGGAATTTTACTAAAAAAAATTAGAATTAGCGCGCTTTCGATACATATTTTTTTCAGTGTTGCAAATTTATAAAAAAATTAATAACTCGATATCCTGGTAAATTGTTTAAACTGTTTTTTAATATAAATATATTTGTATGAAAAAACAATTTGACGTTATATACAACGGACAAAATAAAATTATTGCCACCATTTATTTAATATGATAATGAGTTAAAATTTACTAAGTTCCTGACTAAATATTACTTGTAATATAAATATTTTGTAATTCTCTGATCTTATATAATTGGACATAATTTTTAAATCTGTCTGACTTTAATCCGGATTGTGAATATTGGCCGCCATTAAAATTTTAGAGCCTTAGCGCGACTTCTGGTAGGAGGTATATCTATACACATAAATAAAATTAAAGTGTCTGTTTGTAAAGTGAAAATAAAAAAATGTCCAACTATATACACGATACATGTGCCGAAAATGATCTTTAAAAAATTTTTGTCTGTCTGTCTGTTTGTTCCGGCTAATCTCTAAAATGTCTGAACCGATTTTGACGGGACTTTTTGTCAGGTAGCTGATATAACAAGGAGTAACTTAGGGTACATTTATTTTAGAAAAATTCTTTTATTGTACAAAAAATAAAGTAATATTGCAATGCCCGCGCGCAGATCTCGCGCATGCACCACTGGGCCGTCACGTCGGGCGCCTCCCACCAACGAATCAATATCACATTTACAAAATATTGTATATAAATAAATTTTTCAATAAAGCTAATACAAAATCTGAAAATAAATGTGTAACGGGAGTTTGCCACCGCTCGCTAAGAGATGGCGCCACCGTAGAATTAGATCGCGTTATGGTTTCGTTACAAAGTTTGATAATGAAAATAAAAATGCAAAAACCAAAAAAAACTAAATAAATTAATTAACTTTTTTGTTAAATTCCACGCGGACAAAGTCGCGGGCACAGCTAGTATTTAATATTTAACGGCCGTCCCCATGTACCGGTAACATAAATAAATTCATAGACGGAATTGAATATTTTGGCCGCCATTTTGAACTTTTTTGTTATCAACCCGATTGCTCTCAAAATCATTATCTATCTGTTAAAGATATGTAAACAACAAAATCTATATAATGTTTTTTTAGGATACCCCTGGATCGAAAAATAAGACGCCAAAGTGTTAATATAATAAGAAGGAGTCATTTAGAAGACTGTTGGATACCTACAAAATATTTTTATTATAATTAATATGATGAGAATACATTTTTAATTTTTAAATCGTAGTGAACCAACAATGTAGACGGTCGACCTGGTTAAGGTTTCAGGAAGTCGCTGGATGCAGGCCACTTCCAACAGGTCAATGTGGAGATCCTTGGGGAGGCCTATGTTCAGCAGTGGACTTCCTATGGCTTTTTATGACTGAAGAGAAAGAGAGAGGGAGAGGGAGACATACAGAGAACCTTAGATTTTGATTCTGAGAGCAATGGCAGCCACAATACTTTACCTATAAATGTGGCTTATTGGTACCGAGAAACCCTCAGATATTAATTTTGAGAGCAATCGGTTTAATAAATAAAAAGTTCAAAATGACGATCACAGTTTTTTAATCTACTTATAAATTTGGTTTATTGGTGCCGACTGCCGAGATACCCTCAGCTCTTAGATTATATACTCGTCTAGATGACACATCACACCTCACCGCACGGCTCAAATAAAGTCTACCAAATTTGGTAGACTCGCTTCTCACGTACGTCAGTGTCATTTGAACTACACACGGATAACGTGCTCCCGAAAAATAATTAATTATGCCGGTTTGTGCTGTCGAATTGTATCGCAATTATGTGGGAAAACTGTATAATAATACCAATATCACTTTCTATCGGTAACGTTATTGTTAAACCACTATTATTTGAAGAAAACATGAACTTTTAATTCGTTATTTTGAAGATGAGTTTCATTGGCCAGTGTTGTTAATTTATTATAGGAAGATTTGTTGAAACTATGGGCGATAAAACACAAATATCATCTATATATATATATATATATATATATATATATATATATATATATATATATATATATATATTAAATAATAGTTAAAAAAAACTAAAATACACGCTTTAATAAGATATACAACTAAAAAGGTAAAAATAATTGATACTCAATTTAAGATAAGAAAATGGAGTAAAATACATATATTTTATTGTTACAAAGCGTGAGGTGTTTACAACAATTACTTATCCTCCTGCACTCCACGCTTTGTAACAATAAAATATATGTATTTTACTCCATTTTCTTATCTTAAATTCAGTATCAATTATTTTTACTTTTTTAGTTGTATATCTTATTAAAGCGTGTATTTTAGTTTTTTTTAACTGTTATTTAATTGTTTTGACTAAAAACATCCATTTACGGCTGTATTTCCAGAGGAAGTTAGCCGCGTGCAAAATAACAATTTTTTTTTTCAAAAAATCATTTTTTTTTAAATTATTATATTTTTAATTATTATATTTATAACTAGCGGCCCGACCCAGCTTCGCCTGGGTGCATATATTTTTTGATTCCACTCCACACCAAATACATGTTATTTTTCGTATTAATCTCTTGTATACCTAAACTTGACATAGCTATCCTACTGTCTGGCTCAATCCCGTCTCATCCGTCTGTTCAGTCTCTTCCCGATCCGTCCCGTCCTTTCTCTTTTATTATCCATCCCGTCTTATAACGTGCATTTACATTTCGTCCTATCAAATCTGTCAGCTATCCCAGCCCTCTCCCGTACCTTCCACTCTATTATATCCTGTCTCTCCATATACATGTACATATAAAGATTGCCTTATGAAATGTTGACATTAAAAACTTTAGCGTTTTTTATTGTCCATCCAATATTACGTCCCTTATTTCAGCACCAAAATGCTGTTTTTCCTAATAATATTGCACGCCATTACTTTTTGTTAGTAATAAAGTAATAATAACCATTTAAAAAAAGAATTGGCCAAATTGGTCCAGGCGAAACACTTTTTGTGATTCATTTTTATATTATAGAAGAAGATATTATAGTCCACCCTGCTTGCTTAGTGCGAGTTGGCGGATTTTATTTCACGTAGAAATTAATCCGAAAAGTCAGAGGTGTGCCCTGGGATTTGAACCCGTGACCATCGTTAACTTGTTGGCAGTCGCGTCTATTACGTTACCATATACAAATTAATAAAACCTTCATACTGCCTTACCAGGTGACGTAAGTAATAGAACAAATATTTAAAAATATAAAACTGCATATCGTTTCATTATAATGTCTAGATACGGCATCAACGTACCAATATTTTTTTTATTCTTGAGTCTGAAAACAATACTAATGCGAAATTTAAATATGTCCCCCAGCGCATCTAAAAGTATAAATTCAAAAAACAATGTCGTTTATGAAAACGAAAAATTATAATTAGATATATTTTGGTATACTCCGGCAAAACGCTTCGATAGAGTATACTTTGTTTAAAACTGTTGCAATAATCTCAAAAAACAATGGGCGATTTTGGTAGATGTGGACATCGTTTTAATTTACATTTAACAAAATTATGCGCAAGACGCCGTATCTAGATAATATTATATACACGATGTACACATTTTTTGAATTTTGTTCTATTTCGTCAGCCGTCAATGAAAGACAATGGAAAGATAGATCATTTTACGTTGGGTGGTAGTTGAAGCTGGACCGTCTTTTACGTCTCCCGTCAAATAAACAAAGATCATCCTATACTGGCTGGACGCTTCACGCTTGAACGATACCCAAAAAAAAGGTTTTTAGTATCTTCCTCAGAAAATTTCCTATTTTTCTCACCCCTAAAACCTTTCCAGGACTTCCACGAATATTTCAAGACCAAAATCAGCCAAATTGGTCCAGGCGTTGTTGAATTATGCGGTTACCAACACATTTTGCGATTCATTTTTATACTATAGATATGTGGCAACGAGGATTGATTTCATTTAAAAAATAATGGTATGCATTGGTCTATGAAGTGAGATAAATAGTACATAAAAATCCACTCTTCCATCCCTAAAAGCTTAGTCATTGGCAGTAGAGAAAGAAGAAAAGAAAAGAAAGAAGAGAAGAACTGTCCTTTGTCATTGGAAATACAAGAAATAAAAACCTACGAGGACCCTTGGACAACCCGTGCGACCCAAGGTGCGACCCGTATCAGTCGCGCACTTTACCATAGATTTGTACTCTTTACTCTATGGCATAGAGTCTATGCGTAAGACGGAATACTATAGTATGATTTCACCTAAAGCCTCTCCAATAAAAATAAAGCAAATATCAATAGAGTTGTACGAAAAATGTGTTTTTTTAATTCAGGCTCAGTTCTCCGCGCTATATGCCTCGCCCATTGCCACTTCAACTTACTAATCCGCTGGGCTATGTCGGTTAATTTAGTTCTCCTACGGATCTCCTCATTTCTAATTCGATCTCGTAGGGAAACCACGAGCATAGCCCTCTCCATAGCTCGTTAAGTGACTTTGAGCTTTTTAATTAGGCCCATAGTGGGAGGCCACGTCTCCGCGCTGTATGTCATTACTTGCAACACACAACAGCTATCGAAGACTTCCAATTTAAGACACTGAGGTATTTTAGACGAAAAGACGTCGCGTAGTTTTCCGAGCGCTGCTTAACCGAGTTGGATTCGACGATTGACCTCTCTCTCGAAGTTAGACCTGCCTAAACGTACCACTTGTCCTAAATAGACATATTCATCTACAACTTCAAGAGTCGAACCCCCAACTCCGATGGGGGTGGGCATAACATGGACATTCGACATGATCTTCGTTTTGTCCAAGTTCATTTTAAGACCCACCTGTTGGGAGACTCGATTGAGGTCTTCGAGCATAGTGCTAAGGTATTCCAGCAATTCTACCGTGACTATAATATCGTCGGCAAATCGAAGGTGAGTGATGTTAATGCGGAATCCTTTCCACTGCAAGAGCTTGAAGGCGTTTTCCAGCGCGGCAGTTTCGGAGTTATGACATCTCCCTGTTTCACGCCTCTCTGTAGTGGAATATTCTTCGTATACTGATCTTGTACTCAGACCGACATGGTGGCGTTGTTGTATAAACACTTCAACACTTCAATGTACCAATAGTCGATGTGGGACCGTTGGAGAGGCTGTAGCAAAGCCCAGGTTTCAATCGAATCAAAGGTTCATTTCTCATAGTCCAAAAACGCTAAAAAAGCTAAGTTATATTCCTTGACTTTTTTGCGGCCTCGTCCGTCTTCAGCCTAGAGAACTGGCTTTGCCTAATAGACAAGTTTCTTACAATCACTTTGGTGCTATCGTTCTGCTCAATTTTTTCTTTAATGCTCATTGTGAGCAAGGAGTTTCAGATTCGTCTATTGCGCAGCCGGTATGCTTCGGCTTTCTGCAGTGCCATAGACCGACGTTCGGCCATGAGGTCAAGAATGTGGATCGAAAGATTTTGTGGTCTATCTCTACGGCGACATCTAAAATACTTAAATCCTACCGTATGTACTGCCTCTACCAAACCGCTGTTTAGCTCGTCCACTGCAAGGTTTTAACTTAGACAATCAAAATTATTTGCTAGTTCAAGTTGAAGCTCTCGGGGTTTTGGATATGGACGCTAGAAGGTCGAAGCTTAGACTTCATCTAGCTACGCCTTTCTAATTGGAAATTGATATTCAATATGCCCCTAACTATTCGGTGATCACTGCCAGTTTTCACTCTGCTGATCACAGATACATCACTGAACGGCCGTCTATTCGTCGTTAAGATAAAATTTATCTCGTTTCTCGTAGAACCGTCAGGACTTTGCCAGGGTCATTTCCTATGACACGGCTTCTTGAAAAAAGTAATCATCGCAAAGAGTTCCTCTTTCTCCAGGTGGTGTAGGTGATAGGTATTAGGTGAATACCATAGCCTAAAATAGTGGGGCTGCCGGGGATTGGGGGCCTGGTCCTTGGTTGTTTGTGTCGTCATTGTGGGGGTATTTGCCGTTAGTCGCCACGCTTGGCAGGCGGGTTGGCCAGCGCAGTAAGGGACTCGCATTAATGACGCTGCTGCCCGTCATTAACCGGGGAAAGGAAATAGGATTTGTGGGTAGAGGATGTTATAGGAAAGGAGAGTAAGGCCTGTAGGAGTGGATACTGCGGTAACGGAAGGTTGGGTGACTGCAGTAGCACGGGGGCCGAGGTCGCGTACTCGTAGCACCTAGGAGAGGCTACGACCACTAGATAGGAGCATCCCTGATCACACTAAAAACACAATGCAACTAAATTTTTCGCAGAAAACGCGGCAATTTTTTTGTGATTTTTTAAATATCGTATCGTCACCCGGCTTCATTTTCGTTAGCACACTTGATATACCCTGTAGACACATGGTGCTATAGGGTGTAACCTTATTTATTTATTTATTTATTTACACTTTATTGCACACAAAAAGAAAAGGGCAGTCTAAAGAATAAAGGATAGAACCTGCTTAGAAAGGAAAAGTATTGCAAATAAGTACAAATAATTTAATAAATTTACATGTAATACAAATAATAAATACACATATTATGTTATATAAACATATATATATATATATATATATACAAATACGCATACATAAATAATATAATAACAATACATACATTGGAAGATACATATAAGCAGCTGAAGCTGTGGACACCAGGTGAAGGATTTGTCCAGAACTACTCCAAGGTTCCTAACTTTGTCACTATAAGGGACGGTAGTACCGTCACAAATTACAAGTGGTAGCTGGTCCCTATCAAGTTTAGAAATCATTCTGGGGCTACCGATAATAATCGCCTGAGTTTTGGATGGGTTAATTCTTAAGCCATGAGTCTTACTCCAAACACAGATGTGCTGGATGTCTCCGTTAATGTTATCAATCGCCTCAATAACCTTATCAAAAGGTGCCTGAGTATAAATTTGCAAATCATCTGCGTAGAGGTGGTAGGAGGAGCGAAGATGATTAGATATAGAATTGATAAAGACAGCAAAGAGTAGAGGAGATAGCACGCCGCCCTGTGGAACGCCAGCAGATAAGGAGCACCACGAGGAATAACTATCCTCAACACAGATGCGTTGCCGGCGCCCATACAGGTAACTACGAAACCAGTCAACTGCTGTTGGAGATATGTTGAGAGAACGCAGCATACTGAGCAAAACATCAAAATCAATGGTATTGAAGGCGTTACTGAAGTCCAGCAATGCTAAGACTGTCAGCTTGCCTTCCTCCATACCGGATCTTATGCCATCCTTAATATGAGTCAAGGTGGTGGTTGTGCTGTGCCCAGGACGAAACCCCGACTGGAGCGGGTTTAGGAGATCATTTTTGGATAGAAAATCGTTCAATTGAGTGTGGATCAGGCGTTCAAGAACTTTGGAAAGGAAAGGGAGAATGGAAATGGTTCGGAATTCCGAAAGTGTAGAGGCGTTGGATTTTTTAGGAATGGGAATAATATGGGCTTCTTTCCAAGCACTTGGGAAAATCCCACTAGTGTTTTTTTTTTACAATGTTCTGGCATAATGGCGGCATTGCACCTGATGGAAAGTGCCAATGCCGCCCAGACAGAGTATCCATTGGCATCGGACGGCAGTCCCATGCCAATGAAAACAATTATGCCGGCCTGCTAAGGTGCCTCTTCACACCACGGCGGAAGGACCCAGGATTGTAGGAAGGAGGGAACACGTGCGCCGGCAAACAATTCCACAGCCTGACGGTGCGGCACAAAAACGGATTTGAGAACCGTTTGGTTCGCGCCGGGATGGTGTGGACCGTCAAGCTATGGCTTCGCAAGCCAGCACGCGTGGTTCTGGTTAGGAATGGAGAGGAGGGGAGCAAGTTGAACAATTCTTCAGAGCACTCACCGTGATACAGGCGGTAGAGCACGCTGAGAGAGGCGACATCTCTCCGGAGTTGTAGAGACTCTAAGTTGCTCGTAACGTCTGCATCATTCACAATGCGGATGGCCCGCCGCTGCAATCCATCCAAGGCATCGAGCAGGTACTGGGCGGATCCATCCCAGAGGTGCGAGCAGTACTCCATACCCGGCCGGACCTGCGCTTTATATAAGCGACAAAGCTGACCGGGCGTGAAAAACCGACGCACCCTGTTCAGGACTCCAACCCTGCGTGATGTGGCAGATATTACGCCCTCGATGTGATTCCTTGGATTGAGATCACAGCGGATATCCACACCAAAGATACTCAGGTCATTCCGCACTGAGAGGGGAGTACCCTGAAGAATGGGGAGGGGAGAGAACGGGGATTTTTTGCACGTGAACGCACACACCTGGGTTTTTTTGGCATTGAATTCAACCATATTCCTGGAACCCCATGTAGAAATGAGATCCAAGGTCCGGTTGAGTTCAATGACAAGATCTTTGCGTCCCTTCACAGTTTCGACACGGCAACCTGGAGGTCCGTAGTGGTATCGCCCATGAACCGTGCTGTCATCTGCATAGCAATGAATGTTGCCAAGCGACAACATTTCATTGATATGCAGAATAAACAAGGTGGGCGACAGCACCGAGCCCTGAGGAACTCCGGCATTTACCGACATGAGCGCCGAAGCGTGTCCGTCGACGACTACACGTATTCTACGCCCATGCAGAAAGCCGGAAATCCACGAACACAGGTTGCCGGGTAGACCGTATGCCGGAAGCTTGGACAGAAGACCACAGTGCCAGACCCTATCAAACGCCTTAGCAATGTCGAGGCTCACAGCAAGAGCCTCGCCACGCCGTTCAATCGCCTCACCCCAGCGATGCAGGACAAACGCTAGAAGATCACCCGTCGATCGATTATGACGGAATCCGTATTGTCGGTCACTGATCAACGAGTGATCCTCCAGGTAGCGGACCAATTGAGCGTTTATGATCCGCTCCATGACCTTACACATCACTGAGGTGATAGCGATAGGGCGGTAATTGGTAGGGTCCGATCGATCACCCTTTTTGGGGATCGGTTGCACATTGGCCTCCCTCCAAGATTCCGGCACAACACCTATGCGGTAGGACGCTCGGTAGAGGCGAGTCAGTGCTGGAGACAACTCGGCTGCACAAGCCCTTAAAACAGATGGAGTGGTTACGGATATGGGAAATTATAGGGAGGATTTCGTCAAGGATAGGTAGAATCATATTACGGGTGACTCGATCACTACCCATTGCATTAGATGAAATAAGCTTAATAGTTTTCTCAACATCACAAGCAGCAAATTGTTTGAAAGCAAAAGCCGAGTCATTGGGAGTCTTAAGAGTAGAAAGATGTCGAATAGTGATATTTTTAATCGTCTTATCGAAATTGGACGATGAAGAAAAATGTTGGTTTAGAGAATTTAAATCAATGGATTTAGGTATCGAATCATGTAACCTTTACCTTTATGGTAACCTTTTTGTATGAAAATAATAACCGGGGTGAGACAACGGGAATAGTTTGCTACTTAAAAAATATTTTAGACTTCTACCCCACCCTGAGCCTATGGCTGGCTACTCCCATGCTCCAGCCTATCGACAAATAACGACGAGCGATATGTCATTCTAAAGCTCTCTTCATTTTCAGCAACTTCTTTGCACATAAATCCCGATTCGCTGTATAAAAAGAAGTATATCGACATAAAGATATCGCGAGGCTCTATGACGTAAGAGTTGAAACTTGAAATAATTAAGTCAAGTTTATTATAAGCAATCAAGTAAGCAATATGACAAAATATTTTATCTACAATTTGTAAATGATCGATGTTTGCACACGAAAGATTACAATATAATTACAATGAAAAAAAAAACTATTAGGGTAGAGTAAAGGAAAGGCCTTTTTTATGCCTCTTTTGAAGAAGGACATAATTTTTATTTATTTTACCAATACTTCGTAATACTTGTTTGATTTTCTACATAATTATCTACTTAAATAATAATGAAAATGGCCATTATGATGACATTCATACAGAAAGCAATCACTATGACATTAATGTTAAACGATTGGCAGTCGAACACGTTGTAAGATTTTTTAATACCAATTTTAATTTATTTCAATCAAATGTACAGTAATTCTGTTTTATGCGGTAATTGGAGTGAAGAGAGATTAAAAAATGAGGTAGTAGCTACGATTGGCCGTGTTTTATGTTTATTACCTTTTAATTTATGGGCCCCATTAGCCTCGTGTTGAAATAGTGAGTAAATGACACGAATGATTCAAGTAGATGTAATAAAATCCAGCCTGGGATTGGCTGCTTCAGTCTGAAAATGTAATTTGTGTAATTTTAGTTCAAGGTATAAGTTTTAATACGTTCAGAGCAAATTGATCATTTTGCTATTTGGATTTTTAATGTGCTTACATTACAATCTCAGTGTGGCAGTTGGTTATAAAGCGGGTTGATAAAGGATAGGCTGTGTATTTGATTTCCGCACGAGGCAAGTAGACCCTACTGTAATTCCCAAAGATGTGCTTCAACCCTAGGGTTGTACGACTGGTCATTCTTTGGTACTTTCTGACTCTCACAACGCATGAATTGTATTTCAATGGCGGTTACTAGATCTGAACTGCGTGTTACTTAATACAGTAGTGCGTAAAGATCTGCCGCGTGGTAGGAATTCGGCGTGTTTCCCTATTCCAGGGGTCAGCAACCTGCAGCTCGCGAGCCACATGCGGCTCTTTGGATGTGAAGCTGCAGTTCTTTAACTCCATACGCCAATAAATAAATTTAAAAAAATACAAGAAATCATTGAAATCTGATAACGAGGATTAGGCACAATTTCTATCTCTCAGCCACTTACCCTCGCTTTTTACCGCACCCCTCACCCGTGACAGGCGTCGTAACAGCAGTGAGAAAAAATGTGGCTCTTTATAACTTAGAAAACAAATAAAAGGAATTAGGAATATATATTTGTCCCTTTCCTGTACAATAAAACGAGGAACAAATTATTTAGTTTTTCTTCACAATTTAAAGTGGGCATTTTATTTTATTAAATATTTTTACTACTTTTGACGAAAACTTAGTAAGGTAGCCTTTATATATTATAGGAATATAATATTATGTTTTTTTACTTGAAATTGGATGATATTAACTGAGTGACGACTATCGTACCTACTCTGTGTCTTGACCTCTGGAATCTATATACATACATACCATATAAATAAAATTGAAGTGTCTGTTTTAAGAGTGAAAATAAAAAAAAATGTCCTACTACATATCGTTATATACACGATATTTAAATTTTTTTTGTCTGTCTATTTGTTCCGGCTAATCTCTGAAATGGCTGGACCGATTTTGACGGGACTTTTATTGTCAGGTAGCTGATATAATAAGGAGTAACTTAGGCTCCATTTGTTTTAGAAAATTTCATTTATTTAAAAAAATACTTAAAAAAACTAATTATCTTTTTTGGTAAACTCCACGCGGACGGAGTCGCGGGCACAGCTAGTACAAAATAAAAACCATATATCAAACGTCTTTATCATTAATTCTGACAGGTATATAATTAGCTATTCATTAATTAATGATATTTATATCATACTGAGATGGATGAGACGGTTTCATTACAATATTCATTAGTTTCTCAGACCTCAGTCCTGAAAGGCTGAATTATAGCTGGCTCATTTATGTAGACGACCTTCTGTTATTTATTTGTTTCAGTACGAATTTAAATTGTTTTTGCGAAAGCGCGATCGGAGGGAGTTGCTATTGCAGAGATCGAGAACCCTGTTTAGTAATCTTCTCATGGAGGTAAATTAGCATTAGAACAAATTAAGATTGCTGAAAATAGTGCTTAAATGAACGTACGTTTTCCTTGTCTTTTTTTATTACATTAGGTACATACAAAATGTAAGCAGGCATAATTTCAGCTGAGGGTAAAGTATGTTAATTTATAAAAGATGGATCTGTATATTTTTTGTAGGTCAGTTGAATATACGGTACCTTGCCATATTATTAGACCCAAACAAAAATTATTAGATTTTCTCACTTTAAAGGACATTAGCACCGTTATATAGGCGTAACATGTGTTATTTTTTGAAATCCCTTTATTCTGACAAAATTTAGCTAAATATATCAATGCTTGCAACACAATAAAAAATAAATAAACATCATTAAAGGCTCGCGAGTGAATTTAGTGACTCACAACCTAAAAATCTGTTGAAATTAAAAAGGGTTGTTTTTACAAATAACAGTAAGTTTGTGATGGAATTTTAGTTTCATTATGCTAGAATATTATTATTTATTAATATATTTGTTGTTTTTTGTAATCATATAGCATTGTATAGTGAGAAAATGACCGAAAATACGATGTTATTAAATATTTTAGATGGAAAAAATTCGTGATCTTTTGGCCAAGACAGTTGGGCAAGTACGGGGGCTTTTAAAGACTACTGAATTATCCCAATACTAAACTGCTAAAGCGACAGGCATCTCTAGAAGTTCGGTGAAGAATATTTAAAAAAAAAGTTATCTCGGGATATCTTTATCGCCAAAACGAAAAGGTGCGTGTGGACGGAAACGTATTAGGACTCTAAGAAAAGACAGAAAAATCCGAGATATTTGTATCCAAAATAGAAAATTACTACCGTTTATTAACGAAGAACATTAGGGATGTCAAAATATTCATTTCTCAGGGAACTGTGCAGCGGCGTCTTGCTGAAAATAAATTGAATGCGCGTAAACCTGCGCGGAAACCAAAGTTGACTCCGACCATGATAAAGAAACGACATGATTGAGCCCGTAAATATAAGAACTTAATCATACATGATTGGGAAAAGGTAATAAAAAATTTTTCACTATGAGAAGTCAATATAATCAATCAACGAACTACATTTTAAAAAAAATTGTTCATAACAGGCTTGTTTCTCCGACGAGTCCGTCTTTCAAGTTTCAATAGAAAAATCAATGTTTGTACGGAGAAGACCACATGAGAAATACAAGCCCGGCTGCGTTGTCCCTACCGTAAAACATCCACCTTCTGTTATGGTTTGTTCTGTTATATCAGGCAAAGGGACAGTTCGCCTGTATATCGTAGAGAAAACAATGCGCCAGGATCAGTACAAAAAAGTTCTTATAACAAAATGAATAACCCAACTTAAAGACTGGTTCTCTGAAGAAGAAGAACCAACTTTTATGCACGATGGGGCC
Organism: Hyles vespertilio; assembly: GCA_009982885.2. Taxonomy (NCBI): domain Eukaryota; kingdom Metazoa; phylum Arthropoda; class Insecta; order Lepidoptera; family Sphingidae; genus Hyles; species Hyles vespertilio. Next base: position 13,784,278 of record CM042808.1, on the reverse strand, counting down.
CCTTGCCATAAAGCAAATAGCATTACAAGCTTTTTACAACAGCAACATATTTAAGTTTTAGAATGATTTGGAAATTCGCCAGATATATGAATACTATCGAGAATGTCTGGGAGCTTCTGAAGAGGAAAATATCAACATATACAGTTAAAACTAAAAGAGAACTCATAGATAAATTAATTTTCGAGTGGAATTACAATCCTCAGCTTCAAAAATCTATACAGGCATGCATAAAAAGTATTCCTCGAAGAATTAAGGCACTTTTGGTGACTAAAGGAGTGTCAACAAAATACTCGCGAAATACTTAATTAGAACGAAACCGGTGTTATAATTTGTACCATAATTTGTGTATATATAAAATTTAGTTAAAAGTTATTTCATTTTATTGGCATTATATTAAATTATAGTATCAAAAACTCAAAATAGCTCGTAATGTTGACCAATATCCACTCTTACGATGAAAAAGTAACGTGTTTGCTGCGTGGATCTAATAATATGGCAAGGGACTGTAAACAACTTATCTGATAGAACGTAATAATAGCCGCAATAATTGAATTGAAGCTATTAATGTATAAAGAAATTTACTTGTAAATAGTTTTACATCGAAATACAAATACTCGTAGATATAATTTAATACTCGTAATTTAATACTTACATATTTATGTAATATACATTTAAATGATGGATTCATTCAGTCGGCTACAACTGTTAATACCAATTACACATTATAGCGATCATATTGAAAATTACACGGCACTCTACTCTTTGACGTGAAATTAAATCAAATGCATTAATGAATTTATTATTTCAGAGACCTTTAGCAATAAGTGGAACCTTTGTGCTGTACGGATATAACGTGCAAGTGGTCGCTTCCGATATGCCAGGTATATTCCCTTGTTAATAAAGCTTTATTAAAAACAGATATAACCATGAAACCGTGTGCATTTAGTTTCTGCTTTTAGTTTAATAAAAAAGTAAATGAAAGGGTTACTCTGTTTAAAAAAAATGCAGAGTTAAAGGATACATTCTGTTTTGATGCTGATAGTGAAAGTGATAAATGTCTTTTACATTATTGAATTCTGCAATGCCAGTGTTCTTAGCTTAAATAAATAATTTATAGATCACTTAGTTCATATCAGTAAATAGTACAAAGAAATGAAAATATTTTAGTATTATGAAATAGGTACCAGAATTTAATGTGTTCTTACAAGATAAAGTTTCCACACATATTATTTCGTAGAAGGTATAATATCTAAATCTATTGATTTTCGATTTATTGATCTATTGATTATAGTAGCAAGAGTTTAAACGCGATTTCGTGTAATAACAGCTGTTAGCATAAAAGCGAATATATGTATTAACTTGGAATGAAAATGTAGCCAAGTCACAGTCGGCAAGTGGGAAGCCGCAGTACGGTCTGGCGATGTCCAGCTTAGTCAGCGAGCGGCAGGTGGATTACATGCAGAATATAAACGACGGCTGCCTCATGACGCTCTCTCCCATTACCACGCCGTGTTGCCGGAATACATTTGTTATACTCAGGTACACATCTACATATTACACGGATATCGCTCTTAAAATAATTTTAAGATCAGAAATTCCGGAAAAAACACGGAAAAAAGTTTCAACACTTACATTAGATCGGCAAATTTTACTAACGGCTGCCTGCCTGTCATTAACCCTTGCAGACGTAGGACGTAGGACTTTTAGTGTATCATCCTGGTCTACTGCAGTGAATAGTCTTCATCCGTCTTAGCTATTTCTGGCTCAGTTCTAAAATAGTCATTTTGCATTTGGAAGAATTCATCTTAGTTATTCTCCACAAATATAAAATAATTGTAATTCCTCCGAAAAGACTAGCAGAAAGATTAGAAGGCTATTTGTAACAGTGAAACGATAGATATGTACGCTATATGGCAATCCAAATACTGCAGCAAAAGTCAGGCGCGCTGTATTCATATTTGCCTACAGCATCAATAATAAAGGCATACCTGTGATATATAAATAATGAACCAGAGATTGCGTAAAAAATGTTACGCAGATTTTGAAAATATTTTCGCAAAAGAAACAATGGATAATGTACGGTACTACGTCCGCAAAACATGTATTACCTAAAATATGAGCCGCAATATGACTCCAGCTGAGTAACAGAGTACATTTTGTGTATCAGTGCTAAGGATGAAACCCTGCACGGAGAAAAAATGAATTACGGCGACGAATTTTTACTCCGGGCCGAAAACTATGGAGATCCCGAGGTGAATTTATTTGTTGTGTTGTAGAATAAAATCATAATGTTCTATTCTATTTTGTATTAATATACATATCTTGCATTGACTATTCCACAGTGGATTTTAAGATTACAAATAATGTATTGTAGGCTTTATTGGAACTGAAATGGACATTTATATTAATTTTTAGACGGCGTTTACTTGCTTATAGTTCTGCTTAATCTATGCAAGAAATACATGAACGTATACAAATTACAATATACATATATGCTTGTATTTAGGCAGCGCCGTTGTATGTAAGATACACACCAGAAGGTACGCCGGGTCCAGCAGACCGTATGCCCATTCGCCTAAGCGCCATAAAAGACAGTAATTGCCGATGGACCACCACACCGCAACTGCCTTGCGACCGTCTGGAGGGTATCGGCAGTCCCGTGCAGGTTGAATACCCTTTTATCTCGTTTTATTCCCTCTAAATAACGTCACTGGACCGTGGAGTTGGCAGCACTAAATCATTACGTAATGTAAGGTAGTTACGATGAGGAGTACCCCTTGGCTGTTTTTCATATTAATGTTTACTTTCACTTAAGCTAAAATTTTGTTCATTTATATTTTTAGCTAAGACCATTTTTAAGCATGAAATACGTAGTAAAACTTGCCTGATTCCAGACTGGCGCTAAACTTATTGTCAAGAATTGTGTGGCGGATAAGAGTTTATGCGTTATGAATCAAAACTGGATGCAAACATTTTTCGGACCGGTAAGATTAGGTTTTTGAGTAAATTTCACTTCTACGAATTTTTTTTTCATACAGCAAACGAGCAAACAGATCACCTGATGGAAGGTGATCACTGCCGCCCATGAACTTACACAACGCTTGGATCACGGATCTCTTGCCAGCCCATCAAATTGGGAGGAGAGCGGGAAGGAAAAGGGATGGGAAAAGCAAGGGGTATTAGGCATCCGGCAATTTCACTCACAGAACGAAACGCAACAGCTAAGCTGTCGCTTCACGTCGATTTCCTGTGGGACATTGGTAGCGCCCCGGCTGAGTATGTCTATTGAAAGTTTGAATATTTATGGTAAGCTGTTTTAAAACACCGGTTTCTATTACTAATCTATATATGCCAGATGATACCACAATATGTGTTCATAATTTTATAAAGTAGGTATTGATATTAAAAATATAAGTTCAAATGTGGGAACTCATTCAGATGATACAATAGCAAATGTGTAAGCGTGCACCCAACCCCGCTGTTTTAAAATATTAACAGGCAGACATGTAAAATTCAATTTTAGCAAATGTGATGTGTTGGAGTTTTCCGAAATATATTATTTTTTTTGAACAGGAATGTGGAGTCACTTGCCGGAATTACATCGACATACATAGGAGGCACACGGCTGAAAATATTTTCACGTTAGTCAGCGACGTCGAGACTAAAACCAAGGATTAAATGTCACTGTTTTAGACACGCCATATTTTAGCATATCTTGATATTTAATTAAATTGTCTCTCGGCATGCATTATGAATATTACTGTTTGGATGTGCATCATTTTTAACCGACTTCAAAAAAAGGAGGAGGTTCTCAATTCGACTGTATGTTGCTTTTTTTTTATGTTTGTTACCTCGTTTCTCTGTACTGTGTGAACCGATTTCGATCATTCTTTCTTTGATTGAAAACTGGTGCTTTACGTTTGGTCCCATAAAAATATGGTAAAGATCTGATGAATATCTTCGGACCTGGAGAGAGGAACTCCTTAAAATTGAGGAGAATTGCAATGGTTCTTTTTGCATTACGTTCATAAAAAAAGTTAAGTTACAGTGAGAGAGGGAAAAAGGGGTGGGGGTGAGGGGGGGTGGGTGATAAAATTAAAATACACGTAAATTCTAATATCTTCGGCAGCTTTTAACCGATTTTAGTGATTTCTTTTTCATTGGAAAAAACGTATTAACAGGTTGATCCTAGGAACACAACATTAAGATCTGATTATCATGTTCGGACCTGGAGAGTAGAACTCCTCAAAATTTAATAGGATTTCAACGGTTCTTTTTGCATTAGGTTCAATATAAAAGCTAAGCTACAGTGGTTGAGGGAAAAAGGGGTAGGGGCGAAGGGAGGGGGAAGGAGGGGGGGGGGGGAATAATTAACATGTGAATACTCCAATATCTTTGGCAGCTTTTATCCGATTTTAGCGATTTCATTGTCTTCGGAAAGAACATATTCCTTGTGGGGACCAAATCTTCTTCATTTAAATGCCTATCAACACTAAGAAGATAAAAATAACTAAAATTTTTAATAAAAAAAATAAAAACCGACTTCAAAACAAAAATTCACTAAAAACCAAAAAATAATAACTAGCACTGCAAAGCAAAAAAAATAATATTTATTTCATGGAACTCGTGCATGTTGATTAATTTGCTTAATGAAAAAATATATGCGTAACGTATTGAAGGCGGGTCGGCCAGTACCAAACATATAGATATTTAAATTAATATAAGGCATTTTTGGTTTTTAGTGGATTTTTGTTTTGAAGTCGGTTTTTATTTTTCATTTCATTAGAATACTTGTCTGTATGAAAAATGCTCAACATTGAATTCTTTTTTTCCGTAAATGATATCAGTGCAAGATATATTGTATCTTTGGCAGACGAAAATTATAACAGTTACGTAAATCCATAATAAATTTCCTTCAAGACACACATGAGTTGTTATTTATACATAGTTGCGTACAAGACAATATTCGGTTAATGTACGTAGTTAACATTCTTCGGGCTTGCGTCCCGAATTCTTCAGACGTCCTTGGCCTTTATCAGCCGTCGCAAGATGCTTATATACAAGTTTTTTATCATTTTGGGTCTGCATTTGTGTATTTATTATAGTTGTGTGGCTATTTAACGCTGATGCGTGAAAAATTGGTTAAAACGGATCCACATTATTTAAACATGTGTACATTTTAAAAGGGATAAGCTATGCTATTCTGAAGCAAACCTGTTACTTCCTATCTTGTTATAACCTTATTAGTTAATACCTACAAAAAATTACTTGATTGCAAAAAATATTTTTATCGTAACAGCAACAATTAAAAATGTAAAAAATAATATAGGTTTAATACCTATATTATTTTAAAATCGCAAAAAGTAAAAACCCCATTTTCTACTCATTTTTAAACCGATATTTTACCTGTTCGGGAAATATCCTGGCAGGGCGGAATGGGAAAAATAACAAAAGTAACTAAATACGACAGTCCGTTTTTTTTTTACGTAGTGTTTTAAATTCTCTTTGCGTTTTGTAAATTCATTTGACATCCATTGATAATGCGACGTCAATCTGTTGCGGTGATCTTGATTTTAGTTTTGTACAATTTTACTATTACTTTTACCAATTTATTCATAAAATGCCGAAGATGGATGAAGATAAAGGCATTGTTTACTGCAACACCGTACGCCTTGGTAATTGGTATGAATCTTCTAAATTGGAGGAGGTAAACAATATTCAATTTATTGTTCTGTATTTGCTGGTGTTGCGGTGGTTCAGCTGAGATTAAATCGCGCTGTGAATTTTGAATGCAATCTTCGTATTTTCTCGATTTGTCAAACGTTAGGAGCTAGCCGCAAGCTGACGGTTCATAATCAATAAGTGCAGCTCTTGCTGTGGATTTATGTTTCAATAAAATTTCCAAGTTATCAGTTCTAAGATGAGATTTCAAATCACTTATGGTGTAGTTACTAGCTAGTTATATTTACTTTTATATATAAACTGTTTTCTGATGCGTTCTACTGAATATATTTTTGCAGTATAAGCTGAATAAATTTTTGGAGCAAATGAAGAAAGGAGATTTAATGTTAGCGCGATTCCGTAAAATGACGGAAAATCTTAATAAGCCGACTGTGTTGACTCAGTCTTCTGGGAGCATTAGCTTCGGCGCAAGAATATCACTCCTTGCACCTCATGTACCAGGTTATTACTAGAAACAGTATATTTAACTATTAGACTACAAGCCCGTGGCAAAAAGTGATGGGTCAAATGAACCACAAGGAGACCTATTTAGTAAGATACAGGGGCTTAAAATAATAATATTTAGCACTATGCCGTCACTTGTAAGCTGTCCGTCTGGATGCAGATGAGACTTCAAAAGTACAGGGAGAGGGTGTATATTTTGGTCATATATTTTTGTACGGCATTTCTACCATCGATAGATCCATGAAAAATAATAAGAAAATACGTAGTGCCGTACAAAAATAGTGCACCACAAATTCAGCAGAATGTTAGATATTCCGGCAATTTTCTTGGTAAATTTGGTTATTTGATTTTATACGGCATCGTTTCCATACAATTTCAATACCTCTTCTAATCCATTATTCCGCAACGCCGTACAAAAACCATGCGACAAGGAAGAAAAATCGGCGGTTGTAACCCACTTCCCTTCAGTGGTCAGGGGGGTGATTTGACGCAACATGAAATTAATTTATTTTGAAAGTATTTTAGGCATAGATAACATTTTTTCACATGCCGTAAATTTTTTTTGGTCCAAACTTCTGTAGGGCGAGAAACACTCTCGAAAAATCCACGTAACTATATACTTTAAGTTGATATTTAGTATGAAAATTTTTGGACGGCATTTAGATTCTTTATTTGTTTTTATTGCAATAGTCCATAAAAAGTCAATTCCATACAAATCTCAATGTTCATATTGATAAAAAGTTGTGATATGGAATATATTGTTAAGTGGTCGCCATGAAAAATTTAATGAAAAGTTATTAAACTCGTACTCCGTATCAGCCCATATACGAGTACCTCCCACTGCAGGGCATGAGCCTACTGTAGAATAGGCCCGTGCCCTGTAATCGTAATCTCGATTGTAGAATCTAGAGTGCGATTGAGAGTGATTAGGCCGTATAGTCCACTATGCTGACCTAGTACGTGTTGGCACTCGTACTATTGCTATAATTTTAAGAATATTTTATTTGTTCACTACCTACATTAGTTGCTTTTTTACTATTTTATTATACATACTTTGGAAAAGAAATAAGATGTTACATATTTTGTTTCATTGTTTTGTCACTAAGGAGACCACCCTAATCATTTATTATTATTTATTGAAATTGTGCAATATGGTGTCCAGACATTGCCTAGCAAATTTCACCTCCTCAAATTCTCACAAAATATATCACGCAAATTGTGTCGTATTATCTTGATAAAAAAAGTACATTTTAGAATGTCACAGAAATGAGATCATGAATTTGTTTAACAAATAAAAACGGAGTAAAATATTTAAAAATTACAACATTCTTTGGGATTTTTTATTATCGGTATCAGCCCATTTTTCGTCCCCCCGGCAGGGCACGGGCCTCCTCCACAATCGAGAGAATGATTGAGAGTGATTAGGCCATATAGTCAACCACACTGGCTTAGTGTGTGTTGGAAGACTTACATACCATAGAAATTCTTATAAATCGCTATAGTATGCAGGTTTCTTCGTGATGTTTTCCTTCACCGTTTTAGTGCGTGGTGATTGACTATCAATACACACATGACTCCGAAAAAGCAGAGGTGTGCTATGGTATTCGAACCCGCGACTTTTACGATAATATGTGTATGTATCATAAAAATCGATCGTATTTTAGACTTTATTTCCCGTTAAAGGGCATAAATATCTAAGTTAGGGCAGTTGACGGTTCCTATTTGTTTTTCATTTTTGTATATATATATCAATAAACATCAGAAAATAAGATAATTAAAAAAAAAATGTCCATGTATAAAGTACATTACATCGAAAATTATTCAAGAATATGAATACTGAGATCGATAGTTTTAAATTTTTGGATATAATATACCCTCAGTTTCGCTTTAAATAGACGGCATAGTGATTAATACATATTAACACTTGTTCTCTTCGAAAATATGTTAATGCCGTACAGTATCAGATGACCATAAAGTTACCCCTGAAATGGTAGTGTCATTTTAGTCAGCAAAAAGTTATGATCTACATTAAAATGTACGGCATCATTTTTTCTCGATTCATTTACCTAGGTTCTATTTAAAACAACAATAATATTCAGAAAGTTGCTGTATTTCATTAACCTACGATAGTTTAAACTTTACAAGTAATATGAAAAAAGTCGTATTTTGTTTTCCTCTCAATTTCTTTTAGAACATTTTTTATTGAATGGCAATGTTATATAACAATTGTATTTAGCAATATAATGTTAAAAAAGTAGTTGCCGTACAGGATCAAATGAACTTACAGCTTTCAGGGTTAGATTTATGATAAATTTAGATATTATTGATTTTATACATTCAAATGAACTATATTTTTTGACGGCATGTTTTTAAATAGTTCTTTTGAGTGCTACATAATGTTATGAAACCGATGCCGTACTTTTTCAAATCACCTCCCGGACCACTGAAGGGGAGTGGGTTGCAACCGCCGGTTTTTTTTCCCTTGTCTCATAGTTTTTGTACGGCGTTGCGGAATAATGGATTAGAAGAGGTATTGAAATTGTATGGAAACGATGCCGTATAAAATCAAATGACCAAATTTACCAAGAAAATTTCCGGAATATCTAACGTTCTGCTGAATTTGTGGCGCACTATTTTTGTACGGCACTACGTGTTTTCTTATTATTTTTCATGGATCTATCGATGGTAGAAATGCCGTACAAAAATATATGACCAAAATATACACCCTCTCCCTGTACTTTTGAAGTCTCGTCTGCATCCAGACGGACAGCTTACAAGTGACGGCATAGTGCTAAATATTATTATTTTAAGCCCCTGTATCTTACTAAATAGGTCTCCTCGTGGTTCATTTGACCCATCACTTTTTGCCACGGGCTTGTAGTCTATATGAAATTGTATATTAATACTATTCATTCTTGAGTAGATTTTATATAAGCTTTTTTTCAAAAATACAATGTGTACAGTTAAATTATACAATAAATAATATATATTGCATTATTGTAAAGCATATTACATAAATATAATTACATTGAAGTCTTCAGGATGATCGCGTATTACTATATTTATTACGAAGCAGTAAAAATAATTAATCAAAAAATAAAATATGCCTTAGCTTCTGATCCGCCGATGAAAGACAAAAAGGGTCTGTTATTAAGTGGCCGCATCTCTTCCAATGACATCACCTACTCACAAGAGCTGGTGGACGGCTGCTCCTTAGTTGGCGTGCCCGACCTACAGCCTGCCGAAAGAAATACCTTTATCATCACCAGCGCTGACTACTGCAATAGAGAAGGAGAGCAACTAAAGTATAATCAAGAATTTCTGTTAATGCTTTCGTCCTCGGCTAAGAAAAAGGTTTGTATACATAGCGGAATTATTCTACATAACCTCTGAAGAAATATGTTTCCTGATTGGGATCAAACAACGTACACAATATGTCAAAAAACCTAATAACAAAACGCCGGGAAGACAAAGTTGCTAGGGTTCGCAAAAATTTAATCTTGGTAAAGGAACGATATATTTTGTTAGGGAAAATTCTATTCATGTCGATAAACTCTGTCCCTCTTCACGTATTTACCTCGTACTCGCCATAATATAATTTGGAACAGAAGGGCAATAGATGATAGAGATTATTTGAGATTTAATAGCAAATTCTTATGCGTAGTATAAGTAATCTTCTGTGTTTATAATTCACTTATATGGTACTCAAAAGACACATAATGTTTCAGCCCCTTTATATTCGATACGATCCGAACCCGATCCCAGGGCTTTGCGGCAAGTTTCCCCTGTACTTGAGTGAGCATTTTGTATCGAACACGCGCTGGCGGCTGCTACCTGTCCAGACACCAAACATTACCAGATTTGAGCAGGAAGGAAATCCTATTAGTGTAAGATTACATGAAGCGTTTCGTTGAATACATCTCAGTTTGGAATTTGTTACTCAGATATGGAATTATTTTGAATTAGGATGTTTTTAGTTTCAATGAAATTAAGTAAAAGTAAACCGCTATAATAATATTTCAAACACCTTTTGGCATATGGACATTGTTTTCAAGATTTTAAATAATTTGTATCAAGCAAATTGAAATTATGATTTGATAATGAAATAACCTAATTAATATCATATTTGTTCGTAGGTTAACACGGATTTAATTATAAATCATTGTGCGACGAACACAAACTTAGCAATTAATGTCGGAGTATGGGCTATGGGATTTTATGGCAAAGTTAGTATGGTATTTAGTTCTCCGATTGTAGTTATTGTATTTAGATATCATTTGACATTGCTGACATATTTTTGACCGACTTCAAAAGAGGAGGTAATCAATTCGACTGATTTTTGAAGTGAAAACTTCTTTAGCGGCGTTGAGCACTTTTTCTGTAATGGGTATAAAATCTTAAACTCGCGTCAGGACACGTGACCTGATCGTAAGACGAAAAGCGTAAGACGGATGGAGAGTAGACAGCTGTCAGTTAGCTGTCAGTTTATAAAGCTTTGATGAATTGCCAATGATTTTGAGTGGAGATTTCAACATAAACTTCGCAGACGATAAAAATCAACTATTAATTGAATTTTTAAATAATAAATTTGGTTTAACTATGTCGAATGATCGCAATCTTAGCACAACGAAATACAAAACTACTATTGATGCGGTCTTTATTAGACATTTAAATAGGTTCGAATCAAAACTGTTCGTTTCTTACTTCAGCTACCATAAACCTATCGTATCAGTTTTAGAGATTGGCGATGATAGTTCTGGTAATGATGAAAAAGTCGTTGAAATTATGGATTAAAGTTGATTTTTCGGAGAGATAAACTTTTTAATGTAAAATAATTGTAATAGTTTTAAAGTGTTAAATTTTTAATGTAATATAAATTGTCATGTTTGTGTACGATAGCGCAATAAATGAATATTGTATTCTACCACATAAATGATAGTACTTTTATACTGATAAAGCAATTGGTGCAAAATTATTCCCTAACCATTCCAAAATATCAAACATGCTCAACGTTAATAATCAAGTTTTCACTTCTGCCGGCACTCCCGGAGTGCAACCCGTCTTTTTTTTTTTTTTTTTTTGTATGTTTGTTACGCGATTACGCCCGCAATTGTGAACCGATTTTGAAAATTTCTTTTTTGTTGGAAAGCATGATATACAGAGTTGGTCCCATATAAAATTGGTGAAGACTTGATGAATATCTTAGGATCTGCCGACCAGAACTCCTCAAAATTAAACGGTCCAGCATTAATTCTTTTTGCGTTAGATTAAGTATAAGTATATTATTACAAAGGGTGGGTAAAAATGGGAAAAGAGTGGGGGTGGGGGGTGAGGGGGGTAGAAAATAGGTACAATTGTTAATACTCAATATCTCCGGCAGTTCTTAACCGACTTAAAAATAACTTTTTTGTCAAAGAGTATTATATGATAGGTTAGACCAAAAAAAATATTGTGAAGACCTGATGAATATCTTTGGACCTGAAGGGCAGAACTCCTCAAAATTGAACAGTACAGCAATAATTCTTTTTACATTAGGTTCAGTATACGTTTATTACTACTACAAGGGGGGAGGGGATGGAAAGGGGCGTGGGAAGGGGGGGGGGGATATATACAAAGATAAATACTAAATATCTGCGACAATAAATAAATGATTTTAAATAACTTTTCTTCGGAACGAATTATACAATCGAAACGAATTATATAATTAACATAATGTTGGTCACATAAAATATGATGATGATCTGATGAATAGGTACATATCTGGAGAGCAGACCTCCACAAAACTTTGCAGAAACGCAATGATTTTTCGTCCATTAGGTTAAGTATATGTGTTTTATAACGGGTAACGAATGATTACCACGCATAAGTGTACTCAATATCTCTAGCAGGTTGAGCCGATTTTAGTATTTTCTTTATCATAAAAACGAAATGACAGTGTAGCTTCCTTAAAAATCATAAAATATTAATTTTCGTTTTTGAAATTATAAAGGATCACAGTGGTTCATTTTTTGTATACATTGATTCCAGTTTTTCATTATATGATTACCTTTGGCATTATTGCAATGCTTATGAAAACTAAAAAGTAATAAATAAAATAATTTAATTAAAAATTAAAAGACCGACTTCAATGTGCACTACAAAGTAATAAATAATATATATTTCATTGTGCTAGCACACATTGATTAATTTTCTTATTGACTAGACTAGCCAACAAATCTTAAATACGTAATATTTTGAAGGCGGGTCGCCAAATGACGAACACGACGTCCTACACTTAAATTTAATTTGTGTAAAACATCCTAGCGAAAAATACGCAATTTTACACGCAATATTAATTTACCTTAATCTATATAAACTCACGCCATTTTCCCAGAAGGGGTATGCAGAGATTCTCCTAGTATCAACCAGGACACCTACGTTACGCCTTGCGTGTTTTGTCCCTCGGTGTGATTGGGGGCGAGAGTCTATAGTCATATCTGGTGCAAATTCCAGTCCCTGTCCTGATAACTACATAATAGAAAAATATATTATTTATTACTTTGTAGTGCACATTGAAGTCGGTCTTTTAATTTTTAATAAAATTATTTTTTTCAATTTATACATGTTATTATTTGTACGAAATGCCGTATGTTTCTATCATTTTACATAAGGATAGTGGCCGACGCACGGAAACCTCACAACATTTATACGAGAGCTGCATTTTTCTTCATTTATTAATATTATTAAGTGATTATAATTTTTCACAAAGTTATACCCGAATATTACAATTGTTTTAAATAAATGTTATTTATGTTACAGATTTGTGCTCCTATTATGAAGACATCCCTTGACGTCTACGGACGTGAACTACCCAATAATATATGGCAAATTTACGTCCCCATCGCAAGTTAGTTTTGTATAAATCTAAATTAAATATTATATTATGTGGTGTTAATTTGCTATTATATAACATATTTGCATTCATTTGGTTTTTGAATGTTTCATAGCATAAGTAAAAAAGATCTACATAATATTCTTAAGAAACTTTTAAGATTAACATGTTACGTAGATGAAGTGAATAAAAAATTTTGGAAACAAAATATAGTCAGTTAAAGTAAGCATCCACTGTAACTGGGTTGTATGTAACATGAACGTGGATGGTAAATAGATCAGACATATGGAGAAACTTATTAACGTGATCACCCATGGTCCGTTGTTATTTTAATTATTTAATTTAATCATATTATGAATAAAGACAGTCCTAGTGTCACAAATACGTATATCTGCATCGTTACATAATATATCACTGTAGCCATCTTCGTGGCAGATGGGGAAAGCGGTTACGAGACGAGTTGTCCGAGTAAGTGGCTAGGAGATGCTTTAGAATGTAAATAGTGGAAAGGTCCTGCCCAGCAATGGGATGACATAGGTTTTTTTTTGTGTCGGGTGTCTCAATTCGTCCTATCTCAGTGGACGAGTATCTTAATCAGACGGGCGAGTTGTTGACGTCTCGTCGCGACGCCGAGGGCTCCACAATGCTACGTTCGTTATTGTCTCGTTTATTATACGGCTCGCCTCGGAAGTCTTCGAACTTATTGTATCCACCTTAAAGAACATGAATAAGTCATAGTTCTCGTTATAACAATTGATCTAAAATTCGATCATCGTGTATACTGTCAGTCACTATGTAATTATAGTAACCGAATTCAATTTTGAAAGCTTCATAATATTTTCATCTTTATAAAGCATACGATAAGAGCTTAGAAAAAATACACTGAAACAAATATTTATTTAAACCACAGGTTGTTTCAGGTCTGAGTTTATGAGACCAAAAAAATATCCTTATATGGAGTAAGCGAATCCATTTATTGCATGCCCAAATAAAGATAATAATCTGCCGGACATTGCCATGAGGAAGTAATTAGAGATTGGTAACGATGGGAAGAGGAAAATTACTTCAAATAAAAAAAAAAAACAGTCGCGTGCAATTAGTAACGATGTCCCTCAGGCTTCTTATAGTAATAATTAATGGCCATTAAAGCAAATAAGTACACTCGCAATTTATTTATTTATCCGATTGGACCTAGTTCGCAAAGGGCACTGTTTTTTTTTTATACTGGCCTGGCATAGTGGCGGCATTGCACCTGATGGAAAGTGCCAATGCCACCTAGGCAGAGTATCCATTGGCATCAAACAATTCAAATCAAACAATTATGCCGGCCTGCTAAGGTGCCTCTTCACACCGCGGCGGAAGGACCCAGGAAATGAATGATGAATCTATAAAATGAAAACCTAAGATGATCTAAACCTAGTGTTTGCTATTACAATACATCTCGATAAATCATTGAAGATCATCTTTTTTTACTGGAATGAATAGCGGGGCGAGAATGACGTTTGCCTGACGATCGTTCATAACAGTGGCAAAACCAAAAAACATCTTTAATTACGAAGCAATACTTGGCATTACACTGCGCTTGCCATCCTGAGACATAGAATGTTTAGTCTCTATAATATGTCCTGTAGTTACTTTCACTACAATGTCCTTCAAATCGAAACACAACACTGCATTTACACTACTGTTTAGCGGGTAAAAAAGACATTGCGGTGGTACCTACCTAGGTGGCCTCTCACATATGACAGACCTACCAACAATAAAAAGGTCTAAATCATCAACAGGCATGAGTTTTCATAATTATGTCTAGGTGAGGTTTCATGGGATTTCATTGCCTTGTATGTTTTGTATATTGTCGGTTGGATTTTATTCACGTAGTTGCATCAAATTATAAAGACAAGTTTAGGAATAGTGACACTGGGAAAATGTAACGTATATTAAATTTATTGGAAACGATGTACAGGAAACTACAAATGTATTTTTAGTTTAAAGTTATAAGCTGCATTTTTGTTCAGATGTGGCTGTCCTATAAAATACTCTATCGTGTTTTGAAAGCCACTCTTTCAATAATGAGCTTATTGAATGAATGCCTATTGAATTGCTACAAATGATATTTGGATAAAAAAGGGTTCAAATATCTTGGTCGTATACCTTTTCGTTATCTGTATGAAAGCGTCTTTATTCAGGAGTTTTCCATTTCAGAATTAACTGATGTTATATTCCCGCAAGATTTATTTAAGGTAAAATCATAAATTTAGTTATATTAATATTTTGGCAATTCTAGATCCAACATTTTCGGGAAAAAATACCACAATATCCAATAGGTAGCTTGTGATTTTTGCAGATATCATATCATGTATAAAATATTTTATGAATACTCCAGATTCAGCTAATTACTACAGATATAATGCAAGCGATGAATGTGATGTAACACGTCTATTTTCATAATCCTGTACAAGTTTAATATGGTTCTGTCTGGCGTGGATGTCGCAAACAAGTTCGTTTAGTTTACTCGAGTAGAATGCTTGGGGTATTATGAAAATTTAATTAGTCTACCTCTATGTCAGCTTTAAGTTTACGCATGTGGAATCCAACGAACAGAATGCTGTTAAAACACTCGCAACACCTCGTTACGTGTTACTTAAATAGCACGAATGGAAAACACGTTTTAAAAGAATCGCTTGTACTCGCGCGGAGCACGCCACAGTTTGTCTAATAGCCGATTCTTATTTGGCTCTGAAAAGGCAAACGGTAAGTACAAGTAATATCCTTTAAGAGCGGCGACACTCGGCGAGGGTTTGCCGGCTCCGGGATGCGAAACACGTAACTTTTGAGAGTTAGAAAACTCTATCGCACTATAGTTGGCCACTTTTCGTGCGCTACGCTTGCTTGTAGGTGCACGCGGCATGTCCTTTGTGCACCGGTTGTTTAACTGTGAACTCTCCAGATTTAGAATCGGTTTCTTTGTGGAGAAACTACTTTTTGGTTTCATACAGCTGTTATTACATGGGTTCCGTTAGCTTTTGTTCTCTATGGGTTGTTACTTTAAGATCTAATTATGTTAACCCGAACTTTTTATGTCATTTATATTTTGAATGATTAAGATATCATGTGATTTCATATGAATCACAAATTCAGTTTTTTCATCTACTGTAAAACGAAAAACATAATGTCTACTTACAAAGTTAATTAATTTTCGTAGAAAAATCTTTTGAGATCGCAAAATCTTTCAGTTTATTTCCACCCTTTAAAACCCCTCTGCTCTCTGTATTTAAATTGCTTATTTTCCATTTTTATAAGGTTTAGAGTGGGGTGTTAAACGTTATTTATTCCGTATTTAATTTATTGCAAATTTAAACAAATTTAAGTCACTGGTTCTACTTTTATATCTATAGGTGCTTATAGACGATATTTCGTTTGAGGCATAGATAATTCGTTTGCATAAAGAATTTGTTTTTAAGAGAAAAGTATAATATGCGCTAAGCTCTACTTTCTCTACAATAAATCAAAGATATGAAGATTTTAAATATATTGTTCGAGTTAAGCTGTAGAACAATAGAACAAGAAATAATATTTGTTTGTCGTCTTAAATCAGATAAAATAAAACTTTTGTTACAAATGAGAGTGTATTATGCTAGATACAATAGAAGGGATTAAATGAAATAAACCGGTAAAGAGCAACAGAGTCCTAGTCCAGATAAGTGTACACAATGAGTTGATAATTATCGTCAATTTTCACCCCACGCCGGTCGCCGCCCCACGTTTATCTCGCCGTACAGCATTTCCCGTGAAACGTCGTTCATTAACGCCCACAATAGACTCGATAACAATTCTAAAAACTCGTCACAAGGAACAAAGGTTTATCATTGCGACAGAACACTTCATGCTCGGCTCGTCGGATTTGCTTTACTAAGTTAAAATAAAGCATGCAATTGGCAGAAAGAGTACATTCGGCTGCGTATTACTTGTAATTGGTTCAGTTGTGATTTTGAAAATGTTGTTATAATAATTATAAAAGCTAGAATTATGAATGAAGGAGACTTAACAACACACAGTCAGTTAGTAGAGCGCTGCCTCCGTGCTTTATTGAGGTCGGCTCGTTCGTCGACAGAGATATTATGAGTGCTAAAGTCATGCCAAACCAACTGTAAGAGGATTTTGGAAAATTTGCTCGGAAAGACAAAAATGTGACATAGTAATTTTTTGTGTCCGTGTTCATACAACACCATATATTATTCATATATTATTCACAATTATTCACGTATACTGACATGTAACTGCGACTGCCAATATGTTGACGGTGGTCGCGGGTTCGAATCCCAGGGCACACCTCTGACTTTTCGGAGTCATGTGTGTATTGATAGTCAATCACCACGCACTAAAACGGTGAAGGAAAACATCGTGAGGAAACCTGCATACCATAGCGATTTATAAAAATTTCTATGGTATGTAAGTCCGCCAACCCGCACTAGGCCAGCGTGGTGGACTATATGGCCTAACCACTCTCAATCGTACTGTCGATTGTAGAGGAGGCCCGTGACCTGCAGTGGGACGTATATGGGCTGATACATACTGACATGTAAAAATTTATTAACACACCTAAGTTACATCTTAGAGATTTTCTTTCATAATTAATGAACCAAATAACATTGCGTATTAATACGATACTAAGTGCAAGCATTTAAATATTGTATTATTTACTATGTTTAACTGGAAACGTCATTTCTTATTTTCCAAAGAACACTTTTAATCAATTTAAACGAGATTTAAACGTACCTAATTCATATTTATAAATGTATGAAAAGTATCGCTTACTGAACCACAAATATATTACAATTAATTAAATTGTAATAAACATAATTCCCTCGTACAAATTTTCCTTTTATTGTATGTCGAATTCCCTACCGTTTATTACACAATATTATTTGAATACCTTCGATACTTGCGTACCTTCAGGGCCGTACTTATAAAGTTTTTGTTAGAAATTGCTCGTTATGACAGTTGTTCGTTCTCGGTAACCTTTCCCATGTGAATAATTCATGAATTTGAATTTCGTAATAATATCTGAGAAATACGTAGTAAAATTATTATTCGGTATCACTATCTTAAGACCTTAATATCCGCCGATTGTTTGAAATCAAGTTGGTATGCATGAAGCGAATTGATAATCCTCTTGATTATATGAATTATAATAATAGTCATTGGTGATAGATACAATAAGAGATTGTATTTTTATTCATAGATAAAATATGCTATTTGATTGGTTTTAAAAATTTCCGTACTACCGTAACCGAAGAAAAGTAATTATCTTTTTGGAAATTATAAAGGGCATATTTAATGGGTAAAAATAATGTTTTCATTTTATATGTTTTTGTAATAAACTTATGCTGTTAAATATTATGAGAAAACGCATCAGAATTTTTTTTAAATATTCATTAAAGAGCTGAGCTCGGGTAGGGTATTATAAAGCCAAAATTAATTTATCTCCAAGCAAAGAAATATTTTGACTTCCACTTCCCTTCGAAGAAATTTAAGTGCTCTCTCATAAAAAGAATTTGCAAAAAAATACTTTGGCATAAAATTTTCAATTACTAAGTAAGGGCCACGACGACGCTCATAATTTGAATGCAGGTGATCATCTTTAAAATAACTTTAGATAACGATAAAACTTATTACGCAGAAAGACGTCGGCGTACCATGCAAATCGACCTATTTTATAGAACTGTGGAAATAATCAATATTGGAAGATGAATCTCATCTTTCCGTTTAATAAAAACGCGACCGCTGGATATAAAAGTGTTTAGTTTTATGCACATGGCCTTCTCGAATGTCTTCTTCTTATTAATAACCTTGAGGCATAACTTTAAATGAATGGGCTTGATTCCTATAAAGTTATCTTGCCGTAACCAAAATAAATGTACTCTTATTTCTCCCTCACAAAACGTCACAGGTAATCTCGTTGGTCTCATCACGGGGTGTTCACTTCAACCAACAATATTTTTAGCGGTTAATAAAAGCGGAACATTATTCAAACGAGTAATTTTTGCTCTCTAGAAATGCTGAGATTTTTCTTAGCGATATTGTTTTATGAAGACACCTTAAAACAAAACGTGTTAATGTGACATTTAGGTTACGTTTAATTTCTTTGCCCGCGCTTTTATTAGGTATATTAAAACAAATGTTTTGATTGGAAAAGCAGCTTTATTTAAATAAATCTAGCTTTTAGCTTATACATTGCTGTTAAAATGTAAATGGTGCTCTTAGCAAATGTTATTCATAGAACAAGGAAAACTTCATTTATATTCAGTAGAATTACTTCGAAGCGTTACGCAAAACAATGAGGCTAAGCAAAATTAGGCAAAGTTATGAATGCAAACGTATAGGTCTTCAGTTAAGTTGTATGTTACATCAGAGAGTTGTAAGGCAAGGGTCGCTTTGTGTTTTAATGTCGTTATATGTTTAATGTGTAACACAGAGAGCGTATCTCGCAACGGCAGCACGGCAGCTCGGCGGCGCGGCGGCTGGTTTCACGCATGAGTGTGTCGTGTACGAAACATCAGTCCCAGTTAAGTGTCTACATTCAGTTGTCAACAGTGCAAAAGCATTCTTCTCTTTGTGACACTGCTGCCTCAAAGGCTTTATTGAAAATGGATATATTTCACGTCCGTAGCTGCGAGAGCTGTTCTAAGAGCCTATTCTCTGTTTGAAGGTACGAACATTCAATGC
This sequence comes from Hyles vespertilio, assembly GCA_009982885.2. NCBI lineage: Eukaryota > Metazoa > Arthropoda > Insecta > Lepidoptera > Sphingidae > Hyles > Hyles vespertilio. The sequence continues at coordinate 13,764,495 of CM042808.1, read as the reverse complement.
GATGGCTGTGCGTTACCTTTGCGCGCGCCAGTTTGAAACATCGCAAAACCATCTAGTTAATTAGATTTCAAATGAAAATAATATATACCCGATTTGTATTTATCAAAATGTCTATGAATCTCTGTGAGAAAGTTCCTCAAAGGTGATGAAGGCCAAATACTATTAAAACTTAACTATTTATTGTGTATTATATAGTTCGTTTTGTAGTTGAGACAAAGTTGTGGTCTATCTTATATAATAAATACACGGGCGGTTTTGATTTTAATTCTTCTTTAAAAAAATACGGTACCAAAATGATTTCAATCATTTGTACATGTTACTGGCCGGTTTTAAAAATGCCGTGGTGTTTAAAACAGTACGTTCTAAATTCAAATTTTCGTTTGGTGCTCGTTTTTACAGAAAACCACTCTTTATCCTACATTTTTGGTGCGTTCCAAAGTTCCAAAAGATAATATCGGTTTTCATAACTTTTAGTAAATTTTTATGAATTTATTTCATATTCTTAATTGTCAAAGCTTCATTTATTGCTGTTTAGCTGTCTCAATAATGTTAGAGAAAGTGGTAAAAGCTACCAAAATTATTGCGCTGCTCGAAGAGGGTTGCAGCCAATGCTTCGTGGCTCAGAGGCTAAGTGTGAGTCGCTCGACGGTTCAAAGGACCTGGCAGCGGTATCAAGACACCGGTTCCGTCGAGAGAAGGCCTGGTTCTGGAAGAAACCATGTACCCAACCACGGGATGATCGTTTTCTTGTGAGTCGCGCATTGAGAAATCGCAAGTCTTCGTATGTGGACCTTAAGAACAACCTCGAAGAAGTAAGAAATGTGCATATTAGTCTATGGACGGTCAGGAGGAGGCTTCTCGCGGCCAATATACGCAGTCATCGCCCGGCCCGCGGCCCTAAGTTACTCCGTGAGCACAGAGTTGCCAGGCTTAGGTTTGCTCGAAATTGTGAGTCATGGACTCAAGAAGACTGGAATAGGGTATTGTTCTCCGATGAAGCCAGGATATCTCTTTTCGGTGAAGATCGACGTCGGCGAGTGCTACGAAGACGAGGAGAACGCTTTGCAGAGGCTTGTTTTGAAGAAATCACACCTTATGGTGGGGGCTCTGTTATGTTTTGGGCAGGAATAAATTCAATGGATCGTACAGAGTTAGTCTTCATTGAAAACGGCTCACTGACTGGACATCCATACATAACGGAAGTTCTAATTCCTCATGCACAACCCGCATTGGCCGCTTTAGGCGAAGACTCAATTTTTATGGACGACAACGCTCGCGCCCACCGGTCTGGCGATGTGGAAGCGTATGTGCAAGAGGTCGGCATTCGTCGTTTGGATTGGCCAGCTCGAAGTCCCGACCTCAATCCTATAGAGCATGTCTGGGACGTTCTGAAACGACGCGTGAGATCAGTACAACCGGCTCCGCAGACCATCAGAGAGCTGAAGAATGTGATTACCGCGGAGTGGGAACGTATTCCGCAAGCAAGTATCCGGGATATCCTCGCTAGCATATCCAGACGAATTCAAGCTGTGACTTCAGCTAGAGGGGGTTACACTCGATACTAAACATTTATCTGCTTTTACTTAATTAAAGAAAAAACAAACAAAAATCTTTGTTAACTTTTACTTCACGAGCATATGCACTACTAGCGAGCATACACTACGTGTGAATTTTAGCATTAAAACCCATAAATGTTATCAAAATTTTATGATAATACTGACGAAAACGATTATTTGCTTATTAATTTACAAAATTGTGAAAGTAAAACTACCTATAATTATCAAACAAACCAATAGTAACATTTGAAATGGTTCATTGCTTAGGTGCCCGTTTTTTTTGCAAATGAGTTTATTTGTTCAATCAGAAAGTATTAATCGTATGGGTTTTTAGTTGTTTACTGCTTTTTACTTTAGCTATTCATATATCACTCAACCACATTGTTGTACCATTTATGGATTTACTTACCATTTTGCTGTTTGATATTTTTTAAAGAGTGGATTACTATGCACTTGTACGTTTAAAAAAAGATTAAAAGATACTAAGCGTTTCTAATTGTAATAATGTTACGTATACCAGGAAGGGACCTACAAAAGCAGTAAAATAATTTCTATAAAATTAAATTTGTTTTCGTTGTTTTTAGTGCACTGGCGTGTTTTGGACATGTGATATGAAGAGCGATCAGTCTCGCTTTGCCGATGCAAAATATTTGTATTAGTCTGCGCTGTGCATGGCAGTTCAGCGGTGCCTCCTGGCAAACAGCGGAGGACAACGTATCATATGCCACAGGGCTGACGAACAAACGGAAAACCAATATCAAGAAACTTGGATAGGGTCTCTGCCCACTATAATGTGGCCTTTCATAATCGTACTATGAATGTACCTAAGGCAAAAAGTATTCTTTGTTTGAATTTCTATGTAATATATATACCTCGTGACGCTTACCACCTGAATCTTTAAATTATATATTTAATAAATCCTTACAATCGGGTATCTTCCCGACTAGTTGGAAATTAACGGGAGTGGTTCCAATTCATAAAGGAAACAATGTGAAAGTTGTAACTAATTACAGACCCATATCGATCTTATCTACCTTTGCCAATAGAAACGCTAATCAGTTCGTTTTTAAAAATCATTTAAAACTTTACCTGACAGACTATCAGCATGGCTTTCTTAAATCGAGATCCACAAGTACTAATTTAGTTATGTTTACCGAAAGATTAGCCGAAATCATGGATAATAACCAGGACGCTAATGTTATGTACACAGATTTCTGTAAGGTTGTGATCGTGTTTCACACAATCTATTGCTCTTCAAGATGAGAGCCTACGGTATGACTGGTTCTATGTTGCAATGGCTAAAATCGTACCTTAGCAATAGAAAATTCTTTGTAGTAATCAATGGTTATGAATCTAGTGTATCAGCCCATATACATCCCACTGCAGGGCACGGGCCTCCTCTACAATCGACAGTACGATTGAGAGTGGTTAGGCCATATAGTCCACCACGCTGGCCTAGTGCGGGTTGGCGGACTTACATACCATAGAATTTTTTATAAATCGCTATGGTATGCAGGTTTCCTCACGATGTTTTTCTTCACCGTTTTAGTGCGTGGTGATCGACTATCAATACACACATGACTCCGAAAAGTCAGCGGTGTGCCCTGGGATTCGAACCCGCGACCACCGTGAAAATGTTGGCAATCGCGTCTAGTCCGTTTACCAACAGGCCTGCACGTACTTATGAATCTAAACAATATGTTATTACATCAGGCGTTCCGCAGGGGTCATATTTGGGTCCTGTACTTTTTTATGCATTTATTAATGATATAACTGATTGTTTTTTTCATTTCGAGCCCTATCTTTATGCTGATGATCTAAAATTAGTTTGTGTTTGTCCTGTCGACTATAAAAAAAGGTTTCAAGAGGATATTGATAGAATGGTTGTTTGGTGTAACAATAACCAAATGGAACTAAATGCAAATAAGTGTCATCATATGATTTTTAGTCCTCTACGCAAAACAATCCAAGGGTCTAACTCACCCATACCTAGTCTATGTTAGCTGGTTAACAGCTATAGCGACATAATTGACAGATGACAGGCATAAGAGACAGACAGCAGATGCGCCCACCAAGCTGCATAAAGTAATTTTAGCTGCAAAGTAACTTCGGCCTGGTATAGTATACCTATATTAAAATATGTTATAGTTAACAAACAAAAAAAATCTCCCATTTTTCCAATTTTCATTCATTTCATTATGATTGTATTTTTTTTATTATAAATTAGTATAAGTGTGTCTGTATTGTAAAATAAGGATTTATTGATGTACCTGAGTTTCTGGTCATGTTGTTGAATGTGCATGTGGTGTTTACCTTTAATTGTGTATCATACTTACTTTTGTTATTAATTTTTGTGATAGTTTTTTATGTAATAGTGTGATAAACGCTACTAAGCCTAATAAATGAAAAAATATAAAAAATGCTGCTATAGTTATAGTTATCCTAAAAATGAATTTTTCCTGTTTGTTTTAATAATCTGATTGTCTAATATGGTATTATGACATCGTTTTCTATAACTTTTTATAGCAACCAATTGTAGTATTTTTGTTCAGTTTCCAAAGTAATTTGAAAAGTATTGCTACATATAACGCTTGTCTCCAAACGACATAAGTTGAAGTGAATTTAATTTGGCAACCCTACAAGAGCTGCAAATATCGAACGTCTTGGCGGATGTTATTAGCTGTATGCGTACCTCAAATAACAGCCTCCAAGTTTGCCAATATCAGCTATATTATTCGTTTCTGCGTCTTTTATGCAAATTGATTAAAACTTGTACACGTCAAGTTTTCATTATAAACAAATAAAGTTTCGAAGTGCTTTGAGGGTTACCTTCGTGGCCACGCAGTCTTCTGCCCTGAGTTATTAATTTCTAATATTGGTTCACCATGTCAACTTATACTTTGATAAGTTCAAGTTGGCCGTTTTGTTTTGATAAGTTTAAGTGAAGGTATAAAAGATAATTGCTTGTTTAATGTTGTTAGGAAAAATTATAAACACTCTCTTAATGTAGAAAACTGTTCATAGCTAGTTTATTTAGTTTTTTTTTAAATGCCCTATTGTATTGAACTATTAACTATTTTGTTAGTTCTTATAACAAAATCTATGTATGTCATAAACTCTTTTTAATTGCCTTTATTTATAAGAAATTAATAAGAAAGTTATTTAGCTATAGTAAGTACATAATATCAAAAATATGAAAGAAAAAGATACAAATGTAGCAGAGATGAGGCCGTTGTGAATAAGTGTAAGGCGCCTTCAGCGTAGGAAAACATACGACATTATTCTAAATGAGGTAAACTGTAATAAATATTTTCCAGTCGACAAACAAGCTCCGGGGTACGCTACATTAAATAATATCGACATATCCGAGCCAATTTCGTACTTTCCGCTAAGCTCATTTCAGACTTCCAGCACGCAAACATTTCCCCATGCGAAAATAGATTCGATTTACATTTTAGGGTTATAGACGGCCAATAAAACATTTCCCAATTTTTCCGGCGTTATCGTTTCGTATGTGCTATGTGCAAATGTATTTTGATGTTCCTTAAATATGTGCGGATTTGAGACAATCACAAATAATATACTTCAGGTGCTTACTTATTTGGGACTTCGATGTGAATGTCGGAGAATATAATTTTGCATAATAAACAGTAAGACTATATAACCGTTCATTGTGTAATTGAACCGGTAATATTGCTGTAATAATGTTTGTAAATTTCAATATATCATTTAAAGGTTGACACATATTATGTTATAATGGCAAGATTACACTCTCACATGTTTTATTAAATAAAAAAATACTGAACTAACGTTAACAAATTTAATTCAATTTAATCAATAATATTTTGGTATAATAAGAAATATGAATTTAAAGATGTTAGCTATGTACAATGAATAAACAAATATTGTTGTGATATTGTTGCGATTCCCGACACGTCAGGATGCTGAATGCGCAGTCGTGATGGATGCTACAGTACCGGTGCCACCCCTTCATTTGTTGTGCGTAGGTGACGCTCATAAATTATGCATTGCTTTACAATAGGTAATAAGAACTCTACCATTTACCACCATCTCGGCTTGTGAATTAGTGTGGTCGGTATTTAATTCTAAGCCGCTATTTGAACACCTTAAATAGAATTTTGTTGTTATTATTAATGAAAATGTAAGTTTTTATGTAAATCTACTTTTTTGAGATTAGAGATTTAAAAGTAAATGGTTGATGTTGTTTACAAAAGCGCCAAGATGAAAAAAAACGGTAGCATATAGCTAATTACACTTTTAACTTAAAAAAAACTGGGGCTTTTTCCGACTGTGTATTATATACATTAATTGCAATGAGTTGCAAAGTTGCATGTAATGTAATGTAATAAATACAGACTTTGTATTATCAAAGATAATTAAATACCGCGAATTAACAGCAAACCGACGCATGAAGGGCCGTTCCAAATTGCAATTTGGTTCCTAATTAAAACCACAACTTATTACAATCACAAAGCGAGTGATTTGTAAGCGCCGTTGTGATGGCCTTTTAACGTATCGATGAATGTGGCTTCATTCCAATCGTGTGATTTAACCGAGATTCACCCATGCCATCCCTTATTTAGATATAGCTTGTAAAGAAACAAGTTACCTGAAAGTCATGTCGGTTTGCGGCGGAAAAAAACTTAATTAACGTTTGTAACCCCTTAGGACGTAATTTTAATATTAAAGCTTGTGTGATAATATATTAGGTGTGTGTGCGTGACCCCATGGGAGCGTAACAGACACAATTAAATTAATCAAGTCGGCTTTATAGCGTGTCGCAAATTGATAGACTCTATTCTAAATTACTTTACATTGTACGAAACAAAGCTACCCTAGGATAATCTAAACCGTTCTGTACATGTGTTGGAGATAATATGTAAAGGCGTTTATACTGATGTGATTGTTAAAGGCGTCGCAATGTTTTGTGACATTTAATTTCAATTAGTAGATTATAAAGTAATTGTTGTATGTAGCCACTTTATTTGACCTGTCCTTCAAATGCTTATTTATTTATGTGTTTTCTTTGCCCACTAGATTATTTTTTATTATATGTACATCGCGAGCTGTTTCTCCTATTGTATCTTTATATCATAATCTGGGATTTGCTTTGAGTAACAAATTTTATTTTATCCTAGAAAAGCCATTTGGCAGACCAAACGCTGCAAGGATGATTCTTTCAAGCAAATTATAGCACAATGCTGTGAATAAGAAGTGCGCACTTTTAGCAGTTCCACAAAAGAGACAATAAAGTATGGGTGTTTTTAGTATTTGTTATCCTGGGTGGAATATCAAGTTTTATATTTTAGATTTATGTGTCGGAAAGCAATATATAAGAATAAGGTGTCTTTTGTTGAATTCTCAAGTTATTCACGGTTTTAAGTAAAAATAAATAATTTTCGACAAAAGAGAGAGTGAGCACGTACGAGCAATATTTATTGTCAGCGAATTTATGCATTATAGGTGTCGTTACGAGTCGGGCGAGAGGGCTTCAAGACGTGTGAAAATACGCTTTGCTCTATTACCATTTTATAGTAGGAAAATCGTAAAAGTAAGTGTTTGCTGGCGGAATGAAAGTATATTCAACATAATTTTACACCGGTGTTTGGCTGTGACTGACACTAACGGTTGTAGGTTATGGAAATTGAGCCATAATACTTAATAACGTGTAAAGTTAAAAAAATAACCACATCCCTTTTTGTGTACTGTACTGAATCAGCCCATATACGTCCCAATGTAGGACCCTCTCTACAACCGAGAGCACGATTGAGAGTGGCTAGGCCATATAGTCCACCACGCTGGCCTAGTGCGGGTTGGCGGAATTAAAGTGTTTTTTTTTTTAAATTACATTCATATTTTTGAATAATCGAACCACTTACTGAAATGTAGCTTATGAATCCTTTGCATTAAAAAAACGACGATTCTTGCGACACTATCATGTCTGGCGAAAACTAGGTATTTCTACAAGTATAGCCACAAATTACGTTTAAATACATAAAATCCCGCCTTTTTTCCGGTACTAGGCACAGGTTCTTCTTGTAAGAACCTCGTTTCCTTTCATGTGTCCGGTCTTACAATGAGATACGGGCGAGCCAGTCGCCATATTTGGCACAAATTCCTGACTCCGAGCTGATAATGAATTGAAAAATCTCACATGACTTTGCTCGACTCGAAATTTGAGCCCGAGGCCTCAGAGTTATAACCACGTTTATACCATACTCAAATGCGCATTTCTGAAACTATTGTTAACACTTTTATTCGAGTCTTATGTCCCCTGGATGGGGCATCCATATTGATTCCATCTCGTACGATCTTGTGCTACCTTATTTTATTGCAATCAATGGCGAGATTAGCATGCCGTTCGCCTGATGGTAAGCGATACGACCGCTCATAAATAGTAGCAACACCAAACAGCCCCTTGAATTTTAAACCAATGCTTGCACATTCCACTGCGCTCACCATTCTGAGACATAAGATGTTAAGTCTCAATAAGTACAGTAGTTACTTTGGCTACAATGTCCGTCAAACCGAAACACAACAGTGCATTTATGCTGCTGTTAAATAAACATTGCGGAGGTACCTACCCAGGCCGGCTCTTATATTATGAGCCCTACCATTAGTAATTTAACTAAACACACAAAGATATCGGGTAATACCTAAATATCACCCGTCAAGACAGTCTTAAAAGCAAAAGCACCAATCAATATGAAAAATATCGATATTTTACAAACCTTCCAAAGTTAATTCAACTTTTGACATTTGCGTCTGGCAACTTTTCATTTTTCATCCATTATCCATAGCCGTTCATGTTGTATTGCATAAAATATGCACAAGTGTAAATAGACTCTCCGTGTGGTACTGCAAGTTGTCCTGGTAGAAAGCACGGTACGGTCTCTCAACAGAATATGTAAACGAGCTGTTCGAATTTTCTATAATATGAATAGTATTGATTCTATCCTACTGTCGAAGTGCTTTATGAGGAAAATTGGACTGTTTATTTCACTTTTCAAGTTTTATTTATTTTATGGAGTAATTCTTGCGATTATCGATAAGGAATTTAAGCTACACAGCTTTTTTTAAACATATTTTTAAGATATGACCGCACATGGACAGTAGCAAAACTACACCAAGAAATAAAGCAATGCTTGGTATTCCACAGCGCTTGACATTTTGAGACATAAGATGTTAAGTTCATTAGTTACACAGATGTCGGTATTTCTCACGTCGTTCTCCCGGCTGTAAAGCAAGTCAATGTGTCGATTTTAAGTTTTGTTATTTATGTTTAGCCATTTTAAAAACTTGTGAATAAATTTAATATACAATATAGAATTTTCATTTATTTAGTAAACATTCGAACTAACTCAAACTTTGATACTACATGGAGTCTAGCAGAACATTTAATGCCTTCGTATATAGTAGTAATACGTGAAAATACACTTCGTATAAAAGCTTACATGTCACAAAACATAATGAGTACATCTGTATCTGTATCAGACCATATACGTCCCACTGCAGGGTACGGGCCTCCTCTACAATCGAGAGTACGATTGAGAGTTAGGCCATATAGTCCACCACGCTGGCCTAGTGCGGGTTGGCGGACTTACATACCATTCAATTTTTTATAAATTGCTTTGGTATGCAGGTTTCCTTCACGATGTTTTCCTTCACCGTTTTAGCACGTGGTGATTGACTATCAATACGCACATGACTTCGAAAAGTCAGAGGTGTGCCCTGGGATTTGAACCCGCGACCACCGTGAACATGTTGGCAGTCGCTTCTAGTCCGTTTACCAACAGGCCACCACGCACTTCAATGAGTACATACTTAGCTTTTATTATTATCAAAGGGTGCTGTGTTTTTATTCATAAGGGGAACAGAACCCCTTTAATAAATTAATAATGCCCTGACAAGTAGATAGAAATCTTGAGCGCGGAACACCCAGGCAAATTGTTATCAAATAAAAGTGAACGTTCAATTTTCCAGCGATCGGAAAATGCAAAATACGTAACAAGTTTTCCATTCAACAATTTATTTAGTTTTTACAGCGTCGTAGTGTAATATATCTTAACGATGTGATAAAGTATTGAAATTCTTCAAAAACTCAACACATCCATTTCAATGAAAGCCCCTGTACGTGGCCTGAATGAAATTTAACGCGATACGCTGTTCGGAGTGATTGATTTAGAAGTTACACCAGATACTATTGCTTACAGACTCCATTGTTTATTTGTAATAAGCTTGTTTACTTTCGCGCAAATTAATGTGTATTCGATCAGGTTTATTTATTTTACTTTCAGAGTTGCAATTTTTATGTTACATTTGAAATTACATTTCATTTGTTTTAATTTGCATCCGGTTTCGTATTATTTTAAGATCTTTGATTTAAATAAACATAAACAAAAATATATAATTTTAATAGTTACGTTCGGCTGTTGGTCGTTATAAGCTGTGAATGTGTTAAAGCCAACAGTTTCTATAGATACATCATACAACATCCATTAAAATCTTTGCAATTCCATGTTGCTACTCTACCTCAAGGTTCAACTATTAATTATTCAGACGAGTTTCCGTGACAAATAATTTTAATTACTTACATTAAAAAGGTAATAACATGGAAGTATTCTACTTAGGATATTGTATTGATGATTGATTCATAATTACTGGAAGCAGAAAATAACTTAATACTAGCCGGGACTCCTTTATACTTTCCGTACATCGAGCATAATTTGATTTACAAAATCTTTCCATACGTTCCATACGTTTCCAACGTTTTAAAAAAAAAACAACTGCTGTACACTTTTTTCCATCAATATTCATTTAGTGGAAGAGTTCGCTGTTAGCCTTTGTCATTAAAGCACATTCTATCCAAATTAAATGATAGTGAATTAGGCGTTGTTTCGCCGATGATCAATCAATTATAAAGCTAGCAAGGCAAGTCTTTTGTCAATTGTTTGTATTTTAGAATATACGAGTATTGTATAGATATAAATTTATTATTACTAGTGGTCGCCTAGTGGTCGAAATTCGACCAAATCAAGAAGAGAAAAAGTTTTTACCTGTATAATGATGTTGATATTCTGATAATTACGTATCTCTCAAAATCACTTATTTATCCTGAAGTATATGCAATTACTGAAATCGTAAAATACAATAATTGCTTTGAACCAGCAATAGCAAATCATATTTTTGTTGTACCTGAATGTTGTTATTGCAGATTGCTGCTACAGAATTTTCTTTATGCATATAATGATAGCCCGTATCCATTTCAATGTATCTTACTGCTACACAATTTGTATAAGCGTTCAGTATTTCACGTAGTATTCGTCAAATAAAACTTTTCTGTTTGACATTGAATAAAACCACAGTAAACAAACTTTTTGTTTGACATTCAACTATGTCTATAATAAACAAACGAAACAATTTGGTCAAAGAGTATGTATATGTGTACAAATGCGTGTGTCAAATGCATGCTGGTTTGTGTAATGTTTTATTTATTGATTTAATGTACTTTTTATGCATTATTATTATATTAAATGATTTAGATTATTATTATACGATTTATATTAAATGATTTATATATATTTTTTTATATTAAATGAGGCAAATAAAACCTCTTTTTGATATGTCTATGTCAGAAGAACAAAATGGAAAAGAAACAATTTGACACCAGAGTATGTATGCGTGTACAAATACTTGTGTATGTATGTATGTGTGAAATGCATGGTAGTGTGTGTAATGTTTTATTTTTTGATTTAATGTACTTTATAATCATTATTATCGAAAAATATTAGCGTAGTGCACTTCTCCTACACATAAACTATAAGTGTGCCAAATTTTATGCTCCTGCGTCCGCGCAATTTTCGTAAAAAGGGGTCCAAAGTTTTTACATCACGTATTAATATATAGATTAGTTTAAGTAAATAGGTATCTTTGTATTTTGTTTTAAAGTAAGATTTTCAAAGAGAAAATCCTTTTGTAATGAAACTATGATGGCATTCAGTAAAGCTGTAAAATATTGCTTTTCTGATAAGCTTTGTTATATTTCACAATACACGTACTGCGTTTAATACGTCACGAAATGAGATATACGAGGTGGCTGAGCGAATTCGACAGACAGGACCGTCAATTTTAAACTGCAAAGGTGCTTGTATTTCCTTTGAGACTCTTTCGCACCACACTCTCCGTTTGAATTATTCATATTCACGGCAAATATCTGTGAAATCGAACATCGTAGTTGAAATCGATAAGTAAGTAAGTCTTTAAAAGCTGACGACACTAAGCTCTTCCATACAGTTCACAGAAAACTAAAATGTTTTCGATATTCTTTGTTCAAACTTTCATAATGTAAATTCAAGAGAAGAGTACCTAAACATTTTACACTTTTTTGTTAGAGACTGTAAACCGTCAATTGTTTTATTTTAACTCTATTTAAAAACGTCGTGTTTAACAAAGCATGTTAACACGCTTTTATTTCCACATAAAAAGGAAGCGAATAAAGGAATTATCCAAACATCTAAAACACATTTATGAAGCAGAAAGAAGCAGTGCGCTTTTCTCATTCCTTTTACAAATACGTTCCTGCTGGCTGTTGCAAGGATTTATTGGTTTACCTAGTTAACTTCATTAGTACGGGGTCACGCACAGCACGACAAGGATCTTAATGAGAATTGTAAAACTCACGGCAATAATGAAAACAAAGGGTAAGTGCGGTAAGAATGGGCAACTGAACAACCAGTTGAGTGAGGGAAACCATCAATCTAGAGGAGGGACGACGCAGGGATCCACTCCAAAAACTCTTTCTACAAAACTTTTGTAACGACCCAGTGATAAATTGTCCGCACTTTTAAAGGTGGGGGGAATTGGTGTTGTTGCTTAATTAGCTAAATAAAACTAACTACTTAAACCCCACGTATCCCTAATAATGTTGTTAGTTCGTTCTGCGATACATAAATATATTACGAGATTTGTTTGTTACTACCACTACCACAAATCCGAACGTATAATGTACGCACGTTCAATTGTCTTTAGCTACTTGGAACATGCCGCCTATATTTGCTTCTTAGAATTGCCCTCTATAAATAAGATTACGTCCATATATTTGGGGTAAGATTAGGTATTTATTATTCAGTACGGATCGTCCCTGTACAATTTAATGGTATTGGAAGTAGTACAAAGGATTATTATTTGGGAGGTTAATACATTCAACAGTTTAATTTCCTTTGCGGTTGATTGGGTGCGGCGGGGGGCGCCCTGCGCTCAGCGTGCTACCGCCTGCCTTGCGCCAAGAAAATTCAATCATCACGTTTAAATGCCGCTTCAAAAACCGACATTCGGTATACTTCAACAATTTAAAATGTATGCATTGTATTTTCGATTTTGTTTACTTCAATATTAAGCGAATATTATATGTAAGTAGCTTTATTTGTATTGTTGATTAATATTACTACTGCACAGTGTTATCAAAGCACAGTAGGATGTAATTTATAAAAGAGTTACCTATTGTAAAGTAAAAAAACTGCGTTTTCCAACATTTCATGAATAATTATTACAATTGTAATGAAATACTTGTTATTCGCATATTCTTTTCACATAAACTATGAATTTTGCTTTTAAGAGAGGCAATAATTCAGTTTATAAAAAGTATTTTTATAGTTCTTCACATCGACCGTCATGGACTCATACATTTGTTCACAAAAAACTTGAGTCCGTCTGTGCCCCGGACAGAACGTTAAGCCGTCTGTTTCAGCTTGGTTATTAGTCTTGTAATATCCACTCATCTACCAAAAAACAGCCAGCTAGTAAGGTGGACTAAGGACCAAACCCTGCTTTTTTTACGTAAAACATTTTATACAGAAACATTATCGGTATAGAAGTAAAAAAGTACAAAATGTATAAATATCTTAATCCACAATAGTGTCTCATTTCTAGTGTCGAGAGTATCTATTGAATGTTTATTTGCCGAGTGCAAGGAAGCAGGGAATTTATTGCTGACAACAAAAGGAAATCGACCCTCGACGAGTAAACGAGTTGGTCTCAGAGGCGGAGGGTCTTATTCCGACAATGAGGCCGGACTTTAAAAAGGTCACTGCAACAAACGACGTCTCTTATTCAACTGTGAAACGACAACACACAAATTGGCCAAATTTTTGTGTCGCACATCGTAGGTGTGATGTTTTTGGGTTGTTGTGATATATGATTGCATATAATATTCTGTGTTTTAATGTTGTTTACTGCGAAGTACTGTCACGATGTATTGAATTTAATACATCAAATGAACACCTTCAGATTCGACTTCAACATATTATAACTCGTTTTAATTAATAATGCATCGTACAAAACAAATCTAATATAACTATCAGACTGCGAAATTATTTTGTGCAATAAAAACCGATTTACGAAGTGACATTTTTCTCTTAAGTTAGGGAGAGTCGCGGCGCGAATTGAATGCGTGAATAACGTCCCCGGCACTTGATTTATTATACTTCTAGGCGGAATGTTCAATTTAGATGACGGCGAATGATTTCCATACAATATTGGTCTGGATAAAGTTCAATTGTCTCCGAAACAATCACATGGAATAGGTGACGATTGTTGGCATAACAAGTCTCATCTGCCCGCAGCGCTGCCGGGCCGTTAATCAACGAGGCGCAACTCTGGTGCCGAGTTGCAAGTTTGAAACGTCTATCTGCTAGCAGAGCGTTTGTCTAAGCTAGGTAATTTCTCTGTCAACTGAGTAACGTGGAACGCTTTGTGCCAACACATCAAAGCACCCACTCTCTAGAGCATACACTCCCAGTTAGGGAGTTCTAACCTATTAAAATTCATTAATACATACACAGATGGAATTATTATATTCTTTGTTCAGCACGAAATATAAGAGAATTTATAAAAAACGATTACCAAAGAATTTAAATTACTTTATGGCGACTGGCATAAGTAGGGCTGACTTTAAGAGTCATAAGATTCAACAGTTCCTTTTACGAGACACTTTTACAGGCACATAATAAATAAATAATGCGTGATATAAAGCGTACAGGCGCAGTAGGTTTGGTTTTATCAGTTATAGAAAGCGTTCGTGTCTGCAAACAGGATGTTGTTGGGCGGAGCGAGATTTGGCCGGTTTATCTGTAATTAGTGAGCTCACTAATGGCCGGCAGCAGTCAGCTTTTACAATGCCTCTCGTTGCAAAGGCAGAAATTCGGACGATAGCCGGTCAGACTCACTATTTTTTATAGGTACATGGTGGAACTTCAATGTCTATTTAATTAATCGACGTGCCAGCCGTGCTTGATGTCTAGACGTGTGTTTTTAAGTACATCGGGAGGAACTGTTGCCTGTAAAAAAGGAACTGTTCCACTAACTTTTATGTGGGCATTCTTTTGTGTCTAAGTTGTTTGTGGAAGTTTTCTACTGTCACGTTGCTGGTCTATGTGATAAGTATCGATTTGGTATTATTTATAAACTGAATGTAGCTCTTTTACTTTGGAAGAATATAGTGCCCTATAACTTAATGTATATAAGTTATCAGATTTCAAATGAGCAGTCATCAACACCATCTTCAGTAAGTTCAATTAAGGCCTTCCAAGAATTTCTACAAGTATCTATTAGAAGCAGCCAGTTTTCAATGACTTTTTAAAGCCTTTATTAGGTTGTTAGAAATATAATTTCAACACAATACAGACCCGCAATGTATTTAAGTAATATTCTACAGAATATGAATTTTGTTGTTTTAATTATCCATTGAATAGAGAATGTAATCAGGATTTATGCAATCGCAGGAAGAAAACTCGATGCATGGTAATAGGATATGAGTGCATAATATTGTTTCGTGTTTGCCTGATGCGCCTGGCTTCAGCCGTTGCAAACAGCTGTAATTATCATTTAACATATAATTATTGTTAGATTGTTTACTCACCCATATTGTTATGATAATGTTGGTTATACTTTAATACAGTTTCGTAATACTGCGATTTATGATTTATAATTATATGCAAATTATTGCAATTTAAATTAAAAAAATAATTAAAAATTCCCTGGTAATATTCTATACGTAAGACAAAAAATGATTTTGTTGTAAGTTTTACAATTGATAAAATATATTTTCGAAGCGCATTTCTATAGTCAGCATCTGTAAGCAATATATTTACATTCTGCTCTTGAAATGCAAATCATATGCCGGTGTTTATTTATAAAAAAATACAAACGAACCCAACACTTTAAAAAACACAATAAATTGTAAAAAGAGAGATGATTGCGAGAATTTGTCGAAATAACGTAAAGCTTGTGCATTTTGATCAGCGCGTCCCGAAGTGAGACGTGATAAAACAGTGTTGTGAAATTTGACTCGGCTGATCCCTGATACATACTCGCTTATAAAGGTAGTTACTCACGTTTGTGATATGGTACGTGTGTGCTCCGCTTAGATCGTGTGAGAACACAATTTTCGCGTTGCAGACACGTCTCCCGCTACGAAGTGCGAACAATGCGACACGTCCCGCCGGCTGGTTACGTCTAATCAACACTCAGGTAATAAAAATAAAGCCATTGCGCCGTTTGATTTAGCTCCTACGACGTGAGCTTATACGCAATTTAACATTTTACACGTACCCTCGTTTCGTGTTTCGGTTGCGCTCTACTTTCCGTGCTACTTTGATGCTTCCTTATTATAGTCTAGCGTCTTTGTTTCTGTACAAAATGTATACTAAGTTATCTGCCGCGTAGGGTTTTGAACATATATTTTATTATAATAGATTATATTATCATTAAAATCTGGTTAAATATGTGCCAAAGTTCACTGTAAAAAAGAATATAATTATAATATGCTACAAATGTTTAGTAACATTCTAATGCTTAAAAAAATATAAAATAAACTTCAACAAATATATACCACTGATATTGATAAAATATTAATATTAAATAAATATATAGATAGTAATAATGAAAATAGATCGCTTCAGGTCCACTAATATTGTGAGAGAAATTTCAAAATATCACCGTTCCAGGTTCAACAAATACCGTCGTCTTAAAAAGCATTGAAAGTAAATGGACTTGGCAGATGTTTTAAAAATATCTTGCAGTAAGTGAGTCGGTGTTGGATTCAGGGCGCCACTAACTGCGAGCCCGCAACCCTCCTATTATTGAATTTTCTTAGCCTTAGCTCGGATTTTCCAATAAGTGAAGTGCTTTATAGCTTTCAA
Source organism: Hyles vespertilio (assembly GCA_009982885.2). NCBI lineage: Eukaryota > Metazoa > Arthropoda > Insecta > Lepidoptera > Sphingidae > Hyles > Hyles vespertilio. The sequence goes on along the minus strand of CM042808.1, from coordinate 13,747,721 downwards.
AATGTAGTCTGGCATAAGGAAACCCAGTAACGACGTATGGGGACAAATATTGAGTCGACGAGATTTTTGTATCCTTTTTCCATTCATCCTTCAGCCAAAGGAAGTCCACTGCTGAGCATAGGCCTCCCCCAATGATTTCTACAGAGACCTGTTGGAGGCAGCCTGCATCCAGCGACGTCCCGCGACCTTTACCAGGTCATCTGACCACCTTGTGGGTGGACGTCCCACGCTGCGCTTTCCGCTACGTGGCATCCATTCGAGCACATTCCGACCCCATCGGTCATCAGATCTCCGCGCTATGTGCCCTGCCCATTGCCACTTCAACTTGCTAATCCGGTGGGCTATGTCGGTTATTTTAGTTCTCCTACGGATCTCCTCATTTCTGATTCGATCTCGTAGGGAAACCCCGAGCATAGCCCTCTCCATAGCTCGTTGAGTGACTGAGCTTCCTAATAAGGCCCATAGTGAGAGGCCACGTCTCGGTGCCGTAAGTCATCACTGGCAACACACAACTATCGAAGACTTTCGATTTAAGGCACTGAGGTATTTTGGACGAGAAGACGTCGCGTAGTTTCCTGAACGCTGCCCGACCGAGTTGGATTCGACGATTGACCTCTCTCTCGAAGTTGGACCTGCCTAACCGGACCGCTTGTCCTAAATAGACATATTCGTCAACAACTTCAAGAGTCGAGCCCCCAACACCGATGGGGGTGGGCACAACATGGATATTCGACATGATCTTCGTTTTGTCCATTGACTCGATTGAGGTCTTCGAGCATAGTGCTAAGGTCTTCCAGCGATTCTGCCAAGACTACAATATCGTCGGCAAACCGAAGGTGAGTGATATACTCGCCGGTGATGTTGATGCCGAATCCATTCCATTGCAAGAGCTTGAAGGCATTTTCCAGCGCGGCAGTGAACAGTTTCGGAGATATGACATCTCCCTGTCTCACGCCTCTCTGTAGTGGAATAGCCTCCGTACTCTGATCTTGTTCTCGGACCGACATGGTGGCGTTGTTGTATATACACTTCAACACTTCGATGTACTGATAGTCGATATGGCACCGTTGGAGAGACTGTAGCACAGCCCAAGTCTCGATCGAATCAAAGGCTTTCTCATAGTCCACAAACGCTAAACAAAACGGCAAGTTATATTCCTCGGTTTTTTGTATAACTTGCCGAAGCGTATGGATATGGTCTATGGTACTAAAGCCTTTTCGGAAACCGGCTTGTTCGGGAGGCTGGAAGTCATCAAACCTGCGTTCGAGACGATTTGTGATGACCCTCGAAAACAACTTATAGACATGGCTCAGGAGCGAGATGGGCCTGTAGTTCTTCAGCAAAGTGTTATCACCTTTTTTGAATAACAGTACCACCACGCTCGTGCTCCATGCCTCTGGCGTTGAGCCCTCGAGGAGAACGGAATTGAAGAGCCTCTGAAGGACTTTCAGTATCGGCGTTCCGCCCGCTTTCAGAAGCTCTAAAGTGATTCCGTCCTCGCCCGGCGCCTTGTTGTTTTTAAGTTGCTTCAGGGCCATCGCAATCTCACACAGGCTGATGTCCGGGATATCATCGCTAAAGTGTCGGATCAACTCGGCTCTCGGGTCTTCGGCCGAGCTAACAGCAGGTTGGGCAACCGAGGTGTAAAGCTGTCCGTAGAACCTCTCGATCTCCCTTAATACCTCTGCCCTCGTCGATACCACGCGGCCGTCGTCCGTCTTCAGCCTAGACAATTGGCTTTGCCCAATAGACAAGTCTCTTGCAAACCTTTTTAATTAAGTTAAAATATTTTTGCAGATTAATATAAAATGTAATGTTTTTTTATGCTTTATTCACTAAGTTACATTATTTCATGAATGAACAAAGCTTTCAAACGTTGTGTAATACATATTCATTTTTTGCATTTAAAAATATCATTGGAATAACTATTTGTGTACCATTTCCTATTTTACACCTTTCCTAACATGCACTATTTTCAATTAAGCTCTAACTCACTACAGCGGGATAGCAAATTGTTCTGTTGTGTTCGACATTCAATTGTGGAGCAAAGCCGAGCTAATAAATTGTCGGAGTGTCAAAAATAAACAGTGACACCTCAAACAGCGATCGTCACCTGACCCGGGGAGCCACGCACCGCCTCCGCAGCGCGGCGCGGCGCCGCGGCGTGGTGTGCGCCCCGCGCGGCCCGCCCGGCGCCCGGCCGCATCGCAAACACACTCCGAGCCGGATTGAAACGACGCTCCTTCCACCACACCTGTCGTCTTACAAACTTTATTGCGTACCGTCTTCATTAACTGGAGTTTCTTTGAAGTTTTAGCAGACATTTTCACTACACGATTCGTCTGTCTACTACCCGAGCTTAATTAATTTATAAAACATTTTCTTGTGATTTAATGCTTCAACGTGACATGATAATAACAAAGGATCTGCTACTATGATGCTTATATTATCAAACACGGATACATTATCTAAGACTTTATAGGAATATTATATCAGCATTAAATATATTAATTAGATCAAATTCCTATTAATAATTAGGTACGCTGAGCGTAAGTTTAATCCCACCTTTTAGAATTTATATCTCCCAGGTCCCGATCCATAAATTGAAAATCCAAAGTAACATTAGAGTATTCTCGAGGGGCGGACTTTTGCTTGGCGAATATACCTGTAAGTATAGAATGTAGAAATCTCCGCAAAAAGAATCAGCGATGGAAAAATAAAATAAGACTAACATGAAACACCTAAAGTGGCCTGTGATGGCCCATGGGAAATCATAAGAGAAAAATCTGTGTGATTCTAACATTCTTGTACGTAAACAATTTATTCGATATTTTGTTTTTGTTTCAGATAAATTAGGGATAACTTTGCTTACCTACTCATAATACACATTATAGAGTTTTTTAGCATTTAGATTTTTTCTTTCCTTTTAAGAAGGTAGTATAAACATAAAGCGCAAAGCGTTTTGATGCTGTTGTGGTGCTTATTCTGCGTCGGCTTTCAGTTTAAAAAGGAAATTTCTTTACGGGTGTTGTCTAAAGCTATTTAACTTTAGGGAAGTTTTTTGTTTTATTAGAAAGTGCATTAAGTTGGCAACACCATTTGGACGTCTTATCCCGGGCATAAACCTATATTCTGATCCGCTTACCGACCCGCCGTCACGAGCTTAGCTAATGGACTAGATATTTGAGTAAACCAACGTATAATACTTATATTTATGTTTATTAAATACACCACTTTATGTCCGTTATTAAAATTGTACATTTTAAAACAATCATATGGAAGTAATAAACAACTTCTTCAGTCTTCTTAATAATAAAATGTATTCATAAAAATATACTATATTATGATAAGACTTAAAAAGGCATTCTTGTCTCGATTTATGTAACGATACCAAATAAAAAATGCATGTTAATTTAACATTGTACTTAACCATCTTTCAAGGTATGTATACAGGGTATATCAAGACTGCTACCGAAAACGAAGCCGGGTGGTAGTTTAAGCGACTTCAGACACAATGCAACAGAAAAAGTTGCAAAAAAAAGCGACAATTTTTTTTTGTTATTTTTTTTCCTATGGCCATATTTGGGTGGTAAATACATTTTTTCCTAAAATAATAGTGTATACCCTTTTATTTATAAATACTCTAAGGTATAAAAGAGTTTAAATTATTATTTTAGCAAAAACTATGGATTTACCACCCAAAAATGACGATATTTAAAAAATCATAAAAAATCATCGTCGCGTTTCTTTGCGGAGTCTCTAAAACTACCACCCGGCTTCGTTTTCGGTAGCAGTCTTGAGATACCCGGTATAATGACTACGAATATAACTAGTGACGTTTTTATGAAATGACGTTGTCCGTAGCATGTCCCCTGACGCTTTAATTAAGGTAAAATTTAAGTGTTCCTCGATGGACGGCGACACGGCGGCCATGAAACTTGTTGAAATATGCATCAAAGGACACGGCAAATTGAACGCATAACGAACAAGCCCAATCGCCGATGGACCGTGAATGAATTCACGTAGTCTACTATATATTGACGGGAAAACTAAAGTCAACATACATGAGGCGTATTCCTGGTACACTGCAACACACCACACAGTACATGTGCAATCAAAACGCACGCAGATATTTTTCCAGCTCTATTTATACTGTCTTCTTCTTTTTGTTATTCGCTAAAAGGTTGCTGGAGTATAAAATTTTTCATTCCAATAGAAAATTCTATTTTAATGGAAATGCATTATCCAATGATTTAATATTGTAAGTATATACTTACCTGTACTTTCAAAATAACAATAAAAATGATGACATTGTTAATTAATTTAAAATAACTTGATATTGGTTCTACTAAGCGCAATTTAGCTGTGGAGTTGACACTAGACACATATTTCCTAGATATTATATGTAGTAAGAATGTTGTACAGTTTTCAATCTGGATGGTAGATAGCGTGCATCCGGTTCCGGTAGAGAAGCGACTACTTTCCGCCCTCTGCGATATAGAACGGTTGAATCAACCCTTTCCTATTTCACCCTTAGCGTCTCATTATTTTTACACTGGAAGATCTCAAATAAATTATAAAAGACACTTTAAGTGTTTTGCTTTAATGTTATCATGCTTTCTTCACGTTAGAAAAGGCTTGACATTAACAAATTATGAAGTCTTTTTAGATGAATTTATATCCATGTAAATGTGCTGGTTTGATAAAAGGTAAACAAGCATACCCACTTCAAGGTATCAAACGATCTCAAGGAAGAAGTTCCGACATGATATGACAACAAAGTTATTATATGATCACTATGGAAATGCTCAGGGAGACTGCAATCGGAGGGGACAGCCGAGCCATCCTTGAGGGCTCATTTGTCGTCACGATAACAACGTAATTGAGTTCAATTGTTATCAGATTAAGGATTCGGTCTTTGTGTCTAGACTTATTATAAGACAGTGTTTTCCAATGTTTTGTATTGGTCCACGTTTTAGATCACGTCTGTTAAAAGAGCGCGGATACAATACAAATAAAAATGAAAGGCGCGGTTCAGTCCGTAATTGGTGGTTGTTATGTTTTCCCTTATTATCTTCGGTACTGAGCTTTAAATGAAATGCGGGATCACGCGCCTATCGTCCAGCCGCCAATTCATCGGCAGGATATCGACGCCATTCTAGCAAATAGGCCGAAATGAACACGCATTCTCGTTTGGTGAGCGCCTGCCTGGCGGCGAACTTCTCTCTATTACGTATTACCCAAATAGAATCGCTTCGGTTATGATATTTCGGACTATTGCTGAGATTTAGAAAACTTGCTTTACGTGCTTTTGCAAATTCCAATGTTAGGATATTTTATTCGGCCACTTTAGTAAATGCGTCTAGTATTGGAAAAATAGGATGTGGATTGTGGGATGTGGCATTCAGAGATATTTCCTTTATGAATTTCAAATACGTTAGGCTGTATTTTACGATCGTGAATATCCAACTTGCCGTGGCATCATTGAGAATGACTGTGTAAAGAACAAAGTACATAATTTTAATGTGATGTAAGTTGTGGCCGGAATATTAATTATAAGTTTAGCCAAAATACCAAAGTCAAGTAATTTTTGGGTGTTTTATTTGGTGGTGTTAGTTAGTAGCTACCAACGGAGAAGAAACTGTCTATTGTAGAGTATGATGTTTACGTACATAACGAGGTATTATTTTGTGTAGACCGCAATAACTTTGGGATACCGTTTTTAATATTTCAAATTCTATCTTTAGTTTAGTCACAAATAAAAAACAAGGATTTACGAAACAAACTCGTCGCGAATAAGGCTGCGGATAAGTAAAGCGGGGTATTAAACTGGGTTTATAAACCGCAGTGTGCAAAAGATAGGTGCCATTTCTCCAACTATTTACAGCGAACAGATTCAACCAAGTTTTAGTGGCTCGTAGAGATAGAACGCTGAATTGAAAGCTGCCCCTTTGTTGCCGTCTTACAAATATTAGAGTATTTTTATGAACGTTCTAAGATTTGCTTTGCTGATAACTTTGATTTTCTTTATACAAACTTTTTGTTTTCCTAATAAATAAACTTTCGGTGTTGCTGACACAAAGGCCTGGTGAATTATTTTTTTTCATAAGGTGCGGGTAAATGATGTTCTTGTTTCAAGTGCGTGGTGGCCTGTTGGTAAACGGACTAGACGCGACTGCCAACATGTTCACGGTGGTCGCGGGTTCGAATCCCAGGGCACACCTCTGACTTTCGGAGTCATGTGTGTATTGATAGTCAATCACCACGCACTAAAACGGCGAAGGAAAATATCGTGAGGAAACCTACATACCATAGCGATTTATAAAAAAGTTCTATGGTATGTAAGTCCGCCAACCCGCACTAGGCCAGCGTGGTGGACTATATGGCCTAACCACTCTCAATCGTACTCTCGATTGTAGAGGAGGCCCGTGCCCTGCAGTGGGACGTATATGGGCTGATACAGAAATGATGTTCTTATCTACACACATTTAAAATGTTTTAGTACACACATTTAAAATGTTCTAGGAAGTTATTTCAGTATTATATTGTACTTTTTTCCCTTTATTAATAATTCATTTTTAATTGATCATGAGTCTAACTTTTTTTTTTATTGCAGTGAATGGCGAGACGAGCGTGCCGTTCGCCTGATGGTAAGCGATACGACCGCTCATGAACAGTAGTACAACCAAACAACACCTTGAGTTACAAAGCAATGCTTGGCATTCCACTGCGCTCGCCATACTGAGACATAAGATGTTAAGTCTCAATATGTCCAGTAGTTACTCTGGCTACAATGTCCTTCAATCCGAAACACAACAGTGCATTTAAACTGCTGTTTGACGGGAGAAATAGACATTGCGGTGGTACCCACCCAGGCAGCCTCTCACATATGAGAGACCTACCACCAGTAACATAGTAACACCAGTACATTCTGTTTCATATTTTTACGTCTGAATGCAAACGGCTCAGTTGTTTTAAAATATTAATAACCACGAAATAAAATCCATAAAGATCCGATATAAAGTAGTAAATGAAAGCAAATAATCCAGTATGTAATGACTAATGGCATAAACGGCTTTTAAGCCCACTGTGGCGGTCTCCAGGGAGGCGGGAATTATGAAGACTGCTCGGCTCGGCCCGGCTGCCCGTTTATTTGTACAACAAGCCAACAATGCCGGCGAGATCAAAGACCGCTACCGGAATTAATTTGCGAGCGCTATCTCTCGCCCCTTGCCACCCAGAATCCCCAAGAACATGATAAGCCCGAAAAAATATTTCACTTTTACCACTCTAATACATTTACAGCGCGCAGTTGTCCTGGTTAGAACCGTTTAATACCAATCATAATGATTTTTTCTGTAATTATTATGCTATAACTTGAAATAAAAAAATCTGTAACAGTCTTGTTATGTTCTATCATTAATTTGTTAAGCTTCATTGCTATTATACATGATGATTTCATAATTAATACATACTATTAATACTGGTGAAAGTAATTTAAATCAGTAATTTCAGTGCGTATCGTGTTTGTTAGTAATAATTAAAACAACTTCACACACTACATGAAAGTTACAAATCTGACTAATGGATGGGCGAGTACATATGCAGCTAGAAGCAAACGCAATGTGTTTGCCTAGATACGGCACTGCATCATGTGTTCGCATGGGATTAAGCGGAATAAGAGATGCTCTGTTTGGTCACAAATAATTCACCACATACGTGTGTATTAACGTAAATGGGACTATCCGGCTAGCCGAAGTTTGGACCATTAATTGTGTCGTTATCTAAATGTAGTTATTATTGTTAAACTTGTTGTTGCCTCAGCGGCTCGTGAAGTTGAAAAAAATACGGTCTTTTGGTTGAAAACAACGTTGTAAGTATATGTTTAATTAATTTTATTCTACAGTTAGATTCTCCAACACTATTGTGGGTTACTGTAATCATCATTACCACTACAGTGTAAAGATACAATAAGGAGAAAAGACGGGCACAGTCCAAAGTTGCATCCGTAGATTCCACGAAGCGGTTGTCGTCGCGAGATAGCGGGTTTCGCCCGTAAAAGACAATCCGCTAGTTTACTCTGAAAACTCACTACAAAATTACTTTCACGACTTTATTGTTGTAGAGTTATTATCTCTGGAAAGTTTGCTGTGTTAATATTACATTTTTAGATAAGAATTGTTTTCTTTGTAAGAAGCGCTTTTAAAATTGCATTTAAAAGCGCAAAAAATTTTAAGAATAAAAACTTCAATTGCTAAATTGAAAAGCAATACGAACAATATAAATAATGAATTTGATGCGTGATACGATGTTAATGAATTATTGACGAGCGAGTAAAGAAATCAATGCACCTTCGTGAAAAATAAATAAATCCCTAATAGAGGGCATGTTTGTGTCCATTAAACGAATATGTGTTCAAATGTGAGTCCGTGTTCTGTCTGCATGGTGTATAGTACAGTACATTTACACATCCAATTTTAATGTGAATACGCAAATCGAGAATAAACATGCACTATTCACTAAAAGTTGTTATAGCGAACATGGCGTCAAATTTATGAAATACAGAAATATTACAGTGTTTCCTAAAATTTGCATAAGTATGTTATTTTATGGCGTCGTCACGGCGTCTAAGCGCTGTGAATTTTCATGCTGGTGCAGGGAGATAGGATAAAGCCAACAGTATCATGCATAGAATAACTACAAATCTTATCAAAAGCACCTATGAAACTTCTAAAGTTTTCATACAAGTACTTAAAGATGTTTTCTCGTTTTATTTGCGTTGGTGGAGTAAGAGCATATTTTCTCTCAATTTGGAGTTTGTATTTCCAATTTCGTACACTCATTATATCGTTAGCCAACTGAACCGTTTCTAATTAGCGTAAAACACGCCACACTGAATACTTACATGAAAATAGGCTTATGTCAACAATTAAATTATTATAGTAGTAAGTATACCACAATAATTTAGCAATTTGTGAAATTATTTCGAACAACAAAGATACGTTATTAGTAAAAGTACAGTTCCGTTTTCTCTCTCAGGGTTCCTAACTTCCAAGCGAGGAACAAGAAGTTTCATTTACAGATGAAAATTGGCCGCATCAAAATTTTAGTTGCAAATCCGAAGTGAAGACATGAATTTTTAATGGCACGATATGTTTCTGAAATGTAGCGGCTGAGATTGTGTTTTTGAGTGTTGAAACAGATTGCAGCACGTTAACAATAAGAATGAGTTTTCTCTTGGAGCGATACAAGGAACGTCGGCCGTCTGTCGAGGCAATATGTTAGGTTAATGGGCAGTCCTTTGGATTGCACTTGATTAAGTTGATCCCTGATAACTACACGCCGGGCCTATCAAACAATCGGTCAAACCAGCCAACCGATAATGGAACCAAGGAACGATTTTTTCATTTGTTTGTTTAATTAGTAGGATTTACGAGTAACATTAATGAATTGAAGAACAGAAAAGTACCATCATCTTCTGTTTCGTTTGCTGAACAAACGCTAAGAATTGTTCATAGTGAAAAGCAACAAAAAACCTTGTATATCTGGTAATTCTTTTTTTAAATCACCAAGTATCTACAATAATTTCAGAATTCAAAAATAGAACTAATAGTCCGGTCATTTTAGACATTTGAAATAACAAAAATTCCGACAGAGCCAAATTTTTGTGGACAGCTTGGGTTCACCATTAGAAAGAAATATTCAAAAGTCCCCATCGATCCCATGTGTGCTTAAAAAGTTATTCGGGGTCAAATGTCAAAATTTCAGATTTTTTGGATTTTTCTCGAAGATGGCAAGTTTTTTCGAAAAATAACCTCAGACCAAATTTGTAGATCCGAAAATTCTCGACAAAAAAGTTTCAGTTATTTTTTTTTCTAAGAGTCACCATTTCTGAGATATCGCGACTGCAAGAGTAACGTTATACATGATATGCACACATTTCCACGCCACCTGTGAGGTAGTGTACTCGACGCGTTTTTTTTTAACGTGGTTTCCCCAGTAGGCCTACTCCACGCGCTGTCAAGATGTAAATTTCAGGGAAAATTCTATTCTAAATGCATAATGAATATTGATATTGATATTGATATTGATTTTTATTGGGTATTGAGTTTAAGTGTAGTTCTGATTTATTTTCATATTTTAGTCTGATTCATACTCTTCAAAGTCTACTTCATATAGTCATGTCTTATATAATCAGCTGTTTCTTCATCAAAATCACATAAGCCTTTCTCTATTGTATTCAATTCAACATTTGAACAAGACTGACCTCGGCAATTTGTACACGCTAGAGAACATAGTAACCCTACTTTCTTGCAGCCACATTTGCCGCTGCAGTCTTTTTTGCAATTACAAAAAATGGAATTAAGAAGTTTCCTGGAGCGGGTGGCAGTAAAGTTTGAATCGGTACCAAAGTATTATCTATTCTTTTCCAACCCCAGTCTTCCGGGTTCAATTGATTGCCTAGCCACGTCTGAACTTGATAATATACCCAATACAAATGTTGAATAGCAGATGCCGATGTTGGAGGAAGACATGACAGTTGTACTTGCTTCTTGTTTCGTGTATTTTTGACAAAGGTTGAATATCGGTGTTTATCAACGCAATCAATTTTTTTTGGAGCTCCATAAACAGCAAGAAGAACGTGAATTCCTTTGGTAATTATTGTTTGAGGTAAAGAATCAGAGTCTGTAAATACTTTTGCGCAGTCTTTTTTGCAATTGCAAAAAAGATTGCAGCGGCAAATGTGGCTGCAAGTAGGGTTACTATGTTCACTAGCGTGTACGAATTGCCGAGGTCAGTCTTGTTCAAATGTTGAATTGAATACAATAGAGCAGGGGTTCCCAATCTTTTTCAGTCGGCGGCGCACTTACAAGTTTAGTATTTTGTCACGACTCCCTTAGCTATGTACCTTAGCTATGTAGTTGATATTGACAGTCAAAATAAATAGGTACCTACAATAATAGTAGTTAGATAGATAGGTACAGAAAAATAAAAATACTCAATTTAAAACTGACTTGAAATATATTTGTGACGAATTTTAATTGAAAGAGATAATTTAAAAATCAATACTGAATCACAAAAACATTCAGTCAAATCAATGTGAAGGGTCAAGGCGTGGGCGGGGAAAGTTATGGATGCGTGAGCATGAGTTCGAAACCGGTTACAAATGAACGAGCGTATGTAAGTAGTTACTTGGGAAATGAGCCCTCAAAATATTGTTAAAAATATTCATGGTTTCGGAAAATTATTAAAATGGGGGATCGGCTCACGGCGCCCCTTCTTACTTACTGCGGCGCACCGGGGTGCCGCGGCGCACACTTTGGGAACCCCTGCAATAGAGGAAGGCTTATGTGATTTTGATGAAGAAACAGCTGATTCATCTTCATTTGAACAATTTTTGAACATCCAGGAAGAGGAAGAAGGAGAAATCAAAGAAGACATGACTATTGAAGTAGACTTTGAGGAGTATGAATCAGACTAAAATAAGAAAATAAATCAGAACTACACTTAAACTCAATACCCAATAAAAACCAATATCAATATCAATATTCATTATGCATTTAGAATAGAATTTTCCCTGAAATTTACATCTTGACAGCGCGTGGAGTAGGCCTACTGGGGAAACCACGTTAAAAAAAAATGCGTCGAGTACACTACCTCACAGGTGGCGTGGAAATGTGTGCATATCATGTATAACGTTACTCTTGCAGTCGCGATATCTCAGAAATGGTGACTCTTAGAAAAAAAATGACAAACTTTTTTGTCGAGAATTTTTGGATCTACAAATTTGGTCTGAGGTTATTTTTCGAAAAAACTTGCCATCTTCGAGAAAAATCCAAAAAACTGAAATTTTGACATTTGACCCCGAATAACTTTTTTAGCACACATGGGATCGATGGGGACTTTTGAAGATTTCTTTCCGATGGTAAACCCAAGCTGTCCACAAAAATTTGGCTCTGTCGGAATTTTTATTATTTGACCACTATTTTTATGTCTAAAATGACCGGACTATAATAGTTGATGCTATGTTACAGAAGAATATCATAGTAAATACATACGCAGAGGCATTTTTAATAATGAGATATAATGTTGGTTGGTGTACCTAAATATATCAGCAACTTTATAAATATTTTTAGTATTCAAGGGAGTTTCAACTCTTATCTGTTATACATATTTTCAGACTTATGTTTTTATGTACGTATGTTATTATTTTAGTATATATTTTAAACATTATTGTACAGTAAATCATTAATATATTTAGTCAAATAATTCTTGTGAAATTATTTCATGTTTTTTTGTCCCTTGAATATCGATCTAAATAGTAATTACCTGATTTAAATATCTAAAATAGTCTATAATCTAGTTTTAAGCCATGCGCTATCTTTTTACTCATTAATTAATAAAGTTATAAACTTAATAGATTTATTAATGAAAAATGACGTCTTTGAGTAGATCCCAAGGGTTAATCTGCGTAAATAGCCCACCATCCTGTTAAATAGTCGAGGCACATCGCGTGATGGCGCGGAGAGTTCTTCATTAAGTCGATATCCAAGGAGCAGCGTACCGCGAAATAGCTCTTATAAACATTTATTTTGTTCAACATTTTTGTTCTTCGAGTAGCTCTTCATATCTTTATTAAAGGACGATGAATGGGTTCTAAATACCTAAACAAAGTAAATTGATTCATGTTATAATGATTTTCACGAGAGTATTTTTAAAAGTAGATGGTAACTTTATACTAATATCTCAAGTCTTGAATCTTAGAATGTGACAGAAAGCATGATGATCCTGATTCAAATCAAAGCAAGAAGTAATTCATAAATGAACCCATATACCACCATTACACCAATACGTTTGATGTGCTCGAGTGCACGGGTTTCATTAAATGTAAATCCTAATATTCCTTTGCCGGAGCTCTGCAAATACAATTACTGAACCACGCTCATACGTTAACAGATTGCATTCGACATAAATCACAGTCCGTGCGAATAGCGGTACAGCAATAGTAAACACGTATTAGGCCAGTTAGGGGACGTCTACCTCGTGAGATGTGGCTGATAGGGGCCGATTGACGTCCCTTTACCCTCCTCCGATTGATTTAGCTTTATGGCTAGTAATAAATTTACACATTTATCGTTATAGACTTAATATAATAAGTTCAGTACATACATTTAAGGATAGTAGGCTTTCTTAAGAAATTGGATTTCAGTTTAGTGTCATTTAAGACATCAGAGTAACACTTGGGGAGTATATATTGACGCAAGTCGTTGTCGGATACTGGAATTGTGTCTGGAGTGTTTTTACGACTACTGTTTGTCGTCGTGTAATACCGTCTTTACTGTCTGAAGTGTATTTCAGGCCATTACATCGATTTTACGTAACGTGAGTGACTGGTGGAAAGCGGGAGGAGACATTTCGTTAGACAAATTGCATTGTGAACTGGAAAGTTGTCTGTAACGTTTGCCGTGTACCTATTATTATAGCTATTATTTCGTTCCAAGTTCCGGGAGTAATGAATGTAAATTGTATTTATAGGGAGTAACCGTCCGCGGGCGTCTGCGAAGTTGTAACCGAACAAAGGGCGTTGAAGACGGGCAGAGTAAACAAGTTGCAATAAGTTTCACGGTGAACCTTACATTTACTCACTCTTCACCTTACTGTACCTCGCTGCCTCGCTAAATGCCATTATTAATGTCTGTCCTTTATAAAAAAGTTTACTTAATTATTTTGTAGCAGGCGCGGTCGCGCGTTGCGGACCCTACTTTCTATGAACCCCTGTATAAAAGAGTCTACGTGCCTATTTATATGTCATGAAATAATATTAAAAGTCTTCCATAAAATCTGAGTGAAATTCGTGCCACTAACTGAATTATTTATGTTATACGAGTGTTGTTTTATGGTTAATTTCACTTGAAAAATAAACAGTCGGGGAACGTAAATGAACATGCCATAGATATTGGGGAAAAAATCGCCACGTCTAGATAAGAGCGAGCGCGGTTGTAACGATTCAATTTTCCGCTCGGACCGCGACCGCGGCGTCCTTTTCACTTTCACCACTGTAATATTTCTTCGGATAAAATTCTTTGCACATGTTTTTATTACATCGTTATCTTTTAAAAGCGCTGAATGTTTATTACAAACACAAAGTATGATCCCTAGGCGTGTAAACGGCAAAAAAATAAATTAAATTCAACGTGCTTTAATGTTTTTAAGTTGGTGAACCCGTGAGAACTGCAAGCGTTAATGACTGTCATTACATTTTCACCATACATACATAACGACCCTCCATCCGCCTGGCGCACTGAGCTCCTACTCGCCCCCCACACCACGCGCCCATGCCAACTCCGGATCATAATCCAAACTAGCCCCGTGGACACAACACTACATTACTGAGCAAATTCGTTTACGAAACCCTTAATTGATATTGCACGTAGTCAGAGCACAACGTACCACGTACAACTTTAGACGAGAAATTACTATGGAATGTTTGTACAATACAAAGCATATTAATATTTATAAACTAATTAGGTTTGCCTTTGTTCTATAATTTGACTGTAAATGCATACCCAACAATCAATAGGTGGAGGACCAGACCTATATTAATATTATATTTATTGATTTCAATTGAACTTAGTGCATAATGTGTATACAATCTCCTAAAGGACCAAATTAAATTTGGCAGAAATAAACTCAATTCGAAGGATAAATAAAGTCATGCTTATGTGATGTGTTTCTTTAGTCTCATATGTTAGAACCATGCGCATAATTTTACCATAAATGTTTGGTACTCATTGGCATGCATAAAATATACACACATGTTTTTTGTAAGACAAACGCTTATTGCGCATACTACATGTAACCTAAAATTTAGATACAATGAAAATGTTGGAATCTGTGGTAATACGAAACCACTTTGCTGCTAAAACGGGCATGGCATGGGCGGCAAGCTTAATCTTTTGTACTGTTTATTGGTAAACTATTTAATCTACATAGAATATTTATTATTTTAAATATGCTAAGCATTGTGCTAAGAGGTAAGAGGTTTTATTTGTTGTAAAAAATGTCCTTAAAATCAACTAGTCATGTCATTATGCCTTACATAATTTTATTTATTATTATTATCCTTTATCATAAACCGATTTCAATATATTATATGGGTGAAATATATTAGTAACATTCATAATTATAAACGTTGTAATAGAAGTGAATGAAATTTCCAATTTCATGTTTCTTTAATGGACCCTTCGTGTAATTTGAAGCCTTTCATTTCATTTTTGGGGCTGGGTTTGTGGATAAAATACATTTTAATTGAACTAATATCCTGGTTGAAATGAAAATAATTGATTTTGTGTAGTTTGGCAATTTTATAACAGGTTCGTAATAAATTTAATAAATATATGTTTTAATGACTTATGCCTGTTAAAAGTGAATGAAAAATATATAACATTGACCACCTGACAAAATCAGAATTAAGGAAAGTTTGGTGGAATTTAACATTATTTATATGTAAGTATTTGTACTGAGATACGTTGTCGACTTGAAAATAATATTACGAATAAAATTCTTGATTTTTGAGGCTTGAAAACGCGACTCATCGTACCTTTCCGCGGATATGGACAGATTATGAATCACAAAATATCTCATTCTCATTAAATAGGATCCACGGTATGGCGTTTATTTTTTACTTCAATAACAGATATATAACTAGTCTTTAGTTAGAAATATTAGCTAAATGGAAACATTTGTGTTCAGTTTGCAAATTAATTCCAAAGGGATGCGGCTAGATTCTCAGGCTACAATAAAACGTATTTGATATATGTAGAACATCCAAAATTATGGAAGCAATCTCGTAAATACCCTGTACAATGTATTTTACGGCGAGGATTACACAGTGTCGCCAGGTTTAAATCATTTAATGCCCTCACATCTCGTCTATTACTTTGTTTTTGTTCTTCTGAACCATTTACACATTGTTAGCGGCCATCTTTGCGTCTTTATTATCACTTTTATGGCTTTATCTGAGCGCAAATTGCCGATAAGTTAATGGATCTATTACATCGTTGTATTAATCTATGTTCTATTAATATTAGGATTTATAGGTCCCGCGTTTATGGGTCAACAATTTGATGAACATTGAATAGTCTTCTGTTTAATTAAAGAAGAATTTTCTTGATGTTTCATATATTTTATTTTTATTACCTTTTTTCCTTGAATATTGAATTATTATCAGAGCACATAACGTTTTACTATTAACCATATAAAAGAATGTATATTATTGAGACCCAAAACATTGGGAAATGTTGCATGTATTTCAGTTTGGCAGGTAAAGTGAAAACCGTATGTACAATGGGTGGCGGCAAAGCATTCCATCGGCCGGGGTCGCTCCGAGGCAGCGGAGACTGAGCAATTACCACAATTTGCAATTAATTACACGGTGGCACTGACCACCGCCCTCCATTCATCTAACTTGTTTATTCACACGTAGTTAAATTACTATTACATTACATTCAAGGCTATATTGAAATTTTAAACTACGTGTTCCAAATTATGTTATTTAATATTAACAAAATATTTAGTGCTTTCTATCGTAATTTATATTTATTTACAATACGGCTCTAGAACACCCGTTCTGTTCTAATTGTTTAGGTTTGAAATTTTATAATCCTACTAATATTATAAATGCGTAAATTTGTGTATTTGTTACCTCTTCACGCTCAAATCACTGGACCAATTTTGATGAAATTTGGTATGGAGGTAGCTGACACCCCGGCACACATATACTTCTTTTAATCGTGACAAAATATAGTGTTCTCGTTGGATATGCACGGAATTGAAATATACTCGATACTTACACAAACTCAAAGGAATCGGATGGAAAGTTCAGAGTTTGGTAAATATTTTCGAAATATTTTCTAAAGTGGACTGGACTCAAAAAGTATCTGCACCTGGGCGAAGCCGGGTCGGACCGCTAGTTATTTATAAACATGAGTGTAAAATCTAATTTAATTAGTTGTGTTTGAAACGTTACTATAATTAAGCTAACGTTGTGTAATATTTGCTGTACATACCGAGTTGTTTAGGACAACCGCATAATGCGTGGCATAAATGCAATTAGGCATAATGTATGTGCGCGTGGCGGGTTGGTAAAGACACGTCTCCAGGCGGCCGTGACACTGAAACAATTCGCGGGTATGTATCTAGTGTTTCTGAAACCGGTTATCGTCGCTATCCAAGTTATTCGACCGGGAAACTCATTAGCAATTCAAATACCTAACCACCGCATGGCTACTCCCACTGAAGAGGGGATCCTCTTTCACATGACCGCTTTTGTAAATTATTTATTACTGTTTGGCCAGTTCCAAAGTCCGCTTTGTTTCACGAGCTGATTCCAATTCGAAAATGGAAATAACTCTCTTCCGTACATATTTGAAGCTTTTAATATTCATACTGTCCGTGGCCTTTGTCATATTTAATTAAAAGTTTTCAAATGATAGTCCTTTAAGAAAGGTTAAGTACCATTCTTTAAAATTGATTAAAGAATTACAAGCGACAAGTTTCAATCCTGTTTCAATATATAACTACAAAGAAAAAGGATCAAGGCAGTGTCATTCCATCTTAGTAGTTTTTAAGGAATCTAAGGAGCTACTGAAGGTACTGTGATTCAATAGCGAAATATACTTGGCTATTATTTGTCGTCGTGTAGTCACGTCACAGCATAGCTGAAGGAGCGGGAAGAATTTCAATCACAAGCGACGGAGTCTGCGAGACAAATTGCAGACGACTTTGTTACATACACACCAATTTAGATGTTCGTTCGCTAGTCCTGTGGGTTCACTTGTAACTTCTAACGATCATAACATTTATCTGTTTGATTGATTTCAATTGATTTAGGTGTTTCAGATAGAGATAATTAAAATTTAATATGGTATGTTTTTCACGCTATAAAATTTGTATTTATTGCAATGATTGGCGAAACGAGTATGCCTTTCCCCTGATGGTAAGCGATACGACAGCTCATGAACGGTGGCAAAACCAAACAACACCTTGAATTACAAAGCATTGCTAGGCATTCCACTGCGCCCGCCATCGGTAGACATAAGATGTGTCCAGTAGTTACTCTGGCTACAATGTCCTTCACACCGAAACACAATTGCACTGTTGTGTTACTTACACAGCTATTTACCGGGAGAAATAGACATTGCAGTGGTACCTACCCAGGCGGCTTCTTACATAAGAGAGACCTACCACCATTAGTACAGATATACAACATTATAAAGGAGTATCTATCTATTTTAGAAAATAATTCAATAAATAATCAATTAAACCACATGTAGCTAACACGCTAGAGCATGAAAAGGAGTTTGAGTGGTGGTCAGAAACTATCAATGGATTTCCCCGGCTCGGTTGTGCAACTCCTGACCTACTTGTCTACACATTAACACACTCGGGTATTAAAAGCATAATATTATGAACGAATCACGTGAACAAACTACTTTAAATTTTTCATGAACAAAAACTGTAATCCAAACGAAATTGTAACCTCAGATAATATCAAGTATATTCGGCCACCTCATTAGAAGTTTCAAAGTTATCGCCAGGGTCGGTACGTGCTTTATCCTTAAATCTCATGTAACCTGGGTCTGGGTGTGTATCATTGTATAGGTACGCACCAGCTCTTTCTTTTATGTTATTGTTATCTGTGGAAACTGTTGTGGATTATGTATTTCTAGTTGTTGTTGATTCTATGTTATATTGTATCTGTTGTTTCCCAAATAAATAAAAATAAAAAAATAAATAAAAATAAATCTTAAAACTCATTTTGTACAAAATATTCTTTAGTATAATGTTCACTGCGTATAAAATTTATTATTACGTATTGAAAATTGAATATTGATATTAAATGAACACAATATTTAGTGTCGGGCAATAATATTACAATAATCGGATTATTATTGGGATTAATTTATTGAATGAGTTTATACTGGGAATGTAAATATGCGCTGCATGGATGGAAAATATTTCCGTTAAAAAAATTATTAGTTTATATACTGTATTATATACTATTTATATTGCTGCTTATCGCAACTTAAATAATAAATATTTGGCTATACGAGTATGTATATTCAGAGAAGAAAATCTCGTAAAGAAGTTCAATATATTTTTATCTTGATTTGTTGGTGAAATGTATTGTATACTGTATCAGCCCATATAAGTCCCGGTGTAGGACACGGGTTCCCTCTTCAATCGAGTGAACGATTGAGAGTGGTTAGGGCGTATAGTCCACCACACTGACCTAGTGTTGTTGGCGGACTTTACGTATCATAGAAACTCTTACAAACCAGTATGGTACTCACCTTTCCTCACAATATTTTCCTTCACTACTTACTAAATATACCTACACATTTGAGAAGTCAGAGGTGTCCCCTGAGATTTGTACCTGCGACCACATAAGTATGTTTTTTCCGTTACCATGACCACGCACTTTATTTAATAATAAAAAAGTAATTACCTCAATGGCCATGTCTACAGTATGTATAAAAACATTAATATAAAGTTAATATGAAACTTCTCATAACTTGAATATCTTATTAGGTGCGAAAGGGAAGCGAAAGTTATTGTAATAATTAAGTTTCAGTGTGAGTAAACACAAATCCGTGGCGGCTAGTGAACCGTGGCGAGCTCACAGTTAAGATATAATTGGAGATCCGTATAAGGACATTAATAACAAAACAGATACCTATTAGCCGCGAGGGCTCGGGTCCTACCGCTGGTTACATCCGAAACTGGGAAATGATAATAAAGTTACAGGATACGCCCGTTGCTCCCTAATATTGTTAAGGAAAATCGTTACAGGTAGTGATTGAGATTCGCACCGAAGTGACGACGTAACATAATTCGACTGACTGCTGACGTGTTTTGCGTTTTTATTCTCTTTTCATACACATAATGGGTACACAGAAGTATATCCAATATTCAAGTGATAATAGTGATTCCCTCCTGTAATATACAGCGAGATGGTTCGTGGTTTGAGTAAATTTCAAATGAACAATGTTTTCCTTCAATGAATTGAGTATTTACACATAATAATACGTGTACATAGCAATGTAATCATGTCAAAGAGCCTTCAATAAATTGAGGAACGGAGCAAACAACACCTAAATATAAAATGTAATCTGAAATATGAATTAATTTGGATTATATGTACTGCATTTTCACTAACGAAATGTCTATTAAAATATTTACCCACAATGTAGCCAAAAGTATACTGCTTATCAATAGATGGCATAAGCACTAATATCTAGAATACTGACGTGTAACCATGTATTTCAATAGCGAAGGTAAGACGAGTATAGCTTCGGATTACGCTTACCACAAAGTTAAATCAAATGTCATATTCACTGATTCCCTTAATCACCCAGCAAGCCTTTGATAAACTGAGCTTGCTACTGACGCTATACGTACAAACGGAAGGTATATTATAGAAGTAGATGTATTATGAATAGGATTGCAATACTTATTTTCTTTAATCAATACACATATATACACAATATGTTATTATTATCACATAGTTAATGTTGTATCTATCGTCACCAGGTATTGCCCAAAATCGTTTAAGAATATAATTAATTTTTCATTACAGGTCACTGCGTATGAACAAAACACCAGTCAAATTAAATTGAAACCAATTTACGTTCTGCGCCCTCCCTGACTTCATATTTTTAATTAAATTAAACGATGGTCAGTTATTACGTCTAAATACGGAAACAGCGAAATTTGCGGCTCGTTCAAAGAATAGGCTCAAACGAAGGGAATAAAATATTTTTCGTTCACTAAGAATTTAAGAAATATTTCTTTGTAAAACGCCGTTAAAGTTTTTATAAAAGAAATGGTTTGAAAGTATTTGTTAAAAGAAATCCAGAAATAGTTTTAGGTACGGCAATCGGTTGAGAAACTTTAAAGTAGAAATATAATAAATTATTTAGAATATTAATTTTAATGAACATGATTTTAAGTAGCTACGAACTGGTTATTTTTACGTTCTTATTTTAAAAATGTATAAATGAAATAAAAACTAAATGTACACTAACTTTGTTATAATTAGGAACTCATTAATAGAGATGGATAGCATGGGTTTGTACATTGTCTAAATACTTTACCTGCAGCACCTAGCGTTCAATCTTGTAAGAGGCTTCCCGTCTGGTAACTTTGTGTTCACCACGACACAACTTTATACGTAAGCTTCTAGGTGTCCAATTATGAATTAATTTCATGTACATATTCAATTAGACAGTTATATAATTTGTTTTGCTTTCATAAACATTGCAGTATTAAGGTAGATTAAGTTGTCATTCAAATTTTATTTTGACGGCAAAATATTTTATGGGCGAGGTAAGTGAGAGCTCGTCATAATTGGATTAAGATTTTCTCACTCCTCGTTGCCGGTATTGATTTCCTGATTTTCTTTAGTCGAACGACTTTGTCGGGTAACAAAAGGCAAATTTTATTTGTGTTTTTATTAAGAAATTGTATACTGAATGACTTATAAAAATATATTTGTTTTACATGATCTGATTAATAAATAAATATCTTCTACAGCGGTTGAAGCACGGTGAGATGCATGCAGATTGTGGAAATTTATTTTTAAGCATTTGTTGCAGCCTGCGGGATGCGAGATGCGGGAAATGCATATTGCATCTTTTTTCGATCAAGTTATCGACCCGAGAATTTCTTTCCTACAGCATTCGAATTTATTGCGCTTGTTTATTATTATTTATAAAATTGCACATTTTATTATTTAAATCAGTCACTTGTCCTTTTTTTGCTATACCGATTAAATCATTGACTTTTATTTTGTCTAAAGAAATCTTGCGTTTATTAAATAAGTGGAAGACCTTCATTTGTACAACATGATAAAATCGCATCTGCATAATTTGTTAAAATTCCTCGTCTATGTTCAAATCACAGAACAGTTGAATATGGTTAGAAAGGCAATAGCCGTCAAATTGTATGAAACCCAGCGTCGTCGTTTCCAAAACACAAAACCTCTACAAATCCAATATAGAAAGCTTGCAATAGTCGATTTAAAGTATGGATAAAATTATGGAAATAGTTTTTGTTATAAGACCGGAATTTATTTTATCGATATGCTTAATGTTTTTTTTTTAAAAAGTTATTTAATTAGTATTATGTTGATAGACGGAAAATAAATAAGACTATGAAAATAAATTATATCTAGTATTGAAAGTTAATTTGAATTTGTATACTATTTTACAAATCTATACAGGGTATATCAAGACTGCTACCGAAAACGAAGCCGGGTGGTAGTTTAAGCGACTTCAGACATAATGCAACAGAAAAAGTTGCAAAAAAAAGCAACAATTTTTTTTTGTTATTTTTTTCCTATGGCCATATTTGGGTGGTAAATACATTTTTTCCTAAAATAATAGTGTATGCCCTTTTATTTATAAATACTCTAAGGTATAAAAGAGTTTAAATTATTATTTTAGCAAAAACTATGGATTTACCACCCAAAAATGACGATATTTAAAAAATCATAAAAAATAATTGTCGCGTTTCTATGCGAAATTTTTAATTGCATTGTGTTTGTAGCCACTAAAACTACCACCCGGCTTCGTTTTCGGTAGCAGTCTTGAGATACCCGGTATGTACAGGATGTTCAGCTGTATGTGAGATGTTAACATTTTTATTATTGAAAAACCACATATGTGCAATTATTACAATAAAATTATGATTTTTGTGTTTGTGTGGCAGTGGTTTTCATTCTTCATACAATAATTCATTATTTAACTCCCATGATTCAGTTTTTCCATAAGCGTTGCCCTTAATTATTTTTGGTTTGTATATTACTTATGATACAGATTTTTTTATCGTCTACTGTTTCACAAAAATTAATATTTAGAACAAATCGTACTGGATTTTGTAGGAATCCAGTTGTCTCTACCAGTACCAGATACCAGATAAAGGCATTATCGACTCACTCTCGGAAACGTACAAACGAATGAATTAATATTATAAAGCATATTCAGACACAAATATGCGTTGTTCTCAAGTAGGCGGAGTTATGATATTAGAACATGAGGATAGGTTGTCAACATTATCAAATGTTACGAGTATTACAATTTATAATTACTGAAGGATTTCATTTAATTTTCTTTGTTTAATGCCTATGAAAACTGATTTACGAGTATGCGAAATCTATAACTACAGCGATATAGTTACTATGTACATGACTACAACACTGTGTGACGTGTGACAAATTTCGAAGTTGACTTGACAAAAATGAGTCGTATGCATTGCGTAGGAACTTGGCATTCGCGTGCATTGTATGTATGCGTTACCAGCAATGTATATTTTTGACTAGGGGTCGGGCCCGGCTTCGCCCGGGTGCAGATACACGTTTCAAAGTGGCGGTCAACATTTTCAATTCCGACTATCAGTTTAGAATATCGACCGGTCGGACCACGAAAAACGAATAAAATTTCCTCGTATTTGCTAGAAATGTCACTACTGCTTCCCTCCTATATATACCATAGCGTGATGATATAGCCTATAGCCTTCCTCGATAAATGGAATACCCAACACTGAAAGAATCATTCAAATCGGACCAGTAGTTCCAGAGATTAGCGCGTTCAAACAAACAAACTCTGCAGCTTTATAATATTAGTATAGATTTGTCGTCTATCATATTATCGAATTCAACAAAATGTCGTAATTATAAACCGCATTTTTTTTTAAATTCAGGTGAAATTTAATAAAATCAAGTTAAATAGTGGTATTAAATTGTTCCTCTATTAATATTTGACTTTTTAGTATTGGAACTGCATGATAAAATAGCACAAATCAGCATTTTTACTCTATTTTGCCGGAGCACTACGCTCTTAGGCATTTCGACAACGACTGATTTGACAAATCATCCGTTCTGCGGCTATGATGCTTTTTATGCACCACCTTGCGACGCGACGCGTCAAACGCTTGTATTTCCCTTCTAACCATATTCATCTGTTCTGTGGTTCAAATGATGGATACGATACATAGTATTTACTGGTAGAGCGTTGAATATTACGAGCAGCCATACATTATAATAGCTTTTTGTCTAGTTAACCAGGCATTTAAAATGAATTGCGGCTACAATTTAAGCTATCGATATAGCAATTAGTTCTAATCATGCGCAATATATTGTGTTGGAAATGGCGCGCGCCGCCCACGCCCGCCGTGCGCTTTATTTGCACAAATTTTGAATGTCATTGTTACCGTGCTAATTGCCACCAACTACGCAGCCCACGCCGCGCCGTCTCTCTGCCTACATACATCTACATACGTTTACAATACCTGTCTATTTCCGGTGAATATGCAATTTCGGCTTTTCATACAACTACGCTTGTAGATTGCAACTTTGATGAAGTATAAGGCAATATTTACACGTACATATTTTAGCGAGATTGTTACTGAAATGTTATATAGCCGGTTTACTTACAAAGGAGTAGTGGTATGATATTTTAAAGACTGTTTATTTCGTTTGTGAAGAGCGAAAATGATCGTGAAAAGAGAAGGCTGTGCGTAGTTTGCTCGGAGGCTGGGAGAGGGCGCTCTCGTCGCCGCCACAGCTTCGAATTAATTTTTCCAGGCAGTTGAGTTCGAATGCGCTTCCGGCTTGAGTTGCTTCAACTCGAAAGCAAACTTTTCGTGTTTACATTACTTTAAATTCTTTTACCTCTTAGCTTTGCTTTGCGATACTTTGCATAGTATCATTTTTATGTGTTTATTCCATGTTTTAAAGGGAAACTTCCCTGTTTTTGTGTCAAACACGAGCAAAACCCACTTTTAGTTGTATTTACTATACCGGAATATAGTTATTGCAATTTCTCTCGGTAAACACAGCGTGCTATGGGCCGTTGTAAACCAGCTTAGAGAGAAAACAAGCTTTATATAGAATCTTCGCCTACTTTCTTATTACATTATAAAGAATGTAGTGTTACCCAGTACCCTATATCCTTGATAGACTTTAGTTTCTTCAATGATACGTCACATGAAATGCTTGGTTAAATAGTAAATTTTACATCGCTCTAAACTAAACATCTCTAAACAAAGACATTGGGGTAGATTAATTAGAGCGAGTATAAAAATAAAATACCGTTCGGTTAGTTAGTAGGATATTAGGATTAAGTGGCCCAAAGTAGAATATCCAATATAGCCAAGAAGTGGCCTTATTAAAAACTAAAGGTTTTAGCTGCTGCATGACACAAAGGGTAAATACATAAGCTAACATAACTAAACTAAACTATGATAAATACATTTCCCAAAGTGAAATACCACATAAAGTTGAGCAGCATGTAACCTGTAACTTTGTAATGGAACTATTAGAAAATAAGACGACCAGTTTACGAAAAATAATTTAAAAGTCCTTAATATTTATTTTACGTAGTTTAATAGGAAACTCACTATTAAATTTTGCTGGGTATTATTGTCCACGTGCAATCCTTTGAACTTGCAGAAACAATATTGTCCATTGGAATGAGAGAATAATGTTGCTGACTAAATTTATTTACATAAAATCAAAGGCCATAAATCGGTTAGTCCGGCGAGTATGGAATACCAGCACAAAGTAATACATTTCAGTTTCAATATTACCCGAATAAATTGCCTACACGGATGAAACGCCCCGGCAAATATGATTTGGGGGCAGCTAGATCAAAGCATAATTGCGCTATGCTAAAATGAATATTCATATATACGCATAGATTATTTTGAAAAACTGATAAATTGAACACGTGTATGTCTGAATAACAGACAGAAATCTCTTTGTACTTTTATATTTTTTTCGTTTCAGTGTTCTTTTGTTTGAAATTATTCATTAACTTTTCATACTGTTTTTCCCTATTATAAGATTTTTTTTAATTTTTTTATTCACAACACGTGTGTGTAATTACTTGATTAATAATTATTATTTTTCTTACAAACTGTGATCCATTTAATGATTGTTTTTCTTAGGATCCAGATTTTCTAAGGCTAGGATTGATAAACTTACTTAACTTACTACTAACTTAGATTCAAACATTCACATTCAATTTAGAAATTCAATTTATTGGCTACATCAAATTTTATAACAATGGTAACCGCTTTCAATTTTGTGTCTGTAAAGAGTTGAAATTCCAGACACAATTCGTGTTTTAATGCAAGTTCATTTCTAAATTCTGTTTGCAAATGCTCTGAATACGTTTGATAAGCCTCCCCTCCGAACTTAATATATGGCGACAAGCACTCTACATGATTACGAAACGAGACATGCAGTGCGTACTGAAAATAGGCTAATTTCTATCAGACTTATTATCTCATCATTGAACATTAGGCACGCATGAAACTGTTGAAAACTGGCTAACATAAGTAAGTACAGCGTGCATGGTGCAATTAAGAAGAACTAAAACCAATACATGTACATATTCACACATTTTGTTTTTTTTTTTTTTGAAAAAAAAGGATAAATCGCGACGAACATGCTATTAAAAAATATTTTTTCTTTGAATATTAGGGAGAAAGTAACAAATTTGTTAAATTTACGAAGTATCAGCCCATATACATACGTCCCACTGCAGGGCACTGGCCTCCTCTACAAAAGAGAGTACGATTGAGAGTGGTTAGGCCATATAGACCACCACGCTGGTCTAGTGCGGGCCTAAATTTACAAAGTGTTTGTTATAAAAAAATTAACTAGAAAAGCTGCGGTAAAATTTTCCCCCAATAATATAGGTGATCATAAATCAATAATATAGGTCTCAATCGTACTCTCGATTGTAGAGGAGGCCTGTGCCCTGCCGTGGGGCGTATATGGACTGATACAGAATATAGGTGATTACAAACCAATGGCTTACGAGACGATTGGGAACCATTAAAAATAGGGGCCGATAAATAAGGCAGTTGTACATCGTCGCCCTCCGATTTTCCGCCTTTCAATTAACTAGTAATCATACAAGCCCGGGAACCCTTTCATTAATACTGGTACCTAATGAGTTTTCACCCTTCGCCGAATAGTGGACATCCGAGCTTTGACAGTCTGGCTCGCACCTTATTTTCCCTTTTATACAGACAAATTGGGCCTTACTGAAGCGTCTACTCAATTAAGTTTCCTGCTAATTGTGTGGACTGTGTTGCGTAAAATCACAATTTTACCCCACGCACACCCGGCTCAGTAATTCATACACTTGTGACGACTAACGGCTAGTTGGTTAGTTCCATTGTTCGTGGTAGAAACGATTTTTTTGTGTTTGATTCAAGTTTTATAAATATTTGGCTTTGTGTTTTACTTTCTAATTACGCAAATTTTATTTAGTTATCGATGTGTAAGTTTCTATAATTATCAGTGAATAAGTAGTATTTATTTTTTATACCGGAAATGCAAAGTTTCAAATGCGAAAAATTTTAATATTTTTGCAGTATGTTTGTGTGTTTGTATATTTGAACATTTAGTTATGGGTACGGTGTACCAATGAGGGCTCCAAGCCGTCCTCATTAGTGTTAATGGCGGTTGGACGCAACCGATATCTGAGACAGAACGGCTTAATTAATAACGAAGCCAGACTCTTTGTCAGATAATCGATAAATCGCTTGTGATATTGTATGGCGCTCGTTAATAATAAGTAGATTAATAAACGGCTTTTATGATGCCGGATTATGATTGTGTGTGTCTAACAAAGGCAGAATATTTACGTCCATGTTACTCGATTGTATTTTCCATGACTGTGGGAGAGGAAAAATAAATAAACAATGTTCGCAATAGATTGTTTAATCAAAACAGTTTTGAAAAAATACATACGAAAATGTTACTGTTTACAAAATTGGGGATGTTAAGGAATTATTCGAAATATTTTCAGTCTTTCCCAGTATAAAAAATTTGACCTTTTTATTGAATCGGTCGCCGCATTGTTTCTTATTTGAATTTACAATACAATATTTTAAAATTGATTCGTGCCTATAAAGAATTATCGATTAAAATATTTTTAAAGTCGTATCTACCAACATTATTTATAATAATACTAAGTAAGCAGGAATATTCAAATTTAACGTAAGTCAATACAAAGACAACATATTTTCATTTCAACAATGTGAGTATTTTTTTGATTTTGACAGCATTTGTGTTTTGGCAAACTTAAATGGTATTGTAAACTTTAACAAATTTGAATATTCCCCGATATACATAATGGTATTCATCCCTTTATGTACATTCCGAGTGGTATATTACGCTTATCCATTACTATTTACAGCAATTCTAAAGCTTGTGGCAAACAAGCATTATCTTTTATTAAACCGACAGCTGCATGTAAGGCTGCTGTAGAAACGTTTTTACATAAATCGGTAAGAATAGGATTAAACAGAGAAATCGTCTGCGCGTGGGTTACTCACCCACATTTCCCACGCGAGATCGCTCCACAAATTCATGTTCAATGCAAAGTTTACTATTATACTTTTTGACAAAATAAAATTATGACGTCACACTACAGTAATGCGTCGTTTCGTTGGTACCTACTTAATTATGGGTATTAATAGAAGTCACTTTTGATTACAGGTTGTATAAAATTAAATTGCGATATTTCAATGATAATAATAATTTAAAAGAACAATTATAGATAGCGCTTGTGGTTTGTCCAAGATCCATCCTCAGATCAAATTGGGAGCTGAAGCACCTTAATCAATGACAATTAACTCGTATTACAAAGAAGAAAAAAAATATTTTACTGTTTTCTGCATTACTTCTCTATACATTACCTTTTGATCAAAGAGGAAATGAATAAAATAAAATAATCTCCTTTTTTTTTAAGTCAATTAATAAGACACGCAGGCGTAGTCACACAATTGATAGATAACATAAATAAAAAAATGCTGCATTTTTGGGATTGTGGGCATTACGTTTCTATACAAAACTTATAAATCAGTTTAAGGGATTTGGAACAAAGTTTAGATGCGAAGATAATTATACAGCAGAAGTTTTAATTGTTGTTCAGTATAGTTTTATCTCGTATTTTAGAAATTTTTTCAATCTTATCTTTAAGTCATTATGACAGGTACATTCCCATTTATTTTTTACACTTGTGTGACAGTCATTTTAACTTCCAACTATGGCACCAGACTTTACAATCAGGGGAAAATATATAACTTATTTAGATTTCAGTAAAATTTACAATTGCTACCTCAGCACTGCTCCTTTGTAAAAATACAATGATTGATTCATTCATTATGATCATTACCAACAGAAATATATCTGTTTAACTTGCAGTATGTACTTTTAAGTTAAAAGTTTATTTATTATTTAGGTGGCGACAAAATGCAATAATGGCAATTTGGGAGCTCTGTATATATACAGTTTAAGAGTTAAAACGAGAAATAAATTAAACGTTTCATAAAATAAAAACTTTACGCATGCTGACTTTAAACATTTTAGTTGAAAATTCTTTGGCACTAGATATTACGTTTCTGTAACTTCGACAAGATTACTTCTGAATAATTTGATGAACAGACAATGACATTAATACATTTATGTACAAAAAATATTTACAAATCATAAAGATATATTTTTATTTATAATGACGACATTCAAGCGGATTGGAAATCTGGTCATCGAAAAACTTATTAAGCTATAGAATAATTTAATCTATAATGAGTATTTAATGTATTCTAATCTCATTGGTAGAATTTAAACATTATCAAATACAAGCAGATTAGAGCTCGGTGCTCATCTCTGCTGCCTTATGGTTAGCTCCGTTGGCAGAAAACTTGCTCCAAGGATCGCCGGTGCCAGATAATTCCCTCGATGTATTCAATTGCTCTGTAACCTGGGATGGAAAATATTTTATGTTAAATTCCTTAAGGGATTTTCAATTACTATATCAATTTGGTACTTTCATACATATTTTTTTTTTATATTTTTAATCAAAGATACTAATTGGAATATGCAAATTAAAATATTTGTACTGTACTGAGCAAATTAAAAAAAAATTGATCCATTTGTATTGAAAAAAAGAATAATCGTAGAACTTAAAACAATCACTGATAAAAATCCACACGTATATTTTAGAGACAACACAAAACACTTAAATTAGAATTTTTGGGAAGACAAGTTAGTCAACTCGTGTTAGTCTACTAACCCAATAGCATGCAACTAAACCACAACCATCATGCACAAGACACTGAAAACACAAATCTCCTCGGGTGGAGAACAAACCAAGGGTGCGTGCAGCAATACATCCATTCAGCTACAGGTTGCGACACATAAATGCTGGATCTTCGGAGCGTGGCGTACTTACTGCGTGCTTTCTATAAGAGGTTTTAAGATAATGTCGAGAGTGTTGTCGTGTCGGTGTTGTTGGAGGGCGTGCGCGTGCGCGAGGCGCGAGTGCGCGCGCGCCACGTTGGCGTTGTGGTCGCGCGACTCGCGACACTCGCGCAACTCTCGCAAGTCTCGCAACTCTCGCGACGGCCGCGCGTACCGCCGCGCCAGCGACCCGCTCTCGCCCACCAATATGTTGTTGTTGCTAGCATGTCTCTGCGTATCCCATAATCATACACGCTAGTCAAACTACCGTTGTGCACTGCCCGACCACATAACATAGCGTACTCAATACTGGAAACAGTCCATTAATACAGATATCTATGCCATTTGGAAATACCTTAAACCTATGGCGCAAAACAATTTACTAAAGTGGACTATTGTTGAGGACTTTTGTTTTTGCCATTATTGTTTGCGATTTCTATTAAATGTGAATTAAATTGAAGTTTATAAATAGACCATTTTAGTATTTTGTGAAAATATAAGCCCCCAAAGCGAAATTCTTAAAAATATAAGTCTCTTGTAATAAAGGTGAATGATATGTCAGTGAAATTAGAATATATTACGCAGATGTCTATTCTAATAACATAATATAATTAGATTCTATAGTAAAGCAGTACTATTATAGTGAAACATAATCAAATTATGATAATTTATTTTCATTTATACAGAGCGGTTGCCTGTACACGGTTAGACTTTTCGCGACCCAGAAACAGGAGTTGCGGA
Organism: Hyles vespertilio; assembly: GCA_009982885.2. Lineage (NCBI taxonomy): Eukaryota > Metazoa > Arthropoda > Insecta > Lepidoptera > Sphingidae > Hyles > Hyles vespertilio. The sequence goes on along the minus strand of CM042808.1, from coordinate 13,716,658 downwards.
TTACACCGAGGGCCCTCGTGAACTCATAACTCCTCGTGCTTGATTTATCTTTTACTGGCCTTTTTCGACATCAAGGTTCCAGAAGGGTTAGATTTATGATAAATACATTTTATATTTATCTTTTTAGCCAAACAGTTTAGGCAATGCCTAAATCTCGTATTTTATCAAGATATTCTTGGTTTTGGATTCCCTGAATCAGTATTGGTGTTCAATCGTAGAGCTTGTAACAAAAAACATCGATGAAAAGGTTGCGACGCTTCCCGTCTAGACAGTCATAAGACAGGCTGCAGTGTCTCGGTGCACAGACATTTCCGGAAGACGAGGGCCGCTCGGGAGCGGAAGAATGTTAGGAAGCAAAGCGCCCACTCACGAAAAGAGAAAAGCCCCCGTCCGGCGCGTAATGGTAGGAGCGGGGCGCGAGGTCCCGCGGGCGGCGCGCCGTCGCGCTGTCGCTGGCCACCGACAGCAGCGAGCGCTGCGAGCCCGACACCGCGCGCGGCGCCGCCGGCGGCCGCCGAGCCCCCGCGCCGCCCGCGCCGCCCGCGCCGCACCCCGCGCCCCACCCCGCGCCCCGCGCGCCGCACGCATCGCGCGCCGACCGACCGACCCCGCCACCACCCGGCCGCTGCTTACTCACGGGGGCCACGGAGCCGCTCGCGCCGCACTTGGCGCTGTCGCTCGACCTGCACCATTACACACGTCACGCTCACACTTCATATTATGTGTCAATGCATAGTGCACTTAAGGCCCAAGAACTACAAACAGATTCTAACTGGAAATGAAAAATGACAGCTTCCTTCGTTATGTGTTATTAGTATTGACAATGTCAATTAGCGCAATATGTTACAGACGGAACTATATCAAAGGAAGATGTTATCAGACCGAGAGAAACTGTGCACAAATTTCTATTCAAACTTGTTATCCGTTCATAAAAAGGTATTCACCTCTCTGAAGAATACGCATAGTCCTGGTCAGCTCCGAGTCCCGAGTCGGTGTGTTCATGAGACACCCGCGCGCTTCCCGTTATCAGCTCGCCACTAGAGCTATTGCTGTTACTGTTCGTCACCGGACTGTACGGGTTGTTGTTATTGGACGCCGGAGTGACGCTCCCTTTGTACTCGTTGTTTGATAAAAAAATATCATCAGTTCCACCGATTGTGTCATCGTAGCTTGGATAAACACGTCTGAAAATTTGCATTCAAATCAATTTTGGTTCGTGTCGCTTACAAGTATTTTACTGCAGAAAAGTACTTACCGCCCGTGTTTCTCATTGCCATTTCTTTGCGAGCTGAGCGTACTCGATATAGATCTAAGCGATCCCTGATGAGTATCTAGCGTAAGTTTGTGCGAGGAGGTACTCTTATCCCGTCTTGCGAGTGACCCGTGTTCAGTTCTAAGACAAAAACTTATTAATTATACATCTTTATTAACTGCGAAATATGTATAGCGCATTTGCATGTTAAGAAGTGTAACTCACTGGCGATGTTTAGATGAAGTACGAAGTTTCGTCTGGCGCGCGTGACTGGTTTGCACTACAGTGTATGGTATCTCCTTCAGTTGTTCTTCCGTCATGCCTGTGGTATCAACTAACGAGAATTCCAGATGTTGCTTCACTTCACTCGGCAACCACTTCTTGTCACTTGGAGACCCAGAGCGAGACCTAACGCAAGAGATATATAAAGACACTGTATATACTCTAGATTAACATCATATTTTACCATAGCATTACTTACCGGTGTTTGCGATGCTTCCTATGTCTATGAGAGGAACGGTGAGTTCCAGTTTCTGGCTCCAATTGCGATCGACGGACGTTTGCCACCTACGAATAATAGTTTGTTTATAGATACACTATTTTATGAACCATCATTATTATCTTCCACCAATCATTACTAAACACAGATCTCCCTCTAAGACTTCCTCATCGACCTATTGGAAGCGATCTGCTTTCAACAATTTTCAGCAATCTTTATAGGGTTATTTATTTATCTTTTGTCCATGGATGGACGTGTATTGCCGCGCTTGCCGGTACGACAATTTTATGAATACAAAGACAGTATACAGCTACTCTATTTAAGGCAATAATATGTTAGTCATAAATTACCTGGACGCCACTGCCGGCCGACGTCTGTCGTAATACTTCCTTCCACTGCGATTCCGAATCGACCAGTTCATATTCTCTGTAAAGGAAATGTAAATTAATAAAACTGTAATAACGGTCCTTCTGAATTTCAAATCTCCTTGGCAACATTCCTAGTGAAGCATACATATAGACTCACTTGGTATCTGGTTGTGAGTCGTCTCTCTCGGAGCCGGACTCATGCTTATGTCGCGAGCGGTGTCTGCGGTGTCGGCGGCCCGACCGTCCCGAGCCGCGCGACAGCTCGCTCTCCGCGTCCGACTGTTGCCGTCGCGAGCGATGCTTATGCCTAATTGGCAAAAAAAAAAACAAACACTTGAATAGGTCGGGCTTTTATATGACAATAATAGATAAAATACCGCATCTTTAGAATTGAAGTCACCTAATCCAAAAAAATATTTTTTGACTTTTAATCATATTTGGATTCAAAATGACCTATCAACCCATTATTAAAGAAGTACCTATTGACGCATGAAGGGCAGAAATATGTATAAATCGGTCTTCTAGGTGTATTTTGCATAAGTAAAAATTTCTTATCTTACATATCTCAATGAAAGTTTCCCAAAAAATATGATTTTGTAGTTAGAATTATAGATTATAAAGGTGCGATAGATTTATAGTCGTCTACGTCATTCACGTGTCTTAATCCTGTAATTAAAAGAAAATTCAATAAAAGAAGAATTTTGAAAAGGTATCTTAGCAGGCCGGCATAATTGTATCTATTGGCATGGGACTGCCGTCCGATGCCAATGGATACTCTGCCTGGGCGGCATTTGCGCTCACCATCAGGTGCAATGCGGCCACTATGCTGGGCCAGTATATAAAAAAAAATACACACTTGCGGTTAGACCTGGAGTCGTTGGAGCTCTGCGAGTCGACGGAGGCGGATCGATGCCTGGGCGCGGGCGGCGGGCGCGTGGCCGTGGGCGACGCGGAGTACAGGCCCGGGCGCCGCGCGGGCGCCGAGCGCGTGGAGCGCGGCGACCCGCCCGGCCCGCCCGGACCGCCGCCAGCGCCCACACTCGCGCCCTCCACCATCTCGCCGCTTAGCCTAACGAATAAACTGTTCTTATACCTTTAGTATGACGTGTATTAGTAGGAAGATTAGTTAGTTGTATTAGTGATGGAATGTATTATGTTAGGACCTATTTAGAAGGACATAAAAATGTTAATTTTAGATTAATAACAATGAAGAGTAAAGCTCTGGGTAATTAGTATTTCATGATTAGTTTATTTGAAATGAAATGAAATGATGGTAAATTTTTAAGAAATATGAATATCAATATAAAAGCATCATCATAGCAAAGTTAATAAAAGTAAAGCTGAAAAAAAGTGAATATTGCGAGTAGAGTTTGTGGGTAGAGCTTGGTATTCACGAGTGGCATCCTAAGGCTTCTGATCATAAAACTTTTAAGAACTCACACCATATATTTGAACAAGACATTAGGTGCTTATCAACTTAAGTAGATCAAAGCAATAAAGAAACAATACGAAATACCATACATTTTATATTAATTTAATAAAGTTCAAAGAGCATCTTAATACTACAAAAAACCATCTCAAAAACAGTAAAGAGAATGTATTAATTAGTCATAATATAATTTTCTCATTTGTACACGTTGTAGCTGGAGGGTTACAAAAGAAAATAATAACATAAAATAATTATGGCGATTGTAGCCTACCTATTCGCCGTCTTGTTTATTAAAGAGAAAAATCAACTGCTTAAGGCTGTTCATGAAATTAAATTATCAAAAGACTTAACTTCATATTAAATTGATAAAAACAATTTTCATTCATAGTTAATTTTCTTTTAGAGTTTAATTTAAGTTCAAATTGTAAACGAAAGGAAATTATGTATTCGTTCACAGTATTTACCTGTTTTGTTACTTTAACTCTTCGCTTAGGAATCTCTTTTTCTTAGGTATTTACCTAATCCTAATCTCAATACATATACCTACATTCCCAAGGTATTTCAATATACCTTTAAAATTAATTTAAATCAAAAGTTGTTTTTATTCATTAATCTGACAAAAGAGGTTTGTAATTATCGTAGAAAGATTGTAGACCAGTTTTATTTAATTTTAGAATTTGTTTATTATTTACCTCTTTAGTTATTTTTTCTTTTCCACAGATTACAAAAACTATTTTCCCGCCATTTATTTTGTGGTTAGCAAGAATTATTCTACAAACGAATATATAGGGTATATCAAGACTGCTACCGAAAACGAAGCCGGGTGGTAGTTTAAGCAACTTCAGACACAATACAACAGAAAAAGTTGCAAAAAAAGCGACAGTTTTTTTTCTAATTTTTTTCCTATGGTCATATTTGGTGGTAAATAATTTTTTTTCCAAAAATAATAGTGTATATCTTTTATATTTATAAATAATCAAAGGGATAAAAGACTTTCAATTATTATTTTAGCAAAAACTATGGATTTACCACCCAAAAATGACGATATTAAGGCTCAATTGCACAAACTAACTTTGCCAATACCTTTACCCTTGAAACTGTCAATTCCATACATTCGCAAGGTCAAATACATCTCAAATGTATGGCGATGACATTTTCATAGGCAAAGGTATTGGCAAAGTTACTTGGTGCAACTGAGCCTTAGAAAATGATAAAAAATAACACTGGTCAACATGAAAATTGCCTTTTACTTGAAACTGCTATACATCTTTAGTATTCGACCTCCTTAATCTAAATATAGAACTTAAAATTAATAGTTAGCTCTTATTATTAATTTATGCTATATTTAAGATAATACCGGGTTACTTGGTGGATGTCACTTTATATTATGAGATTTCAAATAATTTTGTGAGAGTATCCGCGTTAATTTTATTATTATGCTTTCGTTTCATGTGTCTTATAGTATTAGCGTTTCATTTGTTTGTTAAAACGCGAAATTTTAAAAGTTATTTCTCATTTTCGACAAATTTCTGTTGCAAAAACTACAATTTGCAAAAACTACGGTTTGTTGGGTCTGCAAATGGGCTACACCAAGTGCTGGTGCTTCTTGTGTGGGTGGGATAGTCGGGCTAGATCGTTACATTACTTTAAAAAAGATTGGACTTGAAGACAAAGTCTGTGCCCTGGAGAAAATAACGTTAAATATCCTCCCCTAGTCGATCCTCATAAAAATTTTCTCCCTCCATCGCATATGAAATTGGGATTAATGAAGACCAAGGTCTTATTAACCAAGGTTAATCCTCTCAACAAAGGTTGACCAACCTTTGAAGGTTGGTCCACCTTTTTTCGCACCCACTTTGCAAGTAATTGATTACTTGCGAAGTGAATTTCGACATCTATGCGGCGCCAAAATAAAAGGGGGAGTTTTCGTCGGACCTCAGATATGAGAGATTCTTAAGGACCAAAACTTTGATCCGATTTCACAGGGCATCGAAAAAGAGGCATGGGAATCTTTTAGAGCAGTAGTAGTTCATGATTTTTTGGGCAATAGGAGATTTGAAAATTACCACGAGCTTGTGAACAATCTTCTGCAAAAGTATCAGCAAATGGGTCGCAATATGTCCCCAAAAATTCACTTTCTTCATTCTCACCTCGATTTTTTCCTCCTAACTGCGGTGATATGACTGACGAACATGCTGAACGATTTCACCAAGACTTATTGACAATGGAAAAGAAATACAACGGCCGATAGAATGCGTCAATGCTAGCGGACTACTGCTAGAACTTGGTTAAGGTTTTCGTAAAGATAATTCCAAAAGGAAAACGAAAAAAAGAGAAATTATTGAATAGTAAAGGTTAAATACTTGGGAAATATTTTAAAATACTCAGTTTCATGTAAAAAGTTTATGAAAAAGTAAAGAAAATGTCTTTTTTAAAAAAGAATCGATTTATATTCTATGAAATTTTACTCTTACGTCATATATTTCGATACCAGCCATAATTTTAAAATAAGAGCTAACTTTCAAATTTGGTTTATATTTTCGTATTCAGTGACCCCAAATTAGTAAAATAATAAAGCATTTATTTTACAGATAAACAAAAAGTTAAATTTTGTAGACCAGTGTAATTGTCGCGTATCTTTGCAAAATTTTTAGTTGCATTGTGTTTGTATTCACTAAAATTACCAACCGGCTTCGTTTTCGGTAGCAGTCTTGAGATACCCAGTATAATGTTTCGAAAACAAAATTATTAATTTGTAACTCAGCTGATTTTGATTTAATTATACTAAGAAGAGCTAACTAAGAAGATAAAATAGCGTGTTATACTTACGAGCTAGGTCGGTGTACGGAGGTAGGTTGTTTCACTTCAGGGCAGTCTTTTATTCTCAAGTCCTCTAGTTTGGGCACTGTAAGCACACCGCATTTATCACGTAACTGTTTATAATATGAAAGATAAAATATTTATCTTTTATAGAGTATGTATTTTTATTTGATTCTAATCCGTACATATTATCACTATTACAAATATAATTTCGGTGAATTGTGACTAGTGTCACCGCCAACCTTTCCAGTGATATTGGCGTGAATTTATGTAATTATTTAAATGTGTTATTTTTTTATATTCACGGCTTTTTAAAATAATATTCATTTTAGAATTACAGCGTTAATATTTTGTTTTTAAAATCATTACGGCGAGTGTACAGATAATCCAGATTAAATATTTAATCCTTATACTTATATTTTTGAATTGAATTAATAAATTTTATATTCGTTATAAAATTATAAACACAACGTTAAAACCTAAATAAAATATAATGTGGGCAGTGCACTACTAATAGCCCAGGTATATTCCACTGAACGGTACGCGCACCTCTATGATTTAGTTTCTTGTCCACCATACTGGACAAACCCGAGGTGACGCAGTTAGCTAGTCACATTCATTACATTAGTCCTATTAATATCATAGGTAGGAAGGTTTCATCCTAAAGTTTTGTTTTACCTTTAATGTAAGCTAATTATGATGAACTATACACTTGTATGTATGTATATGTTATGGGCCAAGTGATTAATCGGGCATTATTCATAATCTATCGCAGATGTGACAATGCGGCAGCGCACCACGTAAAAATTCACCTATTAATCACATTGCCCGATCATCATGTAGCCATATTCATAATGCCCGGGCTATGTGATAAATAGGTGAGTTTAGATTGTAATTTATCACTTGGCCCGATATGGCTCGGCAATATTCATACTGCCCGGGCATTATGAATACTGCCCGCATTAATCACTTGGCCCATAACATATACACTTATATCTTGCTAAAGTCAGAAGGCTCGAATCAGCTACCGAATTGTCAGTCAAGGCTGTTCGTAACTAGGCCTACTGACTACACACGTCTTAAAATTTCTTCGATTTTCTTTCACCAATTCATGGTATTTTCTTTTTTTAGTGACCGGTTTTAGTGCGTGGTGATTGACTACCAATACACACATGACTTGAAACGTCAGAGGTGTGCCCTGGGATTTGGACACGCAACCACCATGAATATGTTGGCAGCCGCATCTAGTACGTTCACCAACAGGCCACCACTCAAATTTAAACAATACAATTGCCTAATTTAACCTTAACAATATATATTTTCGTATGAATCACTAAGGAACCTCACCAATGGTTCATGGAATTCATAAATTAACAATTTTTTGCTTAATCGCTCATATCGGGCGATCGCGGTATGTTGTAATGGTTTTTGGGGTTATTTGCAACAAGCAACATTGTCGAAGAAAACGCTATATATTTGGTAAGATAAATGAAACTTCGGCAAGTCAGTGACTTAATGCAACTATACCTTAGTATTTAAATGTGATAAATGAAACAAACCGTCATGTAGCGAGGAGTGCGAGGCGTGGGGGCGCGCGTTCCGTCGCGAAGGAGTCCTGGTGAAGGCGGGCGGCGGCCGGGGCCTCGCGCCGCGGACACTGTCGACAACGTTTATTTATAGCAACCATATCCCGGATACACCTACTGGAGCCTCCGTTTTCCTCAACACCATTTGATTCCAGATAAAGGTGTGGTCGCCTTTTCGGGGCAAGAAAGTGTGTACCGCCAGATATAACAACACGTATCACAATCAAAAACGTAATTAATCCAGAGCCAGAAAATATAATGATAAAAGTGCGCATTATAACGTAGTTTTGGATTGTACTACATTTTTTGAGTTAAGTAGAATGATGAGACGAGCATCACCCTTAAAGCTGCACTACTCATAAATTCTTGTTAGTTAAAACACTGCCTTTAGACTGGCATTGAACGGTGCTCGTTACCTCAAGACATTAGTCTCTTAATTTTCAGGTTTCCCTTTTAACAATTCATTACCAAGTTTTAAGAGACTTGTTAAGATACATACATTATCTGTCACTACAGTAGCCTATTATCATGTCATCTTTTTATTTCTTGCTCCTCTTTACATTTATCATCATTAAAGTTTGCTTAATATGAATTAATATGTAGGTATGTATTAATATTGTAGGTACATGTTATTATGTATGTATAATGTATAATATGTTCATTATAATATGGCATGTACATCAATTATTCTTTAATTTTTTCTCATTATTTGGACTACACCATAATTCAATATTACAGTAATCCAGTCTATTCAAAGGTTGCCTGGAAGACATCGCAGTTAGTTTTTAACGTTTTGTATGTCTTTTATTCTGGTTGTCAATAAAGCACTTTAAATAAATAAATATAGTTTATAATACACTGTCTTACCTATTCCTTAATCTTGAGCCTAAGGAAAACATGTCGGCGGAGGCGGGCGACGTTTGTTGCAGTCGGAAGAAGGTATGGTGGTCCGAACAACATCGCCACAGGTGCCGGCAGGCCGAGCGCGTCGGCGACTCGAAACCGTACGTCGAAGTATCGTTCTAACAAAACAAATCCAATTAAGTTAATATTTATTTTAAATACCATATCGATTGAGCTAGGTATTTCAATAATTTTATTTAATACATAGCTTTTCACCGAACTGCAATGCCTCAGTTAAAAACTACAGAATTCACATTTCCGAGCTGTAAATAGTTTCGAAATTCATTTGATCGGTGTATTTTGTGAAACTATTCCAATATACAACAAAGGTAGAAATGAACACAATGCAACGTGGAACATATTTCAGACTCATATTCAATAGTGGGGTTCGTTAAATTCCTCAGCTGGCTTTATTATTAAAAGGCGCCAGTAAAGTTTGAATAACGCTCGGATTCTATCATCAAAGGACTGGGGAATATGCACGTAACTTAAATATGGACAAAATATTTTTTTTTGGAATCTTTATTACTACTGAAAACACACTATACAATAATTTTAAAAATTTATTTTAATTTAATAGTGAAATTTAATCATCAAAAAGTGGCCTTCCGCGCAACTTTCCGAAACGCAACACTATTGGTGGATGATACGTGACGTCAGATTTCCACGAGAGGTCTGCTGTCAACAAGCTATTTGTATGGTTTCTTTTCTGAGGAATAATTGTTTTTGTATTGTGTCTCTGTTTTTTTTTTTATATTAATGAATAGTTTTATGTGTTCACAGTAATAATTCATTGTGAAGATAACTAATGCCATTATTTTATATTTAATATAATTTTCTGTATCCTCTTTGATGTTAAACCCAGAAATAATAGAAAGATTTATAAAACTAGTCTCGAACTTGCCTCTTACTCTAATACTCATTAATTCTTCTTTACTGATGGGGGTCTCTCATATGTGAGATACCATCTGGGTAGGTACCACCGCAATGTCTATTTCTCCCGGCAAACAGCATTGTAAATGCACTTTTGTGTTTTGGATTGAAAGACATTGTAGCCAGAGTAACTACTGGACATATTGAGACTTAACATGTTATGTCTCAGGATGGCGAGCGTAGTGGAATGCCAAGCATTGCTTTGTAATTCAAGGTGTTGTTTGGTTTTACTACTGTTTATGAGCAGTCCTATCGCTTACCATAAGGCGAACGGCTTGCTCCTCTAGAAGTTCAATGCAATAAAAAAAATAGATGTTTTTATTCATCAGCAATACTTATACTCACACATACATAAGGATATAAGAATTCTTAATAATATCTTTACGACTTTTCGTAAACTAGTTTATGTTTTTGTAGAGATTTGTAAACAAAACAAGTAGGTAGGTAAACGTAAAAATGATGTTTATATGTATTTTACTTAATTTTAATATCCTAATTTACATCGAAATGGTCTTCACATCAATATAAACAGCTCAAACTCGATGCATTGTCTCTTCTCATACCCTTGCACCACTTTATTCTTAGATTTTCACCTTTCGGCATAAGGAAATATACTTTGTCAGGTGCAGTGTTTATGTTTTTTTGGGCATATAGGAACGACACAATATTCGTAATATGGTTTTTTTGTGCTTTTCCATGGTAATTAAGTCGATATTCACTCACTTTCTTTATTTTCTGGTAATAATATATTGAACCAAACACTGCTGTTGACATCGAACTTGTGTAATCGTGACGCCACGAACAAGCGCGCCAATATGGCCGCGTTTATGTCGCCCACAATAATTGATAGCGATTTTAATATTTGTATGTTTGGTATTGTAATGACTAGTAGAATCGTATAAAAAAATAAAAAAAAACATGCATATTCCCCATTGTGAGAGCAATATTAACCTTACCTTACACCTTTTTTATTTTATTCGTGCTTTTGTCTTTATTATTTACGAATATCTGTAAAGTTACGGGGTAAAATAATAAGCTTTTATATTGCAAAAAATTAAATCAATATTGCAGCGCAAACAACGTAGTTTCTGCAGCACTATTTGTTATGTACTTAAAGATTAACATATTTTTAACATTAGAAAATGACAAATTCGTGCAAAAATCCGGCAATTCGCCAACAAGGGCGGATGGGTGGCGACTGGCGAATGCGACTGCGGCGGCGGCGGCGGCAGGCAAGGCGCCGTTATCGCCGCGCTCACAGCGCTGTAAATACTGCGCTCAGTTCTACGGGACTTATCTGTAATTGCCTGCCTGCGAATGTCTTTCAAGAAAAGCTCACAAGGTGGAGTCCGTCTTACAGTACCATTCATGCCGTGCCCGCTATCAGTCGCGGAGATCCGGACCAAGAACCGGGTCAAGTGTTCCGCCAGATTTTAATGTTTATTTATCTGCGGGAGGATGTTTCCTGTGTCCGTTTTGTGTTATAAAGATGATGTTGCTCTTACGTTTTTATCAGCCACGCGGAGCATGAAGTAGCGTCCCTTGTAATAAAGTTTGGAAACTCGAGGCCAGTAGTAATTAGCGACGGTGTGCTTCCCTCGCAGAAGCAGCAATCCGCTCGGCGCTAATCCTAGGAAATACTCCACGCTGTCCTCTCCCTGTCGTGAAACAAACGCAATACATACAATTGTGGCATCTATAAATTACGTTACGGTTGTATGTGGGTGGCTATTAGAGCGAAAGTGTACTTACCAAAACGGGATGTAAATCTACGCCATACATATCTAGCCATTTCACTTTATCTAAATAGCTCAATTCAGCTTGCGCGGGAGAAATGCCGCTGCAACAAAGGAGTAATTAAACCTTCTTTACCGTCTATCGTCGAGAGTTAAGAGTCAATTAAAATGTTATCTTTAATGATTAATAAGAGGCATTATGCCCAGAAGGCCACAAAAGGCTAAGCAACAGTGAATAATCCCGTGGTGGCGGTTGCTCGTGCCTTCGCCCTCGCTAAACCCCGGCTCACCGGGTGTTAAGTGGGTAGGTACACATAATTTGCATGTAATTGCGGCTTTGTGACGCGCTAACGGCCGCAGACTGCATCTTTGCGCAGTTCAAAATTCATTCAATTAGGCGAGAAAGTCGCAGTTTAATTTCCGCAAGGGCAGCGACACTTTTGGCTTGAAATTGTTCTTTTTGAAATCTTTATTTCTTAGAAGTTACTTTGACTAGGTTTGTGCAGTTAGTGAGGGAACTAAAATTTTATTGCATCTCGTTTTGTGGTTGCAAAGTTGGCTTGTTTTCAACGTCGTGTAGTATTAAGCTTTTGTTTATATTTTATTTATTTCCCTGTTTATTAAGATAAATGTTCAGAACGCTCACAAGACATGTACCACAATGTCATATAAATAATAATGTAACTCGTAATGTTCTAGTGATCAATTAAGTTTCTGTGCTAAATAAGCATAGCTGTGGAACACTAAAATTTTATATGTATGTGCTGTGTCATTCATCTCGTAGTCAAGCTATTTTGACAATGCGACATTGTACCAGTTTAACGTTGTACTGTAGTGCATACATAATACGAATATACAAAAAACAAGGCAAACAAACAAAAGCAATTACCGTCTTTTAATTACTATTTTTCTCATTGAATATCCAACTGCAAACGAAGCTTAGATAATACCTACTTTTATCACACATTGATTTATAAATAAAAATAAAATGTTCTATTTTGCAAGTATTCATAATTCTTGATACTGCGATACAAGGTACTTAGCCTAAGATATCCCTACTTAAGTATGTATATATTCAATATTATGAAAATATACAGTGTGGGGGCGTGATGTTAACTTACATGAGCGTGCGGTGTATCTCGGCGGCGCGCGCCTCCAGCTCGGGCGTCTGATGTGCCAGTAGCCTAAACTCCGACACGTAGCCCGGCGAGTGACGCCGTGGCTCGTAGTCACCCAGCTCAGCTGTACAATATATTAAAAATATTATAATAACTATTATTTACGGCGAGAGAAAATATCGCGAGAAGCATAGGTTGACACTATTTTTGTGGGAAGTTAAGTCTGTCAATCACCACTGGGGTGACCGGCTATAGCCCAAGCTATAATTGTAGAGAAAACATGGGCTCTGGGGTCGGATTATATGAGTTATGCTATTGTTAATATCTCGTATATTTGTATATATTTCTATATTTCAGTGCAACTCCGATTATAATAATATTTCGGATGAAAAACTTCGTAGAAACACGGCGTTATCAGTTGGTTACTTGAGTGCTCGAGCTTATAGTCATTATTTTGGGCTTGAGTGTCACCCATAATAATAGTTTAAAAAAACTAAAAAACACGCTTTATATAGAAAACCCAACTAAAAAATAGAAAATAAATTTTAATAATACTGAATTAAGGATAGTGTAAAAAATTAATAAGAAAAAATATTTTTGATTGTAAAAAAAGCGTGGGGTGCATGTTTTCAATAGATATAATTATTTTATCGACAGATATAAGTAGAAGGATTATCATTTTGATAATATCTTAAAAGCACCCCACGCTTTTTTTACAATAAAAAATATTTTTATTGTATGTATACGAAACAAGACGCAATTACCATAAGAGTCCCTACGCGCATGCGTAGTTCGCGCACTAGCCCTCTCTCTTACTCTCATGCAAAGGATCCGGAACGAAATTAATGAATCCTGGCGAATCTAATCAGGATAATCATATATTTTAATCGAATTATTGTATTGTCATCGGTCTTTGACAGGTGTGCAAAATTTGAATGAAATCTGTCCGTTTAAAGTGGGTCAAAATCGCGTCTTAAGGAGTCGGTTACAAACATACAAACAAACATACAAACAAACATACAAGTGAAGCTAATATAAAGCGTGTAAAAATCAAATATAGGTTTTTAAATACCTATGTTTACTAAGCCAGCGTTTTGTTTAATATATAACATTTTTGTATCATACAGGAAATTCCCGTCTTGGAATGCGACGTGTAAGGGTTGATTTAATTACATTTTACATTTATGTCGGTTTCGGCACGCAATTCCCTTTAAATTTTTCCGCATGCTGACTTTAAGTGTTCGAATCAAAAACATATTTTATTGATTTAAATTCCCGCGTAATGTATTGACAATATTAATACAAACATCGACTGAATAGCTACTGCCATTGTGAAATTGCCAAGATTTCGGAATATACATTAGCGACTTAGATGAACACGACTTGAATAAAGGAGATATACCTTTTTTCGACTTTAGAAAATAATAATATAATGAATATTCTGGTTTTCCGAGCACCAGCCGCGCAAGAAAAGAATGTTACCACAGTTAAGATTAGTCCTTGCCAACCCCTGCATTAAGGGGAGTGTACAAGATAGTGTTAGGTAAGTAGGCTGTTAATGCATGCAAATGCATTACCATCTGGAGGAGCGTTCTACATAGGAGCCACCGATGGTTCGACACTTCACCAGGTATATATATTATTTACATAGCACGCCCTATTAAACGCTTCAGATTAACATAGTTAAGATGAAAAGATACATATTGCAATACACATAATCATTTTTTAATTATTATGTCAGGTACAAAGTTAATATAATAATTTGTTCACAATTGCAATTCAACAAATTAAACATTACACGTAGATATTTTAAGTGTAGTATTTAGTATAATTATTACCAATTCTTTCACTCCACACCAAGATCTCCGAGACTAAATCTCCATTATCAGTAGTTTCAAAAACGGTATAATTCCAGTAGTTTCAAAGCTTATCCAACGCAAACAAATAATCAAATTTACCTCTTTATTATGATAGATAATATTTAGTAATAGGAAGTCCACTGCTGAATATAGGCCTCCCCTAAGGATCTTCGCATCCAATGTTATGAGTCTCCAGCGCCTTAGCAACCTTTATAATGCGTATCATTGATCTAGAAAGAATTTTTAGCGTCAATTTTGTAAGTTAGAAAGTGATAGATCTGGACATAAAAATTTATTCTTTATTCGTATTCATGAATGCAAATTATGAACACATATTTTATTTGGTATCTTTATACATAATTATTGTAGATACAATGTGTATATGTGTAAATGGATGGAAATGAATAGGAGGTATAATTCACAAATAAAAAAAATACTTTATTTTCTGTAGCAAACGAACTACACGCCTCGGGCATAACATTTCGTGCCAAATTTGTACTTATGTCGTCGAAAGGTCAGTTATTTGATTGAAAAGTTTGTGAACTCCGCACATTCGGCAGAGACGCTCTATATTTTCAACAATAGATTTAGATAATACAACAATACTACTACATATTCTATGATTTACAATAAATCTTCGTAGGGAGATTAATCCCATACAATTTAGAAGAATCTACTACTGAATATAGATATTATAATAACGATTTTCCCAACAAAAAAATATATCACTAAACAATGAAATAAAATGAATACAATATCATGAAATAAAATATATTACTTTTCGAATCTCTAGATAACTATCATGATATAAACGAAAACCGTTGACCTAAAAGATAAAACTTAGAAAAACTAACTCTTGGGAACAACGTCGACAGTCATTTCCCGTCATATATCTTTTTTTGTCGAAAATCGCAACATATGGCATGGCAGCGCGAACACAAAGCTTGCGAATCGGACGGACGCGTTCACTCGCCTATGAAGAATAGTCGCTATCCTATCAAACAATATTTTTTAAAGTACCTATTAACATATTCTGCCAGCATTGAAACATATACTGAATTATTTGATGATTTAACCGGTTTTTATAGAAATTAATTAAAAATTGATTCCTTGGTCAAACATGCTAAGTTGTGTAATCTATTATATATATAAAACAAAGTCGGGTTTGTTACAACACTTATAACTTGAGATCGGCTAGACCAATTTTCATGGCTTTTGTTTCGTTGGATTTGTCCCCGCCCCGAATAGCAGAATACATCTTTAAAATAATGAAAACTCGACGAAAACATAATTATAAAAGATGAATCATTTTCCCTAAATGTTACTTTGTTTCGTACCTGTCAAATATTTGTTGTCCATCCTGTCAAATACTTTAAGTAATGGTTGACATGCGTTCAGAAATAATGACAAATGGTTAACGTTTACGCGTGCGTTCATAAATTTATTTATCTATAATATAAAAATAAGTCGGGTTTTCCTTTCTGACGCTATAATTCCAGAACGCAGGAACCGATTTGGCTGATTTTGGTCTTGAAATATACGTGGAAGTCCTGGGAAGGTCTTAGGAAAATTGCAAAAATTTCTAAGGAAGATACTAAAAACCTTTTTTTTGGTTATCCTTCAAGCGTGATGCGTCCAGCCAATATAGGATGATCTTTGTTTATTTGACGGGAGACGTAAAAGACGATCAAGCTTCAACTACCATCCAACGTAAAATGATCTATCTTTCCCTTAGATTATATACTCGTCTAGATGACACATCACACCTCACCGAGCGGCTCAAATAAAGTCTACCAAATTTGGTAGACTCGCTTCTCACGTACGTCAGTGTCATTTGAACTACATATGGATAACGTGCTCCCGAAAAATAATTAATTATGCCGGTTTGTGCTGTCGAATTGTATCGCAATTGTGTGGGAAAACTGTATAATAATACCAATATCACTTTCTATCGGTAACATTATTGTTAAACCACTATTATTTGAAGAAAACATGAACTTTTAATTCATTATTTTGAAGATGAGTTTCATTGGCCAGTGTTGTCAATTTATTACTAGGAAGATTTGTTGAAACTATGGGAGAAACTATAAAACACAAATATCATTACATAATATTTCGATCAGAATAACAAAAAGAAGATATTTATTTAATTAGTAAATAATACCTACACGATATTAATGAAACCCACGACGACATGCACTTCATAGTAATTTTATTAATTCTTTGCCTTGCATGTGTATTACCATTCAAAATTTCACAAACGGGGTACTGCTATTGTCATCTTTGAAGAAACAGCGAGAACTTATTCAAGGTCCTAATAATATTTTTAGACTTTGTACGGATTCCGTACTAGCAAATTGCTGGAGAGACAATACACAGCGGAAACGAAAAGAAGACCATTCGTAGCCTCACATGACTTCAGTTGTGTTCCGAACGTTTACTTATGATGATTTATATTTTACATAAATACAAAAATCAGATAACAGCCCAGGCAATAAATCCAAAGAGTTAATTCTATTCGGAAACAAACACTAGGAGATGGGTTTAGATCTTTATTGTTTTTACTAAAATGCGTTATAAATATAATTAATAGTATGATTACTTTAAATAAAGAAAAAATATTTTATTTAACCTATTTTGTATGTCAAATAATGGGGAAAAGTTAAGTTAATAATCTGGAGTAGGCATCCCTAAACACACACACCTTGACAGTTGGATTACAATAATTACACGACCGGTACTCACACATATCAACGAAAGTGAGGACACTTTTAGCGCATCGCTTGTTGACATTGCTCAATCTAGACGAGTATATAATCTAAGTATCTTTCCATTGTCTTTCATACACGGCTGACGAAATAGAACAAAATTCAAATTCATCGTGTATATAATATTATCTAGATACGGCGTCTTGCACGTAATTTTGTTAAATGTAAAATAAAATGATGTCTATATCTACCAAAATAGCCCATTGTTTTTTGAGATTATTGCAACAGTTTCAAACAAGGTATACTCTATCGAAGCGTTTTGCCGGAGTACACCAAAATATATCTAATTATAATTTTTCGTTTTCATAAACGACATTGTTTTTTGAATTAATACTTTTAGATGCACTGGGGGACAAATTTAAATTCCGCATTAGTATTGTTTTCAGACTCAAGAATAAAAAAATATTGGTACATTGATGCCGTATCTAGACATTACAATGAAACGATATGCAGTTTTATATTTTTAAATATTTTTCTATTACTTACGTCACCGGGTAAGGCAGTATGAAGGTTTTATTAATTTGTATATGATAATGTACTAGACGCGACTGCCAACAAGTTAACGATGGTCTCTGACTTTTCGGATTAATTTCTACGAGAAATAAAATCCGCCAACCCGCACTAAGCCAGCGGGATGGACTATATCTTCTTCTATAATATAAAAATGAATCGCAAAATGTGTGCATAACTCAACAACGCCTGGACCAATTTGGCCGATTCATTTTTAGAAATGGTTATTATTACTTTATTACTAACAAAAAGTAATGGCGTGCAATATTATTTGGAAAAACAGTATTTTGATGCTAAAATAAGGAAATGAATATTCGATGGACTATAAATATAAACAAACAAACATACAAATGAAGCTAATATAAGCGTGTAAAAACGCTAAAGTTTTTAATGTCAAAACTTCATATGGCAATGTTATATGTACATGTATATGGAGAGACGGGATATAATAGAGTGGAAGGTACGGGAGAGGGCTGGGATAGCTGAAAGATTTGATAGGACGACATGTAAATGCACGCTATAAAACGGCATGGATAATAAAGAGAAAGGACGGGACGGATCGGGAAGAGACTGAACAGACGGGATTGAGCCGGACAGTAGGATAGCTACGTCAAGTTTAGGTATACAAGAGTTTATACGAAAAATAATATGTATTTGGTGTGGAGTGGAATCAAAAAATATATGCACCCAGGCGAAGCTGGGTCGGGCTGCTAGTAATTAATATAAATGCGCGAAACCCGAATAGTTATTTTTACTTTTTCAAAAAATCCAATCCAAGAATTATAGAACCTTAATAATATTATGTAAAACATAAATAATAAACAATATGCCGTTGTCTATTAGGAATGATACATTTATTTTGGTTTTGTTTTATGTCTGAAGTTTAATTTCTGGGTAAGTAACAGGGAGCACATAAATAAATTATATTTAAACTCCCTTAAAATGTTTTAGTGGTTAAAAAATATTGTAATAGAATAATTGTTCAAACAAACAACAAACAGCTACACACATCTAGTTATGAGTTCCAAAACAAAGGTCAATTTCGTTTGCTTTATGTTTTATAATTAGGATATTTTTATACTGAGCTCACGTGTCGTGCCCTATACCCACATAATTCTATATTTAGATTTAAAAATGATGAGTATTCTTCCATCATTATGTTTGAACTCTGAACATATAGATTAAGGTGTCTAAATGCATTTTAATTTATTATTTAAATCCCTCCGATCATATGTATGTATATACTATGTTTGACCACGTAAGAAATTAATGTCATAAGTTGATAAGTTATTGCTTCTACACAAAGGGCATTTGAAAACTAAAATAACAATGTAAAGTTTATCTACTAAGTGCTGAGGTAATTTTTAGTACAACTTGTTTGTATTTGAGGAATAAGGCTCCTCGCGCCACGCCGCACCATGTGTTATTTAAAAAAGATCAAAGATATTCATAGTTGGTTTTCATCTTACAGCGAAAGATATAAATTAGACGTTTCCAATGCTGTTTTGTGTTAATACGTACGGGTGAAAGATGTATAAAGATAACATTGATCACATGCCAAATAGTTCGATGTGTCGACAGCTTCCGACAGTTCACATCTCAATAGGTTTTGCACTTATACGTATTATAGGTAACTCTTTCGTAATCTGTTATTATATTGATCAGCTACATTAAACAGCAATACTGACTTGCTAGTATTCTTAGAAACAACTAAGTTATTTTAGAGAAAAATTAACGAAGCAGAAGCATAAAAATCAAGGAATATAACGAAGGAATTAAATTAATCACGCGTAACATGAATCACACTAAATTGTTGCGAATTTTATAAATTTTAATTTGATTGTACTCCTTCTTATCCCGTGGTTCTGTCATTTGGCTCGGCGCCTAGCGACTTCGCGATTGCCCATCTTGTTGATTAATGTGAGTCGAGTTACTCAAGTCCGTTAACTTGTTGCGAAGGACGGGCCATCTCGCACCGCTTCTTACCCGAAGTTGTTTTAAACACATACCTAAAAATGGAACATACCCAGCAGTGATTAATAGAGATACTTCGTTGTTTTGTTACTTGAAATCCGGCTCGTCATGTATTTTTAGATCATAAAAAGTTCCATGTGAATGTGATACAAATCCATAGTAGCGCTTAACTAGAAAATTTGGTGTAAAAAACTCAATTCAAAATAGAGTCATTTATATGCATGTATGTTATTTCATTTCTTGTATTTATTTATGTTGTGAAGTTTAGAATTTAGTTGTTAGTCTTGGATCGTTTTATTGTCGTGTTTTGTAAAGATTCTTACATATTGTATAAATTTTGTACGATTAAAATTATTTCAATAGAAGTTTTGTGATTGACTCAAACATATTAATAAAAATGTGGTGTCTTCTAGAAAATGATAATAGATACATATTACTATCACGCCGCTTTCCGACGCATCTGGAGTCTGAAGAACTTTATCGCAATGGAAATCCACAGGTAATTTTTGGTCAAATTATAATAAATGTCAGATACTCAACGTCTAAATCTGAGGCAAGCCAAGTTGACATGTTAGCTATATATCAAGTAATCGCAAGCAGTACCGTCTGGATGTGTCCTGTGGGAGTTGGTGTTCTCGGCAGAATTAGATGCAAATGATGCTTCGTCGTTGATGGCTCATTTGTTCCGAGAATAACGTCTATAATGTATTCCATGTTTTTAAATATACTTCCATATTGTCTTAGCTTGTTAAATTTTGTTTATGTAACGTTTGAACTAAAAATATACTATTACATTGTTAACCATATGAATTAATAAAATTGATTATATGAAGTTATCTTACCTATGTAACAAGTTTACGCCTGTCTAAGAACCCTTATTTTCATATGTTATAATCCATCTCCTAAGAAACATTGATTAAGAATAAAGTATTGAAAATATATGTTGTAATAAATGTTAATTATGATCTGATGGTAATTATATAAATATTGACGCGAATATCAGGTAAGGCAAGCAAATAATAATTAATTACATGAAGCTTCAAAGGCAACGGAGACTTTAATTACCTCATAACGTTCAGAAAATGGTTGCCATCGGATAAAGTATAAAAGCAAAATTTTATTTTATAAATATACGCGTAAAAAGACAATATAAGGGAGCTAACAAGCTGATTTGTAGTTAGTAAACCGAGCAAAAGTAGCGAAGCGGAATGTCTGATAATAATTTTACTACGTTTGTGGTGAGATAGCGGCTCATCTCGGAGCGGGCATTCAGCCCTGCAGTCTCAAAGAAGAATAGCACTATTATAGCCGGCGGTATTGAGCTCGGCTCGATCATCTTATTAATGTTATAACACAACAAAATGATCAATATGAAAGTACAATGATGCAGTTATAAAATACTGTAGTTCCTTATTTTTATTATTCCGCTCCTAAGTAAAAATCAGTGAGTCGTGGGTTAACATTTAACAAGTTTACAGACTAGGCGTGATAAAATTCAGAATCATTGTACATTCGATGCATGGGGCGCTGGGTTTTAAATTTTCCATTTTTGTGTAAATTTGAATAGAATATTGATTTTAAACGTTTTTTGAGAGAACTGTTTCGTGTCTGGCATGCAAAATATTTGGATATTCGTGTGCCGACATGTTGCGGACAGGTAAAAAATGTCAGCGCGTTTATTGTAACGTTCGAAAAATAAAAGAAATAAATTGGGCGACATTCCTTCCACAGAAGTTACGAAAAAAATACTGATATATTTGGCAAAAACTCGATAGCTTTGGATTGTAGTTTATTGTTATGTTAGACAACCAATTATCTAATCCAAAATGTACTGCGTTGTAAACCCAGACTTATGTGACGTAAGAGGTGTGTGTAAAAAGTAATTGGATTATAATTTAGCTTTTATTTCTTTGAATCCGATTTAGGAGAGTGCCGGATGAATCCAAACGATAATATTTATCAAATATATCACTCGCTTGGAATGTTTACCAGGCAGTAAGCAGAGATTTGGCATTGCGTAAGGCCATGGGCGGTTATTACCGCTAAGCATTAAGGAGACGGGGCGCTTGTATGCCTAAGGTAAATAAAGAAAAAACGGACAAGGAAATCAAAACAAAAAAAGTAATTATGTGTATATCAAGCTTAGCTTTATTTTTATTTAAGATGCTATTTTATATAGAGAAAAATGATCCTCATGATAGAGCCTTTTGCTGTCGGCGGCGGATTCGTTTCCTTTTCAGACATACGATTATTCAAAAACTTTGAATGCACTTTGAATTGCTTGCGATATTAAAAATATCTTTCTTCGGTGAAAAATTCTATTTATTTGTAATTCTTTAATGTACAAAACGTAACAAAATAATTTTACAATTCAGTGACTTATAGCTACATAATATAATGTTATATGTGAACTCCGTGGATGTTACCTCGTTGGCACGCACCCTCTCAAGAGAAGACGAAACACATGTGACAGTAGTTTGAATGTCTTTGGATGATTATTGATCGTGACTTTGTGCAAAGCGGATACCTAATTTATTAAATAATGTAAAACCACTTCTGGTAGTTTATATCAGAAGTGGGATTGCTCACTACGTCCACTTTGAAATTTTCAAAAGTCAGTTGGTTTATTTTGTTTGAGTGTCCGTGAAACACAAGGTTGCGATTGATAATCTCTGGTAAGCTTGTTTGTATTGCTGTAGTAGAAAATGGGCCGATCCCGATCTCGTGACCGGTGTTATTCTACTACCAGCCGCTCGCGCGGCGAACGCTTGGTGAGACATCGTTCGCGCAGTTCAAGTAGAGGGTATACCCCTCCGGTAAGAAAACGACACTTTACTTGTAGTCGCAGCCGTAGCCGAAGCCGCAATGAACGTCGTGGTGAACGTCACACGCGCCGAGATCATAATAGCAGTCGCAAGAGCAGTCGCGATCGTAGCCGGAGTTGTGACTACGGGCGCAGTCGTGGCCACAACCATTACCGCTGTGATAGTAATCGGCGAAACGATAATCGTGAGTTTAGTGGTTATGAATCCTGGCACACTATAATGTCGCGTCTTCAGGCTTTAGAGTCGCAAGCGTATGATTCGCATTTATCAGGTCGATTAGCCTCTACTGAGTCACGCAACCCGAGCGGAACAGAACAGATTGTCGAAGCGATTCAATCATTGAAATCGGTAAGTACACATAGCTATTATGTGTCTAATTTTAACCCTAATATACATGACGTGGATTCCTGGTTTGAGGAAGTTGATCGGGCCAAGGTTGCAAATCGGTGGGATGAACGCGAGTGCCTCGCTCGTGTTGGTAAGTGTTTGAAAGGTGATGCAAGGTCATGGTTGGATGAGTGGGTTACCAACGACCGTTCATGGACCAACTTTAAAGAGGACTTTAGATGTTTATGTACCAAAAAGGTAGATCGGGCAACAATCTTGTATGAGGTAATGTCCACTAATTCTAATGGTTTTCGTACTTATGCTGAATATGCACGAAAATCATTACTTCAGTTGTGGGTTGTTAAGGGCCTTAGTGATGACCTAATCACCGATATTGGTGCTTCGGGGTGTTACGGATCCCCAAGTTAAAGCAGCGGCTATGAACGCAAATTTAGCTCCGCGGGACCTAGTAGGTTATTTGGCTACCTTCTCAAAATCGGAAAATGCAGATGCTCGTGCTATGCGCTATCCGATTGCGCAAAGTGGTACCGAGAAAACGACAGTTACCAACCGACCGACTCCGGGAATTGGAATAGGCGTTAAATGTTATTTATGTGGTAAGTTGGGACACAAACAGTTGCAATGTTCTAAGAAGTCGAAACTTGCTGCCACTGGTTCTGCAACTGAGCCGGCCCTAAAACCGACCGCTGCTAAGATTGATCGATTCGTCTCATGTGCATACTGCAAAAAACAAGGCCATCACATACGTGATTGCTTTGTAAGGAAGCGTGCGGATTCAGGTAAAGTCAACTTTTGCTCAAGTTACTCAGCTCAAAAACAAAAAGACGTCGTTGTTGGTGTCATCAATGGAATTCCAGTTGACATACTTATAGATAGTGGTGCTATAGGGGTGTCGCTTATCTCTTCAGTGGTAGTAAATCATCTTTCTTGTACCAAGAAACCCACCAGTCGACAAATAAAAGGCGTAGGTAAGTTAATTACGCATGTTAATTTTTACGTCTCTCTCGTGGTTCAGCTGGAAGACGTTTCATTAGATGTGGACTTCTTGGTTGTCCCTAGTGAGTGTATGAATGCTCCAGTCATTATTGGCACCGATGTGCTGAATCGGGAGGGCGTCACATATGTACGTACCAAGGACTTGCAGAGAATCATACGGGCTCCTGAATGTGCTGTTTCTTCTGTGCATGATAACCGACAACGCTCGTATAAAACCAGTTTAAGCGGTCCTCATTTGGTTGATCTCAATAGGATCTTGGACGAGTTCTCCGAACACATGATTTCAGGTACGGCCACTTCCACGGTTACAACAGGTACCATGAGCATTCGTCTAAAGGACGATACACCAGTTCATTATAGACCGTACAAGATGTCATATGACGAAAAGTTGAAGGTACGTCAAATTATTCAAGATTTACTTTCGAAGGGTATCATTCGTGAGTCAGAGTCGCCTTATGCAAGCCCAGTGTTGCTTGTTAAGAAAAAGGACGGCTCTGACCGGATGTGTGTCGATTTCCGTGCGTTAAATGCCCGAACGGTAAAAGATCGATTTCCGCTACCCCTAATTGATGACCACATTGACCGTTTGGGTAAAAGCACCTACTTTACGACTTTGGACATGGCGACTGGGTTCCATCAAATAAAGCTTGATGAAGAATCCATACCACTCACCGGCTTCGTGACGCCAGAGGCCCATTATGAGTACGTAAAAATGCCATTTGGGTTAGCAAACGCGCCGATTGTATACCAGCGCATTATTAGTAAAACTTTGCAGAAATTCATCACTGATGGGAAAGTTCTGGTATACATCGACGATTGTTTGATCTTGTCTTCTTCCGTTGAAGAGGGACTGCAAACTTTGCGGGGAGTACTACAAACATTGACGGAAGCTGGGTTCTCGTTAAATCTGAACAAATGTTTCTTTTTGTGCACAGAAGTAGAATACCTGGGGCGGGTGATATCTAACGGTGAAGTGCGACCCGCTACTGGTAAGGTTCAGGCTCTTTCAGATTCCATTGCACCACAGAATGTTAAACAGGTTAGACAGTTTCTTGGGTTGGCGGGGTATTTTCGAAAATACATCCCAGAGTATTCCACCAGAACTGCTTGCATTGCGCGCCTGACTTGTAAGGACGTGCAGTTTCACTGGACTGCGGAACATGAAACTGTTACGTCAAGAAATTATTAAAATTTTAACTGGTGCACCCGTACTTGCGATATTCGATCCAAGTTTACCTACGGAAGTTCATACGGATGCAAGTAGTCTTGGGTATGGTGCGGTTCTACAACAGGTTCATAGGGATGGTAGTCGGCGTGTTGTGGCCTATTATAGTCAGGTCACAAAAGGTGCTGAACCGAAATACCATTCCTATGAACTCGAAACCCTTGCGGTAGTAAATGCATTAAAGCATTTCAGGCACTATCTCATTGGTATTCAGTTTCTGGTGGTAACGGATTGTAATGCCTTAAAATCCACCCAAAATAAGAAAGACTTGTTACCGCGTGTGGCGAGATGGTGGATTTATCTACAAGATTTTAATTTCACCATTCTTTACCGAAAGGGCACCATGATGCCGCACGTGGACTATTTAAGTAGAAACCCATGTAATGTTAACAATGTCGAACGCCCACGTAATTGGGCTCAAATTGCTCAAGCAGGTGATGAGGAGACTCAAAATATGATTCGATTGCTTGAACAAGGTCAATTGGATGCGTCAAGGTATGAAGTACACAATGACATATTATATTACCGATATATGCCGACGGGTGAAGACCCGAGGCTACTTTGCTTTATACCTAAAGGTAACCGTTTGAGCCTCCTCCGCATCTTTCATGATGAGCATGGCCATGTAGGCGCAGATAAGGTAGTGGATCTAATTTTAAGACATTTTTGGTTCCCTAGTCTTAGAAAGTTTGTCACTAAATATACTTCTCATTGTTTAACATGTGTCGCCCACAAGCGTGTACCGCGAGCACCTTTACAGCCAATTACATCCTGGGAAAAATCCGAAGTTCCCTTTGAAACCTTACATGTTGATGTTCTCGGGCCTCTCCCTATGTCCAAGGGTTATAAGTTTGTCATGCTTGTGGTAGATGCGTTCACAAAATATTGTCTCTTGACACCTATATGTCGACAAGATTTAAATGAACTGAAACGAGTATTTAAAATTGTGTTATCGTTGTTTGGTACTCCTAAGTTAGTTGTATCAGATAGGGGACGCATGTTTGAGTCGACGGGCTTCACTTCATGGATGAAGGTCCTTGGTGTACAGCTTCACTTCATAACTCCTGAAATGCATCATGCAAACGGACAGGTTGAACGTTACATCCGTACGGTCTTGAATATGCTTCGTATTGCGGTCAATCATCAAAAAGCTGAGTGGGCTGAAGAACTATGGCATTTACAGCTCATTCTTAACCTAACAAAGCAGAAAACTACGCAGACTTCTCCTCTTAACCTTTTAATTGGCCATGAAAGTGCAACGCCTGCAATCCGAACGTTGGTGCGAGATGTGGCATTGAATTTAACCAAAGGCAACCGGGAAGCAAAACGGGAAATGCTCAGACAAAGGACGGCCGAACGGTTGAAAAACAATCAGACTCGTCAAGACATAATGGTCAATGAGCGCCGGAAGCCTCCTCGTGAATTCCAGAAGGGTGACCTGGTGTTTGTTGTCAAGTTTGCTCAATCTCAGGGTAAATTGGATTCTGGCATGCGGGGGCCCTATAGGGTAGTGAAAACCCTCTCTAATCACCGATATGAGTTAAAGTTACTTGCTGGATCATATGGAAAGTCTACTTATGCGGCTGCTCAGTATATGATTCCATGGAAAGGTGAATGGACCCCTGAGACGTGTGCAATATTCTTTGAAGGTGTGTGTTCACTCTTTAAGTACCTGTCTTAGATTGAAGCTGGTACCTTGGTTTGTTCCTTTTAAAAGCTTTTCGCGAAGAGTCATCGAGGGAGTACAGTGTCCTTTTCCCTCGGTGTGAAAGCTTTCCGTGTTCGGAGAGTCGTCGAGGGAGTACAGCCTCCTTTTCCCTCGGCGTGAAAGCTTTCCGTGTTCGGAGAGTCATCGAGGGAGTACAGCCTCCTTTTCCCTCGGTGTGAAAGCTTTCCGTGTTCGGAGAGTCGTCGAGGGAGTACAGCCTCCTTTTCCCTCGGCGTGAAAGCTTTCCGTGTTCGGAGAGTCATCGAGGGAGTACAGCCTCCTTTTCCCTCGGTGTGAAAGCTTTCCGTGTTCGGAGAGTCGCTAGGGGGATTAAATGCACCCTGACCCCTAGTGTAGATTTAAGTATTTCCTCGGTAGGGGCCCATACCGAGGACCTGTGTATGTGCATATGTTTAGACTTTTATATGTTGAATGTTTTAGCTTGTATAAACTTATTTGACTTTGACTTTCTGACTGGTTTGACTTTTATGACAATCTCTAACAAATTTACTTTGTTACATGTAGCAATGGAGCTCTGAAGTAATTTGGACTTTGGTTTCAGAGACTAATCATGGTGTGGATGATGAGTGTTTGAATCTAAATAAATAGATTCCAATGGGGCTGGCCCATCCTCAACGTTTGACTGAATAACTAGGCCTTTGCCACGCCTGGTTTCAACGTCTTTGCAAGAAAAGGAACTTGCCGATGGCGTTGGATCATTACTTCGGTTGATTTCTACATCTTTGGTCGACGACGACTAAGCCTGTCGGGACGCCAGGGTGTCAGGAGAGGCCGTGTTATATGTGAACTCCGTGGATGTTACCTCGTTGGCACGCACCCTCTCAAGAGAAGACGAAACACATGTGACAGTAGTTTGAATGTCTTTGGATGATTATTGATCGTGACTTTGTGCAAAGCGGATACCTAATTTTATTAAATAATGTAAAACCACTTCTGGTAGTTTATAATAATTTATTTATTTATTTAAAACTTTATTGTACACCTAAAACTAACAATACAGAGAAAATAAAATGTACAAAAGGTGGTCTTATCGCTCGAGGCGATCTCTTACGGCCGGGTGCAATACTCTGTCTGTCTTTTTCTACCAGTTAAAATCGCTAACTCTAGTATGAGCTCTGTCATTTTTCGGTTTCAATAATCGTTGACAGATGAATAAATATATCTATGATTTGTATCTATCAATGGGAGGGCTCTCGCTAACCATAGTTAGGAAATTCCATACAAATTAAAATATACGCGTTTCGATAACGATTCGAACTACTGTAGTTAATTGTGTTTAACTAGCTGTCAACGTTTTCTAATATCGCTGCAATATGGTGGATAATACATCGATTATCCCAGATATGTGGTATTTTTATTGAAGAAATCAGCAAAATAAAGTGACATTAATATATTCAGTGATGAAAGTGATAAAATAATGTTTAAAGCTGGTGTATTTGACGCCGATTATAATTTATGAGAACCAAAAAAATTATGTGAATATTCTAGTTCAGAATTTATTTACAGATTTACTTTTTAGATGAAATAATACATCAGCTATTATGTTTATTTCTACATTTAAACCCAGCCTGAGAGAATATATTAAGATTAATACATATTATTGTAAGTAGTTTCCCAATAGTTCCCTAGTTTCAAAAGGGTATAGCCTGATAGAAATCATCAAAACATATTTTCACTTTAAATCTTTTATTTTTTGTAAATAACATATTTATTTTCAGTACAATGTGAAGAAGTTATATAATAAAATAGTAATAGATATCTAATTGGAGATAGTGCATATCCACATACTACTTTATTAACAACACTGCTCAATGTCTGCCATAGAGTATTGCAACAATGCGGCTCATATAAAAACAGAAACACTACTCAAAGTTATTATTATTAATATTTTGCTCTTCCATCTTTTACATCTTTCTTTCATCTTTATTTCAGGTCTTATGATGTTGGGAAAAGAAGATTTCCACACCTTCCAGTAAAAAAGTCTTTTGGGATTGCACACAACTTTAAACATTATGAGTGCCACAGCGGTGTCAGATAATATTTGAAGAATGAAAAGCATTGCTGATGTGGAACATAAAATTGACATACCAAACACTGCTAGGCTAGACATAAATATTAATTACTTATTTTAAATTAAAATAAAGTTTCAGAACTTTGTCAATAATCAATAATAAAGATTAAAGATTTCTCACAAATTGTCTTTGGTATTTTATTTACCCATAATAGAATCTGCGGAAAAGGGGGTTCTTACATTTTAATTGTAAATACATTTTATGTGATATATAAAAAGTGGAACAGTTGTTTTCTCTATAACTAGTCATTACAATTTCGAAAGCTTCTAGTATAGTAAGATCACCTGAATCAATCATTATTCTTAATTTGATTTATATTGTTTTAATTATAATAATATTCCTCAGTATTTAATTGTAGATTAGCACTGAAATGATTTCAGGTCTTTAAAGACAGATTGATTACAAAACTAAAGTAATGCAACTACGTAATGTTTTATTTTCACACTTTTATAAATATTATGGTCTCTGATTCAATTTAAATTTGTAACTATGCTGCAGAAATAGGGCCGTAAAATTCATTTTTGAATTCATTCTTGTTGGTAAACATTGATATTTTTAAACTTCTTTTTTACATTTGACATATCATAAATCAGTCATACAATGCGTTTTGTTGTTCTATGTAAGCTTTGTATGAATTTTTAATTTGCCATTATTTGTCACAATACTTACATTATTAATATATTTTAACGTTTTATTCTTCTAATTATACATTAATGATGATTTATGATAATTCCAAAATAAAGTTAATAACTAACTTAATAAATATTGACCTCAATTAAAAGTGCAAAAATTAAACGTTTGGGAGGAACGGTTCTTACCAGAGATATATGCAATATCTACGTTCAGCGTTGTTATCCTAGTTTAGTTTTTGTTATTGAAACATCGGTTAAACAAAGATAGAAGACACGTAATTATCGGGGATAATTTTTACCGCTTAACTGTCAATATATTATTGAACCCGGCCGTCACAGACAACCAACCATTGGATGGATAAGATGGAACAACAGTTTTGGGGTACCATGAGGTGTACGAAAGGGTAATGGACATATTATATAAAGTATATAAATCTAATAAATATATACATATGAATATATATATACATATAAAATACATTGTAGGCGTGCGGAGGTCGGGAACCCGGAGACGGGCACCAACGTTCCACCGCGGCTTCACTGGGCGAGAATCCGAGTCCTTAACTGGGGCGCCGGAGCCCAGCGTATGCACGCCCTGGTGCGTGTTCTGGCACTCTATTTGACGTCTAGTCTCTAGGAATGTCGCTCCGAAAGTCTATGCTTGCGGTGGCGTCGTGTGCTGGGTCGGTCACTTCCCTATAGCATGGTTGAGGAGGCCGATGGCTGGCACATGCGTCATACTCGTGAACGGGTGCTGCTTGCGTAGACTGGTCTATCCGATTTGCTTACATTGTAACGGATTAATTAATGGATTACATAAGGCTTTCGCAATTATTCGCTGCTTTGGCGAAAAAGAGTATACTGATTCTTCGTTCTGGGTGACTTCGCTACTTTCGGCCGTAGTAATTATAACATAAACATATTCATATAAAAATATTTTTTTGTAAATTTACCACAAATTATTAATGAACTGCTCTGATTAAACCAACTTGTAAATTTTGTAATAATTCCTACATTGTAAACTGGTTTTGAAAAGAGCAACACTAGAGTTTCTTGCCCGTTCTTCTCTAGTGAAAACCGCTTTCCGAACCGGGTGGTAGATAAAAAATGACTGAATCTAAATGATGTTGAACATTTTAATGGATTCAATAAATTATTTTCATTTTCATTTCATTTTCATTTTCATTTTCAAAGGTGCGGTTTGTATAGGACGGGCAACGTATTGATACACACGATATAGAATATACGCGGAATCGACCACGCCCCGCCATATGGTAGCCCCGGAGTACTCGATCGTAGTGACGCCGGCAAGCAACGTCGCAGTCCGGATCGCTTCGTACTTTTCTTCAGGGGTCAGAGACCCCCGTAAAATGTTCCTAATTTTGGGTCCATTTTTACTTCGGGGCGCGGTCATTTTCCTCTTTATTTTCATAAGTATCTTATTTCTAATTACTTGTCATAGATCGTTAATTAGGTCTCGTCACGCCCTTTAAAATGACATATGAATCATTAATGTGTGAGCGGTGGGTGCGAAGCTATTCAATAAAAACATGTCAAAAAACAATAACAATGCACCCAATCCGCCCACACATACTGCGACCGTGGCGTGACGAGACCTTACAAAATGTGTTCTATGTACTACGCCGGGTGATGTGCGCGTGCGTCGTCAACATACATATATATAATATATACACGCTATACATGTAAATATTACAATATTAAATATTACAAGCAATATCGCAATAAGTAATAAGTATATAGCAATAAGTACTATCGGCAGCCTTATCGCTAACGGTGATCTCTTCCAGATAACCTTGAATGGATCAGAATGAATATTAGGAGGAGAATATATAAGATAGTCATTAAAAAGAAAGAAAAAATACAATATTTAAGATACATACTTCTTGTGGCATCGCCGTGGGACACCCAGTATTGCTTAATTGGGTCATACACATACCCATGTTCAGAATGAATATTATCTTCAAATTTCTGGATTGATTCTCTGACTTAATTTTGGTAAATGACTTACAAGTATTACTATTAAGACATATACCAAATAATGAATTATCTTCAGTAATGATTAATATAACAGCAAAAATTTCCTCAAATGTCCCCTTCTGTGGACTGTTCGTAAACGCACTTGGCATATTTTGATAGATATTTCTCATACTTGATATGCGTTATCTATTTAAGTTATATTAAATATCATTAGTATATATACTGACTATTAAAATTTTACTGAGTAAATTAATATATGTTAAAGTGACTCCACAAAAATTTCAATAAACTGTTGGTTACACGGTACTGCGACTTTTCTGTGGACCTTAAATTCAACCGAATAAATTGGCCTGAATAAAATACTATTTTACAAAAAAAAAAAAAAAAACTGTCCACACTGACGGGTGGCATCGGTCACGTTGGATTTAATGACTGAGCCCAGCGTAGGTTGTTCATTATGATATTGAGATCTTTAATAGTGTTATTGTCAAAGATCGGTGCTTCTTTTCTGTTCCTTGTGTACTTGAGTAAATAATTATTAGTTTTATTAATTCACATGCTGCCGAAATAGCTTAAGGGGAGTAGTTGTGGAATAAATTTACCTACTTGGCTATCCTCAAAACTAAATTAGCATTGCTAATTTTTTTTAAAGAATGTCCTTTCTGTGGACATCTTTTCTGTGGATTTATAAGTCCACACGAAAGACAATGTCTACAGAAAAAATTAAGTAATAATGATTTAACAAGTAAAGCAGTATTTTGCTTGCCTGTAAATGTAGACGTGGAGTGCTGTGGGCTCGATAGTAATGTATTTAGCTTATAATAATATTAAATTATTACTCAGTATCGGAATAAAACCATGTTCCATATGATAGCGAATTATGTGATGTCCGTTCATCATTCTTTAACTTTAGTGATTCAGATAACTCAATTGCACCATCGAAAAAACAATAAATAAATTCAGCGATGGAGACACTTGCTTTGTAACTATATTTGATATGTTTGTTCTTTTGAGTAAACTCAAGACCCGTGCTCGAAAAAAATATTATAATTTCATTTTTAGCCTAATCGAGGAAACGATCTTGTTTTATGTTTTAATTTTAATATTCTGATAATATCATATTAAATGAGACTGATTTTGTAAAAATCCCGACCATGTTCTTTTTATACAATTTTTCGCCTCGTTTTGTGTATGACCCAATTCGTTGTTGATCGAAGTGTATAGTGAAGTAATAATAAAATCACATCAAAAATAACAAAGCGATTAAATGAATTAGGTTTTAATAACGTCAGAGCCTTTAAATATTAACAGTGGTCAAGAAGACGCTGGTTGAAAATAAGCACGTAGTTTTTACAGCTTGTTCTAACGCTGAGTCAATGTCCTCATATGGAATCACGCATTATTATTCTTTTACATACATACTGTACGTTTTTATTACATTATGGAAAAAACGTTTTTATCCCGACAGTTCCGTGTAGCCGAAATTATTTAAAACATCTGTGTGTGTTTACTATTACTAAAAGTTGCTATTTAAACACGTGCAGGGTTTGTGAAATACAAGTTGACCCACTTCATACGTTTAGAAGTAATTAGTTATTTTGCAGATTAAAAGTTCACAAAATAAATACATTTCCGGGTAGAGCTTCGTCGCGTTGCAATTAGAGTAATAACGCAGGTGTTGTACCAGGAATGTTGGCTAGGCGCTAATCAACAATAGCATCCTGGGTAGCTAGGATATTAGTTTAGGCTGTAGATACAGGTACATAAACAAAGATTTTTGTTGACTTGATTTCAAAATGCATTTGGTTATTTATACGATTACTTTGTGGAAACCCGTGTTTTTAAATGGGTGGTTTAATCTTTATATGGGTGGCTACAATTAAATAAAGGTGGCAGAATAATATTTGCTTAAATTATAGATTTTTAACGTTCGACCCAGTAGATAAAGTAAAGATATATGTGAGGTATTCTGAGTTTGAGTAATTTCCGGATGTGCTGTTTGTGAGAAGTACTTACACTGTAAGACGTAGGCAGCAAGTTCAGCGGCGAGATCGAAGTTGACTGGCAGCCGACCACGCAGGACATCTTGCTTCAGTTGCAGGAACAACTGGTATCTGTTTACAAATGCTAATTATTAAAAAAAAATTAAAACAATTGTACACAACATTTTTTAGTACCATTCAAGTAAAGAATTTCATTAAAACCACAAGAGTCTGAACCGTAAAAGATCCCTCGTAAAACAAATCAAATATTCAAAAAGTAAAAAGCAAAAGTTACACGTATTTAATAGCTAGCGTCTTTTATAGTAAAAGCAGATGTTACCCGTTTGTAGGACGCAGTCTGAGATGCGAGTGAATTCATGCCGACTGCGAAGCATCGAGACCGTAATAACGAAATTTTAATAAAACATCTCCGTTTCCAAAGGGAATAAAATAAAAATAAATGGAAACTCTTAGAATTTCCACTTAACAGGTTTCAATTCTTGCTATTGTTAGAAACTTTAAAGGAAGAGCGAGTGAAAGTTTCTTATCAATTTTCAAAAGAAACAATTTAAGCTTTACAAACGAAATTGCGCGTTTGTTTAAGGAAAAATTAGCAGCCTACTGGGATCGTCACGAATAGCAATTTGAAGCCCTGTTTGAGGAAAGGTGTCCAATTAAAACGTCTACGGAATGACCTGCAACTATTTTCATTTTAGCAATGACAGTAGGGCTCGGCGGGCTCAGAACGGCGCGGCGCGAGCCAGCCCCTGGTTCTATTCATTTCATCAGTGCTGTGCGTTTATGAGCGCGCTCAGTGGGTTTACAGCGAGAGTACTACACCTCCCTTTGTTCGTTTACCCGGTTTCACTTCATTTTATTTTATGGTCATGAATTTTAACTGTTTTAATAAAGTTAAAATGTTACCGCATAACGCTTCACTCGCATTTATGCTTCGCTTAAAAACGTTTAATATTTCGTTCCACTACGCGTATGAGGCTCATCGCACAAGAAATAATACTTCATATCAATGTTATTACACGAGTATTCACTAAAAAATGTAGTATGTAGTTTAACAGATGTTAAAAAAAATATCCGTTTTAGACAATTCCTTTGGAAAATTCTGCACTTTCGGAATATTTCAACAAAACCCAGTGAAAATTTTCATTTCGACTACATACCGAGTAGTCTAGTAAGAGGATCAGATACTGTTCGTAATACTGATAGAAAATGTAAGTGTAGAGAAAATGTCGGCGAATCGCTGAGTGTGCAGACGTTATGAACACAGATGTGTTTTATTATCACTTCCTATTCCTCCCCACTCGCTGCCGACTTAATGCGTATGATATGATATGAAAGCATTACTTATATTAATATGTAGCTCAACACATGCACTACACACGACGCACTCAGCGCTTTGATGGAAAACCACATTCATAAATATCGTTGCCTATAATTTGTTAAACCGGCCATTCATTTGATTTTCACATGCAGTTAGCGGTTTTTGTTGTAACTCATTATAATAACAAATTTTAACATTCGAATGTGCATGTCTGCTCGGAACTCAAACTGTGTTGTCGGCGTGTACTGTACTGGATAGCCGAGACACGTTTGTGAAGCCGCACTAACGGGCACTAAATAAAATATCCGATTGAGGGCATATTACGTGTAA
The DNA here is from genome assembly GCA_009982885.2 of Hyles vespertilio. Lineage (NCBI taxonomy): Eukaryota > Metazoa > Arthropoda > Insecta > Lepidoptera > Sphingidae > Hyles > Hyles vespertilio. Next base: position 13,681,427 of record CM042808.1, on the reverse strand, counting down.
CGGGAACCGGAGACCGCTTAATGTAACAGCCAAGCACTAATATTAAAGTGGAGTAGTAAAGTGCAGTAGCCTGATTAATTTATTTATTGGCATCCGCTTATTAAAACAAACCGTGTGAATGAGCGAAAAAGAGGACTCATGAAAAATGTCTTATTTGGAGTCCTCTTTATTCTACTACAGTAGATTTTAATTCATTTTGTTGTGTATATTTTTTTATTGAAAGTAACACGTAAAAATTTCCTACTAAACGTTTTGCCTCAAATTTAATATCCTACAAGCTGTCATACATATATATCATTATATTAACTAGAAGTACGAAAAATATACATAATTATATTTACCGGGTAATTTCTTCTAGAAGCTTGCACGGATCGGCGGCGTAGAATTTGACTCCGAAATAGAAGGTGTGCGGGTCAGTGCCTCGTAGTTGTCGACGTAGCCGCTTGCCGGCATCCAACCAGTGCTAAACACACATAATTATTACAACATGGCAATTAAAGAACATAAAATCAAGAGAGAAACGTAAGTCGTGAAAGTGTATGGAGATTAAATAATATGTAATGACATAACCCGCACTAGGCCAGCGTGGTGGACTATATGGTCTAACCACTCTCAATCGTACTCTCGATTGTAGAGGAAGCCCGTGCCCTGCAGTGGGACGTATGGGCTGATACAGTATACAGAATGACATAAACTGATACAGTTAGTCTTACGTTAAGTAGTCTTCTAATCATCACATATCTCTTACGCAACTCAAAAAGCGGAATAAACGGAAGTTACGCACGGCTGAGTAATTTTAATATTGAAGTTTTCAAGTAATAAAACAAGCAAAACGCGCTGTTTGGAACACATTAATAAATTTTAAATTGGAATCACTTGGGACAACATTTGCCCAGTTGGCATGTAATAAAAAAACAAAAGGCATTTTGCGTCTATTTTTCATACTAAAAAGATAAATAACACGATGACACTTACAGTCTGATTATCCTGGTCCACGTAACGAAGGCCAAAATAAGCGGTTTCGAGGAGGTCCAGGTGTTTAAACACCACGTCGAGGAGCGCTTGTCCGGTGTTGTTATCCTGTAAGTAAACTAACGGTGACAAAATGCATCAACATTGTTACTGCCTGTTACTGCCACTCGTTTGTGCCAGAGCAGGGGGATCAAATCGGTCATGAGTCACGATCAAACTCGTTACAGACAATCGATTAATTGCAAACAGTGAAAGTAAAACCAAATTTAAATTTCAATGCATGATAATTCAGTATTTGTAGTTTAAATTTTTAAGGTCAATGATGTCAAGTACAAGGTACTAGGCTTGTTTTCATCTGCCAGCATCTGTTAGACCCTTTTTAAAGTAGGCTTTTTAGTTCGTCATGGTGGACGAATACAGTAGAGTTCATATAACCATGAAGTTCTTTAAAAAACTCAGGGACGCCATAATTCTCATATTTCCATAAAAATTACTCGTTGAGTATATCTAGGTATTTATTGTCAATACTAATTATCTTTTCAAATACAATAAGTTAACAGTTAAAGGAAAGATAACGGATAATTAACAGCTATCCTAATTTAATTTGGTAGAAAGAAAGCCGCACCACCGCCGCAGGCGTGAGAAAGGCTTCTCAGTGTTCTCTCTCTCCTCTATTTCCTTTTATTCCTTTCGCTAACAGTGGCGTCTAGATAATTTCATTTTGATACAAGCGTTCCGTGTGTTTTTTTATTTTTAAAACAGAGATAGGTTCTGTTGTGCCGCAATTAGGAATTAAGGAATGTTTCGTATTTATATTTACATTTTACTGCAAGGGACAACTTTGTTATGTCGAATCGCGCTCTTTGATATGTGAAGCCGGCCAACTCGCAATAGGCCAGTGTGGTGGATGATTGCCTAAGCACTCTCGATCGCCGAGGAGGCTCATGACCTGTAGTGGAACTTATTTGGCCTGGTTTATTTATTTATATTCAAAAAGCGCTGCAAATTGCACTAGCGATTTAGTCTAAATATATTTTGCAAATTGATATAATTTTCAAACAATAAGTAGTCACAATATTTTAGTTAGACAATACCATGTTCAAGTCAATCGATATCGTGAGAAAATACAAATATGTTGATTGTTCACCAGATAAAATATAACAAAAACAGCAAAGCCAATTATGTATATTGCACACAATTTGCAGAAGCATATTCCCCGACACGTTTGCACGAGGAATCAAAGCATCTCAGTGTGATTACACAAAGCGACACAAAAGGAAGTTCCCACGTGAATCCTGCTGCCATCCCTAATTTGCGATTCTCCGTGTTGGACTTTCAACAATTAGGTTAACTCGCACGCAGGGTTAAGACCAGTAATACCAGTAGTCTGCAGTGATATGCTATTGGCAATATAATGATTGGTTTGGGATGCTGGCTCTCACGCAGATATCGGCCGATTTGCTCTCGTTGCGTGCGGACAGGCGCGAGGCGATAACTGCGGGCACCTGCATTTTCATTCTTAACAAATTGCTCCCAAATTGAAGCTCGGTGGAAGTCTTGTAATTTAAAACTGAAGTTGTAAGTTATAGTGCGTGTCATTCTTATTTTGTTATGGCTTATTTACAGATAAGTCTGCAATTATTGTATATTTACTTTTCTGAGATATTGCAGTTAGCAATACAATTATTTTAATGTGCAAGTAAACGCATAAACTATCGTTTTTATTGTAATAACAAATAGTAAAGCCAATCTAAAGCGTGCGTTTTTTAAACTTGTTTACGATTTTGTTGTTGTAAAACTATTCCGAAGAATTATGCACTGCCACATATTTTACTTTTGGTGAATTGATTTTGTTTAGCGTTTTATGGACAATTGATAAGCTAAATATTTACGAAAACTAACTGTATTGCAATATTCGAGATAAAGCATCTCCTCAGTCCACCATGTAGCATGATTCACGTTAACTTGCAATCAGAGTAGTGAATAGCTTGAGATTTCAGCCATTATATGGTCCCTTTGCTCAATTCTACTCTGTTTCACTTTGGGTTCGTACTACGCAACGTCAAATAACATCTTGTTTGTGTAATAAAAAAAACAAAATCGACTTCAACAAATAGGAAGTGCATATAATTACACAAAAAATATTAATATAATTATGGTATGCGAACTTTGTAACTTCAATAAGTGTAGGTACATTTGACTGTAGGAACCCCGCCAGCTTGTGGGAAAATTGCGAAACAGTTCGTTGAGCTGAATAATAAATGATTTAATAACAGAGCGCGTTTGCTCCCAACAGCGTACGTGAAGCTCGAAAAATAACAAACGATTTCAAAATCTGGCAGCAGTCGGTATGTAGATGTGCCGTGGTAGGGGACTGCACGCGAGCCACGCCGCGGGCCATCGTCCACACGCGCACATGCCTGTGTTTACCTACCAGACTATATTTCATCAATTGTTACCTTATCATTTAACCAGACTGCTGATGCAAACGAATGGGATTTTAGTAAAGTATTTTCAGAAATTAAGAACAAAGTGTAAAGTTACACATCATCGTCATAAAAATGCTGCATTAAAAATGCTCGTCAGGGAAATATAAAAATGTTTCTGTGAGCAGAAACAAACTTTATAATACCGTAAATTTGGATTACGAAACATCTGTAATCAGAGTTAAATAAGGGCAAAGTCCCTTCACAAATGTAATGAAATTATTCTAAAAGGCTGTACCGTTTAAATATTTGATACAAGCAAGAATTGGTGCGAAAGAGGACGACGATGTCTTCCGGAGCAATTCCATGGGATAATCTGCCGCCGCGATAATACGTATAACGACACACCATTCCCTGTTTACTTTTTATTCTTTCTTTTATGCTTGGATCAAATTGAAAACAGTATATTTGTGGTTTTTGACATCAGTGATAAGAATCTTTGAATTAGGTACAAGCTTGTGTGTTTATTGTATTGTACCTACAACATTTTGATGTACAAATATATACATAAGGTCACGCTTCTACTTGGACGGGATAGACAAAAGTCACTAATGACACTCACAATTTACCGAGATTACATCCATGCCAAAATTTGTGAGGGAAGTAAGCCTATTCCCAGTTCTTAGCTCATAGTTATATGCAACTTGGGCGTGATTTTTTAAACCGTTATAATTATGAAAAGTGAAGTTCCTGTCTTGGGATTCTTAAATCTGCCAGCTCACGGTTCACAATCTACACTTACTTCCATTGTATCAATTAGAAGACTACACAAAATGTTACTTTTAAAAATAAGCTTTATACTAAAATTAAGTCCTAAACGTGGATTAAGACTAAACAGAAGATTGTTTAACTAAAACACTAGATAAAATAACGTGGAAAGTTACAGTTGTGTAATAAAGAACAATGACAAAGAATAACGAAGTAAACAAATTGGCGAGGGTTTCAAACGTTAGCCTTTAAAATGTTTTGCCAGGGAAATTGTAGATAGAATTAGGTAGATGTTTTGTTCAGTCGGGATGTCTCAGAACTTTAATTACATGCGTCTCGGACTTGTATTTTTTAAAAAATTTATTAAATAGAAATGTTGCGAGAAACACAAGCAATGCTTTGGAAATGTTTTACGCAGTTTTTACATTATAAAACTAAAAATGTTAAAGAGCTTTTAATGAGAAGTGACCTATTACCTTAAAGCCCTACGCCTTCAATTATACCTATACAAAATTGCTGGCCTATTATCAAGGAATTTGCCTTTGTACTTAGACAAAAATAAGATATTGTTTTGTTTTACAATTTATAAGGAACCAATGGTATGGAATGTATTATTTAATAATTACTTAATACCTCAATGTTTTTGATATAAATTACTAGAACTGGTCAATAAAAACGGAAGGGATCTACCGGCCAACACCAACATCAATAATTAATTAGGACCCATTTTCTACATTCCAATTGAGACATGATCGATTTGTAATTTGGTAATTCCAAAGAAACCTACATTAGAATGATTTCCTTATGGAAAAAATAACAAGTTACGATCAATTTGAATGTGCTGATGGGAAGAGTCGGGTATTTCAGTTATTGGAGCGATAAAGTTTTTGCTGGGCCTTTTTAAGACAAATGTCCCTTTGTAGATACGGAAACTGCTGGGAAGGACCGCAATTCATCTAAAATATCCATACAATTTAGGGAAAAACCTTCGAAAAATCGCTTCTACCACTTTATCCAAATTGGACGATTCTGGCACAATATATCTTTGGATTTTGTGTGTAGAAAAAGTCGTGAATCCCGAATATAAAACAAATAATAACATTATGGAAAAAATGCTTCCAATGTGTACAGTTATGACACAAACTTGCAAGACGTATCTAAATAAGTCAGCGTATACCGGCGTCTTATGTGTTTTCAAACTGGGGGAGTTTTCGAGATAATAGAGATGGTGTGCGTGTAGCAAAGACAACGGCGGCCATTATTCTTCACTGATTTGGGTGGGACTTTTAGTCTCGTATATTTATCAAAGCAATTTAATTATCTGTATCTGTTAAACAGCACAGTACACAGGAACAAGTACGGAATTAAATACAGATTAGGTTTTCCAAGCGGGATGCGTGTTGGCATTAAAAATAGTGAATAGGTAGTTGTTGTACGATTGACTGGGTAAACATTAGCGAGTGGCGCGGCCGCTGTGGGATGAAATAGCGTGGGCAGCACAGCACTCGCGAACCACTCTCACATTCACCACGCGACGACAATGCGAGCCAAATAGAATTTAATATTCATAGAACCGACATACGATTCAGTGAATTCATCGCCCGCACCTTGGACCCGAGCTTCGCATATAAAAGACCTTCCTTGAGCCCCTGGGTGTACTTCAAATAATTCGCCTCGGAATAACTGCACTTCACGAGTGAGGGTCGGGAAACGGAAAAATCTACGCGTTGTCTCACAGATACGGAGGATTGTAAAATATCATCAACGCCTGCCGGAGACTGCCGCTAGACATTCCTTTCAACGGTCGGTCTTTACAGACGCACTTGCGTTATGAACAAGCAAGTGACAATAATATGACTTAAAGAAGCGTGTGCAAAAAATACTGTGACCAGAAAAACCTGAAGTATATTTTTGAATTTACTTACAACTACTATTTAAGTTAAAACTTATACCGTAATTATATATACTTAAATTAACAAAGAACCAATGCGTATAGGCAAAATGTTTTTTTAACAAAAGATAATTAACTTCTAATAACTAATAAAGCTTTTCGTAGAAGTGGATTATTGTCAAAACTACAACGGTTCCGCTACGCCTCTATTAGCAATATAACACATTTGATTGTTTTTGCTCTCACAATACTTTCTTTCATAAAGATCTAATGTACCATAAGTGTGATAAATACCTGTAATTCATGGAAGAGTTCTCTCTCGTCGAGCAGTACGACTCGGCAGGCCAGCGTGCGCGGCGCGGGGCACAGGCAGTCCATCATACTGCCACCGCAGCGCGACACCGACCCGCTCCACAATACCTGCAATTAAGTTCATATCTCAACCTCTTGATTCTACTACCTGCTGAAACTTCATATTGTGTGGAAGGTAATCTTTTGTCACCAATGTTTATATGACTTTTAGGTAATGGTATTGGGGCTATTAGCAGCTCCAGCTAACTCTATCCGATTTAAAATATTTTCTGACATCAATATAATTATTTGTCACGCCTTCGCTCTACTGCCTCTATCGAAATGTGATGATTCTAGTTTTTTTTTCTTTTATTGTACTCGATGGCGGGATGAGCGAGCATGCCGTTCGCCTGATGGTAAGCGATACGACTGCTCATAAACAATAGCTAAACCAAACGCCTTGAATTACAAAGCAATGCTTGGCATTCCACTGCGCTCGTCATCCTGAGACATAAATGATGAGTCTCAATTATGTCCAGAAAAGAAATAGACATTGCGGTGTTATCTACCCAGGCAGCCTCCCACATATGAGAGACTTACCAACAATTAAAATTATAGAGTTCTAATAAAATAGTTTTATTAGAACTCTAATTCAAAGTGTAAATAATTTTATAAAGGAAAATAAAACTTTAAGAATATTTCAAAGAATTTCGCCTAGGTTTCTTCTGGTTTTGCCCTAAGGCAATACCGTTATCGGGACAATTGCGTCTACACGCAATTGTCTACACCCATCACCGCGGTTCAGGCGTTTCGAAGTTTAGCTTTAATAGGCAGAGCACAAAATTGGATAAATGTTTTCATTGTGTGCAAACGACCCTCAGAGCTTAGTAAGTATATAATATTTATTGGTATTTTTATAAATTGTGTGAGTACATGACATGAAAAGTTAAATAATGTTATGTTATCGATGAAATACATGAAACAACACAAGTTTTCGACACCAAAGATCACCAAAGAAAATGGGATCACTTTTAGCTTTACATTTTACAAAGCTGTTATCGCTAATGGAACATTGTTTGATTTTAAGGGTAAAGTCAAAAATGATCATGGTGGCTTAGACTGTAGAGGCTTACTAGCATGTGAATGACATAAACGTGACAAAGAGCCTAAACCACAGTTGGTAGGAACATCGCGTCGCTAAGTGCCGTCGTAGTTTCAGCGCCGGTATCACGCGAGTGTTTTCAAGAGGTGTTTAAGCTTATCGCGTTCTTACACTCACGTCATTGAAACTCGTCAGTTGTGCCATATGCGAACAAAATTTAAAAGTAAATTAATCGAGGCTATTACTACAATCACCTTTTGTTGATTGGTAGATTTGTGTCGTTTTTATCTTTCTTCTTTTCCACATAATTTGGTAGGAGAATAACAATGTATCACTAAGGTTGAGTTGATACTTAAATGATTGTGAATTGTAATCTTCTATATTATAGTTTTCTCGAAATATTAAAACATAAAATGTAGAAATAATTTTTCGTAGATATAAAATCTGAATCATACATATTCGAAATAGGGAACAAATTAATGATTTTTCTCTTGTAATTTCACAGAGATATTTTTATTTTATCACGAAGTAATATGTTAGTGTTTTTAAAACTTATTTTATTCTCGAAAAAAAATAATGGAACTTTCAACTGGTACCATAATTATTATTCCGACATTACTGAATAAAATAGAAGTATCCAAGAAAAAAATACTGTATATTTTTGCATAAAAATTATGCTGTAGACCCCATGAAGAGTAGCCTAAGGGCAGCTTTAAGAATACAAATTATAGCTCAAGTGTATAATTACATAATGCATATATTTTACTGTAAACATATTTATGATCCCTGGTTGGTTGAATATTTCTAAATAATATATTAAGGATTTGAGTCTTGACTTGAAAATTTATGTCTTTTTGATGTTAGTTGATTCAAAGTCTTGCGCAATATTATTAAGTAATTCATTGTTGCTTATCAGAATTTTTCTGTGATTATTTTTATAAATTAATATTTATAGTTATATTTTAGCATCATTTAGGCAAGATGAGGGAGTTTAAAAGAATATTTTTTTAACATTTCACAGTAATCGTATTTGTGACATTATTCCAAATTTTGAGTCGTAGACACTGCTGCAGGCGATTGTACCAGTTCAGTAATCTTGTACACCTGATCTTTCCGCTGGCCGTATTTTTTGTGCATCCACGTCGAATTTCACGGCGCCTGGAGCCCGTAGCTTTAATCCGATCTGCGTTAGTTAACCCGGGCCATTTCGATATCCAGCAAATCTCTTACATTCCTACTGAACTTTCTAATACGCGTTAGTTAGCTGGGTACACCAATGCATTTGCAACCACTAAAAACTGCTTCGTTAGCGAGTCGGACAAGCTCGCTGTGGTTTTATTTTCACAATACCATAAAAAGCATATACCATCTACGTTAAATACGACGACGCTTGTGATTTGAGATGAAAATAGTGGATTATAAAAGAGAGTAGTATGAATTAAGTAATTAATGAAGTAGTTGACAAGTGCTCGGTGTGTCACTCGCGAACAGGTGCTATTAGTCGTGACCGGCCGATTTCATGTTATGAATGAATATTGGTCATTGCAACGTGCAGTTATGATAGTTTGTCATTCAATATGATTTATTACTTTTTGCAAGTGATTCGTGTTAATATTTTATATGCATATATTTTTACTTTCCTTATACATATAAATAACGTTCTTTTAAGTGCCGGTATTTGTAACATTCTTCTTAAAAAAAATTGTTCGTGTTATTGTCAATATATGTATATCATTAACACCACTTTTAACAACTCCTATGTTTAAATCCTAATGTTGCCTCGGTATTTCAATAAGGACATAAATAATCCCGCATTTGCATCCGTGTGTGAATATTATAAAGCAAATGAAAGTGTCCTATGCGTTATTCCTCGGCTGCGGCCACGGTCCCGTGCGTTTTCTTCCTTCCCTCAGGGGGATCTCTACTGCCCCGACACGAAGTTCGAATATTCGAACGCTCGAGCTATATGTTTAAGTTACAAGTTCTCCCCTAATAAAATTCAATAGTATTCTCTATGAAACTCATCATTCACTCCGAACTTGGTCTTTAGTTAAGACGTACGGTAGAGGATTCGAATATTTTGCAGAGTAAGTATATTTTTTCATCTTGGACGTCGAAAGTTCGAACATTCGAAGTTCGTGTCGGAGCATTGAGTAACTCCCTGAACACGCGGCGTACGTGACTCATTTTATTTAATTACTTAGCTTTCTGATTCCGCATTGCCAACGAAACAAACATAACTTTATTCCTGTGGTATTAAGAAAGTAATACGACTAAGCTAACATTAATATAATGGGTATTATGAGTGGTTTTCTTTATAATTACGTTCCACTGTTGCTATAAAAAGTGTGAAAGTTGATATTGTAATTCAACACGATCGCTACTAGCTAAACAAAATACTTTAAAGTAATAAGGTAGGTTTACACTGATACCGACGCAGTTGGTTATACGCCGGCTGTGAAACAAGAGGCCGCAGGTTCGTATCAGGGGTCAAGAATATGTATGTGACTATTGGATTTTGTTTTATTAATCTTGAAATAAAATTTATATTTTTCTTTATCGTTTATTTATAACATCCAGCCTTTACACAATTGAATAAAATTAAGAAGTTTTGGTTTGACACTCTGTGAAATCAATGTCATAATAGCCGCTATTACTGAGTATAAAAAGCGTATGAATATGTGGGAGAGCAATGACCTGCCTAAACGGAGGTTGCCGATTTTAATCCCAGGCCTTCTTTTCTAGATAGGGTCGACATCAGGTTTTTGTCGCCAAATTAAATATACAGTATGTATAAAACGTTGTGCGCTAATCTGTTCAAAGGTTGGAATGAGGGGAAGAGTCCTTCGTAAGGTTTCTAATGTACAAAATTGTCGTCTACAATTTTTCACTGGATGCCTAACAATATTACAAATAGTTTTTTATTGATAAACAGACACTTCATTTTCTGCAATTTTGTTTTTGTTTTGAGATAACCGCCATAGATTTTGGTGTTCTGACAAATGTTTATATCCTTACGATAATCGTATGTTCGAGAGTCAAGACGAAAAACTCTCCCCGTGTACCTAAATGGGGCTTTAGTCTGTGTTTTTGAAAGCAATCAGCTTAACAATATAGCTTTAAAATATAGTCTTAGATTATAATATGTAGGTCATGTGAAATACTTCTAGACACGTATATCTTTTAAGAAGTGCAATATAATCGTGATTAATTGTCTATTTCGGTATTAAAGACAAGCTCTGCCACAGAATGAGGCAGAGGTTTAATAAAGTTATGTAACGAACCCTTTTACGGTCACAATAACCATAGTTGCCAAGCGTGCGTACAACGTCGACCGCAAAATGAACATTACGGCTTGTTTATTGCGTGTGAAATTTACTGATTATATCCATTAAACGTAATTTAAAGCACATTTCAATTGAATAAGTTCGCCAATGTACACTTACACGTGTATAGGTATTTAGGCAGTCTAACATCAGCGGTATTACATCTACAAAGCCAGAAGTTGTTTGAAGTCAATTAAGGAGTTATTTGCAGTCAGACTCAATGGTAAAATCACCAAAGGGTTGGTCGAAACCAAATATATTCTCGTTAAAAGTTCGTCTGGTCGGAGGGAGAACGAGAGCGCAACGCGGCCTCTGTTTTAACAATTTTGTTTTAATTAGTAGCACCACCGGCTCTAATAGGCGGATTTGCTTCTACGGATTTTTTTGTGCAGAAAATATGTTTGGGTGTAGGAATATTACCTTAGCCTGATGAAGTGATTTCTGATAAATCAGCCGTGCTTAACAATAAAACGAAACGTGTAGAGCTGGTATTTCAATCAAAGCAAATTGTACATTGCGATTTATTGTTTTCAATGTTCGTGGAAATATTTATTCGTATTTGATTTTAATAAAACTGTTCTATAATATCTACATGTTTCAATTTAGCGTTTGTTGACATGAAACAGTCAAACTGTTGCTATAATAATGTTGTTCATGTGTTATAGCGACAATATTTTTCATGTATGTTTTTTTTAACTTCAAATTGACTAACTGTAACAAGGCACCCGATGATTAGTACAAAGCGGTTCTAACACACTATCTACCGGAGATGGACGGTTATATAACGCCGGTTAACATAATTATGTCCGCTGCTCGAGATCGAGTAGACACACGTCGAACGCGAAATGCACCACACAATTTACGAGCGTATTTTGTTTAATATTTAGTATTTATCAATGGTGATTTTTAACCGTTATTTATCTGTATATCGTTGTACAATTGAAAGAAGCCTACATCTGGTTTTCGTGTAGAATTTATTCCGAATCCCTACGTTGCGTTCATTCCAAGTCGGTCAAGAGCGCTTGGACTCGCTCGATGGCTTTTCATTTTCATTGTTTTTCAATGTCCCAGTAGACTCGCAAACAGGTGCGTTATGAAATGTATCAAAGCCAAACTACAATGCATGCAGCTTCGTCGAATTGAAAACAATTTGTGAATGTATATTGCGGGTTTTTGTCATACTCAACTTTGTACGTTGAAGTAGCGGTAACAGTAAAAATGTTACGAGTGCGAATTCGTAGAAAGTAAAGTAAACAAAGTAAGAAGTCACAAGAACGTGCGCCACCACAAATGTACCGTATCAAGAAACTTCTAAAAACTAGACAAACCAAGAGTTGTGGCAACAAACAACGGACCGCCAATACGAGCCATTAATCCGTACGATCCTGACAGAGATTAGTGCTCCCGCTATTGACCCCACAAGCCTCGATTTCCCCACACGTAGAAAACATTTTCCCGCCATTGTCTGACTGAACAGGAAGCAAAAAGAGAAGTACCGATTGACATCGTAGTTGTATGACAGGCGCAAGTGGAAAGCGGACGGCGTGAATTGTTCCTACACTTCACCGGAACGTATTTTTGTGAGCAATTTTCTCCCTTTATTTTGTAGATAGGCATCCCGAACAGTGAATTTAAGCACTTGATAAAGTGCTGCGTTAACGTTTCCAAATTGTCGCTGCAGAGACTTTGCCAAACGTTCCATCTCGCTTGTTTTGTTTTCCACTGACATATCACTAGTATTGTTTCACACATGTCATTGTTTTTCTTTTATTTATTCTCTAGCAGTTTTATGCCACAAGTATGCTAATAGATTGAAAATTATTAATGTTTCGTTCAGTGCGTAATCAACACAATCAGTTGTATGTTTTCTAAAGATACCATTGAAATTAAGTATCTTAATTTAAGTAGCTCAACTAATATTTTGATGCCTTTTATTAATCTTGTTAAAAGACACCGACAAAGATAACGTGCATGATATCGTAAAAAATATTCTGATTTTTTTTCCTTTCAGCTCATTCTTAACGCTTTTATGTTTTATGGTAATTTATTTTACGCTTCTAAGTTTATCTGTATTTTTGATTTTACGCTGTAATTGAAACATTTCCGATAATGTAAAAGCTGCTGTTTAAAACTTGTAATTATTGAGTAGGGCAGGCCGTGTCAATATGGTAAATACCATTTTGTTTGTCTATTAACTGTTGGTGCGTCAGTAAAATAAATACGTTAAAATATTTTTCTGGTACCTGCAGTTCCCACAGTCATCCCGTAATTATGTGCGGTCGGACAAAATATATTACCCTTTCGTGTAATGACTAGGGCATCGAAACTCGGGTCAATTTTGAAAACCCGGGTTTTCGGGTCTAAGAGTAATCAAAACCCGGGTAGACCGGTTTTTTCGAGCATTTCGATCATTTTATTGTAATTTTTTAAAATACACTAATCTGCGTTTATATATCGATTTCCTATAATGAGTACAAAATATAAAGGATGAGGAAGAATTTAAATAAATAAAACAGTACTTTACAAATTACAAAAACAGTTAAATTTATATATACAGGGTATCTCAAGACTGCTACCGAAAACGAAGCCGGGTGGTAGTTTTAGTGGCTACAAACACAATGCAATTAAAAATTTCGCATAGAAACGCGACAATTATTTTTTATGATTTTTTAAATATCGTCAATTTTGGGTGGTAAATCCATAGTTTTTGCTAAAATAACAATTTAAACTCTTTTATACCTTAGAGTATTTATAAATAAAAGGATATACACTATTATTTTAGGAAAAAATGTATTTACCACCCAAATATGGCCATAGAAAAAAAAATAACAAAAAAAATATTGTCGCTTTTTTTGCAACTTCTTCTGTTGCATTGTGTCTGAAGTCGCTTAAACTATCACCCGGCTTCGTTTTCGGTAGCAGTCTTGATATACCCGGTATATATTTAATAATATAACTAAGTAGCACCGAAGCTACTTTTTACGTAATAAATAATAACACTGGTCTACAAAATTTGACTTTTTGTTTGCCTTTAAAATAAATGCTTTGTTATTTGACTAATTTGGGGTCACTGAATACGAAAATATAAACCAAATTTCAAAGTTAGCTCTTATTTTAAAAATATTGCTGGTATCGAAAAAACTGACTTTAGAGTAAAGATATGTTAATTACTTTTTAATACATTTTTCACATGAAACTGAGTATTTTAAAATATTAACCAAGTATTTGACCTTTTCTAATCAAGGATTTCTCTTTTTATCTTTTGTCTTTTGTAATCCCATCAAAAACATCCTGTAAAAAAATTCCAAGTCTCGCAGCTCAGGTTTTCTACCGCAAAAAGTTGTGAGATGCATGTAATACCAAGTCGATTAATTTATTTAGTCCTTAAGGGACCTGCTATAGAAAGTTATTACGTTAGTTATTTCCATATCAATATTAAAAATTCTTTACGTTTTAAATAAATGGATCGACTTGGCCATCGCGTGAAAACATAATGTATCGTACAATTTATACATAATGCTACTGGCCAAGTCGATCTATTTATTTAAAACGTAAAGAATTTTTAATATTGATATGGAAATAACTAACGTAATAACTTTTTATAGAAGGTCCCTTAAGGACTAAATAAATTAATCGACTTGGTATTACATGCATCTCACAACTTTTTGCGGTAGAAAACCTGAGCTGCGAGACTTGGAATTTTTTTACAGGATGTTTTTGATGGGATCTCACGTCTTTTTGTAGAATCCTACTTTTTTCCTTTTCGGTACTTCTTACTTCTAGAATATCACTAACGATTTTTCTTAAAGCCTCTGTCTTATGGATTTTTCTTATTTTTGTAGGTATCAATTTATCACAAATATAGCGGATTTGATTGTTAATGTTCTTTCTTTCATTGTAATTGATATTTTCGAGTTATTTAATCTATTTATTTGCAAGTTTACCTTCGTCATGTTTTTCTAGAGAAATGTTGTACAGTTTCATGGGCTGAATACACCATTTCCCTCTCTATATCCCCTCCTATTATGCCTCATGTATATAGATATATATCTACAACTATTATTCCACTATATACGGGTACAATGATTCATTAACTGCAAATGTAACTTTGTAATCCTATATATTTATATGGGATTACAAAGTTATTCACGCAGTTGGTCTATCTAGAAAACTAGACACAAATTATGAAATGTTTGAATTTTTCCTTACTTTAGACACTAAACACTAATTATATTCTAAATTTGAAGGTTCTATGTCTGCTAGAAGTGCCTTAGACTTTTGATGATCGGTCAGTCAGTCAGTGAGTGACAAAATTACGAAAGTTTGACACATTATAATTCTTAAACTACTAGTTCAAATTGAATGAAATTTTAAATATACCGTGTTTACGCAATGCCTACTTAGTAACTGAAAATTCAGGCTTCTTGCTTTAACCACAACGAAGTTATGGGGGGTTGAAAATGGTCTGAATTGCTTCGAGAAAAGGATGTTACGGCCTATAGCTCGACTTGGAGGGGGCTCGGCCGCGCCCCCAGATTATTTTTACGAAAATCTTCAATCAAGTTCCAGCAGTAGTCCGCTAACATTGACGGATTCTATCGACCGTTGTATTTCTTTTCCAGTGTCAATATATCTTGGTGAAATCGTTCACCATGCTCGTCAATCATATCACCGCAGTTAGGATGAAAAAAATCAAGATGAGAATGAAGAAAGTGAATTTTTGGGGACATATTGCAGCCCAAGCTCGTGGTAATTTTCGAAAATTCCCTCTTTTATTTTGGCGTCGCTTAGATGTGGAAATTCACTTCACAAGTATTAGAAGGCTGGTCCACCTTTGTTGAGAGCCGTCAATAAAGTTCTTCATTAATCCTAATTTTATATGCGATGGAGGGAGAAGGATTTTATGAGGATTGACTCGAGGAGGGTATTTAACGTTCATTTCTCCAGGACACAGATTTTGTCTTGTAGTCCAATCTTTTTTAAGTAATGTAACGATCTATCCCGACTATCCCACTCACACAAAAAGCACCAGTATTTGGTGTAGCCCATTTGCAGACCCAAAAAACTGTAGTTTTTGCAGTTTTTTCAAATTGTAGTTTTTACACCAAAAATTTGTTGAAAATGATAAATAACTTATAAAATTTCGCGTTTTAACAAGCAAATGAAATGCTAATACTATAAGGCACATTAAACGAAAGCGTAATAATAAAATTTACGCGGATACTCTCACAACATATTTGAAACCTCGTCATATAAAGTGAATTCTAGCAAGTTACCCGGTATTATCTTAAATATGGCATAAATTAATAATAAGAGCTAACTATCATTGAGATGATATACTAGAGGTGACACTACAAACAAAAAGTTTGAAACAAAAAAAAAGTTAAATAAATTTTAAGTTAAACGGTTTTATATTGCAGATAAATGTACTAAAAGCTAAAAAATAATTTTAAACATATGCATTGATTAAACTAAAATAAAATCGTGGGGCACGTCCAATTTTAAAGTGGTTAAAATTCATTTAAAGTGGACGTGCCCCACGATTTTATTTTAGTTTAATCAATGCATATGTTTAAAATTATTTTTTAGCTTTTAGTACATTTATCTGCAATATAAAACCGTTTAAATTAAAAAAAATATTATCTTTTTTATTTTTAAGTTTATAGTTTTTATTTCTCATTCTATTCAATTCGTTGAGTTCTTGACTTGGGTGGGAGATTCATATTGTAATTTTGTATAGTATACTGTATTATACTTACCAAGCCCTTTATTTTGATACCTATATTGATGGGATTGAAAAATACATTTTCCGCCATTTTGTAGCAGTGGCCATCTTTGATTTTGATTTTGTATAGTGCACTGAATTCTACTTGACAAGCCCTTTCATTTGATACCCATATTGATGGGATTGAAAAAAACTAAGTTGTCCGCCATCTTGTAGCGGCTGCCATCTTGGATTCACAATAATATTGAATATGGATAATTATTGTATTGTCACCAGAATCAAAGGCGTATACCAAACTTCAGATCAATCGGTTAACGGGAAGAGGGTTAAATTTCAATTACTAAATTTGACCCAAACAAACGGGGTGAGCTAAATAAAACCGTTTAATGAAGGGTACATTCTATTTCTGTCTTTGTCACGCCTACGAAGTAACATATCTTCCCTCTCGCTTCAATGTGTACCCTTGCGCACGCACCTTACGCAGAGATTTTGTTCCCGATGTCCGCTCTAGTATAATACCTCAATGGCTAAATATTAATTTTAAGTTCTATATTTAGATTAAGGGGGTCGAATACTAAAGATTTAATGCAGTTTCAAGTAAAAGGCAATTTTCATGTTGACCAGTGTAATTTATCAAAGCGTGTTTTTATTCCATTTACTTATGCATTCGAAGTGGCTTAAACTTAATAAATAACAAAAACAAAAGTATTAAAAAAACCCGAAAAAACCCGAGTTTTAAAAACCAAACCCGGGTTTTTTATAATCCTCAGAACCGGGAAAACCCGGGTTTTTTCGGTCCGGGTAAACCCGGGCTCGATGCCCTAGTAATGACCTAGCACCGAAGAATACAGGTTTTCAATATTACAAATTCAGAAGGAGTTATCGGAATTGAATACAGAATCCCTATTTAAATTTTACAGAGGCCGCTCCTATATCAATTTAGTCACAAAAAATATATTTTTGTGTTATAAAATTATGCAATCAAATATGCATTAATTTGATGTCTCAACTGCTGTTGCTTAAGACTTAAACAGGAAGATCTATAATTAATATAATTCAAGCTGTCCCGCTTACGTAATTGTGAGAGATTCGCGCTATAATGCTTACTTCGCATTGTTTGTGGCAAATAAAACCATATTAAATGGATACTGCACTTGTTAGACTATACCTAATTAGAACTTTTATCGTTAACATTGAGAAGGTTTTTACAAATTTCGAAAACAAAAATCCTTTTTTAAATATTGAAACGTTACGTCGCAAGTATATAAATGTTCAAGATGTACGAGAACATAAATATGGTAAAGACATTCATAGTTATATTGCATTCATGTAATAAAACAGTCGTGTACTTTTCGAACATAGGGTTTCTTTTTAAAATTTATTGAGTGTACGTGCATGTCATCCGATGCATCGCACAGACAAGAGCCTCGGGACGAGAAATCGTAGTTATCACCGAAAACTATTTCATAGCATGATGTAAGAGGTCTTATGAAACACGAACTTTAGACACCCTGGCGTGTTAAAACCAAATTTCAAAATTGGAATGTATTTATGCTTAAATTAAAATAACACGAGGATTAGAATGTCGTAAAGTTTTAAATGTTGTATGAAGGTTGACAGAATTTTAAAGTAATTGTGCAAGTCATCTGCCGTACGAATCGCCGCAAGGTTGTTTAAAATTTTCAATATTAATGCGTTCCAAGTCCAAGTATACTGTATAGTTCAAAGACATTAGTATCGGGAAATTCCAGTGTACACAGGAATGGTACGTGTCTGGTAAAACGATGTATTTTCTAAGTCGAAATATTGCATTAATAGAGCAATAGATAAATGATTGTTCTCAAATTGTTGCTAGATATGGTGAATAAACAGAGGAGTAGGTGCGAGCGGACGCCGGCGCATGCCGACACGCACCTGCCTCGCGCATACTGATGGCGACGTGTGAGTCGTGTGACGCCTGCTATCGTGACCGCCCCGACACAATCTAACAAAGCTTTATAATAGTAAATATTGCTTATTGGCTCATCGATAAGGCATTCTAGGACACAATGGATTCCGACAACTACAACAAACACGTCACATCTAACTAAAACCGACGATTTACATTAAACTATACGCTTTTCCAACAGGTAAACGGGTAAATTCATCGCTTTTAAGCTGAACGAAAGTGAAGCTAAAGTGATATTAGAGTTTGATATTACTAAATCAATGCAATATTAAATAGAATCGATCCGGCACAGTGTACAGACTCACGAATAAATGAATGACAAGCAAACAAACACGCTATTTGACGAGCACGTAGACATAGGTAACCTATACCATACACATGGTAATTATTTATTACTGTGTACTGGTGCGTTTGACTAACGGAACGTGAATATTTCGTCTGGTTTCACTGTATGAATGAATGACTTTGTACCAACAGCCTTTGTACAATCGTAATGACAAGCTTCGTTTTATAACGTTCCACTATTATATACTCCAATTTGTTACGTGAATTGGGAACTTATTTTAACGTTTCACTGCCATTAAAGAGATAAATTTAATGAATACATTATTTTTTGGGAGCCACTTACATGTAAATAAAATACTTTTTGTGGTTGTACGGTGTGTAAAATTACGTAGCTTGAATAAAACGTATGATTGGCTAATTTGGGCGTTATTGTCAAGGATTACGAAATGTAACGAACTCCGTTATACGTTTTCCTATTAAGTCTAATGACCCAGCTCGAATTTTATACGGCAATAACGCGCACGCATTGGTCGTGAGTTGCATGTCGTACCGCGTACGTACGAGGCACCCACTGGGCCGAGTTAGATGTCGGTGCAAAACGTTAAGAAATAAATTGAGCGGCGCGCTATCTCCACCGACGGACCTCTTAAACTTTGCACAACACACCGTACTTTTCACGCTCCGACGCGATAAACTTTCAGCACATGTAAAAACATCACCTCGACAAAAATACCTGCCCCTCGTACGTACATTTTTTTACACTAAACCTATCTAAACAAGCCAATCACGTCCAATGCTACAAAAGAACCAGCGGAAATTGTTTTGTGCGGTTTGGATTCGTTCTTTTATACTATTTACGGATGTTGCAATTGATTTTTTTTTCGATAAATTCGATATTTCGAAGGGCAGCCACACCCGGAGCAGGCTGCGTTTTTACTATAAAATCTAATGAGTGCTTATTGCGTAAACAAGTTCCGAAGTAATAAGCAGTTTACGCAGGAAGAACAAACGAATAGCAAAAGTTACGCCGTAAAAGAATATTGCATGTTGTCGATAAAAACTCTAAGTATAAGCACATACCTCGATCGATATTAAGCGATAGCAGCAACGAACACATCACGGCACAGAATAATCGTTGGCCAGTGGACGCTGTACTTAAATCTACTAAATCGGAGCTGACTCACAGTTAATTTGCTTGTAGTTTCCAATCTCTCGGTTCAACGAAGGAGTTTAAAGTTGTTTTTATTTTTCTTTTTGAAATTAGTAGGTGCATTTATTATTATGAGTAATTTTTCCAGTCTCAAATTACGGCAGGTAGCCCGCGGCGGTCGGCTCTCGGCTCTCGGCTACAATCAGTGAGGTTGAGTAGCCAGCTCATGTGAAGGCTCACCTCTGTATGGGCCGGCCCCGCCCACAGTTTAACATTTTTCGACTGGCCTACGAGTTATGTTAGACCATGCATTACCTATTGTGGACCTCAATAATTATATTGTCATTATCTCTGACTAAATATAGAGTCGGAGTTTAGGGAGAATTTTAGGATTAATGAAGCTTTCTCCTCAATATGTAACATAATAAATCATCTCGATAAATATAATAATTGTAATGTCATCTTCGTGGTTAAATCAACATACCAGATTCTCAAATTTGAGATACATGTTTTAAAAAAAATGTGAAGATTTCATTTTATAAACCTATTTTAGTTATCGAATTATTTTGTCCCTTTCGAATGACTTTTGATATTATTTAGAACAAAGACAAAACATTAACTAAAAAAGGTATGTAATCTGTCTATGAATAAGTCCATTATTATACCAAGTGCTGTCGTTTTCCATCTATTGATAACCCGACATCATATTAGAACTTTGACTACTTGAAAGACCGAACATATGTACATATAAATGTAAATGTATATTTAAAATGTCATACTAAAGAAATCTCATTAATAATATTATTATAGTAATTAATAATCACAATCCACGTCCACGATCCACAATTGTAGCTATAACATAAAGTTTTTTACCTTTCATTTTCAACACATGTGTAAGAACTCATGTAAACATAATTCGGAATATAATGCGCACATGCTTTGGATTACCCAACTTTATATTACAATTAATTTTGGTCATAAGGGCGCTCTCAAACAAGCATACTAAAGATGGCTTAAATTATATGGGTAGGGTTATGACCGTATTCAAATAGTTTTACTAGTAGATCATATTAAATTGCTAAAATTTGAATATTATATTAAAACTATAATTGTACCTCTGAAATCATCAAACAGGCAGTCAAGTCGAAATGTAGTAAAAGCTACGCTGTTTTCTAAAAAGAGTGCAAATGTATATTTTTCTTTGAGAGAGTAATTTAAAAAATCCAACGGCGACATCTCGCTTTGACGCAGAAAAACGACATATTTAGTAAATTTAAATTTGGCTTTTCACATATTACTGCACGGGTAAACAAAATATATTCTGGAAACTGAGCTCAGCACAAGCTCCTTAATTTTATAGCAGTATAGTGAAACCACAGCGATACAGACGCGGTTTCACAACAGCGATGAAACTTCTTATGTGTGGTGTTTTATATAATGGGAGCAAGCGTCTAGGTACAATACGCGAATGCCTATGTACACCAGAGCGAAGTTGAGACTTGAAACACATTCACGATTAACATACTGAGTTTCGATGGTGCTACTAAACTCGCTCTCCTTGTATGAGTGAGCAACTAACGAAGAACCCCTCTAAAACTTTGTTTAATTTTCGCACTGCGTTCGCTTTGTGAATTAAAAGCGGAGCTCCTTTCACACTAAAACGTCCTTTAATGAAACGCGATCGTTGAAAATTTGTCTAAATTTCCGCAACAATGAATACAGCAGGCGTCGGCCGTCGTCGCGTTTCGCAGACATAGCGTTACACACTTACCCGCATAACGCCGCGATTAAATCATATTGATATTGAAACTTTGACAATCTCCAGTTTAGAGAAGTTGAGAACGAACTGTGTAGCAATATAGATATTAGTTTGATCGACAATGAAATGCCCGAGCCACAAACAGCTCGTTTCCGTCCTCTTCAATCTATATTGATATTAAATGGCGACTGTACAGCTCAACTTGAATTTCAGATTGTAATGCAAACTTATTGAATATAACAAGTGTACTATCATATCATTTAATGTGTAATTATACGGATCATTACATCACAATGAAATACGATAAACTTATACAGAATGTGTTTGCAAAATTTAACATACTTATATCAAAGTAAAAGTAGGTTCTAATTAAATATGATAGCTTGTATCTACTACTGTACTATTTCATCTCTCAATGTATAATGAGATTAAAATTTTCTACAAAGGACCTGGACAGTTTCTGCCTAGTTACTTTTTATCATGCACAGAAATAAGGCAATAATGACATGAATATAAAAAATCAAATATTAATTATAAAATATGTCATATTTTTGTAGAACTTTAGGGAGTAAAATAAAGTTTAATAAGATTTTGCATTGATATGTACCCATTTCCGCCATTGTTGGCCCCACAAAAACGTTTCGTTCGCAGTAAAGCAAGTGTAGGGAAAAGATAATACCTTTTTGTAAAATGATCCTAAAAAACCTATATGTAGGTAATAAGCTATATTAATTAACAATACTAAATAAATATAAAGTAATTTTTGGTATATATACTTACACATTTTATATTCTCCCCATTTTTACACATTTACATTGCAACAACTAAACGCTGCGTTATAATACTTGACAGGAGCCGAGCTTTTGAGTTTTGTACATTATCTGTGGTAAAATACAACTCTAGCGCTCATTGAACGTTAATGTTTCTATGTAATTATAATTATTTCTGAACCATTGCTACAATAACTGGGATTGCTAGTTCTCGTATTTGTTGTACTGTTTTTTTTTAATTTGAAAGCTATTTGTTGCACTAACTGTGGAATAGCGACAGGGCGGTTAAAGCGACATGCTATCTCCACATAGTCAGTTCATTCCAGAACGACGCTTTCACGATGGATATCAATTGAGGTACGTAGGTCTACTTATAAAACATTACAAACGCTTTTCTCTTGATTATAAATAAGAATAGAATAATTTATTTGTATCCAAAATGTGATTTATTTGCATTATGTTTTGTTTCTATTGGTCCCAAACTAGGCGTGCCTGTATCTTTGAAACTAAGCTATGTAATATAAACATCAAGTGAGATGACTACAAAGTTAACAGGGTGATGTAGAGTTAATTATTATGGAAAACATTTGTATGACTTATACTATACTGAATGTAACTTATTTTTCAAAAAGTTGAATAAAAATAGCGACTTAAGTACATAACAAAGTCACCAAATAATATAATTATACAAATGATAAACATATGAAGGTAGTATTTAGTATTATTAATGATTATTGATAATTGAAATTCAAAAACCAATTAATAGGTAATCTAGAACTAGTTGTGGGTTAGAAGGGGAGGGGGGTAGTGCCCCATCTTCCCTGGTACTACTTCCATGGAAAGATAATACAACATTCTCAAAACCCAATTAAAATAATCAAACCTCAACCCAAGCCCGTTCCCCTTATTCTGTTATTATGCCAATGTAGCAGGTTGTAGATGTCAAGTAAACATATTGTAACATCTTATTGTAACCAAGTTCCACAATTAATATATTTGATTTGATTACACAGAAGAATAAGTATACAACTTTAATGTCTTCATTCAACCTAGGAATAATGCTTGTTGGCCATCCTTTTAAAGATGGACTTAGATTTGGTCCTTTTTACCGTTACTAATAAAGTATTCCACAACCGAGCAGCTAGTGCAATGAAAGATCCATCTATGTATAAAGCAATTTAGATGTACTAACAATATTTAAATGATTTATTGTAGTTATGAGTATTTAAAATGGCTATTTATCACATCAGCAATGCTATGCTTATAATGTTAAACTTGTATAATTAAGTATATTTTTTTCAGCTTCCTGCAGATGGACATATTTGTCATTCGTGCTACCTATTATTAATTTCAGAGGGTACATCTGATCGGTTATTGGGCCATAACATGGTATGTCTTGGTTGTGGTCGATCAGTACAGAATAAAAAGCATCATGTTATTGAAGCTGGGAATCCACTTGTACAGAATTTTCATTTTGCTATATCAGTTCAGGTACTTATTTTGATTAGATAAATAATTATTTTTATATTTTATGCAGTAAACAAGAACACATAAAATGCTGTATACACATTATTATTATGATTTATTATTTAAATCTTTATTGTGCGCTTAAAAAAATTACAACACAGAAACTAATAAATAAAAAGTACAAATGTTGGTCTTATCGCTTAAAGCAATGTCTTGCAGACAACCACGGGATGGATTTAAAAGAAGGAGAAAGAGAGGGCAGTGTAAAATAAATAATTAAAAGAGAGGAAAATAAATAATACTCATACTAACTAAACATAAAAATACACCAACATAATATACATACATACATACATGATAAAAAGCATAAATACATACATATATAGTACTACATAAATATATATAATAACACAAATTGTAAAATGATTTAGATAAAGGAAATAATATTATCTACTTAAATCTATTTTATACATTATTATATACTAAAACAAACAAAATTGTTTTAGTATATAATAATAATAAAAAGGAGATGTATTGAAGATTTAAATTAATATTAAGAATGATTTGTTTTAGGGAATAACAATGAATAATGTTTGCCATCCCTGTTGGATGAAGGCTAATAGAAACCATGATAGATTGAGAGAAGAAATGAGTAAATCTTAAGACAATGTTATGCACCAAGAAGATACATTGATACTCAGTCCCGTTCCTCCTACTTTACCTCCTCTTCCCTCAGCTACACTACCATCCCGTAACTCATCTCAAATAATGTTGCCAAACTATAAAAGGGCGTCAAATACCTCTGCTCATTGTATATTTAACAGATGTAATCACGGCATTTTTTATGATTGCTAACTACATCAAAAGGATGTTGTTGAATGATCATCATTTTTATGTACCACGTAGTTCTAGAGTGTGTGAATCACATTTGTATGCAGGTGAGTGGAAATGAGATGCCACGAAATATCACAACATTTTCTTATTTTAATGCCAACCAAATAGAGGATATTGTCAACATATCAAATTCCACAGGGGAATTAATTAATTTTGAAAAAATTCAAGATATACCAAACCATGTCTGTCATTATTGGACAGGACTTCGCTCAAATGATTTCTTGAACCTTTTTAATGGTTTACCTACACTTAATGTAAGGAAACCAAAACGAGCCGTATATATTTATCTAAATTGCGTATAGGAGAAAGTAGTAGAAGGTTGTCGACAATTTTTAATATTCCTAGATCAACTTTAGAACTCTTAATGAATAAAGTGAGAACTTGCCTTTATGATCATTTTGTACCACAACATTTAGGACCGCAACATATTAGTCATTCTGATATTGTTGCCAGGAATTTACAAATACCATATGCACTTTTTAGTGATCCAGAATCAGCCCTGGAGAGTTGACCCGCTATAGCTATATTTGATGGCACTTACATTTTTCTTCAGAAAAGTTCAAACTATATGTTTCAAAAGAAAACATAAAGCTTACATAAGTATGATAATTTAGTAAAGCCTTTTATGATTGTTTCTTGTGATGGACACATAATTGACGCTGTAGGTCCATTCCCAGCAACTCAGACTGATGCAGAAATTATGACCAGTTTGTTTGAAAATGAAAATGGGTCATTTCATAGACTTTCTAACCCAATGACATTTTTGTTCTTGATCGAGAATTTCGGGATGCAATTACTACTTTAGAAAGTTATAATTAAAGGGTTTATAAACCAGAATCACTAAATGAAGGTGAAACTCAACTGTCTTCTTCACAAGCCAACAAAAGTAGACGGGTAATTCTTTGTTGATGGGTTATGGAGGTCGTCAATGGGAGATTTAAACGGGATTTTAAATTGTTTAGGCAACTGTATTTTAATCAAGCCGTCAAGAGAGCAGCAGCTATTCTAAATAAATATCATCCTGTTCTTGTAGATAGCCCACTGTGTGGGCAAATTATTCAAAGAGCATTGCGATTTATGGACGAAAGGTATTATTTAGATGTTTTTGTAAATGATTACAACTTAAATAGGTGTAGGGTCATGTTTACTAGAATCGATGGTAACCTATCGCAATTGGGGAATTTCCCTAGATTAACTCATGAACAATTGTTATTGATTGCTTTAGGGCCTTATCAAATAAAGCAATCGCGATCGTATTATGGCGAATATATTAGAGGGAATGGCGCCTATGAAATAGAAGTGTTTCCAGAACTTGATCTTTCTGAAGAACTGGTCTCACATATTGGGGGAAACAATCCTTATTTATTAAGAGGACGAATTAAATCGAGGCATATAAGTGAAAAGATATATTATACATAATATATTTTGTTCGATGTTGAACCTTCTAGCAACTGTCCATTAGATGCCATCTTAGGATATTATTGCAGTTACTTGGTTGGCAACAGAACAGTGGGATGTTGTTGTCATGTAATGACCACGATCCGGTATTTAAGCTGAGCTCGGATTCGGAACAATGCTTGTCCGCCAGCTTCATTTTTAGGCGATATTTGTGTACGTATTGTTGAATATTAATATAATATAGTCGCTCTAATGTAACATAGTTCTGACACTAGTAATATTAGGCTGGTTGATCTTGTTGCGTGGTTCGCGATGGCTATAGGGGAGGTTGGAGGCCATAATGAGGATCTTATCCTGAACGATTGGGAACTCAAAGAAAGAGGTTCTATGCTCACTGGTGTATGCGAGTTATAAACAATACATTATACATACTCTCTGAGAGAGCGCTCTTAGAGCGTTCACTGCAAGTATTAGTTACTGTATACAGACTCATTGATTCATTGGTTGTATTCAGTTTCGGTTAAGTGTCAGTAATATCAGGTTGGTAAAGCGAGGTTCGGGGTGGTTATAGGGGAGGTTGGAGGCCACGATGAGGAACTTATCCTGAACGATTGGGAACTCAAAGAGAGAAATTCTATGCTCACAGGTGCACGCGAGTTATAAGATAACGAACTGCGCCACGAAGGCTGTCAATGTATTTTTTATTAATAAATATGTGTTTTGATAAAAATGATTTTTATTTATTTCACCCTTTGGTGTATATTATCTCCCTAAGCTCCCACTCACTCTTGTATTGATTGAGACTTAAATAATTATGCTATGTGTGGGAGGATTGCAAGTAATCTAGGCTGCCAGTAGCTCATTTCACGCCGCGCCAAGTGTATAAAAGAGGACGCGGGTTCGATTCCCGCACTAAATGTGACAGACTAATGGGAACCACTTGTATTTGTTTCGGGTCTGGGTGTTTGTGAAACCGTAAAATCTCTCGTAGTTCCTGATACCCATGATACAAGGATCGGTACTAGTGTGGGGTCAGAATTATTTATGTGACTGTTGGGTGTATAGGGTGCGTGTGTTCATGAATAATCTGTTTGCAACTCACGAGTACAAAGAATTACTATACGTAAGACTGCAGGGCACGGGTCTCCTCAACATTCAATAGTATATATTGTAAACTTAATCTAAATCCAATGACGCATTCATAAAAATAAAGTACGACGATGAAGATTTCTTTTTCATGAAAAAAGATTTTGTCTGCAAGGGCCCTGGATTCGTTAAGTAGACAGGTTTAGATATTTCAATGATTTTATGTGTTTTAGTGTATTATATAACTAGCGGCCCAGCTTTGCCCGGGTACAAATAGATTTCTGTACAATAATATGTAC
Source organism: Hyles vespertilio (assembly GCA_009982885.2). NCBI lineage: Eukaryota > Metazoa > Arthropoda > Insecta > Lepidoptera > Sphingidae > Hyles > Hyles vespertilio. Next base: position 13,653,870 of record CM042808.1, on the reverse strand, counting down.
GTATTATACATATAAACCTTCCTCTTGAATCACTCTATCTATTAAAAAAAACCGCAACAAAATCCGTTGCGTAGTTTTAAAGATTTAAGCATACAACGGGACAGAGAAAGCGACTTTGTTTTATACTATGTAGTGATTTCATAATTTTATATATCTTTTTAATTATTAATTAAAATAAGACAAAATCTATTTGTAAACGTATTTTATCAAGTTCAATAAATTGACAGATAACCTACAAACCTAACCTAAAAATAACATCTATTTTTATAAATATCTAAAATCCCTAAAGTTCCTAGGCTCTGAAACTTTTAGTGTAATAATCTTGGAACTAATATTATTCCAACAATGCAAAACTCATTGATGTGCAGCACTAGGCACAGCGCCATACTGAAACTGTCCATGTCCGTTCATACAAATATATGAACTAGGAATTTGACAGTTCCGTCGAAATAGTTTCAAAACCAATGGAGATATGTATATGTATCTACTACCTACCTCACTTATGTTACTAATTAACAAAATTTTGATACATATGCAATTTTCTTCATCAATATTTATTTTCATTTCGTGACAGCAAGTCACCCAATTCTCTGCCAGAATATGACGTTTTTACGTTTTCATCAAACCGAAAAATTGGTTATGCCTTCTGTGTTAATACAGCAATAATAAAAACATGACCCGGGACTCGGGAGTAAACATTCGTTCCGCGCAGCGATTATTGGAATGGGACCGCAGAATACTTTGACGGACACAGTTCAATCTGGTAATCGGAAATGGACATTGTGCAACAAAGCCTCTATTGTCCACTGTTAGCGGCGGGGAGACAACGCGTCCGCGCTTCATTCGACCATCCGTCATACTCACCGCCATATTATATTATGTACCATGCTTCGCGCAATTGTTCAATTGAAAACCATATATTCATGTATTTTTCATTCGCAATCCGCAATCAATTTAAGCTTCACAATGGAAGCTTAACTAGCACATTAATAAACAGCTAGAAATATTTTTAAAAAATTGGTAATTTCCCCCATGCTCCAATTGGACTTAGAATTAAAGAATAAAAGCATATAGGATTATGTTACGAGAGGACGGCGATTAAAAAATATCGGGGGCTCTCTACAAGGTATCACTCGCAGCCTGACCAACTTTGCTAATGAAACTGAACATTATTTAAGTAATATATTTATAAACCGGCATCATGTATAATAGCAAAACGGTCGACAGCGAAATAATTACTAAGAGAGGCAAATTAAATATAATATAAACATCTCTAGAACGGAATAAAAAGCTTTAGAACGTTTCCAACAAGAGCCGTATTAAGTTGTTCTAATTGGTATTTGAGGTCGACCTAATTGTTACGTACCATGAATTAAACACTAACTACTACGCTTTACCGAATGCTTCCAAGAACAGTTATAGTCCCAAAGCTCTCTACAATACAAAACAATTCCAAGAAAGAGAATACCGCCTCTTAGTAAGCAAGTACATAAATCTTTATTGGGACAAAGATTATGTAATGTAGGTAGGTTACACGCATAAAAAAGATTTTCTCAACGCGTATCCAAAGCAAGTGTCAAAACTGGAAAGTGACTCATAATATGTATTTCAAACGTTGGATATGAAACGTGCACCGTAGGCACTTTCGCTACTAAACTTTGTACAGACGCTTCGTGTTGGCAGCCAAGATTTACGTGGGTTCTACGTAAACTATTTGGTAAGTAGTACCTAATGTAAGCGAGGCTACTGAATAGCAATCAGTTCCGCTAAGAAACAAATGAGATTATTGCCAAGGTGAGGTAAGTACGATGGATGCACAGCGAGCGCGACGTCGCCGGGCATTCAACTCAGCCGTGGCCTCGCGCTGTCCGTGCTCCGCGCCGAGCCGCTGCCGCCCGCCGGCTGCCCACAGCCACAACACTCACTTCACATCTTGCGAATCAAACTTATATGCCTTATAAGTTATAATTGCCATATCATTACAACGATTTGATTGCTTTTGTTAATTATATTACAAATTAGGTACTGTTGTCTAGAAAGTCTCATTTCTATGATCAACATTGAGTAAACAAGCAAACAACATGCGGATGTTTTTTTGGTTCATGTAATTACTTTGAAATTTTGGACAGTCAAAACTACACTTAAAACTATTTGAACTCAAAATATTACTTACTTAATGAACTAAACTTGCCCTTCTATATTCATAGCGTTACGTAGAATACAGCAGAGTACAGATTAAAAAAACATTGTCAACCAAATCCAAGATTTTTGCACTTTAAATTGTACTTGACAACAATATGACTGACAGAGCCGGTATTTCTAGGAACACTTCACGACACTTTTCTTTGGATTTGTCCACATTTTAAAGCGTACTAAAACTTTGTGTAACAATTGATAAATATCAGTCTTTAAAGTTAACACAGAACCGCGAGCACAACAAGTGTTATAAACAAAAGGGATGGTTTCGCGAGTGTTATGTATCTAAGAGGGGCGACGTGCCGCCTGCCAGTATAGCGAACACGACTCTAATGCCGCCTCCCGCCGGCCAGTGCATGCCGGTCCCGCGTACCCAGCTCCTGCTCACCACGAGCCCAAGATGAGCGTCAACGAAATGACATGTTATTATGTTCGATATACATTGCCGCTTTATAAGAACTCGTACTAACTTTATCTATACTAAAGCGGCAATGATTACAGTCTAAGGCACAAAACGCACAACAGCCATCTGTCGTTAAGTCGGAGAGAAAAAGCTCGTTGGATGGCTTCGGTCGCGATTTTGTAAGTTATCAGGCTATTTTCGGTGGCGTCATCTATGCCTACCGCGACTTATTGCTTGCAAGAGCGCCATCTACCGAAAAACTATGTAAATACGAAAGCTGCTAACGAACTGAACGTACGCACTACTGCTCTGAATGTTAAAGCTTCTGAGTATCTTTCACAGGTGGCTTTTGCTTGACGGCAAAACAAAATAAATTGGAAAACATTCTTCAAAGTTTTTTTTTCATGTTGGTGTAAATTCTTTTACATACAGAGGCCCAGAGAAAATTCATTTAGTGAGTTCCATAAAAAAAAGATACCGCTGAATTGAGAACTTCCTCTTTTTTAAGTCGGTTAAAAAAGAAAATACAACACCAGCAATATGTATTATATAATATATTATATAATGATGGCTAGTAGATTTGTCAAAGGCTACGTCCTGCTCGACAACATATTTAAAAATAGTGATTATACTCGTAATTAGGGTAATTGATAACGTTCCCTCATGGGTGGTAGCTTTCAGCAGGGCAGTTGAGAACCCGATAAAAATTAAGAGGCGTTATGGAAATGTAGAGTGGAACAGAAAAATATTATTTTAACAATAAAAATCTGACTATATGTTTTCACATAAATGGTAGAGACGTAGAGTCCTCAATATTTAAAACTAAAATTAAATACAAGCTGAATATCGATTATTTCTTTCATAAAATTGTACCTATATGTAATAACTATTTTAAAGTGAGGTATTAAGTTAATAATATCCATAGATATAGAGAAATCCAACATCAAGTTAAATAGCATTCTAATGATTAGTCGTATGAGCCGTGGACTGCTTTGAGTTGATGATAATGATGATCGTACTGTAGCAGCCTATGCCCCGTATACGTCCCACTGCAGGGCACGGGCCTCCCACACAGACGTGAGTATGATTGAGAGTGGTTAGGCCATATAGCAAGCGCGGATCGACCGTAGTGGGCACGATGGGCATGCCCACAACTCTAACGAACGTATGACGTCATACTTCCATATACACAGTCAGGTCATAAGTATTGTCACACAGTAAAAACTTTTCTTTTAGAATGCTGGCCACAAAAATGTTTATTGAATTCGAAATTCGAATTGTTCATGAAAATAAAAATATATACTTTTTAGAATTTTACTAATTTTTAAATATGGAGTGGACGCTTAAAGAAGACCGTTGTTGCAGTTATTGCATTGCATCGTTGCGATTACGCGCCAATTCAAATTTTTGACATACTGAAAAATTTTAATATAACCAAAAGATTCGTTTATCGTACCATCGAACGATACAATGAAGATTCTAGTGTAGATGACAGGTCAAGAAGTGGCCGTCCTCGGTCTGTTAGGACTCCAGCAGTGATGAAAGCTCTGAAGGCGCGAATTCAAAGAAATCCCAAACGTAAGCAGAAACTGTTGGCTCTTCAGATGGTGTTAAGCAGAGCCACGGTGAAAAGGATGTTAAATGAAGACTTAGGGCTTCGGGCATATCGAAGAAAAACAGGACATCGTTTGAATGCTCGTCTAATGGACCTGAGACTGAAAGGATGCCGCGCTTTGTTGAAGCGGTACGCGGGAAAAAAATATCGGGAAATTCTTTTTTCAGATGAAAAAATTTTTACCGTAGAAGAGAGCTACAACAAACAAAATGATAAGGTGTACGCACACAGTAGTGAAGAAGCGAGCAACCATATTTCGCGTGTCCAACTAGGTCATTTTCCATCCTCGCTCATGGTATGGTTGGGAGTTTCTTATTGGGGCTTAACAGAGGCACATTTTTGTGAGAAAGGTGTAAAAACGAATGCAGTTGTGTATCAAAATATAGTCCTGACGAACCTTGTGGAACCTGTTTCTCATACCATGTTCAATAACAGGCACTGGGTATTTCAACAAGATTCGGCGACAGCTCATAGAGCGAAGAGCACACAAGACTGGCCGGCGGCGCGTGAAATCGACTTCATCCGGCACGAAGACTGGCCCTCCTCCAGTCCAGATTTGAATCCGTTAGATTACAAGATATAGCAACACTTGGAGGAAAAGGCGTGCTCAAAGCCTTATCCCAATTTGGAGTCACTCAAGACATCCTTGATTAAGGCAGCCGCCGATATTGACATGGACCTCGTTCGTGCTGCGATAGACAACTGGCCGCGCAGATTGAAGGCCTGTATTCAAAATCACGGAGGTCATTTTGAATAAACTTTAGTGTCATAAGAATCTATGTTTTGTTAAGTTCATTTTGGTATATAAATGGTTACATAATGAATAAACTTGTTTCCATTATTTTATATTAAACATGTGACAGAATTTATGACCTGACTAGGTATATTGAGATATTAAATTAATATTATATCAAATGCCATAATATCATCAATATAATAAATCGCAGAGTTAAATCTTTATTGCTTATAACGATCATGAGCAAGATCATACGCAGACTCCCACTTCGTTGATTTTAGGGTTGCCATGCCCACAACCTTTTTTGAAGGCTGGATCCTCCCTTGCCATATAGTCCATCACGCCGGCCTAATGCGGGTTGGCAATGATGATGGTACTTCGGAATTATTAAATCAATGATAACACATTACTAGTATTTCAGTATTATTACCGAAAATATTTTTCCAAGATCTCTCGTGCATCGAACCATGGGGATATGTCTTTGTATTTAGAACGTGGATTTATATAAATAATAACATTGAATTTCTCGTTAAGTTATACCAATGTTTATTTTTATTAAATAAATACTATAATTTGCAATTAGGTCTATTGAACATTCAATTAAATCTCGCCAACTCTACTTAAAATTCACAAAAGTAGAACATGTACTGTCCTCATTATACTCAACCAGAGGATCGGAGAGAGACTCTCATTATATAAACGCAGACTATAGAAGGTAAAAAAAAAATAACATTCAATACAAAGGTCTATAGAACCTTCTATTCTATCTTATTACCTAATAAAAATATTTAACTAATTTTATTTGAAATGAAAGATGGAGACTACAAGCCGGAAGCACGACGTCGGTTGGTGAGGAAATCGGATGATTATGGTACAATTACTATATTTAATTACAATTACACATTTATATAAATACATACATATACAATATAATTCACATATTTTGACCGTTAATTGGATACTCATTGTGAATATTCATCGTTATTTTTGTAATTGGTTACTAAATGGTACGAATTTATATTTTCGTTACAATTTATAGTTTAATCACAGATCACTTCCAATAGATACCGCATTACGATAGTTTTGTTTTGAACCGAAAACGCCAACGAAGGGAACTGCGCGGGGGGTGGGCGGGTTGCAGCGCGGTCACGTGGACTTCACTGGAGAGATGAGGCATAAGTCGATAAATAAAAAAATGTATCGATAGTTCGATTTGCCAGTAAGTTCATGTGTTATGATCGCTTCTATAACTTAATTACCAACTTGTTAAATGTTTGATAATATTTTTTCACCGGCCTGATCTGATAAATTATACCAACCGGCAACCGCTAACTACGACTAAAATAGGATTAAGATTTATACTTTAGTATGTAACGGTTTTATTTCTATTATTCACCGTGTATTTTTGTATACCATAATGGCGAAATACCCAAATTAAGTGTTGATATAAAAGATCAGATAAAAATATGAAATAGTAAATAACTAAACCTCACGCCCTAAAGGGCTACATTAATAACTTATTCCCGTAGTAAATGTAATATCGACAAGTGACGATGAAACCCACTTGACGAACTATGAATGTTTTTGAGACGATATATACAACGAATGTTAAAATTAGTACAATAGCTCGTACTACTGATTCTCAATAAACTTAGTATACTAAAACTTATGATAAATACCCTCCCATTATATTTGAAAACGTATACAACTAGAGGGAAAAAGGAAATTTAATTACGCCAAAGATAAATAAAAAAATATTGTAAAAGTACCTTGTTAACAAATTTAACTATTTCAAATTACATAAAATAACGTAATTATGGTAATTTGCAATTTTTATTTAAATCAATATAATATATTTTGTGACATTGTCATTTAATAAAATTAATTTACATTATTGTTTTACAATATCGATATTTCTGGGAATTATATTATAAACATGCGTCAAACACTAGAAGAACGCGTGATTTCGCCAAAAAAAGATGGCATATTACGGTTATTGCTATGCGGAAATGAGACGGCTGATTCTCCATCCGAACTCGACTGTTTAACATTGATACATTAACCAGTATAAATTGAGCTCGCTCGGGACCAAATTAATTTAAATAATATTAGTTATCGATGAAAACTTATTGCGTTTTTTTAGATACTTTATTTTTTTGAGTATTTTGCACACCATTTTATTGAACAAATCATTATTAACTGCAATATTAAGTTCCCAAAATGTAATTTTCACTAACGTGGGACGCCATGTGCGAGTCCACTACTTGGACGACACTGATGTCGCGACATTTGGCATCGGTTTATATCTATCTGATATCTTATATGTGTTGGGCGCAACCGCTGCCTTGCATTAGGTATCTATTGGGAGTGATCTGTGCTTTTAATTAAATAAATTATATCCTTTTTGTTATCTAATTACTCATTCATGACAAACTTCGCGTTTACTTAGAATAATTGACCTCTTTTTAGGAAATCGCTCGTCGTAATAGAATATACTAGTAATGGTTAAAATGACTCATTTTATCAATTCAATAATTTAATATTCTGTACGTCGAGCAAACCTTCTGACTCACTGGTACCGGCGTCAGGCAATCGTGATAAAATTTGATGTATATTATGAACCTTATTCATAATTTATCTATAAAATGATGTTTCCTTCAGGTGTCTTAGTTGGCAAAAGAAAGAAAGAAATACGATTTATTTCAAAAGGCATTTTCGCAATTAGAATTTGGGATCCGACGACAGTCATTTCTATTAGAAGGTTGTTATTTGTAATAGCCCTTCTACACGATGGATCAGCGCTGGATCAGCGAGTTGGCCATCAAAGCCCATGTGAATGATGGAATCGCAACTACACATTTTTTTTTTATTCTGGCCCGGCATTGTGGCCACATTGCACCTGATGGTAAGCGCAAATGCCGCCCAGGCAGAGTATCCATTGGCATCAGGGGGCAGTCCCATGCCAATAGATAGTTTGGTTCGCGCCGGGATGGTGTGGACCGTCAAGCTATAGCTTCGCAAGCCAGCACGCATGGTTCTGGTTAGGAATGGATAGGAAGGGATCAAGTTGAACAATTCTTCAGAGCATTCATCGTGATACAGGCGGTAGAACACGCTTAGAGAGGCGACATCCCTCCGGATTTGTAGCGACTCTAAGTTGCTCGTAACTTCTGCATCATTCACAATGCGGATGGCCCGCCGTAGCAATCCATCCAAGGCATCGAGCAGGTACTGGGTGGATCCATCCCAGAGGTGCGAGCAGTACTCCATACCCGGCCGGACCTGTGCTTTATACAAGCGAGAAAGCTGACAGGGCGTGAAAAACCGACGCACCCTGTTCAGGACTCCAACCCTGCGTGATGTGGCAGATATTACGCCTTCGATGTGATTCCTTGGATTGAGATCATAGCGAATATCCACACGAAGGCGATTTCAGTTGTTATCACCCACTATCTTTGATGTGCGCAGGAAAAACCGACACCGACGCCATTCCAAGACCATCGGATGCGCCATAAGCCATTATACGCCACTACGCCCTCTACATGATGGGCTATCATAGTGGACTATCGCGATGGCCCACCGTGTAGAAGGGACATAACATCAGTAGTAAAAGTCAAAATAATAGCTTAACTTCATCTTTCTATCTTTCTTTCCTTGTAGGATGGCTCGAGAATAATGACAATTGCACTAATCACTTCAGAAGTGACTTACGGCCGATGCCAATAATCAATCGAAAAAATTAGATTGAAGACAATCCGGATTATTTTCTACTTTTCGATTGGTCTTTAACCATGTTGCCAATAAACAATCCAGGCCACAATCGATTGTGTCTGTTAGTAGATTAAAAACAATCTATTTCCTCTTGACAATTTTAGTTTTTTTGACATAAAACCATTGACATAATTATAAAATTAATGTTTTACGCAGAATATATCATTGCATATAAATATCCTTTCAGTATTTTGAAAATAAATAACTTGTAAAAAATATTTTCAGTGTTAGGAAAAATATTAAGTAAGTAAAATAAAATAATTGCAGTAAACAGAAACTCCGATAAAGTCTGCTAATGATATCAGCATTGTGCCGAGTGCATACAACCATAACATCAACAAAGGTTGATGAAGCCCCATGCCTATGTATAGTTACAACAACATACCTTCTTCCTGAAAAAATTAAATAGATGCAATCACTCCTCATATGTATAATAATAATTCTAAAGATGGTTTGGACAGCCTAAATTTGAAAGAAAATTCGGCTTCTTGTAAGGTCTGCGTCTAATTACTCCTAGTTAGTCTTAACGAAGACATCATCATCGAGTTTCACCATCGCTATCAGTATCCTAATCGGATAGCTGCGCCAACCCTTCCAAATCACTGCTATAACTATTACTTTTTTTATATTTTTTATAACAATTTCGGCGTTCAGGAATAAATAATCCGTGCAAATTGTTAGATTGCAATTTTGGATAGTTTTCAATAATCCATCCAAACGTCAACACAGCTAATTGTATATTGGCAGGCTTTAACTGTCATTTCCATACAAAGAGCAATCTCAAAACTGGGATTGGTCCTCCTAAAAGTAGATTGATTTTTTGGATAGTTCTTTCACTACTGAGATTGATTATTGGCAATATTGTATCAGAAAAAAAATTGAGCTCTCAATCTAAAACGTCAAATTTTGGATTGGGATTGTTTATTGGCAGCGGCTGTTAGTAATCGTCATCTATCTTCTATTGGCATGTGGCGAATTATGGAACTACAAATAAAATTTAATGAATATTTAACTAGCGCATTGTTTGAAATACGTTTTCATAATATAAACAACAACCCCTAATCTTATAATATCATCTAATATATCATTACTTCGGATTAATCCTCTCTCCTAAATTGTTGCCGTGCCCAAAAGGGTCCTCATTCTACATACCTATCAAATTGTAACATCTATATAACATGTGTGTGTAATAGAGATATTGAGTATTAACATTTCAACAAGTAACAACGCATTCGGGCCTCAGAAGACCGTTGACTATCTATACTACAATGAAAACAAATAAACAGAGATACGACGGACGGTGGAAGCTTGATAAAGTTGCTGAATAGGTGGTAACCTTTTTTATGCAACTATAAAGCAACACCGCGCTTCAGTTATGATTTATGGCTAATTTTTGAGGAGGTTACATATAACTCATCTTAGGTATTCCTAGGTCTTGATTTTTTTGTAATGGGATATTAGCGAACGATCTAATTACATCGTCATTGAAGATATTATTTATACGATAAATTGGACCCCATACAGCATAACTCATTTCCGGAGCTTCGGCTTTAAGTTTAGTGTGTCCCGACAAAAACAATTTTAATAATATTTTTAATCGTGTCGATTAATCCAGCATATTCCAGTAGGTAATGTATTTTTTTAACTATACATAAAACATTACTTTACAAATGTTCATTTTACATAAATTTAATTAACCAAGAAAATAAATGGTCACTGAAGTCTATCAAAACAATGAAAATTTAATACAAAGCTTACATTAGTTACACCCAAGCATGAATATCATTTCAATTTTTGGTAATTATGGACTCTGTATCTTAAAAAAAAACTCACCTCCACGTTCGCCGTCAGTATTAGAATCCTTCTTTTTAATTGACTCTTTTTCTTATCGAGTTTCCAATAAAATATTATTGCATAATGCGAAATATATCACGATCATTTGCTGGTGGTAGATCTCTCGTATGTGAGACGCCGCGCCGCCTGGTTAGGTACCAACACAAAGTCTTTTTCTCCCGCCAAACAACAATGCTTATGCACCGTTGTTTCGGTTTGAAGCATATTGTAGCCAGAGTAACTACTGGACTTATAACATAACATAAATCTGACTTATAACATCTTATCTTATGCTCTTTTGACTTATAACATCTTATATCTCAGAATAGCGAGTGCAGTGGAATGCCAAGCATTGCTTTGTAATTCTAGGTGTTGTTTGGTTTTGCTACTATTCATGAGCAACCATTTCGCTTAACATGCGACAACAACAACAATAACGCGAACGGCATGCTCATCTCGCCATACGTGGCAAAAAATGCAAATAAATTCATTGCGAATCCTAGATTGCTAAACATTTTTTGTTTCAAAACCAAAAGTAGTGTAGCTCATTTGGAATTTCACGCGAAGTAACTTACAATTTCAAGTCTCTTGGGTATGAACGCTATGCAGTGTGCATTGCAAGACGTAACGCATGAAGGCGAAATGCGTAAGAGAACAATGACTAGGCAATATCCTTTATGGTCCAGAAACTGCGTCCGCCCTAGATGTGCGAGGACCAAGGTGTGGTGAAAGTGAACCATTATTGTGACATGGACGGCTGTGTGCTGTAAGACACGTGCAAATTGTAACATTAGGTAATAAATGAATACACGAATCACAAAATTATGGTTGTCGGTTTATAAGTAGACATATAATATGCAATGCATACAGGTCTTGTGATGTCGGAGTCGGAAGCACCATTAAGTTCTTTAACTTAATGGTGTCAGACCTCAAACTAAAACAGATATTCCTCGGTCACATGAAAAATAGATCGAAGCTGTGAGTCTTTATAAGGATTTCTCACGTCAAGGGTCACTACAGCATTTTCAATTTTCAATGAATGACGAGACGAGAATTCTATTGGTCTGACAGTAAACGATACGACCGCTTATGGACAGTATCAAAACAGGACCATGAATTATAAAGGTATGCTTGGCATTCCATTGCGCTTGCCATCCTGAGACCTAAGATGTTAAGTGTCAATATGTCCAGTTCAAAATGGAACACAACCGTTCATTTAATAAATAAATATTAATAATAAATAAATATTTATTTTTTATTATATATGTATGTATTTATGTTATTTATTATGTATGTATGTTATAATGATATAATTTGTTTTTTTTAGTTAGTATGAATATTATTTATTGTCCTCTCTTTTAATTATTTATTTTAGACTGCCCTCTCTTTCTCCTTCTCTTTAAATCCATCCCATGGTTGTCTGTAAGACATTGCTTTAAGCGATAAGACCGCCATTTGTTCTTTTTTATTTTTTTTAGTTTCTGTATGTGTACAATAAAGATTTAAATAATAATAAATATATACACCCAACAGTCACATACATAGTTCTGACGATGAATCAAGTCTTGTGTCGTGAGTATCACAAATATTTGTGTGCTACACAAACATTTGTGTCGGGGCGGGGATCGAAGACGCGACCTGTCGTTTCAGTCGGCTTTTAACCAACTGCACCACGGAGGCTGTCAATTTACACTGCAGTTGCAGGTGGTACCTACCCAGGCGGCCTCTCACATATGAGAGACCTGCCAGCAGACAATATATTCACCTACCAGCATATAGATTGTTCCTTCATGCAAAGCACAATCATTATATATTGTTTTGTAAATGCTTTGTAACGTACGCAGGGTTCGAGATACGAGTCTCATTATTACCGAATCAATGTCATCCACTCATATATTTTCATTAACTTAAAAAATCCATAGTCAATTCACCATGGCAGGGTAATAGCGAGACATTCGGTCCATAAAGCTACAACTAATATACTATAATGTAGATTGTAGACAGTGGATTTCAATAAATATATACATGATGGATTTCTTACCATCCAAAGGTTAGTAGCTAGTATTGCTCATTGGGACAACGCCGCTCTTTGTACAATTAATAATTATGCATATATTAATGATCCATTAGTTTGAAACCACGACTGAGGTAACTGTACTGGCTGTTAATTATTACTTAAGTTATGAGCTTATGAGTTATGATTGTGTCGGATCTGTAAAGCGAACTTTTGATTGCTCTATACTGGGACTACAATGCTATTATTAATTAGGAATCTATAAATTCAGTTTAGGGTATTTCAATTGGTCTAACTACTGTCAATCGTAGGTATGTACTACGTACTATCGATTGATGAGGAGGCCTCTGCCCTGAGTAGTACGTGTATGATGGGTTGATACAAAATGCAATTGCCTTATTGTTACCTTATGTATAGCGCCAATCATTTCTTTTTAGATTTTAATTGCTTGATGATTAGTCGATAAAAATATAATAGTAATCTAAATTGTATTTATTATAGAAAGAAAATAAAATAACAATTTGCTCCATACTCAACAGTTTTTAGTAAAAACGGTAACATATTAAATAAAGTATTATAATAAAAGGAAAATTAACAGTTTTTTTATCAATTGTTTAGCTTGTTTTCTTTCCACGTTTCATTCTGTTTTTGAGCTTCTGACCTTGGGAATACATCTCATTCATTTCAGAAAACAATATATTACTCTAACATACTGTAAACGAACCAAAATAAATAAATTTTCTTGGAAGTGGATCATATAATAAACAAGATTCAAAGTAAAGGATGTGGGGTCTCGACATTTATTATTATCAAACAGGCCAGATAGCCATGAACGTTTTTGCAGTCGCACTGTAATAATATATGCACTGTTCAATAACGAACTAATACAATACTTTGATGTGACCAACAATTATTATTATTTAGTTAAGGTTTATGCAATAGATTTATTTAATGATTAACTATTAACTCTTGCTACATAAGATGCTACCGATATCAAACAATCGAATGCAGGAAATACTTGTTACTGTGCTTGTTACATATTTAACCCAAAAACTAAGTGTTGTCAACTTAATAGCATCTTGTTTGTAACTCTACTCAGAGCCGGCGTTAGGGTAGGGCGGGTTGGCGAAGGCCCTAGGGCACCAGTGCCGAAAGGGACCCAATTTCGGGATTTACTTATAATGTATTATCTCTGACTTACGGCCTTTCGGTTGAATTTGGATAGATCTTATAGTACCACCGTAGAAATCTCGCCCAGGGTGGCGTTAATGATATAACCACTACTGAATGTACTCCTTAGTAACTTGGAAAGCAACTAATCCTTACAAGACAGGTCTATCTAATTAAAAAATTAGTGAACAAATGTAATTGTATCACGCAAGTGTAAATAATGTATGAAATAAAAAAAAATTGAATACAAAGAATATTTGTGAACATCAAAACTTATTGAATGGTATTCACCATACTTCCATATCTCGGCTTCACTTCATACTTACATATTAGATAAAAATGTCACTCCAACTTTTTCTAAGGTAGCATTCCCACACACTATTCATGTAGGTAAACGCACTTAGGGACGTTTGGCTTGTTTACCACATAACGGCGAGGCATTTGCCGCCAGCATTGTGAGCGTTCAAGTGGAACCAGCTGGTGGTGTGTGACTATGGTGCATTGGGCTCAGACGAGTTCCCATACTGAAACCGTATACTATCGGTGAAGTGATCGGAGCAGTCTTTACGCGGCCGCGTGAACCGCGCGACCTTGTTCTATGACAAAGAAAAGTTGTTCTGCTGGGTCTAATTAATACAGGTTATTATGCAGGGTTAAGCATTCCTTAGGTCTTTATTTTAATACAATAATTGAATTCAATTTTTTCTAACACTCCAAATACTATAGTCCGTAGTCGTGAGATGTCAATCTCTCATACCTGGTATAGCCGGGCCGGACCGCTAGTATTTAATATAATTTTACCGTATATTAATAAATTTACAACATGGTATGTACATACACCATGCATAATGCAGGGAAAAAGTATTTTAGAAAGGATTATTAAAATTAAGATTTATTAAAATTGTTACACAGAAAACATCCATTCATTCGTAGCGCCGCAGTATTTATTCATAGCGCCAGGTATTCCTAGGTTCAATTCTTACTTCATAAACGAAATTTGCTCCTGATTACATACTTTTTTTAAATAATTGATGTCGGTTAAAATATCGGTACACATTTATTATAATAATATAAAAGTAACCTGTATTTTCAACATTTTATGTTTCATTAGGTCTGAAGTCACTAAACCTTATCGCCTAGATTCGCTTTAGGTCACAGTCTACTATACCAGGTATATTATACTTTCAGCGTCATATGCCTTCTGACCCAAATGGGCCATATAGTACAACCCTCATCTGTTAACCCTATAGAAAACACCCCACACACAGCTGAACTATATCTGCGCATAAAAAATATTAACGATAACAGGTACAGGCCCCTCAGCCAGCGAATCGCATTCAGAATATACTTTTTTTCATCATAACAAAAAGCCATTGTCCTCTTTTAATTCATATTCCACGCTGTAGTGAAGAGCAATCTACTGTTCGCAACTTTTCCCAGCTGCAATTATCCCCACACTGTGAACGTAATTACTCGTACTTGTAGCAAATAGTGACATCGTATTAATGCTATCGGGTTAATGTCGCGCGTCTATTTCGAAGTCTTCGTGGTGTAAATAGTAAAGCCAGCTGTAAAAGACGAGGCTACAATTTCGATTTCCACGCGACGAATATTTGTGTGATTTACAAATGTTTGTTTTGGCTTTGGGTGTTTGTGGGCCCAAAAGACCGTATTGCCCGTAATTTCGGATAACGTCACAAGATATTGTATTATGGGAGTGTTTTCATTAAGCATTACTGCAACATACACATGTCTAAATCAATAAACCGTATGTAGTGTGAGAAGAGCAACAACGCTGTTGTTTTTACCACATAACAATGAGATTTACGTAAATTACTCATAACTGTAAAACATAACGATGAGTACGTCGAGTCATCTGAGGTTCTGTAACAAACATGAATAACGGAATATAATAAAAACATCAGTCATCTTGGAAACAAAAATAATTAACTATAAATTGAACAGTACCTACCTATTCTATTTGTCAGGGATAAGGTTATCAGTAAGCGATATGCATGAATATTTTTACCTGATACCTGATGCATATATTTTTTGAGGTAAACCATTAAGGGAGGTGTTATTCATACCTAAAATTTAAAAATGAAGTTTACTATAATTGCACTATATTTGTTCGCCACCAGCAGATAGCCAGTTGCCAGGACGACTTGCATAAGAGCACCGACAGCGATGGGATGCATAATGCAGCAGACCGGGTTCAGTGCTGTACTTTGGGAGAGACCAATGTCCAGCAGTGTGCTGCAGAGGGCTGATGATGATGACTAACACACGAAATCATATTTGTGGGTAATAGGAAAATACTAAAAGAAAGAGAATAGAAAGTTTATACATTTACTAGCTGACCCGGCCACGCTCCGCCGTGGCTTAGTTTATATATGTTATGGGCCAAGTGATTAATCAAGCATTATTCATAATGCCCGGGCAATATGAATAATGCCCAATAAGAGCGGGCAATGTGATTATAACCAATCAATTTATCACATTGCCCGGGCATTATGAATAATGCCAAGTGCCTATTGGGCAGAGTGATGTAAAGCGAATCAAAATGAGCCGAAGTGGTAGAATTTAGGATAGGGCAGCACGATGAGGTGGGTTGGGAGGAGTGGAGGGGGAGGGGGAGTGTCGCACCTCCCCTGGTACCACTCCCATGAAAAGGTAACGCACCATTCCTGAGAAATATCTATTATAGCAACCTAACCCTTAAAACACTTTGAAATAAAACTATTATTTACGGATTTTATCGCGCATTTGGTTTAATTTTTACATTTTTTGAGTTCCCGACGTTTCGATTACTTTACAGCTTTCGTGGTCACGGGGCGGACTAAGGTATTAGACGTCCGCTCTGTAAAATGTAAATATGTAAAAATTAAACCAAATCCGCGATAAATTCCGTAAATAATAGTTTTATTTCAATGTGTAACATTCGCGTAAATCTAAGAAACCTTAAAACACTTGTTGTTGTCAATACAAATTAGCTTCTGCGTGGTCTCCGGCGCTACGGGAAGTTCAGCCACTTCGCCCTTGCGTAACAAAAGATAGGCAACCATATCCTTCGTTACAGCGGGCGGGGGCTGCTCTCCCTCCGCGCCTCCGGCTTTTTATATACACTCTAGGGTCGGTAGCCAAAAGACTACGTGAAGTCGGGGTGTTCCGAGTCGGTTTTGGGGCACAGTCGACCTAACTGATCCATAAAGTGGGTACACTAATTTTCTTCTGAAGATAATGTTTCAGACGTTAAAAAACAACTTAACATAAGCAGATCAATTCAACCTTTCTAATTTATGGGTCTATCACAGATGCGACAATTCAGCAGCGCAGCACGTAAAAAATCACCTATAATCAAAAATAATCACATTGCCCGATCATCATGTAGCCATATTCATAATGCCCGGGCAATGTGATAAATAGGTGAGTTTAGATTGTAATTTATCACTTGGCCCGATATGGCTCGGCAATATTCATACTGCCCGGGCATTATGAATACTGCCCGCATTAATCACTTGGCCCATAACATATACATATGATTAATATTATATTCATTTTTTAAGCATAGTTAAATAGCCCGACACAGCTTCGCCTGGGTGCATATATTTTTTGATTCCACTCCACACCAAATACATGTTATTTTTCGTATAAACTCTTGTATAACTAAACTTGACGTAGCTATCCTACTATCCGGCTCAATCCCGTCTCATCCGTCTGTTCAGTCTCTTCCCGATCCGTCCCGTCCTTTCTCTTTATTATCCATCCCGTCTTATAACGTGCATTTACATTTCGTCCTATCAAATCTGTCAGCTATCCCAGCCCTCTCCCGCACCTTCCACTCTATTATATCCCGTCTCTCCATATACATGTACATATAAAGATTGGCTTACGAAATTTTGATATTAAAAACTTTAGCGTTTTTTATTGTCCATCCAATATTCCTTCGCTTATTTCAGCACCAAAATGCTGTTTTTCCGTATATAAAGTAATAATAACATAATAATAACCATTTAAAAACAAAATTGGCCAAATTGGTCCAGGCGTTGTTGAGTTATGCGCTTATCAACACATTTTGCGATTGATTCATTTTTATATTATAGTCCACCCCGCTGGGTTAGTGCGGGTTGGCGAATTTTATTTCACGTAGAAATTAATCCGAAAAGTCAGAGGTGTGCCCGGGGATTTGAACCCGTGACCTTCGTAAACTTGTTGGCAGTCGCGTCTAGTACGTTACCAAATACAAATTAATAAAACCTTCATACTGCCTTACCAGGTGACGTAAGTAATAGAACAAATATTTAAAAATATAAAACAGCATATCGTTTCTTTATAATGTCTAGATACGGCATCAACGTACCAATATTTTTTTTATTCTTGAGTCTGAAAACAATACTAATGCGGAATTTAAATTTATCCTCCAGCGCATCTAAAAGTATCAATTAAAAAAACAATGTCCTTTATGAAAACGAATAATTATAATTAGATAGATTTTGGTGTACTCCGGCAAAACGCTTCGATAGAGTATACCTTGTTTAAAACTGTTGCAATAATCTCAAAAAACAATGGGCTATTTTGGTAGAAATGGACATCGTTTTATTTTACATTTAACAAAATTACGCGCAAGACGCCGTATCTAGATAATATTATATACACGAAGTACAATTTTTTTGAATTTTGTTCTACTTCATCAGCCGTCAATGAAAGACAATGGAAAGATAGATCATTTTATGTTGGATGGTAGTTAAAGCTTGACCGTCTTTTACGTCTCCCGTCAAATAAACAAAGATCATCCTATATTGGCTGGATGCATCACGCTTGAACGATACCCAAAAGAAAAGGTTTTTAGTATCTTCCTTAGACATTTTCCGATTTTTCTCACTCTTTAAACCTTCCCAGGACTTCCACGAATATTTCAAGACCAAAATCAGCCAAATCGGTACGTGCGTTCTGGAGTTATAGCGTCAGGAAGGAAAACCCGACTTATTTTTATATAATAAAAAAAAAATAGAAGATTTGAACAGAAGAACTCCAATAATATTTCTTGTAGTTTTCACGGTCTGGCTCACACTAATAATGTAAATATTTGGCTATTATAGGTATTTGGCACCTAATTTTCATTTGCTCAAGTCATATTTCAGGCTGTCTAATTTAAAACTATGTACTATGAACCAATTTCATGCTTTCATAAGCGGATCAAAGCATAACGGCAAATAAATAAAACGTTATACTAACTCTATGCTTTTTCATATAATCACTCACCGTAA
Source organism: Hyles vespertilio (assembly GCA_009982885.2). Lineage (NCBI taxonomy): Eukaryota > Metazoa > Arthropoda > Insecta > Lepidoptera > Sphingidae > Hyles > Hyles vespertilio. The sequence goes on along the minus strand of CM042808.1, from coordinate 13,634,865 downwards.
CTAGAAGCCATCGTAATGGAGAATTGCTGTTGCACTAAGTCTCACCTGAGAACAATGCATAGACGTTTTAAGTACTGTTGCGAACCAAATACCGAACACTGTTCCATACTTACCGCACTCGTGTTTTAAAACTGTTTCGAAAAATATAAGTTTATTTTTACAACCTATAACAATATGACACCTACTAAGGAGCTTACACATCGGGCGTACAGCGTTCATTCCCACGGCCTAACACAACAAAGTGAGCAGTCATTGACCTCTGAAGAAATACGAAACCCAAATATTGTTTAATTAGAATTATGAATTACATTTTATTTTAGCGAGCATCAATATGAATATGGTACAAACCTTAATTCATTGATGAGAATAGGAGGACAAGAGAACGGCCCATGGTCATTAAAAAGAGATAAAAACGCCATAAGCAAATGTTAAAAGATACCGTACAGTTATGCAACACCGTGGCTAGAATCTTGATTGGGTAAGTAAATCAAAAGGAACGCGCAAAAAAACTGCGGGCAGTTAGAAATCTTCGGCCCTAAAACGTTTATCTGGGCGAGTACTAAGTGTCTAATTGTTGTAATGCTAGCGCTAACGAGTTTGTACGGCGAAGGCGACCCGGAGCCAGCCGTGATATCATCCAGATCAGGTCTGTTGATTATACCGCTCAATTGTGACCGTGGGATTAGTTTCTTTCTCGCGCGAATCGCGGACTAGTTAATTGCTAATTTACATTAATATCCCAAGCAAAACTGGCTATCAAGGAACACAATTTATGTTAATTGAATCGTTGCACGTCTACAGATATATCACTGTGTTATTCAATCCAATTAAACTGTAGCTTCCTTTGCCGTGGATAATAACCCATTACTCTGAAACGTCTAAAAAACTTTGTGTTTTTTTTATTTTTTTATTGCCTTGTAGGCAGACGAGCTAGCGGCCCGCCTGATGGTAAGCGGCTACCGCTGCTCATGGACCTCCGTAGTGCCAGGGGACTAGCACAACAAAGTCGCTGCCTACCTCGAGGTACCAACTCAAACAACTCCTCGGAGCACTCACCATGGAACAAACGATAGAACACACAGATAGATCCGAAGTGTCTCCGCAGTCCTAACGGTTCCAATTTGTCCGTGAGATCGGGATCATTGACTATTCGACAAGCTCGTCGCTGCAAGAAGTCAAGTGGGTCGAGCTGGTATTTTGGGGCACCTGCCCAGAGGTGGGAGCAGTACTCCACGTGGGGCCGGATTTGCGCTTTGTAAAGCGTCAATCTATGACCCGACGTAAAGTACCGCTTGGCTCTGTTCAGGATTCCCAACTTCTTGCTCGCCAGTTTGGCTTTGTCCTCCAAATGACTCCTAAACTCGACCTTGCTTGATATTTCGTTGCCAAGGATTCCAATACTCTCGGATCCTTGGAGAGTAACTCCTTGCAGTTGCGGCGCCATGACAAAGGGGTCCTTCTTCACAGTGAACACGCAAACTTGTGTCTTCGAAGGGTTGAATTGAACTAGGTTCAATTCACCCCATTCGGAGGCCCGCCCCAGAGAGCTCTCGACTTCAGACACAAGTTGACTCCGCCTTTCCATAATGGAATCCCGAGAGTGGCTCCGTTTATAGTGATACGGTTCTTGGGGTTAATTAACTTATTATATCTTAGAATATGAATGCTTCATAGACGGAAAATTCAGGTATTAAAACAAACTTATATACTAAAATGTCAAAAACCATCAATAATTCCTAAACTCCACGAGGGCTTAAGTTTGCTGCACCAGATGTCATTTGCATGTTGGTCATAATTGTGTGGCTTTTATCGGACTAACGATCACAAGGGGTTGAGAACCTTCTAGGAATTAGTGCAAATTTTGTTTAGAGTTTGTGTTTGGGATCTTGGAAGTGTTTATAGATGATACATTGGGAACATTAGTCAAATCCATTATTAAAATATTTCTTTTTTTTTTTATCTTTCATAAGTCGAGGAATTGATGTATCCGATTAGCTTTAATTTATTTTCAGTATATTTTTACCAACAAAAACATCATAAGCTTCATTCGTTTACTTACAAATTTATTACAAATTACAAATTATTCACCTCGGTTTTTAAGAGGAAAAGATGACTAGCAAGCAACAACGTATTTCCTTGTTATGTATAGAAGGTACTTAATTAAACGCTCTATGACACATTATACATATATTGTAGATTATGAGCATTGTTATTTAATTAAAAACTTAATTGGAAGCTCATAAATCGCATAACGAAACCTATAACTTTGAAGCAAAATAAGACTCATTTAAATAAATACTTTTTGACTTCGTTTCAATATCCATATTTGTTAAAGATATACCTATTTTAAAACACCCACTTCGACTTATTTATAAGGAATAGATAGAGGGGCCGAGATAAATGACTGCCGCTAATTTTAAAGTATGCTAAAATCCAAATGAATTTATGTTGAAAATTTTTGTATGGATAATTTCATTTCTATTTTTTTTCTAACCATGGCGTACCTCTTCCATTAATTGGAGAATCTTAGGAGGTAATAAATTTAAAGCAGAAAAAACATATTATATCATAATTAAACAAATGAATATAAGCGCGTTTAATATAGTTACATAATATGACGAATTGTTTTTCACATTCACATCTGATGTTAAAATTGCACTTCAATCAATAAACCCGGTTTTCGAGAAAAGAAAATTATGATTTAATTTACTAGTACCAATATACTCTCAAAATATCATTATGATATCGTTCTGGGGCCAATTTAGTACCCTAATCGGTCTATGGGCCTTTGCGAATCACTAATCAGCCATAAATTTTTTTTAAATCCAAATATCTTGCTTGTACTCGTAGTATACATAAATCGCATTGAATTTTTACGAAAGGAAATATTAATTTTATTACTATTTAAGTTATTATTATAGCAAAAACTATGGATTTACCATCCAAAAATGACGATATTTAAAAAATCGAAAAAAGTAATTGCCGCGTTTCTATGCGAAATTTTTAATTGCATTGTGTTTGTAGCCACTAAAACTACCACCCGGCTTCGTTTTCGGTAGCAGTCTTGAGATACCCAGTAGTTGACGGTGATGTAAACCAGTGATGTAACAATGTTTCATTTTATGTCATCATCGTGGCTTTCAGCCAAAGAGAGTTCTCAGCTAAATCTTGTATACATATTCAAACAAACTCACGCCTTTTTCCAAGAACCAGTGAATCAATCATCAACCAGGACACCCACGTTCCGCCTTTTGTATTCCGAACTTTAATGTGATAGAAGACAACCCTATTGCCATGTTAGGCAAAAAAATTCTGACTCCGGGCAGATAATGAACAAAAAAATTCAATTTCACATTGCCCGACCCAGGGTTCAAGCCCGAAACCTCAGCTTTGTAGTCGTTCCGTAGTACATCTGCCCACAGCGCCACTGAGGCATTCGCAAATCTTATGTACTCTGACATAAAGAAAACTATTAAGTTTTATCCAAACAGATATTGCCATGTTTTTTATGTTATATATTCACTATTTCGGTCGATGATGGTGTATTTCGATATGACTCTGTATCTAAGTTGGGTATACGTTACAAAAGTTTTGTTGGTTGTCCAATAATCATGTACACGTGATGTTGTGGTTAAAGATCTTTATTAACTCAAAAGAAATTTACATTTCACTTCATGAGTTATGTACAATATAATAACTAAAGCTAACATCAGAACATTAATCAAACTATAAACGTATTTGTTAATTCTAATTACAAAACAAAGTTGAATACAAGACAAAAACAATAAAGTGGGTAGAACTAATAAAAATGGTCAAACAAAAAGAATAATGGCGTATTGGTTCGAAAGTGGCTGCCAGGTCCGTATTTAGATCTTCGATGACAATAGAAAAGTTTTTAATTTATTTTTAAACACCTCAAAACTATTTGTTGACTTTATTTCTTTGGGTAAACTATTATATATTTGGGCACCTTCGTAACGTATACATTTTTTTGCGTAGTTAGTGCGGGGTGTAAGAAGAATAATATTATTTGCGTGGCGGAGTGAACGTAAACCTTCTTCCTTTTTAGTTTTAAATGTGATATTTGAATGAATTCTATTGTCCATTATTTTTCTTATTAAGATACATGTACTGCATCGATATAATTTATTAACTGACAGTAATTTAGTATCCGAATAGATTTTCTCTGTTGCAGTATAATAGTCATAGTGGAAAATTAATTTTACTAATTTATTTTGCTTAATTTGTAAGTCTTTTAATAATGTTTTTGAAGCGCTACCCCATAATTCTACCAGATATGTAAGATATGGTTGAACCAATGAGTAATAAATATTGTAACGAACCGGATATGCTATACATCGAACTATTCTATGTAAAACTCCTTGCAGCGATGACAATTTTGTTCTTATTTTATCTATGTGAGCCTTCCAAGTTAAGTTACTATCGAGTATTAATCCTAAATATTTCTCTTCTGTAGACTTTTTTATTTTAATGTTGTTAATTGTCAAGGGAATGTGATCCTGAATCTTTCTGTTTTTGGCCTTAAAAATTAAATAACTGGTTTTTAGAATGTTTACTGTGAGCAGGTTATATTGGAACCAGTCATGTAATCATCTTCTTGGGCCAAATTAAATAAGTCGTCAAGAGAGTGTCCAAAATAAAATATACAGGTATCATCGGCATACAAACTTATCTGACCATGTAATGAAAGTTGGCTTATACTGTTTACATATATGAGAAATAATAATGGACCCAAAATGGACCCTTGAGGTACGCCGCAGTTTATATGTTGTCGGGAACTTTGATATTTACCTATTTTAACGATTTGAACTCGATTTGTCAGGTAGGATTCAAATATTTTATAAGCTATACCAATGATTCCTGCATTTTGCAACTTCTTAAGATTTGATGGCTTACTGTATCAAACGCCTTTTTCAGATCAATGAAAATTCCGAGTCCAAATTTCTTCGCATCTATGTTAACTTTGATTTGCGTAACAAGATCTATTGTAGCGTTTAGGGTGCAAGATTTAGGCCTGAAACCATATTGGCGATCGAAAAGAAAGTTATTTTGCGTTAAAAAGTTGTCAAAGTCTATGATAAAGGACTCTCTCAAATATCATAGAGATGACCGGTAATACCGAAACTGGTCGATAGTTTCCCGGATCTGTTTTTGTTCCCCCTTTGAAAATTGGCGTGACCTTGGCAATTTTTAGTTCATCCGGAAAATTACCATTATCTATACAAGAATTAATACAATCTACTAATTTCGGAACAAGGTATTGCTTTATGCATTTGACTACTTTTGTACTGATACTATCAATTCCGGAACTGCAGCCACTTTCAAGACTATCTATAATTTTTGATATTTCAATTCCATTACAAGGCTTTAAATGTGACAAAGTCAGTACATTAGGGTTAGTGTATGTGTACACAGAATTATTGTGGTATTTGATTGGAATCTGGTTGGCAAGGCTCGAACCAATATTTGCAAAAAACGTGTTGAAGTGATGACAAATTTGATTTCTGTCTTTTATAATTGTTTTATCAATCTTTATTATCGGGGGCTTCACGTCCATGTCATTGTTGTTACTTGATAAAAGATTTATAAGTTGCCACATTTCAGTGGCAAGTTCAGATTACAATTCTAAATTATATTTGCTCTGCGCTTGAACTATTGAAAGGTCATCGAACAAAGTATAGCCTTGAAATGGCGCACCTTGTCTGTTACATATTAAATACCTTACCTGATAGATATATCCACTACTAATGTCATCACGTTTTGTATACGAATAGCATCATATCTATACCTATTAACTCAATATTTAATCATCGCACTAATCATCTAATTACACTCGTCTTACAACAAGGCTAGGGTGGTAGGTACCACTGTCTTACAAGAGATCGACTTGAGCCTTGAAGCGTCAGATTTTCTGTCGCCTTTAGTTCGGTGAGTGAGATCGCTGGATGCTCGATACCTCTGCGCTCTTACCATCCATTTTCCTTCCCGTTTTCATTCTATGTAAAGGGCCGGCAACTCATCCATGAGCCAAGTTATGGATGTTCTTGGGCGGCAGTGATCACTTACCATCGCGTGAACTGTTTGCTCACAAGTCACAAAATTTTTCTGTAATTGAGGGAACTTAGTTCCTCGCTGATTTATTACGGGTCGGTGGACTACACATTCAATATAAATTCTTGAAAAGATCTATATCTTTGCCGTTAAATTACATGATAATTTTTAAAATCACACATATGACTCAAAAACGCAAGAGCGCCGACACATAGGGCCCAACGCTTTTTTCGACGTAACAGCAGGAAAAAATGACTATTGGCTAATAATGTCCAAAAACTAGAAGTTGGTGACATTTGCCTATAAACCTAAGTTCGGTGCCGGAATTTAAGATAGAAAGAGTGAAACAAAACACCATGCAATTTTGAGTCGGTGTTACCAAATTGTTTAGCTAAGATTGTAAAAAACAACTATATCCTGTTACTTAAATATATTTAATCATTGTTATACAACCGATGCCTCTCATATTGTGACAACAGTATGTATGTTTTGTAAACTGATTGATATGATGTACATATACCTATTTTTAAGTTAATTAATTTCTTGCATTGAAGACGCAAAAAGATGCAAATTTTTTGAAAATTATTAATCTACATCGCCGGAACAATCTTAAGTTTGAATTTTAGATAGATTCACAGAAATGTTTTAGTTTTCATCGCCTATTTATGTTTTTTAAATCAATTTATAACATTTACAAGCCACTGTAAATTATCCAATAATATTATTCCTTTGCGTTATCGATATGCGATAAGTGAGTTATGCAATAACAAAGGTGTTAGTGATTGAAAGCACCGTGCCGAGTCCACATGTGTTTATGGCACGTATGCGGCCGTGATCGTGATTACTAACGGGCGAGCCGCTTCCGTGCAATGCACCCGCCCGGAACCATAACAACCACTACACACTAAAACAAAGCTTCACCCACACATAGAAATTAAGTTCGTTTGTCCCCTACGCTTATCGGGTTTCCGCAATGTGTATTATTTGCTTTATTAAAATATAATTATTATATTTGGTTGAAAGAACAGCGTAAAGCGCACTAAACACCAACACACACACAACCACACACACATGCCGACAACTTTTTGGTTGGCGGGCTTGTCGGCGGCTTAACTCATTGCAAGTAGGAATAATAATAGTCGCCGGCCAGACATGACATGAAAATATTTATGAAGTTATTGAGTGCTCGGTGTCATTACATTGCGTGCCACTGTTGATCCTGGCTTACAGGAGTTGCAGTGGCGGGTGTGAGGGCGGGACAGTCTCCATCGTAAGTTATTGAGTGTCGTTGGGCAATAGAGCCTTTGCACATGCCGCTAAAATGTCGGCGGGCAACACATGCAGGCGCGTGTCGCCAACATACCACTTTTGTTATAAGCCGCCGGGTTGTGACGTCGAGATGTGTCCGGCGTGGCCGGCGTCTTTGATGTGTAGGGCATGTTAAATACACTAATTAAATTTAGTTTTAGTATTTATACATAGTACAGTACATTGTTTTTTTGGTAATATAACCTTGTATACAATGAAATAATACTGAAACTACAACAAAATGGAAGAAAACACAACAGAAATAATTGACCGCAAAGGAAACCATGATAAAAAAGAACATGTTAGTCAGAAACCAAAGTGTTCTACTTTTTGTATGGACTAACAGGTTATTTATAAATGTTTACTTAAGTAGGGACTTTCACTAAAGTTGTTTTTGGAATAATATAGTAGTATTAAACTTACACTAGTTACTACTACTAGTTAGCACTAGTATATTATTAACATTTATGATAAATGCGCGTTTTGTTTGCTTAATCCTCATAATCACCAACTATAATAGAATTTACAGGAATTGAATTCTCAGTTACAGTCGTTAGTTATCATGTTTGGACTCCAAGAAAATCACCATGAAATTGTAAGCATGTTGCTTAATTTAAATAAAAATGCTTCGAACAGTAAGTCTTACAAACGAAAAAGATATGGATTTACGTAGCTCTGGCAAACGCTGGTGGTAGGTCTCTCATATGTGAGAAGCCATCTGGGTAGGTACCACCGCAATGTCTATTTCTCCCGTGAAACAACACTGCTTAAATGCACTGTTGTGTTTCGGATTGAAGGACATTGTAGCCAGAGCAACTACTGGACATATTGAGACTTAACATCTTATGTCTCAGGATGGCGAGCGCAGTGGAATATTGCTACTGTTCATGAGCGGTCGTATCGCTTACCATCAGGCGAACGGCTTGCTCGTCTCGCCATTCAATGCAATAAAAAAATAAAAAAAAAAAAACGAATAGACCACCCGATGTTGAGTGAGCACTTCCGCCCATGAACACCCACAACCCTTTGTATCGGGAAGAAAAAAGTATGGGAAGAGGAAAGAGATATTAGGCATCCGGAAATTTCACTCACCGAAAGAAACACAACAGCTAAGCTGTCGCTTCCCGTCGATTTTCTATGCGACAGTGGTACCGTCCTGGACAAGCCTGCGCAGGCTGAGTGGCCAACAGCGTGCCTCTACCTCTTCCTAAATTGATATAAATAAGCATCCTTATCAATATTGCATTAATAATAAGTCAATAGTGTCTGCCCCCTAGAGGACACAGCTGTGACAGTTACGTGCATCTACGAGTAGGTACATCTAGAAAATTATATTCGTTCACCAATGTAATATTGAATTCGCGTGGTTGACTAAATTGATCCAAACAAGCAAATTGGGACATCAGGTGAAGTACGTCGTTGCGAATGTACTGAAAAAACAACAACTGTGAAGCAACTATAGACTGATGTTACTTTTGTAATTTGTTTAAATGAGTTGGATAATGGTGATGTCCTTCACTTTTTGGTTGTTGGCTCGCAGGCAACATTAACTTCCATTGTGTTGCGCAGTGTAGGTTTACGATTCATAAAATACTGCCGAGGATAATGCCGGATATCCACACAAACCAGCATATACATTGTAAAAGGATTCAAGTGAATTTTGAGATTATTTTAGTTTCCATTATGTTACTAATATTTTTACCAACTGAAACACATCCGACGAGAAGTTCCATGTTTGCTTACTTTTAGTTTCACTTCAAAAACAATATTTTTTCATTTTGGACAAATGGTTGTAGTTATATATAAGTTTGAACATTTTTAATTGCAGTAATCAAGTATTAGAATTATGTTTTCACCTTCCAATCTAGGAGAGTTCCGTTGCAAAATAACCAAATACTCGTACTTGTATAATATTTATTGTTGTTACCATTAACACTGTTGAAATCGGAATCAGAGGAGATGCACCCATCACTCAGTTTTTATAGCAATTAATGAAGGTGCCCCTCCTTTCATTCCATATAAAATCCATACATTTACTGTTTATAAAAATAATCACCAAATAAATCATTACACATTTTTAAAATGCTTATTACACTAAATTAACTATATGAATAAAATTAACAAATACTTAGTGCTATCTTTGGAGTCAAATAAAAAGAACATATTGTTTCCTTCCTTTTCAATTTTATTTCCTACTTCCTCTTCACATTTTATATTTCTCTATATAAAATTCTAAAATTTGTCCAATGATTTCAAATATTTATTTTGTATTTCTAACACAAGAAACCTTTAATGTGTCTTTACTTACCAAAAACTCATAATTTCTTCACAAAACTTGTGCAAGACTGCAAGTTATTATCAACAAGGAGTTGTATTTCTACGACTCAGACACAAACCCAAAAGAGAATAATAGAACGTCTGAGCACTGTATAGTTGATGAGCAATTTACATCGCGGAGGATATCATATTAACTCGTATTTCAGAAGCCTGATGAATATGGATGATGCTATTAACGCCATTTAGCGCTAATGAAGTCGAGTGTCTACTGCCTCGTCTACCAACTGTGTAGTGTGTATGATAATGTATTACGTCGCTCACTCTACACAAGCTGCATAATCACATTCAACCGTTTATATAAACGAGGAAGTTTATATTAAATTAGATCAATTTGGATGTTTTATGGTTAGTTTATGATTAGCTTAGATGTTGAGTAGATATGAAAATACGTTGGGCGTTGGTATCATAGTCATAGTTTTTACAAGATATTTTGGTTCGTTAGTTGCTGTTACCATTGCTTTGGAACGTATGAAGTGTGAAACTATGAAGAAGAAGCGAAAACATTGCAGTTTAATACATAATATACATAGGACTCGCCCTTTGATGCTGTTTTTTTTTGGCGTTGTTGTGTTTAATGAAATAGACGGCTAATATTAAGCATAATATAACTCTCAATAATTTATGAAAGTAGAGAGATAAAAAAGTTTATATCCTCTCGATAAGATGACTAACAGCCGTTCTCTATAATCTCTCTATCTTTAACTAGAGATTTCATTAGATATTTCGATGCATTTTATGTTTAACTAAGATAGAGGGGTATAGATATGGTGGTTTATTATCTTCGATGTTACTATGTTACAGAAAATGCATATTGTACATATTTGTTGTAATTAAGGGACCTGATACTACTTTACATAATGGTATCTACCTAACAATTATATTATCAAGCAGACGAATACTATTTTAAATATACTTAAGTCTAAGTATGGGTGGGATTAATAAGAGAAAAGAAATTTAATACTTTTGATAAGATACTCAACGGATTAGCACCTTATAATCCTTGATGCTGAAAACAAGTATTAAAACGTTTGTAAATTTCTTTCGAGATTAAAGCCCCTAGCAAAGGTGATTTAAAAAATCAATAACGGAATGATGTCACCGATCACAATACATTCCAATCAGTACAATAAGCCTCGTAAACAAATGCACGCAGTTGAAACTTTCAATTGTATCCTTACTTTAAATACGGATTGATTCGTCACCACTCACAGACACATCATGTATTCTTCCCGCGAACTTGGAGAAAGAAATAAAATCTGAATAAAGGAAGGAAAAATAAATTGTAAAACACTTTCATTGAAATAATAAAATGTGAAATGAAACATTTTAAAGACTTATTCATAATTTCTCAGTTATGGATTATTATGCTTAATGTAGATAATACTTTAATGTTAAAATATACATAATGGGTACACATTACAAACAAAAAGTAAAAGTACATTTAATATGAAAATAAATAAAAGAATACAAACAATGCTCTCAGAAACAGGTTGGTAATTGTTGTCTTTTTCACAAATTTAAAGAGCACCATTTAATGAAAGAGGGGATATACAAACCGTTTTATGGTATTGTTTTATCTAGTATCTACAATAAAACTTTTACATTATTTTCAATATAATTACCCGTTTAGAAACAACTCCCTACTAAGTGATAGTTGCCTTTTAGACATATTAGAAATTGAATTAATATCTATTAGGGTAATGCCTTGGTCTATATCCGTTTGGAAGGGTTGGAACTAAATAAACAAAGGTCCGTACCTTCTGGCGGTGTTTTGAAACCAGAACCATATACAGCGTGATGTGTGATGTAACCGGCTCACGATTAATTACTCTTATGTCATTAATGTGTTCTTTGTGTAAATTGCAAGTTACAATCCAAATTAGTTTTCATATTGTTAAATAATTTGTGAAGTAAACTGTCTTCACTTAATAGAGACAAAGTTAGGGCCATATAAACGGTTTGATATATTCTGAGCTTGATGAACATTACAATGGGTTGTCTGAAAAAACAACATTAAAAAAATCAATGGAGAAAAAATGAAGACGATTTTAAGTTTCATTCGCCTAACGCGTGAGTGTTATTTATAAGAAACTATTGTCACAAAAATACGCGTAATATTAACGAACAAATTCTACTTATATCGACTACCTATTAAAATTCTATAGACGCAATAAAAAAACTAATTCCTGCAAACTCGCTAAAACACTATAGGCAAACATTTATGATATTTGGCATTCAACGTATATGGAAGTTATATTAATAGCTCACGACGGCCCGTGATGAAATTAAGTCCACCTTTTGCTAAATTGAAACGGGCTATACATGGTGAACAAGTACATACCTAGGCCGACGTTAACGACACGCATTCTGAAGTCGTGCGCGTGCGCATTACCCCCTCCTAACACCGAACACGCGCAGGAAACACGCAGCACCGCTCCCTCGATGGACTCCAAACTCCTTGTACTAAGGACTTGACATTATAGACCTTATAGAGTTCATTTGGGTCAAGGCGACCTACTAAATGTTAGGTGCGGTTATAAATCCATCAACAAATGATATAAAGGACCGTGCTTGATAGAAATGCGATTGGAGACTAATGAAGTGGCGAGAATTAATTAACAATGGTCATAAATGTAAAGACAATTGGTGTTGAGTATAAATATGGCAAGCGGAATAATTTTAATGATAAATAAAGCATTGAAAATGTTGTCGTACAATCGTCTGACAAAACGATTTCTATCTAACTGTATATTTTGTTTGTAAATCTAGGAAGTGCTCAACAATAAGTCTTCTTTATTCATGAATATGTTATTTATTTTTATTTGTTGATAGAGGTTTTAAAGCGAAATTAACCTTGTAACTGCCAGAAGGCGAAAATCGGCGTAGGTTTACCTCCTACCATTTTTGTGCAACCTTAAAGTTTCTACTCATTTTAAATTGAGGCGAACTTATCATTTAACCGTATACATATGCATAGTTTTAAGACCTACAGCGTAGAACAAATGTAAAGTAGAGAAACGAAAGAGATAACCGACTAATTCATCAAGTGGTAAGAATTTACACCAGGTATTTGTTAGAGGTTGTTAAAAGCTATTCATTCCATACGTTTCAATGGTTTCTATGGGACCCGAGGGGTACCCGCCGGGCAGGTACACAAGTTGATGATAAAAGATTTTTTATCAACCTGCCTTCTTGTTTATGTCCCGGTTTAATATGAAGATATCTTGCCTTTAGATTATAACAACCATGAGAATTTCAAACACTTATTTTTGGATTATTTAACAATTGCTGCTAGCGGTATAAACGCATATATTTACATAATTAATGTAAAGGTATCAAATGCTGTAATTGCATTACAGTGAACGATTTCTTAGTAATTATTGTTAATTGTTAAAGGTTTTGTATTGTGTTATAATTTACAGTTGTTCCTTCAGACAATATTTCATGTTTGTTTGCCATTAGGTCATATTAGCGCCTTGTAAAATTCCAACAGTTTCCGTTATTTCGAAACAGTTGCGTCTTCGTTTCACGTTATGGACTGAATACACAAATTATAAAAAAGAATAAACCTCAGTGTTTTCATTAATGCATTTTTCTTCCTAACATCACCGTTTGCGTAACTAGGAACTCTATCATATGCTTTATTGTCGTCAGTTCCCCTATGTGATACCTTCGACAATGCTCGCTCTTTGTTCGGCGCGTGGCCGTCTATATTTCTTTCCTCTTCGTAACTGAACCCCATTTGCTGGTGTACAGACAGCATAAACAATTTCTCGAGCGGCGCGCGTAAATTTGAGGTTATGTTAGTATTAATTCGACATTCACCATAGACGAACGTGCGGCGGCGCTCGTCCCGCGTCCGAGCGACTGATCGTGTGTGCATTAGCTACGTTACGATCGATATCTTGGAGACTCAAGTGCATTGTTGCAGTGCCGTATGCCACCAGTTCGTGTGATTGTATGAATCAAACTTATGTGATGGTATGGTGCCCAATTCGAAGCTTACAGCTGATTAAATAACTTTCGTTTATAAGGTTGGTATTGTTTAATTTTGTAACGTCATTTTTTTAAACAACGGTTTTTTGTTTACAGTAAAAGTGTTAGATTTAGTGCTCAATGTTTTTTTAAAGGATATATTTACTATAACTTTGTTTTTTTATTGTTGTTAAGTGTTAACTGACTCTACATAAAACTTAAGTCATAATTAAAGGTGTTTTATAGTTTCATTCATATTCAAATATTATTAGCTAAAAACCGTTAATTTATTTTAACAAAAAGATACAAGCTGATATTCAAAAAGGTTTGCAGAAAAATACATTGCGTCGGTTTCTACGTCCCCTTACCTTAAACCCTCGCTCGTCATACTTTGTCGGAGTAACGTACCATGTTTTGTATGCAACCATCACCGCTCTTATTTCTTTATAGATACGGACTAATTTGTCGCGAATAAAGTGTAGTAAAGTTGTCCCGGGACCGTCAGCGCGTGCATTCATCCCACACCCTCACTTTATTACGTATACCGTATGCGTGTTGCGGTTCCTATTGTGACTCGTATTTAATCCATTAGAAGATTAATCCTTTGCATTGTTATGATACTCTTTATGGAAATTATCATTGAACAGGATTTTGTTTTCTAACCGGTATTCGTGTCTAGCGAATATAAATTGCATTAATTAGTCATCAAGTTTGTGTTCGCTCCAATGGCCAAATATTGAAAGTCATTGATATATGTTTAATTTTTTTGTGGTAAATCGGTTATGAACACAAGAGCCGCGATTTTTAACGCACCGACACAGGTTTGAGTTTCTCCTTGCGTCACCAAAAATGGAAACTGGCGTCATTATCGCAGACGAAAACAAGATTCACCAATTACAGATGCAAGTGTGGGCTCAAAAGCTATCAATAAAACCTTAATACATTATGCTTTGTGTTCTATCTTGGTACATGGCATCATATAAAATACTTACATACTTCACAAAACAAATACATTTTTTCAAAACAAGTTCCAACCGAGTAATTAACGCTCATGTATTAGTTATTAACTTGTGGTGAATTTGACATTGAATTACAGCGCACCATGAATAAAAAAACACGCGAATAAACAATTATTTCGTATAACCACCAAATTCTGATAAGTTTAGCATTTACAGAACTTGTTCAGATATTAGGGGGCCTTAACCTATCAACAATAGCACGATAACATTTGCAGTTCGCTACCTTTCGTAATTTAAGTCACGAGTGCACAACTCTAGTATTCAAACTATGATTACTTATACGAGTATGTATTGCTCTTTACAGCACTCTTCACGCTCTCAATTCTATTGTTAACTCAGCAGAACTTATTGTAACCGTCCTATAGATGCAACTAAAGAATTAAGTATAACTATCCAAGTCATACAGGGTATATCAAGACTGCTACCGAAAACGAAGCCGGGTGGTAGTTTAAGCGACTTCAGATATAATGCAACAGAAAAAGTTGCGAAAAAAGCGACAGTTCTTTTTGTTATTTTTTTCCTATGACCATATTTGGGTGGTAAATGCATTTTTCCCTAAAATAATAGTGTATATCCCTTTATTTATAAATAATCTAAGGTATAAAAGTGTTTAAATAATTATTTTAGCAAAAACTATGGATTTACCACCCAAAAATGACGATATATAAAAAAATCATAAAAAATAATTGTCGCGTTTCTTTGCGAAATTTTTAGTTGCAATGTGTTTGCAGTCACTAAAACTACCACCCGGCTTCGTTTTCGGTAGCAGTCTTGAGATACCCAGTATATAAGGGATTAGTAACTGTATTGTCCGGTGTGGTGAACTATATAGCCTAAATCCTCGAGGGGAGACCTGTGCCCTGCAATGGAACGTTAATATTATGGGCTTATACAGAATCGTGTTGCACGTTAAATGCAATTTATTTATAAATGTTTCTAAACAATTTTTGTTAAAACAGCGTATAAAAATCGTTGCAAAAATAAATCAAATTACCAATTTGACACGAGAGCAAACAACTTATTTCCTTGTTGGAGCCTCTACGATACAATCGTCAATAGTGGCATAGCAATGCCGCTACTAAATATTTACTAGAGGAAAATGTATGAATCGGTCCGGAGTGCGTTCATTGTACGTTGACTTTTCGAAGCCATGTGTGTATTGACAGTCAATCACCACGCACTAATACGGTGAAGGAAAACATCGTGAGGAAACCTGCATACCATAGCGATTTATAAAAATTTCTATGGTATGTAAGTCCGCCAACCCGCACTAGGCCAGCGTGGTGGACTATATGGCCTAACCACTCTCAATCGATTATAGAGTAGGCCCGTGCCCTGCAGTGGGACGTATATGGGCTGATACAGACAGACAGAAATGTGTTGATGTTAGAAAACTCGATAGTTGTATAACAAACGTCACATGTTCCGCATCTCCCACGCCAGAATAAATGAGGCAACCAGAGCTTTGTGTAGGTTTAATATATGTACACACCTTTCATTCGTTAATGAGATCATGTCGATTAATTCGTAAGAATAAGCAGATGGTATGAAAATTCTTAGCTATATTTTAATGAAACTGCAATTCTTGTTTTTTTGTTTTCACTATGAGATTGAAAATTTGATTTTTATAAAATGTTTTATTTCAAGATCTTGGTACTATGTTATAAACGTAAACATATAACTAATTGTAATTAAGAAAACTTTTCTTTGCATTTACAAATCCTACTTGAGCCGAGGAGATTAACTCCAGAAAATATTATATTATTTCAACTTCATATGGATTTGGATCATAGGATATTTTGGTATGCACTAAATACGCTATGTAATATGTACTTTTTTGGCATTTTTTATAGATCGTACAAAGTAATAAACAAGATCAAGAGTGAGTTACTGGTGGTAGGTCTCTCATATGTGAGAGGCCATCTAGGTAGGTACCACCGCAATTTCTATTTCTACCGTGAAACAACACTGCGTAAATGCACTGTTGTGTTTCGGATTGAAGGACATTGTAGTCAGAGTAACTACTGGACATATTGAGACTTAACATCTTATGTCTCAGGATGGCGAGCGCAGTGGAATGTTGCTACTGTTTATGAGCGGTCGTATCGCTTACCACCAGGCGAACGGCTTGCTCGTCTTGCCATTCATTGCAATAAAAAAAAAGAGTTATTTTTAAGTATAACAATTCAAAGTACAAGAGTAGTATAATTTAAGGACAATAAAGCAAAAAGCAGAATTGGGGAATTTGACCGCGGTTGATCCGAATTAGCAGGCAACAAATTATATCGATTATATCATTAGAAAGCATAAAACTATCGAAGAATATATAATTTGTACTCGTAGAAGTAATATACAAAGAAGAGCCACATATAAGCACGTGAACATTTTCTCTCTATTAAATGAAGTACATGAAAGTTTCATAAATTCTGTTTATACAAAATAAATGAAACTCACGGTACTTCGTGTTATCACTCAAGTTTATGAGTCATG
Organism: Hyles vespertilio; assembly: GCA_009982885.2. NCBI lineage: Eukaryota > Metazoa > Arthropoda > Insecta > Lepidoptera > Sphingidae > Hyles > Hyles vespertilio. The sequence continues at coordinate 13,617,664 of CM042808.1, read as the reverse complement.
TAAATACTTTTACTGCTGCCAAATCCTGTATGGTGTTCTACAAAAGATATCGTATCGCACCGCATACATAATAAATACCTGTATAGGTGAAAATTGTTTTTAACAGCTCACAATCGGTGACAACGACCTCTAATGTCAGAATTAATGTACTAATAAGCTTTTTTACAGAACGAATAACAGATTTAAAATACAAATAAATTACATTTTAGTACATTGTTTATTAATTGTAAGGAGTAATTAAATACGAAGCTACCAATTTTAATTCTATCATACGGGTACTTAAACTATTCGTGTTACATTATTACTAGTGCAAAATCAACGATCATATATGTTGAAAACAAACAAAAAACACAGTCAAATTACTTGTGCAAAATATAGAATAACCAATGTTTTGAGTTTAGGTAGCGCAACAACTGTATGGAATAACGGTGACAAGTGACCGTCCCGAATTCCACGGGGACTTTCAAAACAAATATCATATTGTAAATAGTTATAAGTTACTGTTGTCAGTATTGGTATAATCGTCGCAAGACCTTATTCAGTTTATCGAGTTTATGGGAATGATGCTTCTTTGAACTGTAACATGTTCTTTGAAATTGTACTTTTTATCATTTTTACAAGAAATTCGTACGTTACTGTTATCTTTAAGTTCGGCGAAGAAATGAATTTGTTTACGTTATTACTAAGACCAGTATAAATATATTTTGGCTATATGTTATTTATGCTATCTAGAAAATAAAACAATGATATACTAATACTTATCTGTATAAAATTAACTAAAGATTCTATTCGTTGCGATCTACATCTTGGAAAGAGCTAAGCTTAAACGAGGACACAATATATGACAAACAGAAACAACATTTCGAATTCAATATACTCGTAATGTTTGATTGATTTTAATTATGATAATTTATTTTCGAGAAGGCGGTGGATGACATTAGATTTAGACGCGAAACTCGATTTTTTATTAAAGTTTTTAAATGAGATTAGTTTCTAGATATTGCATATTATTATTGATTAAACCATTACAGCTAAGTTGGTTACATTTACTTTAAAAAAAAAAACAGTTTATAAACAGGAACCAAGAATATTAATATTACAGTTGCTTATTTAAAATAAAGTTTCACATTATAAATAAACTTTACAAGAACAAAATAGTACCACGATAAACTAAAAAAAGCGCTGTACATGTAAGTAACTCCATGTAATAATGAGTAATTTAACTATTCTAAAATAAATATATATTTTTTTTAATTATGGTTATATTTCGCCGCACTCAACAAGCGTATTGTTGGACGGTGCGCAGATAACAAAAGTAATTAGGCGAAACAATTGACCACTGTCTACGAACGCTCATACGTACTCGAAACTGATCTACTTTTCACACAAGAAAGATAATAAACTCACGACAATATTCGAAAACTTTTACACGACAGCAAATCTAGAACGAGCCGATTTCTACTGAGAAAATATAATAAAGGAGTTCTGAACGTTAAATTGTAAAGCAAGAAGCAATTTCCCAGATTCGTTCGATGAGCAAGTATGTGGAACGCGGGTAGTTTCTTAATTCGATGGCAGACAATGATGAACCGAGACTTACTGTAATACCGTACTCGGCCTAGAAATCACAAATAATGGCGTAAGGCGTTAATAAACAATTACATTGCCCGACAGTCATTTGTTATTATTGTGTCGCGTTTATCGTTTGCATGGCATTATGATGTCATCCTGCGGTTGCCTTATGGTGTACCGTACCTATTGACACCAAGATACTTGTTTTATATATTTTAAATATCTACATCCTTTTGCGTATTGTCGTCATTTTGTTTATCACGAGTGAATTATCTGACAGAAATACGTCATATAAACTATTTATTATTTATATTAACCATTAATTAATTATGAGGATAATATTGCAATTAGTCAACCCATTCATGAAGCAAATTATTCCATTCACATTTTTCCTCGGGCGAAATGAAGAAACGTAGAAAATCAATAGATTGATTTAAGATAAAATGTTATACTTAATAAGGTTCTAGGAATATACGTGACAAATTAATATAGATAAAACAAATTAATTTATTTATACATTATGAGTACGTGTGTGTGGTTCATTCCGTTTTCTCTACGCTGACCATGAAAAACATCTGGCTTCATAACTAACCAAGAATATGTCGCAACGAATTTGTTTTAAACCAGAAGTTTACGGTATTATTAAAATTTCAAAATTATAATATTATGTGTGAATAACACACTCTTTTCACTTTTGGGAGTTTAATTTAGTGTACATTATAGCAAGGGTCGCATAAGTGTATGTTTACTCTATGAGTAGATTCATCCTAATTCTTCACATATCTATTTCCTAGGAGTTTACAAGGTTTCATCACTATGACTCCCCAGTTATAGAATCTTGAATGGACTGACAGCAGATTTTAACTTCGTAATTGGGACTCTACCATGATGAATTTACATTAATATCCCTTGCGTATTTGCTCCGGCCACTTTGGGAATTTATTATCATGTTTACGTAAATTATATGATTAAAGAAAATCCACTTCTATAAACGTGGTGAATAAAGATATCATATTATAGAAACTTCTCAGACTCGTGTTTCTAAAAGTAACTAAGTAGTCCTACACAAATAAATATATATATAGAATTCTCTTTATCATAAACCGACCTTATTCATACACAATTTTAAAGCCTATCTTTCAGCTATCAAATGATTTATAATTTTCCCTCAAACTGAATTCAAAATTTGTTCGGAATGATACAATAGTCTTTAACACTATTTATGTGTATGCCGTATGGTTAAGTTTCATGTATCCTGCATACCCACACGTTATCCTTTTCACCAGACATCAAACGTGACGAAGAAAGGAAAATAATCAAGGATGTTAACGACTATTCAACACACGTTTATTCCAAGCAAGTTTCTAAATAGTAACTTTTACCAGATGAGTAAACCCGGCACCACTTTTTGATGTAAACTCTCGTTACGCAACACGTACAGTTCACGTTCATAAACAGGAGCGGAGTGTTAATAAAATAAACAAGACATTGGGTCGCATTCCAAAGGGCCTATTGTGCCACTATCGCTCTCGTAGTTACGCATAATTCTCAGTTTGGTTAATAAGTGTGGGCGCAACACGAGCACGGACTACGGACCCGTTACGTTATATGCGCCATAAATTTCTATACGCAACAATAAACTCAAAGTTTGCTAGCAGACTTATCGGGGTCTAAACATAAATTGGATGGTGAGTAAAATATTGTTCACGTTTAGTTACCCCGCTAACAAATGACGGACGGTATACGATACACGACACAAGCAAGTAGTGGACTGTGCAACGAGGCGCCTTAGATTCAAGACTAGCCTAAAGAAATATTGTTTACAGTGATAGACTTAGATAGGGATTGTGGAAGCCAAAAGTCTTTCGTAGCTTACAATTTTGATACTCTAATGTATGGGAAGACGCTTGTCAGTTTGCCATTCCACGATGTCTTTATTTAATTGTTAAGTAATTCACTAATTCTAAATTTTCCATACGAAATATATTATTCTAGGGCATCCATGAAATGATATACCTGATAAAAAAGTGCGATCAAAAATGTACAGACCAAGAAAATATGTCGGCAGATATACTTGTATCCCATCAAAACATCCTGTAAAAAAAATCCAAGTCTCGCAGCTCAGGTTTTCTACCGCAAAAAGTTGTGAGATGCATGTAATACCAAGTCGATGAATTTATTTAGTCCTTAAGGGACCTTCTATATAAAGTTATTACGTTAGTTATTACCATATCAATATTAAAAATTCTTTACGTTTTAAATAAATGGATCGACTTGGCCATCGCATGAAAACATAATGTATCGTACAATTTATACATAATGCTGCTGGCCAAGTCGATCTATTTATTTAAAACGTAAAGAATTTTTTATATTGATATGGTAATAACTAACGTAATAACTTTATATAGAAGGTCCCTTAAGGACTAAATAAATTAATCGACTTGGTATTACATGCATCTCACAACTTTTTGCGGTAGAAAACCTGAGCTGCGAGACTTGGATTTTTTTTACAGGATGTTTTGATGGGATCTCACGTCTTTTTGTAGAGTCCTACTTTTTTCCTTTTCGGTACTTCTTACTTCTAGAATATCACTAACGATTTTTCTTAAAGCCTCTGTCTTATGGATTTTTCTTATTTTTGTAGGCATCAATTTATCACAAATATAGCGGATTTGATTATTAATGTTCTTTCTTTCATTGTAATTGATATTTTCGAGCTATTTAGTCTATTTATTTGCAAGTTTTTCTTCGTCATGTTTTTCTAGAGGAATGTTGTACAGTTTCATGGGCTGAATACACCATTTCCCTCTCTATATCCCCTCCTGTTATGCCTCATATATAAAGATATCTATCTACAACTATTATTCCATTATATACGGGTACAATGACTCATTAACTGCAAATGTAACTTTGTAATTCTATACATTTATATGGGATTACAAAGTTATTCACGCAGTTGGTCTATCTAAAAAACTAGACACAAATTATGAAATGTTTGAATTTTCCCTTACTTTAGACACTAAACACTAATTGTATTCCAAATTTGAAGGTTCTATGTCTGCTAGAAGTGCCTTCGACTTTTGATGATCGGTCAGTCAGTCAGTGAGTGACAAAATTACGAAAGTTTGATAAGTTATAATTCTTAAACTACTGGTTCAAATTGAATGAAATTTTAAATATACCGTGTTTACACAATGCCTGCTTAGTAACTGAAAATTCAAGCTTCATGCTTTAGCCACAACGAAGTTATAGGGGGTTGAAAATGGTCTGAATTGCTTCGAGAAAAGGATGTTACGGCTATGCCACTTTTTAGCTCGACTTGGAGGGGGCTCGGCCGCGCCCCCAGATTATGTCGCGTGATGCAACCTATTATTCACTATTGTTACCAGATAAATTAAATCTTAATCTTTGTAATATTATAGATTCAACCTCGTTCAACAAACAATGATTTAATGAATGAAATTGTATAAATGAATAACTTGATTACCATTTTAGTTTGGCCTTATATTGGAAATTAACACTTAATAGCTTCCCGAAACAGTTGACGTCATTTAAACAGTCATAATAATATAAGTAAAATATCCTTGTTAAAGAAATAAAATTCAAATCTTGCTAAGTCTGCGTAAGTGTAGGATAGAGGTAAACAAGAAGTTTACTCGTAAATTATTAAATTTCTATTAACTGTAATGAAATATTCGTTGAATCGTTGTGTACTTACATTCGGCAGTCGATACTTAAACTTATTGAGCTGGCTCTGCGTGCAAGCAGAGGAAGCACTTGTGTTTTAAATATAGATCTTAGAAGCATCAAATTAAACTCAAATCAAAAGAATAAGTGAAAAACAAATGAAAACACTTATTTATGTTCTACATTTTAGTACAAACGCCTTATTTCTTATTGTTGTTTATCTCGTAAGTAATGTCATTATTATGAAAATAATACACTTGTTGATTAACAATATAAGTAGATAGACAGGTAGAGTTATAACCTATGTTTTGTTGAAGACCCAGTTTATTCATTCAGTTGCCAAAAACAAGGGTGAGTGGTTCCATGCAATCGGCTTTCTGTTATTGTTCAACTTATACCTTCTAAACATATATTTCTTAATGTTTTCAGTAGTTGCAGCCCCATCTTAAAGATAAAAATAATATATGAAATGTGATTCATGATTCATGTTTGCGAAGCCGTGAGTTTTACTTTATTTACTTATCTGTTCGTTAATTGATTGAAGACATAAAGATATGGGCCTAATACAAGAGACATTTGAAAACAAACTTTACGATCACATGATTCAGATGAGGTCGACGTAATTAGCATTAATTAGATTCGATGCATTCACATCACACACACCCATCTTAATTATCACGTGTCCCACATACATGTTGCATAGACATTTATTACTTTTTTAATTAGTCGCACCATACATACGGTTCCCTTTATGTAATGAGTGTCCTAACCTGAATAAAGCGAGTCACCGGAAGATCAGTGACCAGTCGATGCCAAATTCGGTACGCAACGGTACTATGTCGGCAAAAATACTGCCAGTTTCCGACGAGCTACAAGTTTTAATGTTAATCCTCATTTGATTTGCGAATTTTATAAAGGATATTTAGGCTAATACGCTTTGTTAACTGCCTTGTCTGTGCAGATTCGTTTTACAGCGTGATAAAAGGCGCTTTTAACAAACAAACTTTTGACAACAAACAGCTAAAAGACCATAAAATCAATATTAAGACATAATATTATAGCTCATGATTGTATATCATTAAAAATTTGCTCAATACACTCACAGTAAATCTTGGAAAAAGCGTGAAATATATTTTTGAATTACATTGAGTGAACTGTTTTTAATAAAAATCATTAAGTACTAATATCACACGTTTCGCTATAGATTTGATGTCCTACTTTTAATGAAAGTAAAATTAAACGTAACTTGTCAGGGCAGATCGCTGGATATGAAGCAAGAAACTTGGCATCAGTGATCAGATGAAGATTATCTACATAATGTATGTTTTGATTCCTATTTACGCAGTCTCGTGGTATTTACGTCAACTCTAAGAAAACACCATGCGATTTAAAAACAATTGATGCGAACCTCAGCGATCACAATCGGTTGTTTACGTATGCTCTGTAATTTATGTGGTTACGGAGGGGAAACAAAGAAATTTCTCTTTGTTTACAACTCCACGACAAGCAATAAAGATTGTCCCTACTGTTAAGATTTAATATGAACGTCCGCATCTACTCATCTCGATAAATAAAATACATGTAGAAAAGCTCTAAAATTACTTAAAAATAGAGTAAACAGGCAACTATTTATTTAAAAGATTAATTCAACTAGCTAGTGGTTTGATAAAATTAAAATCATTAAAATAAGGAAAACGGTATTCATCACTAAAAACTAACAAAAATTACGTTTTCCGAATGAGCTGACTTATAACATTAAATGATGTATTGAGCAATTTATATTCATTTTCATGGCGCGTTAAGTTTGGAATTTTAATTAATTATTTAACCATTGGAAAATAAAGCTTAACGCATTAAATATAAGACCCAACTATTTAGTTAGTATTCAGACGGATATCCGCAATAGTATTATGAAGAGTAGTCCTGCGCCCCCATTCCGTCACGCGCCGCTTAATTCAGATTTCATCAGACAGTATAATTTATATTTCTTTTATAACACAAAAGCCACTGCATAATGCCAATTAGACTAAATACGTAAGAAATAGCAAATATTAATTGGAAATTAAAAAGGGTAAAAAAATAACTATAAAACGAATCATGTGCTTTTAGAAAACCATTTTACAGTTTCTTTTTTTTATACAGCTCTTATCACATTTAAAATTATCTTTAAAACTTTTATTTGATCAAATTACTCATTTTATTTATCGGATGACGGCAATAGTGCCGTCTTTGTAAATTATATGACGACCGATCGAAAAAATCATATAAAAATAATAATTAATATGGCAAATCCTTGTAAGACAAGTCACAAATACTTATTTTAGTAAATTGACCAAAACCAAGCCCACTGAGTTTGACTCGCTGGATCTACTCAGAAATGGGTCGCGCCGCGTAGTATCCAGTGGTAAAGTAAAGCCCGCTGAGTTTGTTCGCCGGGTCTTCTCAGTCAGGGCCGCGTTGGATCCGGCAGTAAGCCTAAACATACGGGACGTATCGGAAATACTTATGGTCGTTGTCTTAAGTTGGACCCAAAACAAGCCCACTGAGTCTTAGTCGCTGGATATACTCAGGACTGGGTCGCGTCGCGTAGTTCCAGTGGTAGTGTAAGCCCACTGAGTTTGTTTCGCCGGGTCTTCTCAGGAAGGGCCGCGTTGGATCCGGTGGTAACTATAAACCGCTACGCACCGTTGTAATATTTATGGTCCACAAATAATATAATTTAATTTGACTAACGTAAATAATGTATTTCTTTGACAAATAAATTACTATAAAGTAAAAACTAATACTTTAAATAAAATATGAATAAAAACTAAATAAATTAAAAAAACTAATCATAAATTATAAATAAAAATAAAATTAATTTAAAAATAAATAAAATTAATAAATAAATTGATAAAAGCAAGAAATTAAAATAAGTAATAATAAGCATAGGAAATATATTGTAAATAGAGATTAAGTTCTATGTGTATTGACTTGTCATAAGAGCTCCTTAATTGCCTACGTGATCAATAAATACATTTCATTTCAAATACATTTCATTTCATTTCATTTCATTTCATTTCATTTCATTTGAACCGAAATCTAGGCGGATATTGATTATTGGAAGTAACATGGTAGAGTCCTGCCGTAACCTCGGAATGTATAATAAATCAATAGTCTCCATTGTTTTCATTTGGCAATGGTTAGAGACATAATGCCTCATTGGAAATATTGATATTAAAATTTTAACACTAGTCTGAGCTTCAAACTACGAAAAACGACGGGGCAATATTATTACTTATTAGCTATCTGACAGCCAAACACATTTAAAGTTCATTTTCGTTATAGCCTATAAGTACCGTGTAAATACCGATATTTAGAATTAAAAAAAAATGTTTTCGCGTTCCAAAAACGCACTTTAATTTTATTTATATGTATAGATACAGCATTTTACCCATTAATTGCAATATTGATATCTAAATATAAACATCATATGTGTAATATGTATGAATTAAATATTATTTAATTCTGTAATCAGTCAATGCACTTCTTCTTTTGAGTGCAATCGAGGAATATTTTACGCAGTATAAAACGTGGACATTAATTATGTCGGACAAGCGAGGTGTCCAAGTAGGTCAGAAGCAACCGTCACTCAAGATACGTCTAGAGGCTGATCGCCGGACGTGGTTGTTTACTCATTTAGCCCACGCTTCGTAAGTGGGTGTTTATGGTGGTCACTGTATATGTATGTAGATAACCATATATGCACATGTCTAGTATATTATAAGTGCTTTGACATTATCGGATTAATATAATAAAATATATGTCTCTGTTTATTGCCATGTAGGTTTTTAATCTTTAGCTGTGTTTTTACATATATTTTTTATTCATAATTATGGAGCCTGCAATAGTGTGTTTTATGCATAGATGAATTAATAAACTAAAATAAATTATCGTACATATATATTACAACATATAACTTGTAGCAATAATTGTTTATGTTTAAAACGAAGCAATAAATAATATAAACCATACACTCGATTGTTGAAGATTCCCGTGCTCAGTATGGATTATGAGCTGATGAAATACGATACTATTAATAATATGGGAATCGTCTAATATAAACATAAAACTATTACTATATCAGCCCATATACACACGTCGCACTGCAGGACACCGATTCCTCTACGGTAAATCTAAAAACTAACGACAAGTTTAAAATAGTTCTTGGTAATATTGTCTAAAATTTAAATACTCTGCAAATTGTAGAAATTACAAACCAATCAAATTCTATTTAGTTGAGTCTTTAAAATGTAATTCCTGTAAAAAAACATTATTTAAACACAATTCCAATCGAAATCTGTACAGTTCATTATTTGAAATTATTAAATGTGAATTTAGAAAAGTATATAAATCTAAAACTATTAGGGTAAATCAGCGAGTGACATTTGTCAACCACTGGTTTATTTAAAAGTCGAAATAAACTATATAATCTGTACAATGAAAGAATGTTTAACCAAAATCCGACTTTTAAGGAATATGTAAAAAATTACTCCAAAGTTTTCAAACGTGCTTGTTCCACAGCTAAATCGTTGTATTTAAGAAATAAAATCAAAATGTCTAACAATAAAATCAAAACTACTTGGAATATTATTAATTCTGAATCTGGTAAAAACTCGGTACGTGAAAGTAACTTTAATCTTAAAATAAATAATAGGAGTTTTACAGCAGATCTGGAAATAGCAACTGAATTTGAAAGATTTTCAGCTTCGACACTCTGGTCAGGAAATTACGCCACTATGGTATCAGGAACCGAGCTCTCAATCTTTTGTCCTCCTATTTGAGCAATAGGGTACAGAAGGTTGATATTAATGGAAAACTTTCTGGAGGATCTGCGGTCACTATGGGAGTACCGCAGGGTTCAATTCTGGGACCTTTTCTATTCCTGGTCTACATAAATGACTTACCTTATCACGTCGGGAATAATCACGAAGTTGTGTTGTTTGCGGATGATACATCTTTGACATTTAAAATTAAAAGACAACAATTAGATTTTGATGAAGTAAAAATTGCCGTTCGTGAAGTTGTACATTGGTTTAATATTAAAAATTTATTACTTAATGCTAAAAAAACTAAATGTATTAAATTCACACTGCCCATTGTTAGGCAATTATCTACCACTGTACAAATTAACGGTGAAGAATTGGATCCTGTTGCGTCTACTACGTTTCTGGGCATTACGGTCGACGCTAAACTCCAGTGGGGGCCGCATATCAATAAACTATCTGGTAGATTAAGTTCAGCGGCATATGCAGTTAAAACCATTAGGCGTTTAACAGATGAGGCAGCGGCAAGAATTGTCTACTTCAGCTATTTTCATAGTATGTATCAGCCCATATACGTCCCACTGCAGGGCACGGGCCTCCTCTACAATCGACTACCGATTGAGAGTGGTTAGGCCATATAGTCCACCACGCTGGCCTAGTGCGGGTTGGTGGACTTACATACCATAGAATTTTTATAAATCGCTATGGTATGCAGGTTTCCTCACGATGTTTTCCTTCACCGTTTTAGTGCGTGGTGATTGACTATCAATACACACATGACTCCGAAAAGTCAGAGGTGTGCCCTGGGATTCGAACCCGCGACCACCGTGAACATGTTGGCAGTCGCGTCTAGTCCGTTTACCAACAGGCCACCACGCACTTCATTTTCATAGTATAATGTCTTATGGAATTCTTCTCTGGGGAAATGCTGCGGATATTAATAGTATTTTTATTTTACAAAAAAGAGCTGTTAGGGCCATTTATCAACTTGGCCCAAGAGTTTCATTGAGAGAAAAGTTTACTGTTGAAAACAAACTTACTGTTTTTCCGGTAACTGAGGCCCGGTTAGAAAAGTTAAGAAAAAAAATATATCTAATAAATTTACTACAATTGTAAAGGGTAATGGCCCTAATAAGTTATACAACTTTGTATTTAATACATTTTGTGAAGAATTCAAGTCAATTTTTGCTTCCAGGTCCGTTTCCAGTGACAAAAAAATATGTTTTAACAGTTGGGCTACTATCGGTATACATCGAAGTAGGGAAAAACTATATAATCTTTACCATGAAAGAACATATAACCATAGTCAGGATCTTAAAACATATGTAAAAAATTATTCAAAAATATTTAAACAAGTTTGTCTTAAAGCGAAATCAATGTATGTAAGTAACAAAATAAAAAGCTCCAAAAATAAAATAAAAATGACTTGGAGTGTGATTAATAAAGAAACTGGTAGGGCTAAACCTCGGAACACAGAGTTTAGCTTAAATATTAATAATCAGAATATTACATCTAATGTAGAAGTAGCTAGGATTTTTGAGAATTTCTTCTCAGATGTACCAGTTTCTATAACAAAAAGTTTAAACTCATCCCCTGCCATAGCAGAAAAGTTACTACAAGAAAATGTGACTGGAGGCAGAGATTCATTTGAATTCCATTGCGTTGACAGTATGGATGTAAAAAAAGCAACATACAGTCGAATTGAGAACCTCCTCCTTTTTTTGAAGTCGGTTAATAAAAATATTTAAATGCATTAATATTAAAAACACTTGTGACCTCTGGAGAATTTCAACAAAAATATTAAACTCTGTAATACCAGTCTTGGCTCCCCAGTTAGCTGTAATTTTTTATGCTTGTATAAACAGTGGTCTATTTCCTGATAATATGAAGTTGAGTAAAGTTATACCTCTTTTAAAATCTGGTAGTTCAGAGGACCCCTCTAATTATAGACCTATTTCAGTACTACCCTCATTTAGCAAAATTTTTGAAAAACTTATGCTCTTACAACTTCAAACTTATTTTTCAAAAAATAAAATACTTCATGGTAAACAATTTGGTTTCACGCGGGGTCGCTCCACAACAGACGCTGGTGTGGAGCTCATAAGTGACATATTTGATGCTTGGGAGAACTCACAGGATGCCTTAGGTGTATTCTGTGATCTATCCAAAGCGTTTGATTGTGTTCACCATGAGATACTTATCAGGAAATTGAGCCACTACGGAATTAATGGTATTGCTCTTGAATTATGCAAATCATATTTGAGTAATAGGGTCCAAAGTGTAGATGTCAACGGAATAAGATCTCCTGGGTCTGCCGTTACTATGGGAGTTCCGCAGGGCTCGATTCTTGGACCCTTTCTCTTTTTAATTTATATTAATGACTTACCTTTTTTTATAAGGGACAACTGTGAGGTAGTGTTGTTTGCTGACGATACTTCATTAATATTTAAAGTAAATCGACGTAATCCTGATATTGACGACGTAAACAACACCCTCTCAAAAATAGTACATTGGTTTAGTATTAACAATTTGTTATTAAATAGCCAATAAACGAAATGTATAAGGTTTGTGACACCTAATGTCAAAAAAGTTAATGCTAACATTAATTTGAATGGGGATGAGTTGAGCCTTGTGGATACAACGGAAGATATATGGGGACTATCTGTTAAAGCTATAGAAGCTATTATTGTTAACATTGCACCGTTATTAGCTACTATTTTTAATTCCTGCCTAAGTGACGGTATCTTTCCCGACTTAATGAAAATTAGTAAAGTTGTACCCATTTTTAAGTCAGGATGTTCGAACAATCCGTCGAATTATAGACCCATTTCTATACTACCGGCTCTTAGCAAAATCTTCGAAAAGCTTTTGCTTAATCAAATGCTAGCACATTTTGATGAAAATAAGTTAATACATAGGAATCAATTTGGTTTCACAAAGGGTCCCTCAACTCAAGATGCCGGGATATCACTAATCACGTCGGTTTTAGAAGCCTGGGAGGCATCTCAAGATGCTCTAGGAGTTTTTTGTGATCTCTCCAAGGCTTTCGACTGTGTTGACCACCAAACATTAATTATGAAGCTAAGGTACTACGGAATCAGTGATACGTCACTGGATCTCGTAATGTCTTACTTGTCGGGTCGTGAACAAAAGGTTTCTTTGGACGGGCTCACTTCGGTAGGATCAAAAGTTAAAATTGGGGTTCCGCAGGGTTCCATTCTGGGCCCCTTTTTATTCCTAGTCTACATAAATGATCTTCCTTGCATGGTTCAGAAGTGGTCAGACATAGTTTTATTCGCTGACGACACCTCTATAATATTTAAAGTTAATCGGAAAGACGATAATCTTGATACACCTAACAATATTCTTAATTTAATTTCGGATTGGTTTTCTGCTAATAATTTACTATTAAATGCTAGTAAGACTAAATGCGTCCGTTTTGCTTTACCGAACGTGGCAAGCGTAAACACGCGTATCGAATTAAATGCGGAAATTCTAAATTTAGCTAATTCCACAATTTTTTTAGGTATCACTCTAGATAAAAAATTACAATGGGGTCCACAAATTGAGAGATTATCAGCTAAACTTAGCAGCGCAGCGTTCGCGGTCCGAAAAATAAGACAACTAACTGACGTTGCAACGGCTAGATTGGTATATTTTGCTTATTTTCATAGTATAATGTCATACGGCATTATTTTATGGGGATCAGCGGCTGATATCGAATCCATATTCATCTTACAAAAAAGAGCAGTCCGTGCTATTTATAATCTAGGGAGCCGCGATTCTTTGCGATCTGTTTTTAAGGAAATCAATATACTAACCGTGTCATCTGAATATATCTTTCAGAATATAATGCACGTTCATAAAAATATTAACAAGTTTTATAAGGTCAGTGACACCCACACTATTAATACGCGGAATAAAAATAAACTTGCAATACCCTCGTTTAGACTAGAAAAGTCAAAAAAATCTTTCTTTGGTAGTTGTATTAAATTTTATAATAAACTTCCCAATAGGATAACGCAGCTACCGGATAAACTATTTAGGGCACATATTAAAAACAAACTTATGACTAGGGGTTATTATAATATTAAGGAATATATTGAGGATAAAAAAGCCTGGGATTAGGTGTTCTCTTGCACATTGCGACCTCCTGGGGCCCTGCACTATTCACTCATTACATCCCCTAATTTAAATAATAAAAAATTTAAACTTAAAAATTGTTCAATATACAATTAAATTAATCAATTAAATTATAACGAAATATATAATGATTAATTAATGCCAATTAAAATCATATGACGACCGATCGAGAAAACAAATAAAAATAATAATATGGCAAATCTTTGTAAGACAAGTCACAAATATTTATTTTAGTAAATTGACCAAAACCAAGCCCACTGAGTTTGACTCGCTGGATCTACTCAGAAATGGGTCGCGCCGCGTAGTATCCAGTAGTAAAGTAAAGCCCGCTGAGTTTGTTCGCCGGGTCTTCTCAGTCAGGGCCGCGTTGGATCCGGCAGTAAGCCTAAACATACGGGACGTTTCGGAAATACTTATGGTCGTTGTCTTAAATTGGACCCAAAACAAGCCCACTGAGTCTTATTCGCTGGATATACTCAGGATTGGGTCGCGTCGCGTAGTTCCAGTGGTAGTGTAAGCCCACTGAGTTTGTTTCGCCGGGTCTTCTCAGGAAGGGCCGCGTTGGATCCGGTGGTAACAATAAACCGCTACGCACCGTTGTAATAATATTCATGGTCCAATAATTAATTAATTTAATTTAATTTAATTTGACCAACGTACATATTGTATTTCTTTGAAAAATAAATTACCATAAAGTCATAACTAATACTTTAAATAAAATAAGAATAAAAAGGAAACAAATAAATAAAACTAATGCTAAATAAAAATAAAATTAATTTAAAATAAATAAATTACATAAATTAATTAATTAAACCAAGAAATAAGTAATACTAAGTATAGAAAATATATTGTTTATAGAGATTAAGTTCTATGTGTATTGACTTGTCATAAGAGCTTTTAAATTGCCTACGTGACCAATAAATACATTTCATTTCATTTCAACAAAGTTTTTAGGAATTACATTAGATCCCAAACTTCAATGGGGTTCTCACATAGTCGCTCTAGCTAAAAAGCTGAGCGCCGCAGTCTTTGCGGTGGGTAAGATTCGCCAATTGACTGATATTGATACAGCTCGATTGGTATATTTTGCCTACTTTCATAGTCTGATGAGTTATGGAATTTTACTGTGGGGTGGTGCTGCTGACATTAATACCATCTTTGTTCTCCAAAAGCGAGCTATAAGGTCAATTTATTCGCTTGGGTCCAGATATTCTCTTAGAGAAAAGTTTAAAGAGATAAATATAATGACAGTAGCATCACAGTACATTTTTGAAAATTTAATTTATGTCCATAGAAATAAAGAAAGTTTTCTTAAGATTAGCGATATTCACAACAAAAATACTAGGAATAAGAATAATCTAGCTACTCTTAAGACCAGACTCCACAAGATCAGCAAATCTTTTAAGGGTTACTCTACACACTTTTATAACAAAGTTCCCAGTCATATTAAAGCCTTATCTATTACAAAATTCAAAGCTACTATCAAGCAAAAATTATGCAATAAGGCATATTATAAAATTTCGGAATATTTAGATGATAACAAGACTTGGGAATAGAATAAAATTAAATGAATGTGTAGTATCTCGGAGCGAAAGTCTTGGTGTGCTCTATAAAATATCATTTAAATTAAGTAACTTGTCAAATTTGCCATTGTTTTCCTCAGTGATTGGGTATGTCATGCTCTCTAAAAAGTCTGTGCTTGCGGTGGCGTCGTGTGCCAGGTCGGTCACTTCCCTGCAACATGGTTGAGGAGGCCGATGGCTGGCACATGCGTCATACTCGTGAACGGGTGCTGCTTGCGTAGACTGGTCTATCCGATTTGCTTACATTGTAATGGATTGATTGATAGATTACATAAAGCTTTCGTAATTATTCACTGCTTTGGCGAAAAAGAGTATACTGATTCTTCGTTCTGGGTGACTTCACTTCACTCAGCCATAGTAATTATAATATAATAATATTCATATCAAAAATATTTATTGTAAACTAGCGGCCCGGCCCGGCTTCACCTGGGTGCAAATACAGATTCCAGTTCATATTTTATTTAAAATCAACATGACTGCCGTTGTCTAAACTGCTTATCCAATTCCATCCTATACCTATTCTTCTGTCCCATTTTATCCACCTTACATTCTATTCTATCCCATCTTTCCAGATTTAAATCATTATTTTGCTACGGAGATATTATTATAACACTGTTACTACTCCGACGACATTCATTGATATCAATTAATATAAATGATAGCTGACCCGGCAAACTTCGTATCGCCACATTTTTTGCCATCAATACTGTCTAAGTCCAAGATTTTAATACCTAATTAATTTATTGTGTTATAATGAACAACATTTTTCGTCTTTCCTTCCAGAGAGAAAACAAATAGTGCTGTTATTATATTCGGTCATATAGTCCACCCTGCTGGCTTAGTGCGGGTTGAAGGATTTTATTTAATGTAGAAATTACTCCGAAAAATCAGAGGTGTGCCCTGGGATTTGTACCCGTGACCATCGTAAACTTGTTAGCAGTCGCGTTTGGTACGTTACCAACGGGCAACCACGCGCTTCTGTGAATTACTTTTATTTATTTGAGAAGACTATCTATACATATACAAATTAATAAAACCTTCATACTGCCTTACCAGGTGACGTAAGTAATAAAACAAATATTTAAAAATATAAAACTGCATATCGTTTCATTATAATGTCTAGATGCGGCATCAACGTACCAATACTTTTATTATTATTGAGTCTGAAAACAATACTAATGCGGAATTTTAATTTGTCCCCCAACGCATCTAAAGGTATCAGTTCAAAAAACAATGTCCTTTATGAAAACGAAAAATTATAATTAGATATATTTTGGTGTACTCCGGCAAAACGCTTCGATAGAGTATATCTTGTTTAAAACTGTTGCAATACTCTCAAAAAACTATGGACTATTTTTGTAGATATGGACATCATTTTATTTTACATTTAACAAATTACGCGAAAGACGCCGTATCTAGATATAATATACACAATGTACACATTTTTTGAATTTTGTTCTATTTCGTCAGCCGTCAATGAAAGACAATGGAAAGATAGATCATTTTACGTTGGATGGTAGTTGAAGCTTGACCGTCGTTTACCTCTCCCGTCAACCAAACAAAGATCATCCTATATTGGCTGGTCGCATCACGCTTGAACAATTAAAAATTAGCTTTTCCTCGCAATTTTTTCCATTTTTTCTCACCGTTTAGACCTTCCGTAGACCTCCACGAACATTTCAATACCAAGATAAGATAAATCCGTTCAGCCGTTTTCGAGTTTTAGCGAGACTAACGAACAGCAATTCATTTTTATATATATAGATTTACAACATATTATTATTAAACTGCTCTGATTTAAACCAACTTGTAAATTTTGTAATAATTCACTACATTGTAAACTGGTTTTGAAAAGAGCAACACTAGAGTTTCTTGCCCGTTCTTCTCTAGTGAAAACCGCTTTCCGAACCGGGTGGTAGATAAAAAAAATGACTGAATCTAAATGATGTTGAACATTTTAATGGATTCAATAAAGTATTTTCATTTTCATTTAAAGAAGTATATATTCTTACTGTTGCATCTCAATATATTTATGAAAATTTATTATATGTTCGTAAAAATATAACTCAATTTAAGCGTAATTGTGACATGCATAGTAAGAACACTAGGAACAAACATAATCTTGCCTTACACGTTACTCGTCTCCACAAGATAAATAATTCTTTTATGGGTCAAAGTGTACGCTTCTTTAACAAGCTTCCCAACAGTTTAAGAGAACTTCAAATTAATAAGTTTAAAAAAGTAATAAAAGCTAAGCTTTGTAAAAAGGCATATTTTAGAATTTCAGATTATGTGGAAGATAAAACTACTTGGGAATAAATTTATCATGTTTTGCATCAAACTGACATTATTGTAACTTGTGACATGAATCATTTTATTTGTAAATGGCGATATAAAAAAAAGAAATAAAAGAAAAAGAAAGAAAAAAAGAAGACAGTTCGTGTTTCTGAGGGAGTTTCTTGCGCCGCTTCTTCTTCACAGCTACAACACGTTCCGAAGCGGTGGTAGCAGAAAAGGACGATTCAAAAGATCTTATGAAAGACTATTTGAATAAAGAATAATTTTATTTGATATGATTTGAAAAAATATAGGTACTACATGGGTACTATATACATACTACATATTATATCCATTCAAAGTAGCTTATTATTTAGATAGAGACTCACTGTTATGCATAATAGGTTTGTACATTGTACCTACGTATTTAAGATGTATCACTACGCTAGTACGTCGGTCGCTCTTTAATAAGTAAGTGACTATTAAACTACGTCTAATTATATCACCGAGCCTCTAATACATCCAAGAGGTTACTATATTTAGCGATGCGTAACAACTTGGGTTTATCAAACTGTAGTTTCTTCAAACCACAACCCACTTGCCATTTAAGAATGGACTAATTATAATGCGAGGAAAATACTAAATTAAGTCCCCACGATATTTTAATCACATGTGGTTTTTAAACTAATTGCTGGGGTATGAATCTCTTATGAACAGTAGAAGTATTAATACACATTATTTCGTCAACGCAATATCAAAATCAACTAAAATGATAAAGCTGTATCTAAAAAAGCCATGAAGTACATAATCATTGAGTTTTAATTATAAATACATATTTTAATTGCATTCTCAAGAATTGAAATAAAAATACCTCCGGTAATTAGATACGTAATCAATGGTTTAATGTGTAATTTCAGAAGCACCATTGTCATGGGTGCGCCAGCATGGGGCTCCCGCGGCGGCGGCGGCGACCGGCCGCGCTTGCTGCGCATGACACCGCTGCGCCACAGCTTCGCCGCACCAGCGTCGCCGCCCGCACCCCCGCCGCCCCGCGCGCACGACTACGCCTCCGACGCAGACACTAACAAGAAAGGTACACGCCGGATATCACACTTTACTACCGCTTCTGTACTGAAATGTGTGAGCATACTCATGCAGCTAACAATTACAGCCTATTAGCGTTTGGCCTGGGAAAGTGAATGATGAAGTAAAAAGTTTGTGTTAATTTGATCAATAGCTACCCAACATTGGTATATAAACGTTTATAAAATACGACGTAGTAAAAATCCTAATCTATAATATTTCAGAGGAGAGCTGGAACGCGAACTTATCGCAAAGATGGCGAAAACTACGTCGCCGATGTTCCAGACTTCGCCCAGGCTCTGGCAATAGAGAGCCAAGCCCCGTCCGCTGCTCACCTTCTCCGCCTAGGCAACCAAACCAGTGCTCTCCAGCTCCACCGTCAAAACTATCATTCAGACACAGAGGCAAAGTGTACACCACCGCATCGCTGCGAGTAACTAGCGGTGCGCCTGATATACTACGTGCGTTGGGTAAACTTGGCGGAGGGCTGCGTCGACGAGCTCTTTCCGCACACGATGTCCTCGCGCCTCCACAACAGCAGCCCTCCACATTCTATGTTCCTAGTCCCACAGCAGTAAGACAACAATCCTCACCTTCACCGCCCCGACAATCAACAATTCGGCGGCGATGCAGTTCCCCAAACGTCTATAGGAATAAAACGTCACCAGGTTCAAGAGACCGCACGCCTTTGATAAATACAGAAGATGAAAGCCGTGACCAAGTTGATTTTGGTTACGCACCTGAAAGAAGGAAACATATTCCAGAAGCAAGAAGTCGAAGACCATACAGTGAAAACGTGGAGCTGGATGTCCCTTACAGAAATTGTTATAACCGTTTGCCACCTGATATAAACCAAAGGTTGTGGGAAGAGCCCTACAGGCTACCAAGAGTACAATCTAGGCAAGAACCTATTCAACAGTTGAGAAATGGTGTTGCTGAGTTGCGAGTTAGCGCGACTCCGCGATCTTCCCGACCTCCTCCGGCTCCAACTACACCAGGACAGCAAACAAAGCGGCCTACAGAGCTTCGTGATATGCAGACGTTCGAGGTACATATGATCTCATTAATGTGTTTTATTTTATTTATTTAACCGCCGTGACTAAGTGACTACTCACTACTTGAATTGCAGTACTGAGTACAAGTTGTATATCCACCGATGATCAGAGACGACCACTTAATTCACTCTGCTTGAAATTGGATTTCCCAGACTAATTCGGAATCATGACACACTTGTATGTATGTATCGTAAGCGATGCCTGTTCACTATTCGGGCGGATTCGAATACCATACCACTAGCTACATTAATAAGTAAAAGTAAAGACCGTACACTACATAAATCTTGTCAAACATTGAACAATAATATACCGCGATAATAAATTAGCAACTTTTACCAAAAACAATTACGTACAATAATGAGACATTTAATGTTCACTAAAGTAAAACAATGTCACTTGTACATACGGTCAATAAATTATATTGATTAATGCCATATCATGACGCTTACTTACTTTATTTTTACTTATAATTCGGTTCTAACTTTCAGGTACGTTTTACAAAGTCAGCTGGAGGCAAAGGTCTCGGCTTCAGTATCGTGGGCGGTCGAGATTCTCCCCGAGGGGACATGGGAATCTTCGTCAAAACTATTTTCAACAACGGCCAAGCAGCTGAATCCATGCTACGAGAAGGTGAGAACTGACTTTACCCAATAAAAATATGTGATACTGTGTAATATTTATGAAAGTTGAACCAATTTAAATAATTGGAATATTGGTGCGTCCATATATATCTTGTTTCACCCGATTCATGACAGGATACAGGGTTACAGATAGATTGATACTTTATTAATATTGATCATAAATTTCCTTTCCTACTTGTGACCTTTGTCATTTGAGAAAGGTGAATCGAAAATTCCTCGGTGACGGTTGACAACAGCTACGGGCTATTATTGCTCGCCTCCCGACAACCTTACGTTCTAAAATAATATGCACCTGCCTTGCAACCTTTATGTATAACGGTATTGCTATTCCCACTTGCAACACTGAACACTTTATTATTATTGTTTTGCGTTTCAAGCCAATGAATCACAAATTATTACAAATAATCATGAAACACGCAAAGCTATACGTGATGCTTTAGAAATAAACAAAACTTTCAATTGCAGATTTAAATAATTCACGGTAATGTGAAACCGCATTATCGCTTAATGGAAAATTTCATATTCTTCAATCTATATTTAAGAACTAAATCTCCTCCTAAACTACAAAAATCTCGTGTTGTTTGGTTTTGCTACTGTTCATGAGCACTTGTAACCATCAGGCGAACGTCATGATGGTCTTGCAATTCATTGCAATAAAAAAACGCCTCCGGATCGAGGACGGGGCATTCAACATTCAGTAGATGGCAGAGAAGTATTGACTTTCTGGTGTTTCATGGAATAGTATAACAAGTGGTCGAATATATTCGTAAACTCGTGAATTAAAACTGTCGTGATAGCAATAACTCACTAATAAACGAATATGAAACGAATGACGGCACTGTTGTCACTTATTTTATTTCCGCCAAGCTCATAATAATTAGTACAGGCAACGAAGCAACGGGTTACTCTTGTCCGCAATGCATAATTTGCCAGGAGTTTTTTGTTTTCATGAAGAGGTGGCATATGACCCCATTAAGTTAAAAACCCAAAATACTTACAAAAATGGCGTCCGCTAGAGCCGCCATTTCGGAAAACGCGTTTGAAGCCATATCTCCGGAACCGTCCACTTTAGGCCCATCATGCTAGGAGGACCTTTCTTGTAGATAATTAAATTTCCCATCTTTTTTGTTCAATAATTTTTTTTGTACCATTGACCGTTCGCGATTTACTATGTTATTAATTTTCATTTTATACCTTTTATACAATAAATTTTACATGGAATTTTAACAAAATTTACTATTTCCTCATTGCTTTGTTCCCTTATGCCATCAGTATTTAATTAATAATAATAATAATAATATATTTATTCGCCAAAAATGTTTAACATACACTTACAAATAACATACATTGGTAAGATGCAAAAACTTATAATAGTGTTATTGAACACTGGTACCCAAAGTAAGATCGAACTTGTGTTATGGGTACCAGAATGCTCACTTAGGTTACATTATATTATTACACATGAGAAGTTATTTGGTCATTAACTTAGTAGGAGCGAGAACTTGAATGTGGTTGTGTGTGTATGTGTGAGTGTGTGATGTGTGTATAATAAGTATTTATGTGTATAATTAAATAGTGTGTTATTTGTGTGTAATATAAGTATTTACTTTAAATACCAAATATTTTGATTAGATTTTCAGTCTCGTTATAGTTTTTACTCTGCAGCCACTCAGTAACTTTTTTCTTACATTGAAGTTTAGTAACAGGAAATATATTTCAAAATTGATTTATTTTATTGTAAAGGTGACTTCCAAGAATATTTAAATGTCTTTGTGCGAGTGCCGTTCTACAGCCCTGGGTGTGACACACCTTATAAGACCGGCGACGCAATTCTCTAACATTTGCATCATATTGCAGGGACGAGTGTTTACGCAAAATTGTTTGGAGCACGAAGAGCTGTCTAACTGAAAGAACCTTACTGTCCGGGTATAATTTATTTGTTGGGTATATGAAGGGTTTGGATAACATTACCTTCAGGACAGCCCTCTGGGCTCGTTCCAGATAAAGAAGGTTAGTTTTATGCGCTCCACCCCATACGGAGACACAGTACGATAACAATGACTGACACAAGGCGCAATAAACTGTCTTAAGAGTGGAAACATCAGCAGAATATCTTAGCTTTTTAAAAATATAGATTACTTTTCGGACACGGGAAGTGAGGGCATGTAGGTGAGGCTTCCAGTTAAGTTGGTTATCAATCAATATCCCAAGGTATTTGACAGTGGATGATCTGGAAATTTGTGGGCAGTGACAGGGAGCATCAGGTGAGTTTTGGGTACAAGTGTGGACTTTAATGGTCGTAGAACTAACAGTTGGTAGTGTGGAGGGTTTCAGAGCAAATGGGAGGTAAACGGATTTATTTAAATTAACTGTGAGAAGGTTATTTGTTAACCAGGTTACTACAGCTGTAACGGCATTCTCAGCGAAATCAAATGTTTCAGACCAATTATTCCCATGTATAATCAATGCTGTGTCGTCCGCATATGCGAAGATCGAGCAATTGGGAAGTGACAGTTTGCACAAAGTATTAATGTAAATTAAGAAGAGCGTTGGACCTAAAATTGAACCCTGAGGTACACCGTAAGTTATAGGTATACTGTCACTTACCAATTCCGCAATCCTGACACATTGCGTTCGATCAGTAAGATAATCCTCAAAGATTTTATAGGTTCGATCGCGTACACCTATAGCCTCTAGTTTTAATAGCAGGTTGGGAGTTGACACGGTGTCAAACGCCTTAGAAAGGTCCAGAAAAACGCCAATGCATTTTTTCCTGCAGTCCAGCTTGGTCACCAATTCGTCTACAAAGGAACTAACGGCATCTTCAGTAGATTTCGATCTTCTAAATCCAAACTGGTTGCCAGTTAAAAGATTGTGTGACTCCAAGAAACTTACGAGGCGCTTATTTAATATTTTTTCCATAATCTTTGACATCGAGGGTAGAACGAAGATAGGTCTGTAGTTGTTTACATTATGCCTGTCACCACACTTAAAGATCGGGTGCACAACAGCCTTTTTAAAAACCTTGGGAAAAATGCCCTTATTTAAACAGAGGTTACAGATATAGGCTATGGGGCGAGCAAGTGTCTTTGAGCAGTATTTCAAAAGAGAAGATGGTATCCCATCCCATCCAATCGCAGCATCTGAGCGAAGCTCAAGGATAAGTCTTTCAACCTCCAACTCATCCGTAGGCAGCAACACTAACGAGTTGACTGAACGTGCGTCGTAATAACAGTTAGAAGGCAGACGGTTCTGAGACAGTTTTTCGGCGAGATTTTTGCCAACATTTGCAAAGAAGTCATTGACTTCATTGATTGAAGACATTTTATCAGGAGTCATATTGAGCAGCTCTAATGGGGAGGTAGTTATCCGATGAGTATTAGTGATATTTTTTATTACTTTCCAGGTGGATTTGGGATTATTTCGAGCATTATGGAACTCTGCTTTCTCATATGATATTTTTAAGTTTTTAAGTAGTTTGTTACAAAAATTACGATATCTAGTGTACGTAGTTTTAAGAACATAGTTTGAGGGATTTCTCTTTAGTACTCGCATCATTTGGTCTCTATTACGAATACAACGGAGCAAGCCTTTGGTTATCCATGGTTTGGAAATTCTAAATTTTGAAGGGATGTAAACTATTTTCGAGGATCTGGCTATAACTGATCTGATCATTGACACAAACATTTCTGCAGCAGTATTGGGATCCTCGATATTCATCAATATACCAAAATTCATTTTGTTAATTTCATTAGTAACTGAGGCATAATCAAAACAATAGTACGGCACATCTTTGGTACATAAGGTACTTTTGGAGAATCTAAACTTAGAAGAGTGGGCTTGTGATCAGTAAAGTAGGTATCGAACACAATTGTAGTAGTACTTAGTGTAGACCTGATCATCACGTGGTCTAGGCAGCTACGGTCCCGGGTAGGAAAAACATGAGAAGATAATAATCCATGAGAGGCAATTAAATTTAAATACTCATCAGACTGATGATTGAGATCGTTAGGGATAATGTTGATGTTAATATCACCCATTATAGTTAAATTTTTAATACCTTTCATTGTCGAGAGCACACTATTTAAACCATACAAAAAATTGACAATATTTCTGATCGACGGAGAGCGGTAAAGAGCAATCACAGCGAGGTCAATATTTTTTATTTGACAAATTATACAACTAACGTCAGGAAAATAGGGTTCTGTAATTATATGAGGCAAATCCGATCTCACAAAAATGATGACCCCATCATTTTGATTTTTAGGCATGCTAGTGCTATAGCTAGTGTAGCCTTCTAGAAAAGGAATATCTGACGATATATTTAACCAACATTCCGACAAGATCAGCACATCACATACAATTTTTAAACTATTGAGAAATATTAAAAAATTATCAAAATTACAACTAACGCTGCGAATGTTTATATGCAGTATTTTTACAGATGTATTTGTATTAGGAAGCAACTGCGCACATTCTTCAGGTTTACATACGCATGATTTAGAAACACCAAAGGAATAAATCTCCTCTAAAACATAAACTACCTCTAACCCTACTATATAAATCCGAAGTTCGAATCTTCGTGACGTTTTTCGTTTCGAAACCTATTCTGTAACACGAAATTCGAAACTTCGGATCGAAGAATGAATGATTCGAATACATCGGCAATCCGAACATTTACATTTTTATTTGCTATATTCATCCGAAACGAAGTTCGAAACTTCGGACGAACGAAGTTTGTGACGATACGTATGTACCTACTCTGGAAATGTTCGTATTGCCGATATATTGGAATAATTCAGATTCGAATTTCGTGTTACAGAGTAGGTTTCGAAACGAAAAACGTCACGAAGTTTCGAACTTCGTTTCGGATTTATACAGGGTATCTCAAGACTGCTACCGAAAACGAAGCCGGGTGGTAGTTTTAGTGACTTCAGACACATTGCAACAGAAAATGTTGAAAAATAACGCGACGAATTTTTTTTTGTTATTTTTTCCTATGGTCGTATTTGGATGGTAAATTCATTTTTTTCCTAAAATAATAGTGTATACCCTCTTATTTATTAGTAATCTAAGGTATAAAAGAGTTAAATTATTATTTTAGCAAAAACTATGGATTTACCACCCAAAAATTAAGATATTTAAAAAATCATAAAAAAAAATTGTCGCGTTTTTTTGCGAAAATTTTAGTTGCATTGTGTTTGTAGTCACTAAAACTACCACCCAGCTTCGTTTTCGGTAGCAGTCTTGATATACCCGGTATAGTAGGGCCCCAGAGTCGAAGTCAGGCATTGTTAAAAATATATACCGGTTACTGTGCAGCAATATATACCGGTTTTGTTTTGTCTCGTAAATATTTAAATATTTTGTTTATGTGTAAGCGACAGGATAATATCATATTACTTGTCGGTCTGAAATAATGTAAGAGTAACAAAAAAATAAATGTTAATAGCAATAAAAAAAGCAAATAATCCAATAAGAAGGAGTATAAACGTATTATTATGGGTATTTGTAAAATACTGAGTGTTATGTGTGTGAGATAAAAAAGTAAATTTATTCCCTTACAAATGCAAGGTGTATTGTGTGTATGCTCACTGCTACAAATAGGACATAGATAATCACGTATAGTTTTAAAAATAATATTAATGTAATGTTTAAAATAAGAATTAGTAAAATAGTTATGATGGGCTTTACATTTCATATCATAATAGTTGTTCTTTAGCAAACAAATGAATACAGTATTAGGTAGGCTTTTGGAGCTTTTTAAGACAGGACATTGAATAGATATTAATCGATTTAATACCCTCTTTCTCGCGAAGAAATATTTTCCCATTTTGAAACCAGCAGAATTTATAGTTACTAAGCTTAGCAAAATTACGTGCTTCGTAGAATAATTGTTTCGTGCTTGCAGGAAGGTGCTCGTCAACATAAACTGGTTTCAACTGTCCGCCGATACCAATATGGGCCGTATTTAATTTATCAGCTGTAGGTCTTTTTTTATTGAAAGTACGAACCGCTTCAATCACTTTCATTTTGTCTGAAACAGATAAGAGCTCAACCACTATTGGTCTATTTAGCTCTTTCTTGCCCGGTAAACGATAAATGTCTCGTAGCTGCTTAGGGTCTATTTCAACCTGAATGCCCTTGCAGGTGTTGACCAGGATTGATGTAAGATCCTGCAAAGTTTCATTCTCAGTTGAAGGAACGTTTCTTATTTCAAACGCTGAAGAACGAGAGTTATTTTGTAGGTCTTGAACTTTTTTCTCCAATTCCAGTATGCAGTTTCGTTGGCACATCTGTTCTTTCTCCAATTTTGTGATTTGTAATTTTATATCCTCGTGTTCTTTATCCATATAGTCCCTCCACTTAGCCGTTTCGATGTAGTTTTTTTGTATGTCTTTATTTTGCTGTTTTACTTCCTTAATGTCCAACATTAGACGCTTTAGAATAGTATCCTGCTCTTTTTTCCAGGATGTAAGCATATTCATTATCCTGTTTTCAAAAGATTCGGTATCTTTGTCCGGAGAGAAGTTAGGCCGTTGACGTTTATTGGTATTTATAGCAGCAGGCTCCGCCTCAGATTCATTAAGGTTGCCCGCTATATCGGGAGAAGAATGGACTCTTAAGAACTCTGCCTTCGAGGCCGACGGAGGTGATCGCAGAACTTTCGGCATTATATTTTATGTTCGTTAAAAATAGTCACCGCAAACTCGAAGCGACAATGTTGAAGTATCACGTCTATGCGCGATGCGTTAAGCTATTTCGACGCGGCGGCACGACAATCTCTTGGCCCGGTGGACTCAGACGGCGTATCGCAACTCAATCGCCGCGGAGACCCCCGGTTCAAAACCCAGCCAGTCAGCCAACTTTTTCAATATTTTCAAATCTGTCACTCACGTATGCCCCGTTCACGTCGCAATTCCACAACAGCTAGCTGTCTCACTCAAGCTCCTCCCAGAAGGCGCCGACCACAGGTAAACACACTGCAGGTGCGACAAGGAATTGACAAAAATTGACAATCGCCAATCACAAAGAAAGCGCGACTGTGCTCAACAAAAACTAAAAGAAATTAAAGCACGGGTACACACACAACACGTCCGTCCACTTTGGGTTCCAATAACCAACTCAATTAATTACGTGATAATCATGGAGAAATCATTGGATTTCATAATTACGCTATGCATCCTTCGTTTCCATTGACCTTGATTCGGTAGTACACCATTCAACGCGCGATAACTTCTAAAATATTGATTTTAGAGAAAAAAAGTATGGGTGAAAAGTTGTTAAGAATTTATTGATTTAAAAGTTTAGTCATTAACAATTTTTTGTTTAAACAATTATTAACAAAGATATCGGCAAAAAGGCATGAAACGAATATTAATAACATTGTAAATCGCGAACGGTTAATGGTACAAAAAAAATATTTAACAAAAAAGATGGGAAATTTAATTATCTACAAGAAAGGTCCTCAGCATGATGGACCTAAAGTGGACGGTTCCGGAGATATGGCTTCAAACGCGTTTTCCAAAATGGCGGCTCTAGCGGACGCCATTTTTGTAAGTATTTTGGGTTTTTAACTTAGTGGGATCATATGCCACCTCTTCATGAAAACAAAAAACTCCTGGCAAATTATGCAGGAAAAAATGCTTCGTTGCCTGTACTAAATCCATTTATAGGCACTTCAACGTCTATAATTTGTTTTCATGTAAATTAGCTTAATTTGTAATGTACATGACTCAGTTGTCATAAATAAAAATCACTTACCCACCCGATGGCCGGTGAAAACTGCGTTGCTGATAAACAAATCATGTCACTGGCATTCTGGCTGCAGGGAGCCTATTCTTTATTCACTGACACTATCACTTATTTAATCGATGGTGATAAATTAAATTTTATTCCATTTAATATTACATTATTACTGTCCACTACAAAACTAACGCGGATAACCGACAAAGTGCGAGCCTCAACGACGACTGACGTCGTCGGAGTCTCGGTAGCAACTGAGCTTTTTTTACCAACTGGCGGGTTTTTATACCCCGAAACCAGCACCAAAATTACAGATACCCACAATCCGAGTTGTTAAATTACCACTAATTCTGCCGCCAATAAGTGTTGCATTTATTGTAAATAAAGCTTACCACAGTATCTACATTAGTCAAAATCACAACCAAATCATTAAGGCATTTCTAATATAAGAATAGTTGATTTTTTTAAATTGTTGTTGTTTCGTAAAATTCATAAACTCCCCAAATAATAGTTTTTCTCATATATCTTCCATGTACTGAACACTGTCTGTACTTTATAACTGACTGAATAAGGAACTTAATAGTTTATCCCCTTAGACAAGAACATCTGTGCTATTAAGGGCACATACAGCATAGAGAATCAATATAATATTTATCTCGAAATCTTATTATTTTCAGGCGATGAGATCGTATCAGTAAATGGCCGTGGCACTGCCGGGCTCACCCACGGAGAGGCAATCAGACTGTTTAAGGATGTACGAGCTGGGCCAGTACTACTGCGTGTGGCGCGACGAGCACCCACGCGTTGACTACCCTGCGCCTGCTGCAGCGACTCCTCGCCGCACCAGGCGCCCTCACACGTCCCAGATACTTACTCCACACTGTAATACGGATCTGATGGGTCTTTACATTTATGTATTATAGTGGAACGGACATTGCTAATAAAATCTCAGCGCACGTCGCATGTACTAAGGACCACATGAAACGCGTAGAGCGAGAGAGAACTAAAGGTTGTCGCGTAAGAGTAAAAGAGACGAAAATAGCGGTACATGTACCGCTTTTTGTTCGCGGTGTCCTCTCTGGTATAAAATTTCTATGCATCAGTATAAGTAGGCTTTATAGCCAAAACGTTTTTGGCTTGTTCAACCTACAAAATATGCTGATTTTGACAGGTAAATCAACGAAACCATACTGGCAGTACATATTGCTTTCGTAAGAAATACTGCAGCGTTATAATTTATACGTAAACGAACGATGTAGATAGTAATAATGTAAAAGATATTATAATATTGTATGGTAAGATATAAATATTATGCCGGGGTTAAAATATATCTTCTGCAATGAGTGCTAGAGACAATATATTGGGACATTTTTGGTGTATAGCTTTTTGAGCACATGTACTAAAACAAAATATTTTGGATATCGCGTCTATGTAACGTACTATTTACATTAAGAATTTTTCAATGGCTATTTGTAACAAAGTTGTTAACGTATCTGATTATTCGGGGTTAACCTAAATTATGTCACGAAAAGATTTGCCTTATAAAGTACGAATATTATTGGAACAAAATAATAATAATATTCAGCATAAACAATTGACAACGTGAAAAGAACGGTTACTCATTTAAGTACCAATGCAAAACCATTATAATATGTATTTTACAATCAATGATTTTAGAACTAGCATCTATAAACAAGATTTTTTCAGTATTAGGAAAGTCGTATAAGTATTTATGAAAACTGCGCATTGTAATATAATTGCCTTACGTACCAAAACATTATATATTATTAAGGAAATTTGGTATAAACCAAAATTAAATATTTTAGATATTACAAAATGTCTCAAGCGACAATATTTAAAGCCTTACTTGCTATGTGCATTCAAAGAATTAACGTTTGTATGGATTTAAAACGCTATTTATACGCTGAATTTATATATCAGTTGACAAAAGACACGCACAATTTGGATACAATTTCTGAAAAATTGTCTGTGATATTGATATTCAAAGCTGCTTTATAATAATATAAATATAATTGTAGTATAAGAACCTAACTTATTTTTATACAGATAACTTTTAAGGACTTAATGTTAAGCCGCTGTATTCGTGTAGATAATTACATTTCAACAATTTCACTTGTTAGAGTTCTATTTCTAATATTTCATCGTTTATCAAACAAATGTATTGATTTGATCACTATTTTTATAAATTGGTTATTTATAAAATATATGATTATGTCTAATAATTAACAAAAAAAACACAAAGTTTCTACATTTTAACAAATAGAGTTGTATTTCTATTAATTAAAATGTACAAGCTTTACAGTTTGGGAACTCATTGAATAAAATGGTAACGATTTAAATGCGAGATAAAAATATGTATTTTTAACTAACAAGAGAAAAAAATAGACAAGTGATTTCTAATGAAATGTCAACGATAATAACATTAAATAAAATAGAATGGTTATTTTTACGTTTTGTACAATTAGTAACTTAGTGGAAAACATTTTAATATAAGCTTTATAAATGATACTCTGAGTTTTTTCTGTTCACTTTCTGTGCACCTTATTATTTTGAGGATTTGTTCAATGCTATTTCATTTTTTTTTTTTTTTTTATTGGCTACGCGAGCATAACATTCGCATGATGATAAGCGATACGACCGCTCCTGGACAGTAGCAAAACCGAACAGCACCATGAATTACAAAGTAATGCCTGGCATTCCACTACGCTCGCCATCGTAAGGGGACATATTATTTTAAATGTCAACATGTCCAGTTACTTTGGCTGCATTATCCTTTAATCCGGAACAGAACAGTTCATTTACACTGCTGTTTGGCGGGAGAAATAGATATTTTGATAGTACCTAGTACAGTCACATACATAGTCCTGACCCCACACTAAGATCGAGTCTTATCTCGTGTGTATCAGGAACTACGACAGACATTTTAGTCTCACAAACATGTCAACTATACATACTACATGTCGCTAATATTTCATAATTTTTCAAATTATTTGTAATCTGCCTTTAGATTATTATCTTTAAAGGGCTTCAATAATTATATTAAAGGTATATTATAATTTTATTGTTTATTGTAAAACTGAACGTTCTTAAATTTTATAACATTATTATTCTCGCTTCTACAGCTTCTTAGGTCCAACTTCTTGGTATGTGGGTCCAAGTGTTGTACCTAACTGTTATACCGTTTACCAAGTAGCAAGTAGTATAACTAACGTCAAGTTCGTCGAAATTAAATGTGGTCTAGAAAAAAGCGTATTAAATACTAATTGACAATTCATCGTGTGCTTTCTAGACACGATCTAATGGTAAATGTGGTAATCGATATTTCTTTTTCTTGTAATGTCAATCATCTACTTAACTTTAAATGCACTGTTATGTTTCGGATTGAAGGACATTGTAGCCAGAGTAACTACTGGACATATTGAGACTTAACATCTTATGTCTCAGGATGGCGAGCGCAGTGGAATGCCAAGCATTGCTTTGTAATTCGAGGTGTTGTTTGGTTTTGCTACTGTTCATGAACGGCTGCATCGCTTACCATCAGGCGAAGGGCATGCTCGTCTTGCCATTCACTGCACTAAAGCTAAAAAAAATAAAAATGAAGCAATGAGAAAACCGTTTAATAAGTAGGTAAATTTATAACAGGGATCACGCAAAAGAAAACAAAAATATTTAGTATTATGATTATATTTTTAAAAACATTACAGGCAGTATAGCTATTGACTTGATATATCCGACGTTAGTTAAATATGAAAATATGCACAGATAATATTATGTATGAAAAACAATTATTGAAAATATCTTAAAACAAAATCATAATTGTATGTACACGCAAATAATTTGAATTAAAGATCATAATAAAAATAAATTGCATAGTGTGTTGTATATTGAATTTAGAGTACCCAAACGGAAACTCAATATCGCGTCTATAATTCCGCCCCTTATATTGTTAATCAGTCCATCATCGAGTTCGATTAACATCCACATCTACTTGCTTTTTGATCCACTAAACCTCTTCAGTTCTACACAAACTTAAAAATCTAGGAGCTTTTATAAAATACACCTAAAATACTTAATCTTACACGTAGTAACCATATTTACAACGCTTCATAAGCGCAACTTTAAATTAAACCAGATAAATAAGAACATGTGCATGTGTCGATGTTACCCAGACATAAATAATGGCACTTAAAAATTTTGATACTCACTCTTTAAGTACAAAGCCTACAGGCTGTAAACATCGTAACTTTGCAGGTCAGACTAGTTTAATCAAATCAAATTAATAAATTAACAATTATAACATTATACACGCAGTCTTTCAATCTTATTCCGAAAGATATTTAGATATATCGACACTGACATATTACGAAACGTAAAATTAACCTCACTTTAACCTTAACATTTAAGTTCGATCGTTAATAAAGCATTGACAGTATTGCGCGAATTTACGGAATGATTGCTAAATACATGAGGGAAGCAAAAATAATGCGAACAATCTGGAAAATCGTCGTGGCAGACGTAATCTACATAATAAATGGAAATCTTTAATGATGTCGTTGTTGTATTAGTTGGATGAGTCCTTGGGGTTCTTAAGTACAAGACAGACAGGTCCAGCTGGCAAGGCCTTGAGAGCGGCCCAGGCTTGCGTGCGAGTGAAGCCCTCCATAGACTGTCCTCCCGCGGAGAGGAGCTCAGCACCGACTAGAACACGACCACTTTGCGCGGCTGCACCACCTGGAACAGTTCATTGTCATTTAAATACGAGTACAATAAATAGGTATTAATATGTACTTCAATTTTCAACATATCTTAATACGTAGATCATTCACACTCTTTAAAAAATAAATAAAATGAGATGTTGTCCGAACTCATCAGTTATAATTCGGAAAATCTTATTTGTAATCTTAATGCATATCTTCACTAGCGTGTATGAAAAATAAGTCTACCTTTGAATTCATGCCTAAAAATGACACCTAACAACTAACAATCAATAACTTTTATCTATGCTGGCCTAATTACTAATTGGATAGTGGATACACACTAATGAAGACAGACTTTCACCTGTTTATCGCATGGCAAAGTTATTTAATAATAACTCAAACCTGGATATTATTGGGCGTCAAAACAAACCGACCATCAAAGTCTAAACTTAATTAACTATCTATAATTCCCTAGTGGTAGTGTTTCATCATGAGTTATTTTAATTGTTAAAAAAAAAGTACAGAGCAGACGCGACAAATGAGCAAAGAATCCATTTTGTTAAAAGCAATTACCGCCGGGTCGTTGAAGAACGCTCACAACAATGAACGAATTCGCAAACTTTACTATACTTCAGAAACATCAGTACAGAAAAGGAAGATAATGGGAACTAGTAAACAACAAAAACGTTAGAAGTTAGCTAAAGAAACATTATCGTCGGGGATAGTGCAAATCCGCGTAACTGACAAATGTAGCCAATTTAAGTTTTCGCAGGCAATCCGCGCTAAGACTTGATGCGCTGCCACTGTGTTCATGTGAGTTCCGTTCGACTTACAGAAAGCAAGGAATCACTAAATAACAATACTGCGTATCTTCCGCCGGCAAGTGTCGACACCGCGTAAGTGATTTGATGTGACCGGGAGAGTGTTTGTGTTCTCTCTAGAAAACTCTGTATTTACTTAAAATCAGTCAGTTAGCCAGTTAGCAGATACACATTTTGAGAATAAGTAGATGGCGGACTCTGAGGGCATCTGCTTCCTTATACAAAGTATCTTTGGGAAGTCTAAAGGATTCGTAATCACCACCCCATACCGAAATACAATAATTGAGCAGAGATTGACAGACTGCAAAGTAAATTAGTCTATGAGTATTAACATTGGCAGAGTTGCGTACGATCTTCATGATTCTCCACTTTTTTTTTTAATATATTATAGGGGCAACCGAGCATGCGGTTCAGCTGATGGTAAGTGAACACCGCCGCCCATGGACATCTGCAACACCATAGGGCATGGAGATGCGTTGCCGGCCTTTGAGGTGGGAATACGCTCGTTTTATGA
Organism: Hyles vespertilio; assembly: GCA_009982885.2. NCBI lineage: Eukaryota > Metazoa > Arthropoda > Insecta > Lepidoptera > Sphingidae > Hyles > Hyles vespertilio. The sequence goes on along the minus strand of CM042808.1, from coordinate 13,583,019 downwards.
AGGTCGCCAGGTCGTATCTGTCCGGGAATGATGCCGCTAGCAACAGGTTCCACAGATTTGTAGTACGTGGGAGAAAGTTCCGGGAAAAACGTACTGTAGTAGATTTCCAACCTCCAAGGTGATGTGGGTGGTATTTGGAGGTTTGTCGTGTTGTACGGTGGCGGAACTCTGCAGCAGGGATAAGTCCGAACAATTCTTGAGAACACACCCCGTGGTAAATGCGATAGAGAATGCAGAGCGAAGCTACATCTCTACGCAAAGCCAAAGGATCAAGCCGGTCGGAGAGAACCTGATCGTCAATGATTCGAGCAGCCCGACGTTGAATGCGGTCGAAAGGAAGAAGCTGGTACTGGGGTGCCCCTGCCCAAAGATGGGAGCAGTATTCCACGTGGGGCCGGACTTGCGCCTTATAAAGTTGCATACATTGACCCAACGTGAAATATCGCCTCGATCTGTTGAGCACACCAAGCTTCTTTGAGGCCAATTTGGCCTTACTTTCAAGGTGACCGCGGAACTGAACGTCACTCGATATCTCGACACCAAGAATTCCGATGCTGGCTGTGGCATTTAGAGGAGTGTCTTGAAATTGAGGTGATACGACGAAAGGCGATTTTTTTGTGGTAAACGCGCAAACTTGCGTTTTTGAGGCGTTAAATTCAACCAAGTTGTGTCGACCCCACTTTGCGGATTCTACTTGCTAATTTAGTAATATGCGGCTCAAAACTCAATCGGTCATCCAGAATTAGGTCAAGGTACTTTATGTGATTGATCCGATGAATTGAATTACAATTGCAGTTTTAGTAGTAAATTATAGGGGGCGTAGTGCTTTTTAGGGAATCAACTATCTCGTGTTTGGTTCTGTCGGAAAGATAGTTGCGGAATCAGCTCAATGTAGTGCCTCGAATACCGAAAGTTTCTAGTTTTCGTAACAGAATAGGAACTGAGACTGTATCGAAGGCTTTGGCAAGGTCGAAGAAAACTCCGTAACAGCTAAGACGAGACGTGACGCTATACTGTTTACTAGTTCTTGTATGGCCCCCTCTATAGACGATGTTTGAGAGTAGGTGGTTATTTTCCAAAAAGGCTGTTAGGCGTTTATTTGTAGGATTTTCTATAAACTTAGAAATCACTTAGCAGAGAGATGGGTCTATAGTTGCTCGGCAAATCCCTCGGCCCTACTTTGTGTATCGTTGTTACAAAAGCTATCTTCTAAGCATCAAGTAAAAGACCAGAAGTAAAACTAAGGTTAAAGATGTGAGCAAGGGGTATATTGATATAATTTTTGACACCTTTTATGAGAGTGTTAGAGAAACAGTCTAAGCCCGTCGCATTGTTGTTTTTTAGATTGGTAGGGTCTGACCGATAACCTTTTTTGGAGATCGGTTGCACAATGGCCTCCTTCAAAGATTTAGGCACAGCACCTGTGCGGTAGCACGCTTGGTAGAGGCGAGTCAGAGCAGGAGACAACAGGAACAAGCTCTACAAACCACCACTGGTATCACATCCTGATTCGAATATCTGCCATCGAGAATACGCAATCAGGCAGCACAGGTGGGGGCTGGGAATCACAGTCCTCGAGCTGGGAATTAGTCGCAAAGAGATGTAACAGTGAGGCGGCCTTCTCTTGCGGCTTGTGGGCCAGCGAACCTACCGGGTACCTCAGCGGCGGCAGTGCTGGATGGCAGAAGTTAGACTTGATGATCCAATGTATGTAAAATAATCAATTATCCGATTTCAATACCGCGCAACTTACTATTAGGTTCCCATTTTAGTAAATTTATGGTCAAATCAAATCCGCGTAAATGTCGCAGAGCCTATATTATGTTCTTTCAGGAAAATCTATTTATAATAGGAGATAGAAAACGTTTAAATAATCACTTAATGTAAAAATGACCCCAAAATTAGTTGAAATAGGAAACTTATTAAGTTTTAACCTTCTCCTGTAAAACTTGATCTATAGCAGATACGCGGACTTTACGCATGGTAGATTCGCGGTCTTGCACTATCCCCGACGTTATGTAGGAATTCAAGCCTAATTAACTAATAAGACTAGCCACGAATATTTCTATCACATATAAAAGAGCAGTATCCTAATAAATTATACAATATCATCATCATCATCATCAGCGTTTTGCTGTCTACTGCTGGACATAGACGTTCTCCAAATTTCGTCACATATACATACATTTTTACAATATATTTAGTATAACTCTTATACATTTATGAAAACACGGAATCCAGTATAAGTACATAACAATAAACGACATTACAACAACTACTTTGTTCGTTCGCATTGATTGGCGCTTCAGTTTATCATGGTGGAAAATGATATCACCAATAGATATCAAACCAGGAAGTTCATATGAGGTTTACAAATAGCTTCTACGAAATACATATATTTACGCCCTGACAATAGAAAATATTAGTTACCTATACAAAAATATGTATGGAAAGACAATTCATAGAACAGCGCAAATCGATGCATTATTGAATATCATGATCTAATCGCTCATTTACATTTATATAAATAAAGTCAAGAACTTTTGCGTCCTTTGGATTTCTAGAAAACCATTCACTTGTTTTGCTTATTATTAAATACGTGTGTCTAAATTACTCGTGAAATATCTGGGGGCGCGGCCGAGCCCCCTCCAAGTCGAGCTATAGGCCGTAACATCCTTTTCTCGAAGCAATTCAGACCATTTTCAACCCCCCATAACTTTGTTGTGGTTAAAGCAAGAAGCCTGAATTTTCAGTTACTAAGTAGGCATTGCGTAAACACGGTATATTTAAAATTTCATTCAATTTGAACTAGTAGTTTAAGAATTATAATGTGTCAAACTTTCGTAATTTTGTCACTCACTGACTGACTGACCGATCATCAAAAGTCTAAGGCACTTCTAGCAGACATACAACCTTCAAATTTAGAATATAATTAGTGTTTAGTGTCTAAAGTAAGGGAAAATTCAAACATTTCATAATTTGTGTCTAGTTTTCTAGATAGACCAACTGCGTGAATAACTTTGTAATCCCATATAAATATATAGGATTACAAAGTTACATTTGCAGTTAATGAATCATTGTACCCGTATATAGTGGAATAATAGTTGTAGATATATATCTATATACATGAGGCATAATAGGAGGGGATATAGAGAGGGAAATGGTGTATTCAGCCCATGAAACTGTACAACATTTCTCTAGAAAAACATGACGAAGGAAAACTTGCAAATAAATAGATTAAATAACTCGAAAATATCAATTACAATGAAAGAAAGAACATTAACAATCAAATCCGCTATATTTGTGATAAATTGATACCTACAAAAATAAGAAAAATCCATAAGACAGAGGCTTTAAGAAAAATCGTTAGTGATATTCTAGAAGTAAGAAGTACCGAAAAGGAAAAAGTAAGATTCTACAAAAAGACGTGAGATCCCATCAAAAACATCCTGTAAAAAAATTCGAAGTCTCGCAGCTCAGGTTTTCTACCGCAAAAAGTTGTGAGATGCATGTAATACCAAGTCGATTAATTTATTTAGTCCTTAAGGGACCTTCTATAAAAAGTTATTACGTTAGTTATTTCCATATCAATATTAAAAATTCTTTACGTTTTAAATAAATAGATCGACTTGGCCAGTAGCATTATGTATAAATTGTACGATACATTATGTTTTCATGCGATGGCCAAGTCGATCCATTTATTTAAAACGTAAAGAATTTTTAATATTGATATGGAAATAACTAACGTAATAACTTTCTATAGAAGGTCCCTTAAGGACTAAATAAATTAATCGACTTGGTATTACATGCATCTCACAACTTTTTGCGGTAGAAAACCTGAGCTGCGAGACTTGGAATTTTTTTACAGGATGTTTTTGATGGGATTAGTTGATATTGTAAATCGGGCACATGTTATGTCTCACGATGGCGAGCGCCGTGGTATGCCAAGCGTTACTTAGTAATTCATGGTATTTTTTGGTTTCGGTACTTTCTATGAGCTGTCGTCTGACTTAACATCAGGCGAATGGGATGCTCGCCACACCATTAGTTGCAATAAAAACAAAAATGTTTCTAAACATTACTAGCGACACACTTATATATATCATCAAATCACTAAGCTACTTACTCCAATAAATCACCACCGCCACCCTAATTTCGTCTTAAATTAAGCAGTAGTAGCAACATTTTGCTTAGGTTATTCGTATGTTAATATTCTTGCTTTAGACTTCAAAAGACTACGCTGCTCCTCAGATGAGTAATGGTAGATACCGTTCGTAGATCCATCACAATATAAAAGCTGGGCGAGTCTCGAGGTAGTATCAAAATGGATGGCAAAACTAAATGAGAAATGGCAGCAGGCTCACAGATTGAAGTGAAACTTATCCAGTAATCTAATTGAACAAAACAGATCAGCCAAGTTTATTTTCTAACCCTTATTGTATTAGTATTTTTTTTTGCGTATTGGGGTCTTAGCAACGGTTCTCGAAAGGTCCCAATAAAAGTCTCTTTTTTAGAAGTATCTCCTTACCTGCGAAAAGCTTTTTAATGGTGAGTGGACAGTCACCACGAGGTGAGTCCCGTCCACCATCCAACCCGAAGCCAAGGCCTGCTCCACCGCCAGCCTTCTCCAGGATCACACTCACGGTCAAGCTGGCAGATTTCTCTTTGTCTTGTGTCGCTCCTACTCCATACTTGTATCGGTCATTCGACTCCGCTGTGAACAAAGAATAAATTTAACGAAGACCAAACAAAAACCACCAAACAAAGACCAAAGAAAAATAGCAAACTTGGACTTCATTTTTTTATTTTGTTCTGATAGAGTTGTAATTAACTTTATACTAAATGAAACCACACGACAGCAGTACAAACAAAAACCACCAAACAAAGACCAAAGAAAAATAGCAAACTTGGACTTCATTTTTTTATTTTGTTCTGATAGAGTTGTAATTAACTTTATACTAAATGAAACCACACGACAGCAGTATCTATCTCTTCCTTTTTATAATTTGTCTGAATAAAATTGCGCGCACCCAGTGTTCCGATATACATATCTAGATACTTTGCAAACAAGGCAAGGCATTGGCTTATCTGGCATACTGAAAATTCAATTATGTATTATTTGTTTTGGTATTCTAGGTTCATATGTAGATGTGTGGTTTTCTAATGTTATTAAAATTTACCTTTGTCAGAGCCGCAACCCACTTCATTTGCTGTTTGTTGTACTTCGTTCTCGATTTCAATCACGACTTCGGATCGTTGTTCCTAGAAAACAATATTGTTAATTGATTTAAAATATAATTTAATCACGTTTATTCTTAAAATTAGGTCCCTTCTAATTCAGATACATAGTATTAAGATTCGATTGCGCCTGTTGCCTGTTGCGCCTCTAGTACAATAACTACAGCTACTTTTAACCAGATTTTCACGTTCACTGTATGAAAAAGGGCAAGGTTATTGCCACAAACAGACCCATAAAAATCTTTGATTGCATGAAAAGTACCAAATGGGGAATAATAAAAAAATATTTTTGCACTTTGTTCCATATTACATCTCACATGGACTACGATCATCCGGACAGCAATTACAGAATTAGTTATGTTTGTATTAATTAAACAAGCACATAGATTGACGTGCGTGGTGGCCTGTTGGTAAACGGACTACGCGACTGCCAACATGTTCACGGTGGTCGCGGGTTCGAATCCCAGGGCACACCTCTGACAACAAAAACATCGTGAGGAAACCTGCATACCATAGCGATTTATAAAAAAATATATGGTAAGTCCGCCAACCCGCATTAGGCCAGCGTGGTGGACTATGGCCTAACCACTTTCAATCGTACTGTCGATTGTAGAGGAGGCCCGTGCCCAGCAGTGGGGCGCATATGGGTTGATACAAAAAAAAAAGACTAGGATTAAATTGCTAACAGGACTTAGGAACTAAATAGATACAATACCTTAAGTATAGTAACCGACTGCGCATGTGTCAGGCCTGTCATAGGGTATCCATTAATACTGCGTACTTTTACTCCACGTTTTATCCCTGCTTTAGCAGCAACGCTATCTCCTAATACTCGATGAACCTAAAACATACATAGATTTGTATTAGTGAAATTATCATAACTATTTTCAAAACTATTTTATGGCCTTTATTAAAACTTTTATTATCTACGCCTTGCAAAGGAAAGTTATTGTTTTCAGGATTAACGTAATATTTTTGTGACTAACCTGAATTAAAATCGAGTTTTAAATTTCTACAATTAGAGAACAGTGTGTATACAGATACATACAATTAGAGAACAGTATAGAAAACCGTCTAGACAAATACTTAACATAAATACATATATTTTATAACAATCAACTTACTGTAACATCTTTAGCTTCACAGTCAATTCCACCGGCAAGAATGACGCCAACTCCGGTACCAGCCCCACGTTTCAAGCGAATTACTTGCGTCGAAACTTGTATATTTTCAGCAGAATTACTGCTCGATTTCGTATTAGGTATTGATGATTCAATTGTTTTATTAGAATTTACTAAATTATTTCCTTTGGATTGTATTTTATGATTATTAATTTCCGACCTTCCGTTTTTTATTTGTGAGCTATCCAGTTTTATATTTGTCTCCTCTTTATTTATTTCCATCTTTTCTGACTTAATCATGTCATTCAAATTCTTATTCGAAAGGGACTTGGCTTTATTTGTAGCGAAGTCATCAAGACCGGCCTTCTTAATTTCTTTTATTATTTTTTCTGATATAACCTTCGGTGCGTCTTCTAATTTTGGACTGTCTAAGTTTGATTCGCTTGGTTTATTATTTTTACCATTTGAACTGGAATTCCTTTTTAATCTCGTATTTTTATAATCAGGCTTTCTTTGCCGGATATTGGTATCGCTATCACTGTCTGAATCGGTTTCAGCTATTATTTTATTTCGTCGTCTGTTTTCACCTTTATTCGACACAGCGCTCACTGGTGGCGTGAGCGTAGAAAGGCGTTCAGACGTTTTAAGCACTGGACTCGGAGAACCATCGCGTGACTCGTGAGAGAATTTTGCTTCTACAACAGGTGACTTCAGCTTGGCATCCCTTCCGCTTCTACATTTTGCCGAAGCCAAAATATTTCTCCTGTTTATTGTATCAATGTTATAAGGTTTCGAAACTTTTCTCTTATCCGAGTCAGCGACTGAACTTTCAAGTGAACTGCAACTCGCTTGCGATCCAGACGTAGCTGCCGAGCCTGCTGAGGAACTCAGTGAAACGTTCGTATCAGATGACACCGAGCGGCAAACGTTTCGTTTAATATATTCATCGGCACTTCGTTCTGTTAGTAAACGTTTACTGGGTACCTCGGTTTTGACAAGAGAATATGTGGAATATTCAGTAATCTTCGGCGATAAACGTGAATTATCGGATTCCACGTTATCCAAGGCATGCATGGGTGAGGAAGCGGACGATCTATAACTAGACTGCGTTGAGCTCATTGCCGAGTCATTGTCACTATCCATAACCTCTGTAGCGGTGCACATTTTGATTTCCACATTTTTACAATCACGAACGTGGTTTAAAATATCTTTATAGTCTTTTTTTGGCAAAGCAGGCATATTGTTTAAAGCTTTGGAAGAAAAGCTAGCTGTGATTGCACGTCCATTTGAATCCAACGAAACCCTAGAGGCAAGAGTTGCATTCGTTTTATTGTTTAACTTGCTAAACGCCTCGACTCGTTCGTTAAAACTACGCTCCGGAGTGGATTCTTTTGATAACGAAGACGGCGTGTACACTTGTAAGGATTTACGCTTGAAAGCAGGTGAATATTTAGGTATGTTGTTTGGTAACAAATTTACTTTCCATTTCGTATCATTTAAGGTCATGGGTTTTGTATCGTTAGGTTTACTTGGTTTACTATTAGATCTGTTTAAGTCAGATTTCAAAAGGAATGACTTGGAAAGTGGGTCTTGCACTTTTATTTCTGGTAAATCCACTATTGGACCTTGTACTTCTGGTATCACTAAGCCTCTTAATTTTGACATTGACTTCTTTCTTTGTTCAATTAAGTATTCTAAGTTTGATTTATGCGCAGTTGTGTTTGTTTTGCTACTGACGCTATTATCTTCACTAACACTGCGAGCATGGTACACTTGTTGAACAAACGAAGTATCGGGGCTGGACGGTATTACAGTAGTGCTTCCGTAAAATAATGGTTTACTTTTAGCTTGAAGGGGCTTAGTTTTAGGCAAACTATAAACAGATGCACTTGTCACAGTTTCAATTGCTCCCAATACTTCGGGCCTTTCCGTATGTCGTTTGTACGATTTTGGCATATCATCGAGATTGTCTTGTGATTTTGTTAAGCGTCTGTCTAATGAAGATACGTCGGAATAGCTGTTTGAATAAGTAGCCACACTTTTCCTCGCCGATGATGCGGTTCTCGTCGGCAGAGTGCCACATTTATCAATGCGGTCAGTAGATATAGCGTGATCGTTGGAAAACATTGCAATTTTGTCTTTAACGCTAGCCTCACTTCTTGCATCTTGTGTCCTTGACGAGTATGAGAATCTAGAGCGAGTATTAGGCCAAGCGTTTGGAAGCCTTGGTGGTAACCGTGAAGGCAAATCAGGTGTTTTCTCTATCGCGTCGCTGGGAGTTTCCACTCCATCCGGCGGTTGTCGCGAGCATGACGGCAGAGGTGTTTCGTCATTGGAAAGGCTTTTGTCTTCTGCATCGCTCTTATTAATGCGATCTGTAACAAGATGAAAGTAACTTAATATTTATTGAAGAAAACCCGTTCGTAACCTGAGGACATTTTATGTAAGTCACTATAAATAATTTGAGCGAGCGGCTCTTTGCTGCTACTGTAAATTCCCTAAGCTATTATCAACACGCAAAGTCGTCTGCGGGTCGTCTGGAATATCAGCTGACTAGCACGGCTCTCAATAATAAAACATGCTTATAAATGAAACTCCCTTAAATAATAAAATATATTCACCTGAGAAATAAAACTCAGTACCTGTACCGCACCACATTCGCGTATTACTGATAAACGTTGAATAGACAAATTTGCACAATTATGTTACTATATATGAATCACTCAGTGTCCTATTACTGTTGACCAACATAGTATTAGCCAAGATGATGCGTCACGTTGGCCTGTTCCATCATAAGCACAAATACTTAGTCACTCGTGGTTGATGTAACATTGCCTATTTATGTAAATCTCCAAGTACTAGGATTTGCGAACAATAACATCCTTGTTATAAACACTTTTGTACAAAATAAGTTACAGCACAAAGTTGGTACGTTAAAAAGAAATATTTCCGTGTTATTGACGCAAAACACCTGGTGTAAAATAAATGTAAAATAGATAATAACCTTCCCTCTCCTCTTGTATGGAGTGCAGGCAACGAGAGTGTCTTATCTTAACAACACTGTAGGACTTCGTATCGAGCACTATCACGTTTGGGGTGTACATATTTACAGCACAAATTCAAGTTGTAATGTACTGACTTGCTGCCGGCTGGGAACGCAGTAATTACAATACCCATTTCGCAGACATGGCACGCTTTATTCTTGTTTGAACAACTGTTAACATGTGTTTATAACTGAAATTCAGTTTACGTGAACAACCTTAAAGTGTTTCATATTAAAGATGAATTAAAATTATATTGAGACATTGAACGAATTTATTCAGTTGAACAAACTGTATTCCGGGACCATCACAGAGAACGGAAATCGTGTTATAATTGCTCTACTCAAATATAATATCGGCCGATTAATATATATTTAGCGCTGTGTAATTCACCTACCTACGTTGTAATCCATGTTTGTAACGGAATTTACATAAAGCTCAATATAATTCCATCATGCGTAGCGAAAGGAAATTTTAATTCGATTTACAGTCGAATAAAAAAATGCCTACAGCAACGTCATATTTAGGCTTCAATTTATAACAGGAAATGACTTTAGTAACTTCCTTTCTTGTTTTAATGTTGTAGTCGCCATATGTAAAACATTCTTTTTATTTTGATTGTAAAATGTTACAACTTTCCTTACTTAGATTGTACGATACTTGTGACCTTGGAGAACATGCCTACCGTGACATAAAAAGTGAGTAGGTTTTATTTATCTTATTTCTCGCATAGATTTCAAGATGAATATGCGTGAAAGCGCATGTTTCTTTAATATACTTTATTATTCTTAATCAAAAAGATTATATGGTCAGTTTGTGTGCACTGAAAAAACTACATTAATAGGATGCAAAGTTGACCTAACTTTTGTTAGACCATACAAAGATAAACCATCTCAATACGAACCGTGTAGTGACTTTGACCGTCGTGGTAACTTCCGTGTCTCCAACATTGTTAAAAAAAACTGGAACACATTCGGTGATGTATGTCGTTTGCAAATTCATAACACAACACTTTAAGTCATATGGTCTATTTTCATTCCCAAAATACCTACAATACGAACACAAAAAAATAACACTGAAGTTAAGCTTTCAGTCATACACTCGTACGTGGGGTGCAAAATAAAATTACGGATTTGAGTAAGTCCGGAGAAAAGAGAATCGAGTTAAGAATGCGGAACGTGTCCATTAACGACCAAAATAACAGTTATTTAGCAGATAGGGCGGTGCGTACGGAGTGCGGCGTGCGCCCACGGCGGTGTGCGAGCGGCGAGCGGCGAGCGCGGAGCCGCCGCGGCGGGGCGCGATGCACTGAATCGCGCTGGACTTGCAGAAATTTGCAGCGTCGCCGCCCTTGACGGGGGCGTTGCTCCGAGCCAGGGACGGACACCGAGCTGCGCACGCGACGCTCCCCCGCATCCCACCGCCGCTCGCGCCTCATTCCTCTCGAAGGCCACTCGTAAACATCTCACTTCATAAAATTATTAATGGTTGTCCACGCAAAAACTGACCACATCGATAATAACCGCCGAAATCAATTTATTTGAAGCTCAATGAAGTAAGAACGCGGCCGGACGCAGCCTGTGCCGATTCTACTGCCTTTACTTTATAAGTAATGGATGGCGATTGGGAGCGTTGGCTATTTTTAGCCAAGAAGAGCTGGAGGGCGGCGACCGCAAGCTCTAGCGTAGAACAGACGGCGCCCGCGCTCGCCGCACCGCAGATGCAGGGGTCACGACTCGCAGCCTAACCTGCTCCTTACGACATTCTGCTTCCGATTTCACACACCAATACACGAGTATAAATAACGCGATACGAGTTTTTCCAATCTTAAATTATATGTTTAAATATTGCGCACAAGCGGATCTCGCTAAAGCGCTTTCCTTTCATATTTGCAGTGAAAGAACGAGCGGCATCGTGGAATGCGCCTTGTAGGTATAAAGGAGTGACGTCGCCACGACAACGGGAGGCTGGAATGTTGCTTATACCCTCCGCAGCCGCCGCCCCTCGCAATCCGGACGCGGCCTTTAAACCGCTCCGACGTGTTTGTAGAGTTGTTTGCACATTTTTTTACATTCCCGTCCTTTTATCCCTACTTCAATACCTAGATTCGATATACATAATATATCGCATAATTAACAGAAACCGTGTTTAAATTATGAATTATGCAATGTCATCTGATGTTTAATATTTTTTTTAGATGGGATAAATATCCACTACTGCTTATCGATGATATAATATTGACTATTCATCTGTGAGCTCAATTTCAGTCTTTATGTACCGCACCTGCATAACAAAAAATTTAACTATATCTCCTAAGATTGAACTACCAAACTATGAAATGGATAAGTGAAAGAAGGTGCAATCGATTTCACTTTTAAAACTAAATTAACTTTCTCCAGTGACATGTCTTACATAATGTTAACAAAACAAGACGGTCATGATCGAAACATTTACATTATAAAGGTCGCCAATATTGTTGAGGCAAAAATATTCCATACCTACTTACGTGTCACCAACATTTCATATAGCTCGTATTGTAAAAATATCAACCGAGATATTTATTATAGAAAAACTGAACAGAGAGAAAATTAGATTCTTTCCCACAAACCATTTATGTTTCCTTTTATAGATACAAACATATAATTACTTAATTATAATGGAGTCCGGTTGGTTTAGTCATTGTAAATCTTCTTTCGATAAGTCAAACAAGTCGGCCGAGAGCGACGTGAACTTCAAGAGAACCCAAGGACTTCGCGACCACTTTTTGCTTTGGTTTGTGTGCAGTGAATGGCTTGCTACGATAATAAACGTATAGGTAGCGCAAATAAAAACAATTTTGTGGCGGCGAGAAAGAAACCTGACTCTGCTCTAAAGCCCACTTCGAAAAGGTTCGCCGTGGAATTCACCAAACACTGTAACGCTTTTCTAAAAGTTGATTCGCGAATAGCGATTTTAATACTTTGTATTTTAAGGACAGAATACCGCAGCCACATGAGAGCCTTTTTATTACATTCTCGGAGGAAATACCAAGGCTTCCAATTTAATGGCACCCGGATAAATTAATGTCCATCAAAATGCTTTTTACTTAGGATGCAGCAAATGTTATAAATGTAAGTCTGTATACGCGCAGATATGCCTTGCATTGCACTGAATGAAATTTAAAAAGCGACAATGTTTAACAAAGAAATGTAAGGACTCTTCTTCAATCTGAGATTGCTCTCTTGCTTGTAGGTAGGTATATTTAGTATATTTATATTTATTTATATATATATTTACGTATATTTATTGTATTGTAGGTATTGATGAGTAGGAAATAAAATCATTGGCACGATTCAGACATTAAGCAACTATGTTAACCTTTGTTTTTTAGTGTGTTTTTAAGAAACACAATGTTTTTAAGAAAAATGTTTACTTATTTCCCCACAAATATTTCTTTCTTGTCTGCATGTTTGAGACCGAAAAGTCTCTCATAGTTCGTAATATCCACGGCACAAGACTCAATCTTAGTGTGATGTCAGGACTATGTATGTGACTGTTGGGTCTATTTAGTTATTTTTTTCTGATTTTGGAGTTAAAAATCATTTATTTGAAATTATTGTTATTTAATTTAATACGATATAATACACATAAAAATATAGTTCAGTTAATTCGCAAGGTCTGATTATTTTCGTAGACCACATCATAAGTCATAAGTAATTGATAAAACAATATGGAATAGAACATATATTTTTTTATTTATTTGAACGAAACAAGTTGGCGTAATGCAATGAAAAAACTACTGGAGCTAGGAACGTGAAATTTTACACAGGAGTTTCTATTATGACGTAGGGTAGCACTAAGGAAGGATTTTTGGATATTCAACCCCTAAGGGGGTGAAAAGGGTAAAAAACGGTTGTATGGAAAATCCAAACCGTTAAAGCTACAATTCTCAAACTTTGTAGTTTAGTTACCCAATCAAAAACAAATATAACTGCATACTTAATTTTTATAAAATTAGCCCTAAAGGGGTTACAATAAGAGTTGAAGTGTTGTGAGAATAGGGAGACTTATTGACTGCCCAATCAACGCACAGCCCAAAATACTGAAGTTAGAAACGGGAATTTTTACAGCTTGGTTCCTATTATGATTTAAGGTAACGCTAAGGAAGGGTTAAAACTGATTATGGAAAATTCTAACCATCAAGTTGCAGATATTAAACTTATTAACTGCATATTTTTTCTTCCTATAATTAATTAACCTTAAGAGCTTAAAATAGGGGTTGAAATGTTGTATGCAAAATCGAAACACTGAAGTTATTACTTATTTTAAACGAAAAATAATGACGTGAACTACTTTAAAATAAAATTGCACTAAGGGGGTGAAATAACATTTTTATTTTCAATGACATTTTTATTTTCATATTATAATGTATTGCTTTTACGTCCGTATTATGATAACATAAATACGCAGACGAAATCGCGGGAAAAAGCTAGTCAATAGATAAACACGTTCTTTTCAACATTTCTCAATGGGTACTAGCTGTGATGAAATAAAACTAATTTTTTATCACCCCTACTGACTCTACCTTAACTAATACCTATTATTTCAAAGCAATACACATTTCCATTATTTTCAATGCAAATAATATATAAATGAATTAATTCAATGAACAAAACGACTGCAAATAAATCCATTATCTTTATCAGCCAACCTGGCTTTAACGTGACCATGTTTTATTGAATAAGTACTTAATGAATATCAATAGCTGATTGGTATACGAATATTATGAAGTATAAAATGGGTTAACAGTTGAAAGGTTTACCCATTTGAATAATATTGCATTCTTAGCATTCATGCAATGCGGTTCAAGCCCTGCACAAAGTGTATTATTACGCCATGTGCAAAGAATGGGCAGGTGCAACAAAATGGACGACGACCGCCCGCGCAATGTGCACTTTCACACAACTATTTTTCATGCAACTTCAAACGTTACTATAATTCTAGTACCTGTTTATTCTCAAAAACTAACCTAATAGCCTAACAAAAAATAATCTTATATAGGCTTACATTGTTCGGGAGGAAAACAAATCGTAAAAAAGTTATACGATTTTTTTTCTATCACACCACCAAAATACGCCTTCTACGCGCATTTATAAAAATAATTTCTCAAAAGCATTGAGTAAAAGTCTTAGGGATATGACGCATCCCTGTTGTTTAAAATGACTCAATAAAAAATACATTACAATTACTAGATATGCTATAAATTGAATTTCTCCTTCGACAACATGAACGAATGGTACTATTGAGAAACTCACATAAACACGATTCGCAACACATTAGATTGCAACGATCATATTTCTATCATAGCGACATCGAAGCACATTTGGAAACGTTCGAGATTCTGACTTTATTGTTTTATTGTGTTGCAATACGTTTATATTCACAAATATGTTAATTAATACGCGAAACGTGGAATATGCGCGACACCTTAATTGTGTTTTTAATTATCTTGTTATTAAGATCAACTTGTCTGACAAACTATTAGTTTAATGTGGATTTGCAATATAATCTCGCCAAATCGTATTACAATACCATATGATACCAAGGTATAATGTAACCTTTTTCTGGGTCGAATTTTTTCCTAATTCAGTTATATACGTCAATCGCGAGAAGAAAAAGCATGTGGGTAATACAATATGAAGCTAACGAAGTGTATCGAAGAGATATACATCTTACAACGAAAAAAATATGTGATATATAAAATTTGTTACGCGTTCTTCATTTCGAAATAAATTTTATTACGACTGGGAGTATTTTTCCCTCTCCTTCCTCTTATTTCCATCCAAAGGTTGTCGGTAAAAGATTGCCCAGTGCACTAAGGCCGCCTATTGTACGTATTATAAATATAGTTAAATTTCGTCTTCTGGTGTATGTACAATAAAGGACTATAAATAAATTAATTCGATAAATAAATATTTTTATATTTGTACATTTAAGTAACTAGAATGCATTTGATAGTAAGTTCCGTGCAATCTAAATAGAATCGCCCGTAAAAGATGGTTATCTCGCTGATCGCCAGAGTTATGTTGACCTGTTCGAACCGAATATACGGGCTGGACTTGAAACGCGATATAAATGAGTTTATGTACGTAGAATTCTCCTACTTTTTTATTTTACTTTAGTTTCGACTGTTAGAGAATGCCTCGGGCATTAAATCCACCTATACAATTTGGAGTGTAAAAAAATAAATAAATATTTAATTATCAGTTAGAACCTCCACAAGAAACGCAATAATGCAGTTCCACTTCGATTTTCTCCTAGGCAATGGTAACACTTCAGTCAAGCCAACCCATTGGTAGCCAAGTGTAGCATTGATAGCATACAGCATGTCTTCCACTACAAAACTACAGAATTTCAGTAATGAGTAAGCGAAATTACGTCGTGATTATTTTTAACAGCACGGAATTTGCAGTATTTTAAAACGACCATAATAACTTTCTCTTGTCGCTAACTACATTAACAGCCGCTGCCAATAAACAATCCTAATCCAAAATTTGCCGTTTGAGATTGACAGCTCAATCTTTTTTCTGATACTATATTGCCAATAATCAATCTCAGTAGTAAAAAAACTACGGCAACATGGTAAATGACAAATCGAAAAGTAGAATTAATCCAGATTGACTTCAATCTAATTTTTTCGATTGATTATAGGCATCGGCCGCTAAGCATTTCAATTTACAGCTTCGGTTTTGGTTTCCTGCTTATAGATGTATTTAACCCTACGCTTTTTGCTCTTGCCAGCAGTGGTTTTCATAGCTTAACGGGCCGGGTTAACGATCGATTTTGGCGCAGTTACCAATGCAGATATTTAAAAAATGGCTAGGGTCTATCTAGGCTTTACTCTGTAGTCGCCCAATATAAGGAATTCAGTATGATAATTGATAAAGCAGTGTATTAAGCAGCAAGTAGATCTCATGTTTAAGATTAACTCAGGAGAATGTATCGCTTGCATAACGAAATAAACATAACTATAACATTAAAGTCACTTTTTCCGTTGTGTTTTTCCGTGTGTCCGTGTTCGACTCACGAAGAAGCAGTGGATAAAATGCAAACAGCTGTCAATGTCAGATGACAACCAATTGGACTGAAAAATGGCGTTTGAAAATAAATGAATCAAAATCAGTTCATATTGACTTCACCAACAAAAGGCCAAAGTATGAGCCTGTGTTCATTAACGGTAAAACTATACCATATGAAAACACGGCGGCAATACCTTGGCACGACTCTGGATGCAAAGCTTCGCTGGAAGACACACGTCAAAAAGAAACGCGACGAGCTAGAAATTCGCTATAGGAATATGTATTGGCTACTTGGTAAACACTCTTCGTTGTCAGTACACAAGAAAATACTTTTATTCAAACAAGTCCTTATGCCTGTATGGACTTATGGTATACAGTTGTGGGGATGTACCAAACCAAGCAATATGCAAATAATACAGCGATTTCAAAACAAAGTACTGCAGAATATAGCAAACGCCCCATGGTACGTAAGAAATGAAGATCTTCATCGGGACCTCAAGTTAGACTTCGTTAGAAATATTGTAAAAAAGTATGCCGAAGCTCATGAACATAGGCTTCACCATCACGTAAACGACGAAGCTATCCAGCTCCTCGACAACACGGACTTAGTGAGAAGACTGAAAAGGACAAAACCTTTCGAGTTAGTGATGAACAGTTAGTGAAAAATAGTGCAGTGAGTGCTAGTGAAAAAGAACACGCGAACATTGTGTCTTCCCCTTAATAGAGACAATAAGAAACGTGTTATTGGACATATTCTTAGTCGTAGTCTCTTTAGAAGTTTAGGTTAAATTTAAATAACTTATTAGTCATAAGGCTAGATGTTGTAAATTAACTATTATGGCATTCGCCATAACACAACATTTAAAAAAAAAACTTTTTTCCGTATATGCATTATTTTATTCACTGCTTTAAAACTGGTATTTAACCCGTCTTATTAAAAAGTTAACACGTTTATATTATTTTTCATAAATGCATAGTCTTAAAGTAAAGTTACGAATGTTAAAAAAGCAATAACATTTACGTTTTAATGTCGGTTTCTAGAAACCTAAAACATAAAATGTTTTTAGCTAATTTGGCAAAACGAAATGAATTATATTCTTGTGTGTATTATAATACTATAAACATTTAAAAGGGAGTTTAAGACCATTTTGTTCTCTATATTTTCAGATCATTTACTTAATTTTTACGTCTATTCTTATTTTCAAATGCAAACGTTTTTCGCTTGAACACAAAGCCAAGAAATCAAATAAAAAAATCCAAGTACAAGCAATTTAATGTAACAACTAAGCTAATTAGTCGATTAGCCAAGACTTTAGTACTTATAAGTATAGATTATCCAGTGCAAAAAGCGCTTAATATGCACTGGAGTGGTTTGACTTGGCGCGTGCTGCATTTTTACTAGGTGTATCGTGTTACTGCATCGGCATGCACAACGACGCAGAGCCAATCATAGAAAATGATCGTAATACTGTTAAAATATATTTTAAAAGTTTCAGTACCGCGTTTTAAGTGTTAAAGAAAATAATAAAAAATAAATTGTGGCTCTTACCTTCCCAAAAATTTCGTTCAAAGGATGATTTTCGATCGGGTTTCGTTTCGATGGCAACAAGGGGTTTTCTGCAACAAAAGCATTATTTAATGACTATGTATTTTCATTATTATAACTAGTAAAATTAGGCATATTTGTGTTTAGTGAATTTAGTTAAAGAGGCCTTATACATTGTAATTACGTCAAATCCTTTCTTTTTCTCTTTATTTAGAGCAAGACATAAATTCCTTGCATGTACTGCATGTAACAACTTAACGAATGCGAAAAAATCATTTAAATTTCAGTCACGCTGTAAAAACGAGGTTCACACTGTTTAACAAGTTCTTTGTTTCAAAATAATGTATTTTCTTTAAATTGTTAGCATTAAGTTGTTTGATAAAATGGCAATAGGCTTGAGTCAACAATTGTTATTATTATTTATATGAAAAGGTTACGTTATGAATAAATTTTTGAAATCGTAGTAATAAGCAAGTTGCAAATATATAAAGTTGGTGGTAATAGAAAAGGAAGCTAAAAAAAAAAAAAGTAAAAAGTGCGTGGTGGCCTGTTGGTAAACGGACTAGACGCGACTGCCAACATGTTCACGGTGGTCGCGGGTTCGAATCCCAGGGCACACCGCTGACTTTTCGGAGTCATGTGTGTATTGATAGTCAATCACCACGCACTAAAACGGTGAAGGAAAACATCGTGAGGAAACCTGCATACCATAGCGATTTAATAAATAAAAAATTCTATGGTATGTAAGTCCGCCAACCCGCACTAGGCCAGCGTGGTGGACTATATGGCCTAACCACTCTCAATTGTACTCTCGATTGTAGAGGAGGCCCGTGCCCTGCAGTGGGACGTATATGGGCTGATACAGATACAGATGCACAACGTGACGTCATATTCCATGATATGCATGCATGCGAAAGAGTAAATGAGTTTCCCCACTGCACTATTAAAAATATTAATATCTCAGTAATTTCTCCACCAATTTTAGGCTGTTTTCAATGCATTTTTTTATAAACGACACTTTTTATGGACCATTACATTCTGCTGAAAATCAAACCTCGGCTATGACCCTATAGTGCAATGTAAAGTTGTTGTAAGCTATGGTTTTTAGCATAATGATTTACAAGTCGGTGTGACCGATTTCTGTAATAACAACAATTAGAGGCTGCGCGTGCCGAGTGCTGCCCCCACAGTGACACTTTCGAACTCTATTTACCTAAATATTATACAAAACAGTGTTCATTTGTAACAAATGCAATTGTTTTTACAACTGATTTGCAAATCCAATCATTTCTTGATATACTAATGAAATAACGCGCAACATTTCGAATTATACTAATGTATTTTGTTATCCCTTTTCTTTTTGTGCAATTGTATTTAAAAAATACATTATCCAATCAATTCCTGTCATCAATCAAGGAGCAAAATCATGTAGAGAATATCGCGAAATAATATATTGTGAAACTATTTGTACCTATATTTTTTATTGTATGACAAAAGTATTTATTTGTTAACTTTTTTTCACATAACACTTTCACCCAATCACGTACTGGGTACGGATGGAAAGGTGCATTTTTAAAAAGTCGACTGTTCATGTGTTAATGGAGAAGCACGTGTATTGTTTTTGAATACCTGTGATAAGATGCTATGCCGTGGTTCTAAATCTATTTGTGAATTATTATCATCGCTCATCGCAAAGTCCGCTGGTAATGTTAGCAGTCGACACACATACAGCAATTGGAAAAAGTATCTTGATATACAGGTAGAAAGATCGCGGTCACATTGTAAAAGTAACCAATAAAACTTTACTCTACCGTACTCGTTATTTATACGATACTAAAACTCACCTACAAACACAAAATATCCTTATTTGTGTGAACGATATATATATAGAACTGATATTATGCCGCAACAATCCACTTATTCATTTTTAGCACTAATAACATTTGAGTCTATTAAATTACATAATCAAAAAATCATATAGCATCATATATGGAATTTATGATATGAAATTTAAATGAAGTAACTATTATGGAATATCACTGAACTCGATCACCTCATGCGAAGTGAAAGAGAGACTAATTGACACGATAACCGCGCGTCGCTCATTTGAAAAAATTGCAACATTATCGGAATTTATGTAAAAACATTTGACAGCGAAATAACGACGAAAACGGGTCATCGGCTGCCTTTATCGAAATGTCAGGGTCCGTGCGGCTGCGACGGTTAGAATGCCAATTGACATCGCTAATGCTCGAGCGCGAATTGACACAGAATAGATGAGATTCGCAAATACCTAATGAATAAATAACAGGCGGGCCTGGGGCGACCACTGAACTACTGGCCAAGATACACTTCTTTCAACCTTGTATGTCATTACATGAATGTTGTTGCGATCAGATTTCTACTTGGATTAGTGGATCAATTATTGAATATTATTGAGGAAAAATATTTTTATTGTATCGTAGAGAAAATGCAGAACAACTGGCGAAAGGCAAACAGAGTGAACCGAAGCTAGGTTAACCACGTCGTGACTCCCCCCGCTTCATTCCTCGCGTGGTATTGCATGCAGCCGACTAGCCCGGCCCAACTTGCACACCGCGGCTCACTCACTGGAAAACCTTCACGATACTATTTAGTTACAAACGCTCAACTACTAGATCACCTACGACTTCTTTTACGAACAACCACAAGGCCGGCTCGTTAACATATTCAAACATCATGGTGTACGCAAAATTATCACAATACTATACATTAATTTCCCTACTTCAAGTTTAAACGAGTTTATAAGCGCATTTACCCAGGCAAATGTTTTCTTGTCTGAATTGAATGGAAAAAGAATCAAATAAAATAAATTCAGAAATAGAATCTTGGATTTTTTACTACAAAACGTAAATCAATTAAAGCCCGGTCGTAGCCTTTTATGCGGCGTTGTTACAATATATATGCGGGAATACACATTTATAGAAACGAGAACGAGAAAATAGAAACAAAGACTGGTTGGGATGTGGTACTAATGATAAGGGCGAGCGGCAACAACATGCTTCACACCGTAACAAACGTGCCTACACGATTTGAGTATATTGTAGGTCTTAAGTAACTCACACTTACTGCCCATAATCTTGCCAAGGATAATATTGCGCACATTGACTTATATTCTACCGATAGACGAGGCGCGTCATAGAAACTGTTTGTCCCGTATTTGTCAAAAGCTCAGTAGCGACATCTAGTACGTTTACTTGAATATTACAAATTATGATCAAAGATTATTAGACAGAAAAGACAGTTCATATCAATAATAGCTTTTCCTAAGATACTGCCTAAGTATCAATACCGTCATAGCAATAATATATTTTGTAATGTTTTTTTTTATTTACGTGAATGATTCATGGAAATGATCTAAATGAAATTAAATACTCTTAAAAGTGTACAAGTCTGACAATCAGTCAATCAGTGTACAATCAGTCTGACATTTATTATAATAAAATGTATGAATTTTTAACAAGCTGATAACCTTTTTTCGGGACTAGTAGACAGAAGGAATGGTACAACAGAAGTTTTCAAAAATGACTACCGCATTTGGAATGTATGAAATCTTCGTGTCGAAAATGAATTGAATAAATATAGGTATGTTCTGATGGTAGCCACTTATATCCGTTCCAATAATTCTGAAAAATATTATCGAGATCTCCTTTTTTCGTAAACGACGCGTAAGAATATAAAACAATTTTAAATGATATTAGTCTTCAATAATAATTAATGGGTTCGAATAGTCCATTAATTCCATATTATTATGAAGTCCATATTACTATGAATTATTTCATAGTAAGAAATGGGGTCTAAATAGTATCCACTGTTTCAAAACATACACACAACACACATATTTTGTGTTATTAATTAACAAAATATAATTAAAATAAAATACTGAAATCAATTTGTAACTACATTCTTCCTATATATTTGTATTTGTAATGTATTCGAATAGTTTATGCCCATTTGGTCGTCTGATATGAATGTCCCTTGAATAATCTATATCTAATACAGTTCATCTCTCTCACTCGACGGGCAATTTTTATGCGCGGAAATGAGACATACGATTAAGGAGCTCACCTTGTATTTTAACGAGCTCTAAAATATATTTAATCCAATAATCAATAAAAGATCTGTATTATCGGCATTATTCTGCAATATTATATCACTTACGTTGTATTCTTTAATTATATTGTAACTTCAGAAAATTTTGCTGTCGGTTTGATGGGGAAACATCGAAATAAATTACATAAAAATGCAAACAAAGAAGCGTACTGCTGCGTAGCCGTCACGCGGCAGTCTGATTCGTGTGCGGTGCATGCACCGCACTTGGGTGGGACACGTTTCTTACAAAGAACGTCTTATCTAGTGTAACATTGATATCGATGATTGCGCATAAATATTTTGTCGATAACTCCGCGATTTTTAAAATACGATTATACCCTACTAGCTGTGCCGCGACTTCGTCTGCGTGGAATTTAACAAAAAAGTTAATTAGTTTATTTAGTTCTTTTTTTGGTTTTTGCATTTTTATTTTAATTATCAACCTCTGTAACGAAACCATATCGCGATCTAATTCTACGGTGGCGCCATCTCTTAGCGAGCGGAGGTAAACTCCCGTTAAATATTTATTTTCAGTTTTTTGTATTAGCTATATTGAAAAATTTCTTTATATACAATATTTTGTAAATATGATATTGATTCGTTGGTGGGAGAACTGGTGGGAGGCGCCTGACGTGATGGCCCGGTGGTGGCATGCGCGTGAACTGCGCGCGGTACCGGCACTTTTTTTTTTGTATCAGTCCATAAACCTCCCACTGCAGGGCACGGGCCTCCTCTACAATCGAGAGTACGATTGAGAGTGGTTAGGCCATATAGTCCACCACGCTGGCCTAGTGCGAGTTGGCGGACTTACATACCATAGAAATTTTATAAATCGCTATGGTATGCACTGGACATTACTACTTTATTTTTCTAAAATAAAAGATTTTTCTAAAATAAATGTAGCCTAAGTTACTCCTTGCTATATCAACTACCTGACAAAAAATCGGTCCAGCCATTTCAGAGATAAGCCGGAACAACAGACAGACAGACAGACAGACAAAAAAAAATTAAATATCATTTTTGACACAGGTATCGTGTATATAACGATATGTAGTTGGACATATTTTTTTTAATTTTCACTTTTAAAACAGACACTTCAATTTTATTTATATGTATATATGTAGCCTTATAATACAAAAAAGCAGTAATACACGATGTAATATATTCCGTACATTAAACGAAATTGAGATTTGTATGTAATTATGCAGATAAATTAAGTATAAAATATGTAGAGAAGTGAAATGGATCCCACGCAGTCAAATTTGCGGACATAATATATAAGTTAGTTATAAAATAATTATGCAAACTGTCAAATTATTAAGGTAAACGACGTTAATGTCACAATTTAATTGCAAAAGCAACATTCTCCGATTGTAGGTTATTCGACACTGTACCTACTTGAATTGTCATGCCAACGTTTTGTTTTTATACGTAACAATAAAAATACTTGACTTCGATTGGAGTGATTGTGAACAGCTATTATAATAACACCTCTGGCTTTATAATTAAATATTCAAAGGTGTTAAATTTATTTGCAATCACAAACCTTGAGCCTAACTACAAAATCATTAAGGGTTTTAGCATCTAGTTACAGTAGCTACTGGTCTTTGAATTCCATTATGAACGTTACGTATTTATTGACGCGTGTCAAATTATTAACTACAACATATTTTATGAACGCGATTTGCTGCGTTAAGGAATGTATGTGTGAAATTGTTTCATTCAATCTTATATCATGTAACAGGTCGTTCAAATTCGCCACGCTTCAGTTCTGATTTAGATCAAGATATAATTACACCGAAATATGAATATCATAAAACAGGAGTTCTCGAACGAGATCAACAATCATGTCGGACACGAATAGCATTTTAAATATTTTCCAATGACACGCGGAATTCCTTGCAATTGGCAACGGCAATTTATTGCCGATATTTCGGCCTCATTTTAGATTGATTTCGTTTGAACCTAACACATATTAGCATGTGGATAAGAATTAAATAATTTGATATCTCCACGATACTGAACAACCCTTTCATAAACGGGGCAGTGAACAAGTCAATAAATGGAGAATGAGGCGAGCGTGCGAACAGGGTCGAACAAGGTATTGTCACCGCGGGTGCCGCAAACTCACTTTGCGATATTTCCTACATACATGTCACAGATCGTACATGTGTCGCGTCTACACCGTATATAAATGAACAAGATCAAGGCTTCCCTTCACCTCTTCCGCATCTCTTTATTGAAATTCCGTAAGTACCACAGCTCTGTAACGAGTTGTGCCTCAACACAAATAATAACACATTTTTGTCGTAAAAATACTTGAAAAACATATTCCGGGTACAACTTGCAATTGCAATCCATTATTTATTTGAAAATAAATAATGATTGGCAATGACGAGCTCAAACCAAACAAATAAATGTCAACGGAAAGATACAAGCACATTTAGTTTTTACCCTACGAATGTAAAACAAACACTACGAGGCGGCTTGTAATGTGTGGGCGTTAAGATATGTAAAGCGGATAAGAATGGGCATCTCGATAGCATCGATCCGTGATCAATGTCGGTGATTATCATCATACACAAGAGAAAGTATGGGGAGATACAAACATAAATTTAATAACAGTATTAGATGTATTGGATTGCAGAGACAGCATCTGAGAGTCGCAGGGCCAATCAATGCGGTCGGCGGCGGCAGTACCGTTAGCGACCTCGGCTGGCCCCGCGTTACCGACATCAGACGATACAGCCTACTTAATAACACCTAATGTGCCAATCATGTAAGATAATGTACCACCTCTCGTGTTGCCCAAAGCTAACTTATAAGCAAACTAAGTTGTCGTTTTACAACTTCCTCAGCTTACATTGATTACACATGCTTGTGTCAATGACGAAGTGACAGAGATTCGATAGTTCCGTTAGTCATCGTTTTTTCTTAGCACATGAATACGCTTGTGTCATCTTTTTAATTCTGAAGGTCAACCGAGTTTTTGAATAATTATCGTACCAATAACGGGTCTTATGTATGTTTGGCAACAATATACACAGATACTTTATTGCTGCAAAATTCATCAGTAAGATTTTGTACTTGTTAAGGCAAATATAAAATTAACGAAAAGGTCAACACACACGGCAGAAATTAAATTCATGCGTTGTGACCTCAGTAAGCAATATGAGTTTTAAAGTATCGTAACTGGTTATATGGAAATTAATGCATACGAACGTTTTTTCATTGTTTTTTTTTTCCAATTTACGAAATTGCGGCAAGCAATATAGATCATTAGATTTATTCGACGAACCTTGAGGTTGTTGGTACACATTTACCACAAAATGTTACACGTTGATAGGTACGCTTGCGGAATACAAGATGATGATCCGTTAGAGAGTGCATGACTGAGTGACCTCGAATATTGCCTCGTCGCCCAGCAAATAGTGACTTGCACCTCGATGTAAAACAAAACTGCTCTTATAATAGATAATATGCAATGACCACGCCCCACCGCATTCTGGAACAAGTCGGCTATGGCACGTACTTGCTTATATTGCACCTATCCATTACAAAAAAACAATTGAAAGTTCCGAAGGTTCTCATTACGCCGCATCGCCGTTATTGGTCATAGCTGCGGTTAATTTTCTGATTTAAATATAAAAAGCTCGTGTAATTTTAATAATTATTTGTTTTTAACTTAATTTGTAGCTAGTGTTCATAAAAAGCATATTATAATATACTTTTTGTAAGAATTTGCGTTGTTTCCGACATTATCAATTAATGTTGTTCTTTTACAAATAAAATTAAACTAAACCATTTATTATTTGCAAATATATGTACATACGTGATATTAAGCTGTTAACACTTAGCATACTATTAACATTCCAATAGCATTCCAATAACATGCAAACATACATTAAAGCCATCTTCAGCTAATTTCTTTCTAATGTTTCTGGATCATTTGATGAAAAACTAAATTAGTACTTGAAAGATTGCCGATCACACAATCTGGGATTACAGGAGAAGATATTCTAAGTGCACTCATGGTATTATGTAACTGTAGGTCCGAGTAGACTAACGGCGCATTGCAGTAATTGATGTTGCAGTATAGAAAAACGCGTTTAATTAGAAAAACGAAGACTATCTTAACTCTTTGGACCTGATGTAGTAAGAGTGAGATGTTTCTGCATTATCAATTGTTTGACACTTCTAAAGTGATAATGCTAAAGAAATACCCACGATTCAACTATGTAATTAGTTATACATATAATCATTTATACAGGGTATATCAAGACTGCTACCGAAAACGAAGCCGGGTGGTAGTCTAAGCGACTTCAGACACAATGCAACAGAAAAAGTTGCAAAAAAATGCGACAATTTTTTTTTTGTTATTTTTTCCTATGGTCATATTTGGGTGGTAAATACATTTTTTCCTAAAATAATAGTGTATACCCTTTTACTTATAAATACTCTAAGGTATAAAAGAGTTTAAATTATTATTTTAGCAAAAACTATGGATTTACCACCCAAAAATGACGATATTTAAAAAATCATAAAAAATAGTTGTCGCGTTTCTATGTGAAATTTTTAATTGCATTGTGTTTGTAGCCACTAAAACTACCACCCGGCTTCGTTTTCGGTAGCAGTCTTGAGATACCCGATATAAAAATCATACAGGGTATATAAAGACTGCGAAAAAGAAGCAATGTGGTAGTTCCAGTGAGTAGTGACTACAGACACAATGCAAATAAAAAATACGCAATAAAAACGCGGCATTTTTTTGTGATGTGTTAAATAACATCGTGTTTGGAATATCTTTGCTAAAATAATAATTTAAATCCTTGCGTTCCATAGCGTCTTTAAACATAAATGGGTGTTCATTATTATTTTTTGAAAACGATCTACTTACCATCCAAATATAAAGATCGACGTGTTTTTTTGCAAATTTTTTGTTATAATGTGTCTGAACTGTGAAGTCCGTAAAACTACTTCGTTTTCGATCGCAGTCTGGATATACCCTGTATATTTGCAATATTTCTCAAATATTTAAAAAACACTATTTGTTATGTCTATCTGCATTGGGTGTTTTTTAATTAGACTTGAAATGCATGTTTGAACTGTATTTGAATTGTTTATCCGGAAGAGTAACATCAAGGATACATTACATTCCCTTGACTGCTACAGAATGTACAGACTACAGGCATCCGTAACCACTTAACCGGAGAAAATAACATAATCACCACATCGATCAAACACGACGCATGAACATAACATGTGAGATATGTCTGTCATTAAATATTTTACGGCCATGAATCTTTCTAAGAGTTCATTATGTTCGAACGTTATTTATTGGCATGGCGACTCTTGCTTTTGCTTGATATATTTAATGATTGACAAGCACCGCATCATCAACCGGTCAAACAATGATTGCAATCGACTTTCTATTTCATGTTCCGAAGCCGTGACGATTCTGTCTTATTTTCCCAACAACAACAAAAGTTTTTATGTAACAAAAAATATTTTAGTGAACTATAATCATGGTTAGAATACTTTCGAACGAGATGGCTGGGTATTGCTTGTTCCAAGCGATTTTTAGTTAGGAAAGTGGATTACAAATATTTGTCATTGCTGTTAATGACCAAACGTCAGCTTACATTAATGGCGTTACCGTAAATTATAGGTGGTATATATTTAGCAAAGTGAAGCTTAGCATTACAGGCGACGGAGTCAATACCCGCGAATATATGGCTAGATATAAAAGCAGGAGTATATTTTGAGAGTGAGCCGGGAGGGCGAGGGCACAGGTGGTCGCGGCGCCTGTCTCCGCCTGCCTCCGTGCCACCCCGCCATTGTTACCCGCTAGTTTGCATGAAAATGGAGAAAACTCTGCATGTATGTCGCCGTTCCGAATAAAATATTATTTTCTTTGTTTATAGTCGTTGTTCCTGTGTAACTAGTAAAAGTATTGTTTGCACATGAAACAATGAAGTTACCTGCTTGTTATGGCAATTTCCCACCAAATAACTAAAGTGATTACATTTCTAATTAATGTTATAAACACTTTGCATAATATTACTAAGTAACGTAACTGCAATCATTCAAATAGTTAGTGCGTTCAAGCTCGTTACATCACAAGCAATATTGACTTTCTTTTTATAAACATTTTTTAATCATTACGTTGTGTTCCAACGTAAAGCTTTTCCTGTGTAGGAACAAGTATTATTTACATAATCATGGACATTTCAATAAAATAAGACGAAAAGATAACAATTCTTAGTACATAACATGGCAATTAAAACACTAAACTATATCGCTGGCGCAGCCGCGAGCATGCACGTTAACCTGCTTTGAATGAAGTGTGTGGAACGAACACACTTATTGCATACCACTACTGAATTACCACTCAACAGCTTGCTTTTGGACATTCGGGCCACAAATGCAGTTAAACAACTTGTTTCTATTGCCTAATGCTAATTTAGAAGTATACCAATATTAACAGTCGACAATCGCTTCGAATTAGTGTTCAAAGTAGAACAAAAGATTTCGTATAATCTTTAGGAGAGCAAAACAAGTAAATATTTAATTCGTCAACAATATAGCAAGCAAATATGAAATTCCGACATTGTCCCAAATAATATGTTGAAGACCGTTACACGGTTTATTTCGCACTAAGCATGACATTTTCAATTCCACCAGAGACTATAAAAATGAAGTGGGCTAAGATATTATTTTTATTATAATGTGATCCGGATTATACGGTAAAACCGAACGAAGAAATGATTAAAAAAGAAACCAGTTTAAAAACCTCCATTATATAATTGGGAGAAAATAGATTTTGCTTGTCTTAGACTAAAGAAGACGTATTATCTAATATAACTGAACATGTGCAAACTGTGTCAATCATACGACATTTAATCGACGAAAGCATGTAGTTATAGTTAAATCTCACTGCGATTTGAAACGGTCTGTTAATTGGTTCAAGTAAGCAGTCAATGGATAAGTTCAATCGCAAGTAATAATTACCTCAAGTGAAGAGTGACTTTCCTTCATAAATGGAAACTTTCTGCCACTGACAAGTTTCTCTAGATATGATGATTTCTGTATATGAAACTACGCGCTGTAATGCCAACGCATATTTTATAGATTTATTGTTTCTTATTACTTTTATCCACCCACAGAGGCCATGGCGAAGTACCATGGGTCAAAAACAGGCAGTTTAATGTTAGAGAAACTAATGCCTAGAAATAACATATTTATGCTGTTTATAGCCTATATCAGAGATAATTATGACCTCGTAATAAGTTGGGGAAAAAGAAATTCATTATTTTTGCGTGAAATTACTTTATTTAACACGTTTCAAATTGTCTGATTCCGCTCAAAAACGCACCGTTTTGTTGTATAATTTGTTGCTATTTAAAGGTAGCTTCCTAATGCCTCTCTTATAGAAGTCTTAGTTCTTATTAGTGAAAAACAGTTAATCATATTATATCCCATCAAAAACATCCTGTAAAAAATTCCAAGTCTCGCAGCTCAGGTTTTCTACCGCAAAAAGTTGTGAGATGCATGTAATACCAAGTCGATTAATTTATTTAGTCCTTAAGGGACCTTCTATATAAAGTTATTACGTTAGTTATTACCATATCAATATAAAAAATTCTATACGTTTTAAATAAATGGATCGACTTGGCCATCGCATGAAAACATAATGTATCATACAATTTATACATAATGCTACTGGCCAAGTCGATCTATTTATTTAAAACATAAAGAATTTTTAATATTGATATGGTAATAACTAACGTAATAACTTTATATAGAAGGTCCCTTAAGGACTAAATAAATTAATCGACTTGGTATTACATGCATCTCACAACTTTTTGCGGTAGAAAACCTGAGCTGCGAGACTTGGAATTTTTTTACAGGATGTTTTTGATGGGATCTCACGTCTTTTTGTAGAGTCCTACTTTTTTCCTTTTCGGTACTTCTTACTTCTAGAATATCACTAACGATTTTTCTTAAAGCCTCTGTCTTATGTATTTTTCTTATTTTTGTAGGTATCAATTTATCACAAATATTGCGGATTTGATTATTAATGTTCTTTCTTTCATTGTAATTGATATTTTCGAGTTATTTAATCTATTTATTTGCAAGTTTTTCTTCGTCATGTTTTTCTAGAGAAATGTTGTACAGTTTCATGGGCTGAATACACCATTTCCCTCTCTATATCCTCTCCTATTATGCCTCATGTATATAGATATCTATCTACAACTATTATTCCACTATATACGGGTACAATGATTCATTAACTGCAAATGTAACTTTGTAATCCTTTACATTTATATGGGATTACAAAGTTATTCACGCAGTTGGTCTATCTAGAAAACTAGACACAAATTATGAAATGTTTGAATTTTCCCTTACTTTAGACACTAAACACTAATTATATTCTAAATTTGAAGATTCTATGTCTGCTAGAAGTACCTTAGACTTTTGATGATCGGTCAGTCAGTCAGTGAGTGACAAAATTACGAAAGTTTGACACATTATAATTCTTAAACTACTGGTTCAAATTGAATGAAATTTTAAATATACCGTGTTTACACAATGCCTACTTAGTAAATGAAAATTCAGGCTTCTTGCTTTATCCACAACGAAGTTATGGGGGGTTGAAAATGGTCTGAATTGCTTCGAGAAAAGGATGTTACGGCCTATAGCTCGACTTGGAGGGGGCTCGGCCGCGCCCCCAGATACATACATACATTGTATATACTTGTATGTTCCGTCCCACGATGTGATAGGTAGCGAGCCTATCGCTATATCGGGGACAAATTCCTGATTCTGGGCTGATAATCAATAGAAAAATCGAATATCACATTGCCCAACCCGGGATTCCAACCCGAGACCTCAGCTTTGTAACCGTACCGTACTACAACTACGCTACCGGGAGAATCTCTCTACTTTAGTAATTTATTTTCACAATCTTCTCTTGATCCCAATTGCTTATCACTCAGGAAATTTAGCAATGCAAGAAAAAGGTCGTGATCGCTTAGTGCCAGGTCCGGATCATATGGTGGATGCATTCAAACTTAACCAACAAGCTCCCTAAGTTTGTGTTCCATCAGAACAACGCCAAGCCACACACGTCTGTAGTGACTTGCCAAAAACTCAGGGAGATTGATTGGGAAGTTTTAATTCACGCAAAAATAATGGATTTATTTTTCCCCTACCTATTATAAATCAAATACTCTCAATCACGATATTTAATTCACTTAATGTTAATGGATAATACATTAATAGGCAAGTACTCTAAAATGACATTTGTCAAAAATACGAGTATGTGTATATAAAAATCTTTATTTTCTTCTTTATAATTATTTTATAAAACCATACATTTTTATATAAACTTGTTTTGTTGTACTACGAAAACCTACATAATTGTCCGTAATCGGGTGTGAGCATGAAAAGCGTCGTTAGTCTGACACAATTTATTACAAGGGTTGAGAAACCATCGACCTGCAAACCGCTTTGCTCACAATGGTATGGATAATTAGTGGAAAGTGCAAAGTAGGGGCGGTAAATTAGTTTATGCTGACCGCAAGTTGGGCCAGTCCTTCACTTTCACCGTAACATAATTTTGTTATATGCTCCAATTTTGAAATTTAATTTCTTAAATACTTATCGGTTGTGTTATATCATCATTAAATATACAGGAAAATTAGATGGCCGAGCTAAATTCCATCTCTTTAATAAATACTTCAGGCTCACCGAAGTATAGTTATTACAGATAGTTTTTACATTTTCTGTAATTTTTTTAATCCAACAAAACATGTTGCCAATGCACAACATTTGAAGATGAGAATAACTATTCTCATCTTCAAAGGTTGTGTAACTGACGGCGTGGATTGACATCTAAGGAAATTTGCAATACTGGGAATTGAAAGTGTATTGCGCACTAGAAATATAACGTATATTCTACAGCCGCTGCCAATAAACAATCCCAATCCAAAATTTGCCGTTTTAGATTGACAGCTCAATCCTTTTTCTGATATTATATTGCCAATAATCAATCTCAGTATTGAAAAAACTATGGCAACATGACAAGAGACCGATCGAAAAGTAGAAAACAATCCAGATTGACTTCAATCTAATTTTTTCGATTGATTATTGGCATCGGCCGAAGTCAACATTTGTCATGAAATTCTAGTCGTGTTTTAATATAAAACAAGGACACACAGTATCTTTTTAACATGCAGTTTCAATGATGCGTGAATAAATCAATTATCCTAGCGGTGAAAATGATATTTAAGAATAAAGAAGTAGCACCAATCCGTGAAGAATAATTTGTATACGTAGGAAATAGAATGCATTCTACCTGTGCATTCTACCAAGACGGATTTGAATCTAAATGGTTAAAATTTATTATAACAAGCAACGAAAATCGATAGCCAATTTCCGGAGCAAATCTTTTAATGGCAAAATTGTTGCGTCGACGCAAGAGATTGTCCGTTAATAAGAATATTTCAAATAATTCCGTATGTGTAAGTCGTCAAGAAACATTTTATTCCTACATTGCTATGAATTCCATATGTTACATTGGTTATAAAGCCTATAGGATCACGGAATAGCTTAATGTATTAAAGGTAATATTTCTTTAACTTCTGTATTCTGCCAATGCGTCATTTGACAAAAGTATATGCAGTCATCAATACAGAATTTTCCTTCAACAACAATTTATGTACATAGATTTAAGGATTACCTTTTAAAGCTATTTTCTTCTATTCGTTAAAAAGAAAAATCCCAGCAATGTTTATCAAACAGAACTTGTAGAAAAGTTTTATCCTATTAGATAACGGCAATTTTACATTGGGGCTATCTCCAGCAAACCAAAATAAATGATCGACAGAATCAGTCAATCTTTATTGACGGTCCTCTAAAAAGCCCAAAAAAGATCAAAGATAAGTAATCTTAACATTAATGGGATCCTTATTGAAGGAACTAATATATCAATAATGTTACTTACACATTAGTAGTAACGTCGGCAGTCTCGTCTAGTTCGCCAATAGTATCGAGGGATGCTCCGGAACCGTCTTCTCGAGTTTCTGTGGGTGGTGGCGGAGGAGCGGTTGTGGGCCGAGTCAGGGTTGGAGACTCACCACTTCCATCTTTGTACTGTGGTTTAGGCACGAAGTCAATTAATCGAGGAAGTATCTCCTGCACAGTGTTTTCTTCTAATTTTTCAACAGTTTTATTATTCATTTCAGCTTCTGAGCGTTGCAACCAAGTCTCGATACAGTTTTTCTTAGTCGGAGTTAATAATGTATCTGGTATCGACGGGGGTGACATTTCAGGTATAGGAATAGTTCTTGGCTTTTTCTCACTGGCAGAACGCTCAATTTTTGTATTTCTGGGCATTGGTTTAGGTTTTTCCATTACTTGATCAGTTTTGTTTCGTTTCGTTGAATCATTGTTGTTTGTATTACTGGATAATATAGCGTTGTTATTATTTTTGTCATTTTGGTAAATTTTCTTATACGATGTACCATTTTCGTCTGATAGTAAAGTCAGAGGAGTCGTCCCGTCATGGCCGTTGAAAATTTTCATGGAAGAGACTTTTTCTACCGATTTCGGTGTATTGTTCAAATTAATTTGTTTCTCCAAAAAGTTTTTGCTTGTCATATCTTTCAAAATATTCGTGTCAATATTTTCGATGCAATTTAGAACTTTCTGTATGTCAATAGTTTTAGGTTGCATGGTAGGTGTAGAAGGTATACTATTTTCTACTGAATTAGTCATAGAACCAAGTCTATCTACAACTGTTGATATGGAGCTTCCTGTATCATCAGATTCTGCATCTGCTAGAACCAGACACC
Source organism: Hyles vespertilio (assembly GCA_009982885.2). Classification (NCBI taxonomy): domain Eukaryota; kingdom Metazoa; phylum Arthropoda; class Insecta; order Lepidoptera; family Sphingidae; genus Hyles; species Hyles vespertilio. Next base: position 13,549,026 of record CM042808.1, on the reverse strand, counting down.
GTTCCCACTCAGTGGACAATAAGTCGATATAGACTTCAGCTTCAGCAGGCATGGCTTTGCCATCTGATAACCGACGCACTAACCGCCTTACCTCTTCTGGCGATCCCTTTTTGAAGTAATTTAACCCCTCTTTATTCTGACGGAGAATATGACTGTCGAACGACGATTTCCTCGACAACTTTGTTATTGTTGATAATCCATTATGTTTGCCGTTTAAAAGAGTTTCTTTGTCATTAAGTAATTGTTGCACGTCATTGATAGATGAATTTTGGTCACCCATAGTTTGAAGGGTTGCATTATCTTTAAATGAGTTTTTCTTGCCTAATTTTCTTGGAGGAACAGGTGGTGGTAACGTAGTTGGTCTTACAATTTCAGATTGTTGCCTTGGTGTTACTGCCGAATCAGTCATATCTGTGCTGTTTTCGTCTCCTTTATTATCCATTTCAAAATGTCGGACTAATAAAGTCAATGATTCGTCTGAGTCTTTCAATCTTCTTACACAGTCTATCCTAGTCAGTTCTGAAACGGATACGCCATCTATTGCTAATATTTCGTCACCGGGAATCAATTTGCCCCAAGGAGCTTGAGCGTTAGCGGCTGGACTATTTTCCGCGCATGATTGTACAAGAAGTCTTCTGACTTTTTCCACCGCAGCTGATCCTCCTTCAAATTTGAGTCCCAGTCCAAGTCGTTCTCCGCGTGGTCGGCGCACAATAATCTCTGCAGCACCAGTGTTCTCACCCACCGTTAGCACGGTGACGAACGAAGGATCCTTAGCGCAGGGACGACCTTCGCCAACCGGAACAATGGTAACAAAGTCCTCGCCGGCCGCGTCAGTCGCCATGCCGCGATAAATTCGCGCCACGCGCAATTGTATTTGCTGTTTTTGGTCTCGAATCTGCAGACAAAAAAATATTCATAAGGCACGCAATAAAAATACAGCGATGATATGTGTTGCGCGCACTACGAATGACACGCGAGCACTGCGCGCGGCCACTCTCTTTCACCGTTGCGTTGCATTTCAAAGTTTCGAGATGAACTAACATCGAAAACGTCTATTTCCGTTGTATATCGATTAAGATAGTTATGTTAATATGCAAATATGTCCAATTAATTCTGTGATAACAAACCGGAATATTAATTTGATAAAACTTTAACTATAAATTTTATGTATATTAGCAACAGTTTACAATGAAGGTGGCGGTGACCCGTTCTCACTGGCTAATAGATACTGCACTTACTTCCAGTCGAGACCATTCCAAACTTTCATTGATCGATATGAAAGTATAACGAGCGTGTTTGGGAACGCGTTGACCACAAACAGTCGCATCATTGGAATGAGCGAGATGTGGGTTAGTGGCACCGGTTAGTGGCAGCCGTCGTCGGCGCTCGGCAGCATTCGCGGAGAATTGACGCATTAGCATAACGCCCGGGGCTGCGACCCGTTACTCCTGAGTCCCGTTCCGTTCTGAAGGGTCAGTTATTCTCATGGCTTTCGCACGTTTCATCGTAAATTACACTAAGTGCGTGAAGGTAATTATGGAAGTAAAAGTTTATATAAATATCAATAAGACACGCAGTACGCACTGACCTAAAGGATAACGCTTGATTGTTACGAAACGGATGTAGGTAAACGACCTTAGGTGTGTGTTCCGATTGAAATGAGAGCAAATGTTGTCTACAGTCATCGTTTTTGTTGCCGTGCAAAGTAAACAAAGAAAGATTGCTGTATCGTAAATGGTATTGTTCAACGATATCTCATAATTGAATCTTTGCACCGTGACCCACTATACAGGAGATGGTTTGTATTACTTTAATGTATTACGATCGGAGTGTGGAATGAGTATTTTAACCTCGTAGATAGAATGATACGGAATCACTAATGCTAAGCAAAATAAGACGGTACCGTTATCTCTGTGTGTACTTTATACCTTCCATATACCAGTATAACCCATTCATAATATCGTACTAACGATGTTATGAATATTCATTATGTTTTCAACACAACGGTTATCTGTCGTAGTGACATGTATTAAATGAAGACGTCGAATACCTTCGGTAAACTGAACTCAGAATGACAAGTGCAATCCTAAACCTACAGGTGTATAGAAAAGCAGTGTTGACTAATGACTTGGCTAATGAGCCGAGGTATCGAATTATTATCATTAAATGTAATTTAAAAGTCTTTTTTTATAAATATTACTAAAGCCAAATACTTCACTGCATTTGTTTTTAAATAAGAGTAAAACATAATATAACAATATAATCCCCGTATGCAAAATTATAACCATTTAGGAAGTTTTATGTGTATCACTTCCTCGAAGCAGATTTTAGCTGCGGCATACGAAAACGTGTCTGATACAAATTAAAAGATCATTTATGACTTAAACGATACCGAGGCAAATGAACGCTTGATTTCATCCATCATTTTATCACATAAATTAGTGGAACTAGACGTCCGTATATTTCAGTAATAAATACGGTTATGCACTTGTATGCGTTGCAGGTTGTACCAGTTTAGTTATCAGACGTGCAAACGTTGTTATCGTGCATAGTCGTTCATTTAATCATTAGGACGATACCTATCTAATTTGAGGCGGGCGTGAATCGACGCGCGAGCATTGTTTAATTGCCGTTTATTAGGACTGGAAATGAATCACAAGGCAATGTGTTACTGTTATCGCGTTCCACTATTACTCAAGACATTCGATAGTTTAAATTCGTGCACTGCGGCTCTGTGTCGACATCGATAGTTTCTATTAATCGCCCCTTACAATGTTACATTACGTTTCGTGTACTTATGATTGTTGTCTATATAGGAAATGATTGCACACTTTATCATTTTTATTAATTGAACAATAATTTATTGCAGCACATGAATTGTTAAATCAGTTTCTATTTTTACTCTAGATCCAAAAATGTTATCACACCTCAATATCATAATTAAATTTAATTATTTACAAGAAACTGTTATAAAAATTATGTGAAACCTACATCACGTGTGTAAACGTTATGAAGTCAAAATGTCTATAATTAAAATTAAATGTAACGCAACGCTTTGTAAGCGGTAGGCAATCGGCGCCGTTCATCTAATTAGAGGATCTTGGCTTGCGCAACCGGAGTGGTGCCGTGGTCATATTTGTGGTAGCGCGTGGTAGCATGTTAAATAGAACGTGCACCCGATAGCGTCTACACAACCAATCGAAACTGCAGTATTATGATCTATGATATGCATGCAACAATATTATGCAATATTTTTAAACGTTTAAACAATTTAAGTGGGTATTTTAAATCGAATGGTGACCGATTTGAATGGTAGGTTGGTCTTGTATACAGCAGTAAATGTGGCTAAAATATATTTTTATAAAAGTATTTCTTTTTTATTAAATATAATATTATAAAAAGTTAACCATAAACATGTGTGTATAGGAGATTTCTACTTTTAAAATAGCATCATAATTAGATTTTATTTTCGATTCAAAATATTTACATTTTCAGTGCTTATTAAATGGTCAACGAAGTGCGCTGTTTAAATACTTAATTTGAAGTAAACCTACAACATGTATGGGGAACGTTCTAAATAAAGCTATATTGATTTTAACTTTTAACAGTATTGTAGGATTGAAGTAAAAATATTAGTATCTATATAGTTATCATCATACTTATAGCAAGAGTTAAGCAGAGTTATACTTCATTCATACAAGTATGCCGTATCTACAATTGCGCATATGTCCTTTCATCCAGTCAAGCCATATTGCTCCTTCCGGCCAGATTTCATAGAACACTTCAGCTAGTCACATGCAATATAAAACCACTATCTTTAAGGTTAAATATCTATAGAGGTCATTATTGCATATATTCAATAGATCGTATCATTTAACAAAGATATTTATTGATCTAAATTGGTGAGACCCAAATTGTGCAACTATTGCATTCAAATATTTGATCTGATGGCCGGTGGCGTCTCAAAGTTCTAAAGTGGAGGTCACGTACCGTCACGTCCACCTACATAGCTCTACAAATTCCTACAAGATAAATATGTAGATCATCTGTTAAAGGTTGCTATAAATCGCTAAATATAAACTTTTCCAATCGTTGGCTGTGGGAAACTTAAAGGGGAGTGTTATATTCCGCAGTAGTCTTCCTGTAGCTGAAGATTTGCTATTTTCCATTCACTCTAAAATAGGAATTGCATTGCGATTTGCATTCGAGAAAGTGATAGGACAATTCAAGATATACTTTAATTAGTTAGGTAGGTATACGTTCAGCAATAGACTTCCTGTTGTGAAGAGAGAAAGGTATTAACTGCCATCAAGCCAAATATTTGATATTTGTTAAATTCTCCATACCCATGGTTATCCTCGCTCCACCTTTAGCTACTTCATATAATCTACATACAGGGTATATCCAGACTCCGACCGGAAACGAAGCCAGGTAGTGGTTGTAGTTGTAGACCTCAGACACAATGCAACTAAAAAATGTACATCCTTTAAATATTTAAAGAGGCTATGATAAACTAGGATCTCAATTATTTTATGTATACAGGGTATCTCAAGACTGGTACCGAAAACGAAGCCGGGTGGTAGTTTTAGTGACTACAAACATAATACAACTAAAAATTTCTCAAAGAAATGCGACAATTACTTTTTATGATTTTTTAAATATCGTCATTTTTGCGTGGTAAATCCATAGTTTTTGCTAAAAAAATAATTTTAACTCTTTTATACCTTAGAGTATTTATAAATAAAAGGGTATACAATATTATTTTAGGAAAAAATGTATTTACCACCCAAAAATGGCCATAGGAAAAAAATAACAAAAAAAAATTGTCGCTTTTTTTTGCAACTTTTTCTGTTGCATTGTGTCTGAAGTCGCTTAAACTACCACCCGGCTTCGTTTTCGGTAGCAGTCTTGATATACCCTGTATATGTATGTAGTGAGTACTACGTAGTAGATGATGCCATTAAGTGTTTTAGAACTGCATCACGGCTATGATTAGATAGTTACCTAAACGCAGCCTTGATAATTAAGTAAACACATGATGACTTATGTACTCGCATTCGCATCGAATCTATACTAATATTATAAAGCTGCAGAGTTTGTTTGTTTGTTTAAATGCGCTAATCTCTGGAACTACTGATCCGATTTGAATGATTCTTTCAGTGTTGGGTAGTCCATTTATCGAGGAAGGCTATATGCTATATATCATCACGCTATGACCTATAGGAGGAAAGCAGTAGTGATATTTCTAGCAAATACGAGGAAATTTTGTTCGTTTTTCGTGGTCCGATTGGTCGATATTCTAAACTGATAGTCAGAATTAAACATTTTGACCGCCATTTTAAAACGTGTGTGCACCCGGGCGGAGCTGGGCCCGACCGCTAGTATACTATAAAATTGAATTCATTATACGATACAATAAACCGACGACATTACCAAACGACAAATAATTTACTGAGGAAATCAACAAATATTTCTAGACTAGAAAATACTAGGTGTGATTACGTCAGCTCAGAAACTTCGGTCCGGCCTTTCATAATATAAGGGAAACCTAGCCGCTCGACATATATGTGTAAGCCGCCGATATAACTTAAGCCGAGGATATGAAATAGGTTGCAGGTAGCCGCACATACCTGAACGTGTGCCGTAATTCTTTGCCAACTTTATTTATTGCTAGCCCGTGTTAAGTACCTTGCAAAGCCATATATAGAGTTGCAACGGAATAGATTCTTATTGCCGTGGCCCTGATTAGAAAAATGTTAACACTACTATACATGCAATCATCAACAGCCTCTAGAGTACTCTTGTTTACCTCTAGATAAAAACTGAACTCTGTTTTGTGCGGTACTGTCCTTTTATCCGTGAAAGGGCATAAAGATTTATGACTGAAATAAATGTCGCAGTGATTTATATCTATCGTTGTAATAGGTGGCAAACCTACTGCTATGTCACAAATCATGCAAATATCTTGAAACCGCATTCCACTCACGATTTCCCCGGTATATATTTATTATTTTCCACTACAATAGGTATTCGTATACATTTTGACACTATAATTTATACCTAGAAATTACAAGACACTCAAAATGGTAGGAGCGTAATTATTATTCGGTGTATACCTACTACTGCTCAACTGTGCTATTATACGATTTCTTAAAACTATGCTTGACAATATTTGTGTCGTCATTCCGTTAAATAGAACGTCTAAAACATCGCTTTCCATTCCATTTTCCATTGTTACATTTCGTCAGTAATGTAAGAAAAACATTAACATATAATATTTGGAAACATTTCACGAGATCAACAAGTTCATTCAAACATCGACATGTGTGTGAGAGATGAGTTATGTAAAGACAGCGTTTTCTAAATAATTTTGCAATTTATACGGCTTTCGACGCTGTGACTCCATCGGCACGCGACATTTACATAGCGGTGCGGTAAGCGAGTTATAAACACAACTCACTAAACACAATCAAGGCTCACAACTCACTAGCACCTAACAATATTCCCTAGTGGCTTGCTGCAAGCAGCAAAACGGACCGTATACGTAGTATCTTCATATGTACCGAGCGGCGCCCTGCTTCACTATCTCACACGAAATTGTAATAACTATGATAACATCTAGTCTTTGAGAAGCTGCGTCTCAAAAGGCGAGTGTTCTGGACATTATCTGGATATGTGTCTCCAAAAACAGCGGGCACAGAGGCGTAACAAACGATAACCGCCCATCACGATCTCTGATAGCCGAAAAGGAATTTAATAACTGGCGGCTCCACGCAGATTCTTGCTTTGATATCGCCTGCAGTTACAGTTTCTACGTACATATTACTACTAATGGTTGTATAATGTACCAGAAAAATAGGTCAGCTGTTGTGGCGTCATTGAAGAATAAATCAGTAACAGTAAATACGTATTACCAACCACTATAGTGAAACATTAATATAGTTTCAATCATATATATTGTTCCGCCCCGTGACCACGAAAGCCGAAACTTCGGGAAGTCAAAAATGTAAAAAATTAAACTGAATTCGCGATAAAATCCGTAAATAATCGTTTTATTTCAATTTATTTCAATATATATATTGTTGTTATAAACCAGTATTATGAAAACAAATAAAAACGTAACCTAATCCAAATATTTATGGGGTTGAAAAATAATATTGTGTTTTTTAATATTATAACCCGAAACAAGAAACTTAATAAGTCGGCGCCCCGCAGCGCTTTATCGCCCACCACGCCGGAGAATAAATTATAATTAAAAGTATCATCCACTACATGAATGAACACAGTGTAAATGTATAACACAAGTGAATCCGTTCTTTATAAAATGTAATCTCCCGTTTGAATTAAATAGAACTGCCTCCTGTATTCTAAATTTAGACAGATGCAAAGAAACGTTTAATTAATTACCTTTTTCTGATTGGCTTTCGAATGTAATAGTAGCGTTGTGCGTCTCTTAAAACTGGTTTATACGATACTTATCGAACTTTCTTCAACAACGTTGTGAAACTAATCTCTTTAATTACTATGCATTGTGGTGAGATTGAGAATGTGTATACATTTTGATTAAATCCTTGGAAGTGGCTCGCGGTCCCTGAGATACAGTCAAGAGGCATGAGGCATGGGCCCGTAGGCGTTGCTAGCATGACATCAGACATTTGCCGCGGTGCCGAACCGCAGCGGAGAGGTGAACATCCTATGAGCGTCCGTGCTTAACAAATCAACCAATGGAGTTCGATTTCAAAACCAATAATACCGGAAAGCCTGTTAGCCGAAAGGACTTCTATAACAGTTTTATAACATATAGCGAATTATCTCAGACACGCAGACACCGATCTCTATTAAAATTATAGCTTTCCGAATGAATATTTTATGTAAGACTTTGCATTTATATTCTTGTTTATATTTATATCCGTTATATTGTAGTATAAGGACCTTTGCGCCTTGATCTTATAGATCTCATACTAAAACGTAAATATTCAAATCGATCACGTAATCGCTAGACATAATAACATTCAATATTAAAGTGATTGTACAAAAACTTAACCTTAGCACATTCCGAATGCATTTCTGTCGTGCTAAAATAAACCAATCAATATTTAGTAGCACTCAATGATACTCTTAACACTATCTCGTTGGAAATATTTTACTCAGAGAAGTGCTGGTTCATTTGTGTCGGCTATTGTGGATCAAAGCTTTCACTTCAGACGAATATTCGAGTAAGACCGACAACTCGATAAGCAACAAATACTTATCATCTTGTGAAGTACTGAGCCTTATATGTAGATAATGAATACAGTTTTGCGCAAAATCGTCAGTGTTAACAAACAATGAATTCATTCACGCAGCCTGAGTTATAATGAGAAAAATAAACGTAAATATACACATTTGTTGTGCACCTGCATCAAAACAAGGAATTAGACCGCATTCGTGACAATTAAAATGTGCTGCGTGCAGTGTTACATTACAGCAAGAGGCAAAGAAACTTCAACTGCGACGGACACGCTTTATGACATTTTTCAACACACTTGCGCACTAGAGCTATTCGAGAGAAATAATATATTTAAACCGGAGCAGCACACCATATAATAATTCAACCGTTATAAACGCTATGTTGTATATGAATTGTAATCAATAAAATATAAACAATTAAAATAAACTACAGTTAGATAAAATTTATATCATAATATCGTGAGTTAAAAAAGAAATGTGTCAGTGTGGCGGACGGCAAGGACGCGTCGCAGGACGCCCCGGCCCGCGAGCGGGACGCGGGACCAGATAAGCTGCACGCGCGCCCTTATCGCAAAACTACCCACATCGCACACCGACGCTGTGTTTACCAACACGGGAAACCCGCCCAATAATGTCCATTGCAACTTAATTTTACACACACATTTACCTCATCTTAAAATTATAGTTAAATAACTTTATATTTCTTACCTGCGTTATCGATGAGAACCGTACAAAATATAAATTCCTGTCACGTAATTTTTACAAAGAATTCACTGTATGTGCAATGTCCCACACTTATCTATGTTCAAAACATGCGAGCGCGGTGCGTGGGTTCCGCGGTATTTCGTATAAAATTGCGAGTAGACCGGAGTAGTGGTGCGGTGTTGGAGCGCACACGGGCGCAACGCGAACGAGCGTCGCGACGTCGGCGGCACACAGCGGCGTGTGCGCGGGCGCCTGCAGCGGTGGGGCCGACCGGTCGCAACCGGCACACCGGGCCGCGCGCGTCGCTCTCACCGCGCCACGGCCGCGAGCCGCCGCCAGCCGCCGCACCGCGCCAATCCTCGCCTATAATCGCACTTGACACCGAGCCTCGCTCAATCTACAAGAAAGTTTCACATTTCTATGTCATCGTTACGAGGAAAGTCACCACTCACGGAGATCCGCCGCTGCACTCTTTTCCGACTTCAACAATTACACCGCATTGCTATTGTAGCACGGCGCCAACCCGAGCTCGACTAAACAGGCTGTACCCTACTTTCCTTCACGAAGCCTATTCAATAGTTCTAATTTAATTAGCCAATTTCACGGCACTAAACTATAGTTAATATCTGTCGGCCATGTCCATTTCCACTTGCTGCCAACTTGAACAGTTGGATTCTGAACTCAAGGAAGTAATGTAGCTTTATTACGGCATCGTTTGACGAATCCGAAGATAGTGAAAGTAACCGCTAATGGTGTCCATGAAGATTACTCTAGCTCCGGATTTGAGGTCACTTTTCTTCTTGTCAATCAAACAATAGCAGGCTAATTGAAATATAAAACAAAACTAAGTGTTATATTCAGTAACAATAAAAGCAAGAATCACACATTATAAAACAAACAGCGGTTACCGGAGAAATAAAACACACTATTTATCATTGACTTATATTTTATAATTGTCACGAATGCGGTCTAATTCCTTGTTTTGATGCAGGTGCACAACAAATGGGGGAGGCCTATGTTTAGCAGTGGACTTCCTGTACCTGAGATGATGATGATGATGATGAAGAAATACAAATGACTGATTATTAAAAATCGTTTCAATTATTATCGTTTAATAGATTACCTATGCAAAGTTAATTTCTTTTTATTTAATTAATCACTTTTGTATGATGTTTATAATATTATATATAACTAGCGGCCCGGCCCAGCTTCGCCTGGGTGCATATATTTTTTGATTCCACTCCACACCAAATACATGTTATTTTTCCTATAAACTCTTGTATACCTAAACTTGACGTAGCTATCCTACTGTCCGGCTCAATCCCGTCTCATCCGTCTGTTCAATCTCTTCCCGATCCGTCCCGTCCTTTCTCTTTATTATCCATCCCGTCTTATAACGTGCATTTACATTTGGTCCTATCAAATCTGTCAGCTATCCCAGTCCTCTCCCGTACCTTCCACTCTATTATATCCCGTCTCTCCATATACATGTACATATAAAGATTGCCTTATGAAATTTTGACATTAAAAACTTAAGCGTTTTTTATTGTTCATCCAATATTCCTTCCCTTAATTCAGCACCAAAATGCTGTTTTTCCAAATAATATTGCACGCCATTACGTTTTGTTAGTAATAAAGTAATAATAAACATTTAAAAAAAAGAATTGGCCAAATTGGTCCAGGCGTTGTTGAGTTTTGCGCTTACCAACACATTTTGCGATTCATTTTTATATTATAGAAGAAGAGATTATAGTCCACCCCGCTGCCTTAGTGCGGGTTGCCGGATTTTATTTGACGTAGAAATTAATCCGATAAGTCAGAGGTGTGCCCTGAGATTTGAACCCGTGACCATCGTTAACTTGTTGGCAGTCGCGTCTAGTACGTTACCATATACAAATTAATAAAACCTTCATACTGCCTTACCAGGTGACGTAAGTAATAAAACAAATATTTAAAAATATAAAACTGCATATCGTTTCATTATAATGTCTAGATACGGCATCAACGTACCATTTTTTTTATACTTGAGTCTGAAAACAATACTAATGCGGAATTTAAATTTGTCCTCCAGCGCATCTAAAAGTATCAATTCAAAAAACAATGTCGTTTATGAAAACGAAAAATTATAATTAGATATATTTTGGTGTACTCCGGCAAAACGCTTCGATAGAGTATACCTTGTTTAAAACTGTTGCAATAATCTAAAAAAACAATGGGCTATTTTGGTAGATATTATCTTATTATCTAGATTATTATCTATTTGTTATATAATATAATAATCAATAATTTCAGCATTATACAATCCTTATATTACAAGACTCGTAGGCAAAACAATTTTCGATCACTGCCGTAAATAATGCCTACGCGAGGTCTATTGTCTCCATTTTTTTGATGGATGTAACACCGCCCATTTAATATTAAGGATCTTAATTGTACATGACACATGTTGGTGACATTTATTTCATTTATGTGTGAGTAAAATCCTAGACTAAATACAATTTATCTAGATAACTCACTAGACTAAATAATCCACCAGAACATAAAGAGTAAAAGACAATCCCATCAAAAACATCCTGTAAAAAAATTCCAAGTCTCGCAGCTCAGTTTTTCTACCGCAAAAAGTTGTGAGATCCATGTAATACCAAGTCGATTAATTTATTTAGTCCTTGCTTAAGGGACGTTCTGTATAAAGTTATTACGTAAGTTATTATCATATCAATATAAAAAATTCTTTATATTTTAAATATCGTACAATTTATAATACATAATGCTACTGGCCAAGTCGATCGTCGTCGAGACCCAGATCTGTGGTCTGTTAGCTAAGAAGGCAGAAAAAAATTAAATTGGAAGAATTACTAGACAAGTAAAACGATCTATTATTTTCTTTTGCAATATAAGGTATTTTTAAGCAAGGCGTTTTTGTTTTTTCTCTTATAATGTGCAATACAGTTAATCGTGGTATTACAAATTTCGTCTGCTTACGGGTAAAAAGTAATAATTGTAGTCAGTGTCAATTCGAGTAAATGAGTTTTTAAAGTTTGAGTTATAATTTGATCTATTTCAAATTCATTAATTAAAAAACTGTTAAAGCAAAAAGTAAAGTAAAAGGCCCCTACCCCTCTTTTGAGATTTACTTTTATTTAATATTTGGTATTAATAAAAATTGAATAAAATTAAATTTAGGTCAAAGAGGGGCATTTAACATGTTTAACAAGTATTTAACAAACGTGTTATATCTTCTAAATTCAAAGATTTCAAAAGCTTATTTTATTTTTGTGTAATGACTTATTGTAGTTTACACCAATTCTTTACGTGGAAAGATTTTTTTTGACAAAATTCGCTAAAATAATGATATTTTTGATACATTTAACCTGTTTTACTTGTATACTTTTAGTGTAAGCGTGTCACTTATCTATATATATAAAAATGAAACCCGTTTCGCGTTGTCACGGCATCACGTGTGAACGGCTGAACCGATTTGGCTTATTTTGGTCTTGAAATATTCGTAAAAACCTTTTTTTTGGGTATCGTTCAGGCGTGATGCGTCCAGCCAATATAGGATGATCTTTGTTTATTTGACGGGAGACGTAAAAGACGGACCAGCTTCAACTACCATCCAACGTAAAATGATCTATCTTTCCATTGTCTTTCATTGACGGCTTACGAAATAGAACAAAATTCAAAAAATGTGTACAACGTGGCAGCGGGGTGGACTATATCTTCTTCTTCTATAATATAAAAATGAATCGCAAAATGTGTTGGTAAGCGCAAAACTCAACAACGCCTGGACCAATTTGGCCAATTCTTTTTTTTAAATGTTTATTATTACTTTATTACTAACAAAACGTAATGGCGTGCAATATTATTTGGAAAAACAGCATTTTGGTGCTGAATTAAGGGAAGGAATATTGGATGAACAATAAAAAACGCTTAAGTTTTTAATGTCAAAATTTCATAAGGCAATCTTTATATGTACATGTATATGGAGAGACGGGATATAATAGAGTGGAAGGTACGGGAGAGGACTGGGATAGCTGACAGATTTGATAGGACCAAATGTAAATGCACGTTATAAGACGGGATGGATAATAAAGAGAAAGGACGGGACGGATCGGGAAGAGATTGAACAGACGGATGAGACGGGATTGAGCCGGACAGTAGGATAGCTACGTCAAGTTTAGGTATACAAGAGTTTATAGGAAAAATAACATGTATTTGGTGTGGAGTGGAATCAAAAAATATATGCACCCAGGCGAAGCTGGGCCGGGCCGCTAGTTATATATAATATTATAAACATCATACAAAAGTGATTAATTAAATAAAAAGAAATTAACTTTGCATAGGTAATCTATTAAACGATAATAATTGAAACGATTTTTAATAATCAGTCATTTGTATTTCTTCATCATCATCATCATCATCTCAGGTACAGGAAGTCCACTGCTAAACATAGGCCTCCCCCAAGGATCTCCACATCGACCTGTTGGAAGCGGCCTGCACCCAGCGACTTCCTGCAACTTTAGCCAGGTCTTCCGTCCACCTTGTAGGCGGGCGTCCGACATTTCGCTTGCCTGTACGTGGCCTCCACTATAGAACCTTTCGGCCCCAACGGCCATCGGTTCTATGCGCCATGTGTCCGGCCCACTGCCACTACAACTTACAACCGGACAACTTGTCCCAAATAGACGTATTCGTCCACAAATCCGAGCGTAGAGTTTCCAACCGCAATCGAGGTGGGCACGACATGGACATTCGACATGATCTTCGTCTTGTCCATGTTCATTTTAAGATCCACCTGTTGAGAAACTCCACTGAGGTCCTTGAGCATATGGCGCAGGACTTCCAGCAATTTCGCCAAGACTGCGATGTCGTCGGCAAATCGAAGGTGAGTGATATACTCGCCATTGATATTGATGCCGAATCCGAATGCCGAATAGCGCAGCAGTGAACAGTTTCGGAGATATTATTTCTCCCTGTTTGACGCCTCTCTGTAGTGGAATAGCCTTCGTACTCTGATTTTGTACTCGGACTGACATGGTGGCGTTTTTGTACCAACACTTCAACACTTCGATATACCGATGATCATTGTGGCACCGTTAAAGAAACTGCAGCACATCCCAAATCTCTATCGGATCAAAAGCTTTCTCATAGTCCACAAACGCTAAGCAAAGTGGCAAGTTATACTCCTCGGATTTTTGTATAACTTGCCGGAGCGTATAAATGTGGTCTATGGTACTGTACCCTTTTCGGAAACCAGCTTGTTCGGGAGGCTGGAAGTTATCAAATCTGTATTCCAAACGATTTGTGATAACCCTTGAAAACACCTTATAGACATGGCTCAGGAATGAGATGGGCCTGAAATTCTTCAAGATGCTGTTATCACCCTTTTTGAAGCACAGTACCACCTCACCCCTGCTCCATGCCTTTGGCTTTGTGCCCTCAAGCAGGACGGAATTAAAGAGCCTCCGAAGGCCTTGCAGTATCGGCGTTCTACCCGGTTTCGGAAGCTCTGCTGTAATTCCGTCCTCGCCCGGCGCCTTGTTATTTTTAAGTCGATCAAAGGCCATCCGAATCTCACACTGACTGATGTCCGGGATGTCTTCGCTGTAGTGTCGGATCAACTCAGCTCTCAGGCAGCAGCTTTGTATTTCTTATCACGTAATTATGGCAATCAAACATCAATCCTTAATAAACAAAAATCAATAAATACAATGGAATAAATTACTTTAATATAGAGATGATGTTTAAATTATACATACATACATAATCGTCACGCCTGTATCCCATAGGGGTAGGCAGAGACTATAGACCGCCACTTTGCTCTATCCTGGCATACTACTTTCGCTTCATCCACTTTCATCAACGTCTTCATGCATTCTCGTCGGTTCAGGGTACTTTTAACCTGACCCTTGTTGAGGGTATCACCGATTTGGATGGTGTATGTTCGGTGAGGTCGACCCCTACCGACTATTCCATCCACACTCGCATTTTGTATTTGTTTCGTAATTCTCCTTTCATCCATCCTCTCTACATGACCAAACCATCGTAACATTCCTTTCTCAATTCTCGTCACTACATCCTCTTTCACTCCACAAGTTTCCATCACCACGCTATTTCGCACTCTGTCACACAAATTTACACCACACATTCCCCTTAACGATCTCATCTTTACTGCCCTAATTTTACTTTCATGCTTCTTTTGCCATACCCAACTTTCACTACCATACATAAGCGTTGGAATTAACACTCCTCCATGGACAGCCAGTCGTGCCTTTTTGGAGACCTTCCGACTATTCATAAAGGAGTGTAGCGCACCATTCACTCGATTTCCCGCATTCACTCTCCTTTCAATATCACTATCATGCTTTCCATCACTTGTGGAAACACAGCCCAAATATACGAATTCATTCACTTGTTCTACTTGCTCATTACCTATCATAATATCGCATTTTGTCATATTCTCTTCCCTTTCAAATACCATAACTTTCGTCTTACTCACATTTATTTTCATTCCTTTTCTCTCAAACGCTTCATGCATAATTGTCACCATATTTTGTAGCTCCTCCTCTGATGATGCAAGAATAACCTGATCATCAGCATAGAGAAGACATTTTAGTGACAACTCATTCATTCTTATCCCATATTCACTATCTTTCAGATCTTTTAGGCAACCGTCCATGAAAAGGTTGAACAACCACGGGGATGCTACACATCCCTGTCTCACACCCTTATCGATGCGAAACCAATCAGTGTATGCTCCGTTTATCCTAACACAAGCACTAGAGTTCTTATAAAGAGACTGTAGTGCTCGAATTAGGTTGCTGCTCAACCCAAACTTGGACAGTGCTGCCCATAACTCATTCCTCATCACTCTATCATAGGCCTTTTCTAAATCTACGAAGGCGCAGAAGACTTTTCGACCTTTAGCTAAGGTCTTCTCAGCAACACTTCGTAGAGAAAATACCTGATCCGTGCATCCCATACCCTTCCTAAATCCTGCTTACACGTCCCATATCTTGTCATTCGTCTCTTTTACAACTCGCTCAATCAATACCTTAGCATACAATTTGCCGACAACACTTAGGAGGCTGATACCACGGTAATTCTGACACTCCTGCTTTGATCCCTTGCCCTTGTATAGTGGAACAATAACGGCGTTACACCAATCTGTTGGCACAACACCACTTGTCCAGCACAAATTCAAGAGATGACAAAGCAGGCGTGCCACCACACCCTGTCCAGCCTTCAGCATTTCGACTGTTACTCTGTCATACCCAGCAGCCTTACCCATTTTCATACTTTTCAACGCTTTCACCACTTCCATCACATCAATCTTATCTTCATTTTGTTCACTTTCATCCGTCACTGTACACTGCTGTGTTTCCTCTTTTTCAAACAACCCTTCAAAGTATTCCTTCCATCTTTTCAGCACACATTCTTCTCCATTCACTAGTAGTCCATGCTTATCCCTTACAGTACTAAGCTCCGAGGTACTTAACTTACCCCGGACACTTTTGATTGCTTTCCAGAAAAACTTGATGTTTTTCTGAAAATTCTCATTCAATCTTTCGTCAAACATATCTTTTTCTTCATGCTTCTTCTTTTTTACTACTATTTTCACTATCTATCATCCTTTATCTTCTTATATTCCAATTTTGCCTTGTATACATCTTCTTCGCTTGCCTTTAGCATTCTTTGATCAGCTCTAATAGCTAACCAATCTCTCCACGCTTTCTTCTTTTCACTTACTACTTTTTGCACATCCTTATCCCACCAAACATTCTTCATCTCTTTATACTTTTTCCTTTTACTCAGTCCACATGTTTCAATTGCGCCATTAACAACTACCTTTTTAAACTTATTCCATACTTCTTCTACCTCATAAACTTCATCCAGACCTTCGAAATTTTCACTCAGAATATGTTCGTACTTCTCTCTTACATCTCCTTGCAAATTTTCCACTTTTATCCTTTCTAACACACTAGACTGTTCGGGGATACGGCTACGCCACTTTTTAAACAGGTCTTTTATTCGACACACGACCAAAAAGTGGTCAGTATCAAGACCCGTTCCACGGAACGATCTAGTATCCATAACATTCTTCTTTAATCTTTCGTCTACTATCACAAAATCAATCATACTCTTCATCGCAGCATTTTCCCAAGTATATGTGTGGATCATTTTGTGTGTAAACATCGTGTTTGTCACACATAAACCCATTTCCACACATATTTCAAGCAAACTTCTTCGATTAGCATTCACTCTCTTATCACCGAACGAACCTAGTACCCTTTCGTATCCTTTACGTTTCAGTCCTACCCAACCATTAAAATCCCCTAACATAACTAATCTTTCGTTTTGATTACGAATTTGCAGCACATCTCTCACTTTCTCCCAGAATTCTTCTCGTTCTTTTAACGCACTCTTAGATGAACTCGTACCTACATCCGTTGGAGCATATACCCCTAGGATAAAGATACGAGTTAATCCCACTTTCAATCTCACCCAGACAAGCCTTGAATTAACACATTCAAATTCATTCACACACTTTGCCATTCTTTCAGATAATATGAGACCTACACCTTGACTGCATCTGGCCTTGCTAGGCACTCCAGCCCAGTATGCTGTGTAGGCACCATATCTTATGGTCTCACATTCCTTCCGTTTCGTCTCATTCACACACAGAACATCGATTTGTCTTTCTTTCATCATCTGACACACTTCATTAATTTTTGCATCCATCCCTCCTCTAACATTTAAAGTAGCAAAGCGGCTTTCTTCAGTCCGCTTTTCGCCGGCATGGGATACGAGACGTGACGGGTGGCGAACCGCGTCGCCGTATATAATTTAAATTATAAGATTTATAATAATAAATGCGTTTATGACCTTGTCACAGAATAATTCTAATCATTTTACTATGTATTTAAATTATAAAAAGTAAAAAATGTTAACCGTATATTTATTGTTTTTTACCTGTGAACATTGAAATGCATTTAAGGTATAAGAATATTTATTATGTTATACTTATTTTTTTTTTTTCAAAATGTAATTGAAGTTATCACTTTTACAAACTTATTATCTCAGAAGAGATTGGACTTTGCATTTATTCGGTTTTACCAGTAGATAGAGAATAAAAAATTCCATAGAACTGCATTAATAACTCGATTTTGTAAAAAAAATGCATTTATCTTGTTTTACCGGTAAGCAGACGATCGTGTACAACTTACAAGCTTGCGTGGACTAGGGCGATAATGATAGATAGACATTATATTTAAAGGGGTTTCCACTAGCTTTATTCAGTTCTGTTACAGTACAAATCGTGAATTAATGAGAAAAGGCCCGAAAAGGAATAACTTAGAGTGGATAATACATGGACAAGAACAAAAATCTAATCTGAGTGGTTGAAAGTAATCCTTTCTTCATCCCTCTTTGAACGACGGCGCTTAGAGATTTTTATTCCTTTCCAGGAACGTGGCGAGTTCAGCGGTGCACGCTATGCTATTTAAATCCACCAAAAACAGTCTTACCATATGTAAGCATTAAACAAGGCATAGACAATCTAGTCTAAACTCCTTAATAATTAGCTGCTGAGCTGAGCAACTCGCCTTGCCTATACTACTGAAATTAATTCAAAATATGTATTCCTTAAAATACCTACCAAAATGTAGCTTGCACATGGACCCCAAGCTGGATAAATCTGTTTGACGTTTTTATATTTCAGAGAAGAAGAAAATTTTAATGTATAAAATAAGGTTCGATACATTATGATTCAAGATTACATTTCATACTTTTCAAAATAAAAAAGAAATATATACTTAACAGGAAATGACATAAACAAAAAACAGCATAATTTTCATAAAGGCATAAGAAAGATAAAACTGGGCATATTTAGGTGATTCAGTAGAGATCACTCAGTCGCCCTTAGCTATTTCCTTACAATATGCATGAAAGGCATTCCCTATTCTTACACCGTCTTTGTACGGCTTAAGGGTCATTGACATATGTACGAACATCCATCGTTATGGCATATGGGTGACGAGGAACGCGTGGTCTCGTCCAGTTATATGGATTCGGTGAATAATTTAAAGACCAATCTTGATTGACGTAAATCCTGATGAGTATTGTGGGTATATCATAAATCTTCACTTTAAAAGATTTCGACGAGAATCTGTTATAAACTTTAATAAACTTTTTTCTCTTTACCAATTCATTAGGTATGAAATTAAATGAAAAATAAATAATAAATTAAATGAAATGAGAATAAAAATACATTATTGAATCTTAAACATGTTATCACATCTCTACATCACCTTAAGGTCGATTTGAAAATAAGGCCTCTGGCATTAAGTTCGCCTGGTATACTTTTCTGTACATGAAGCTTATTAAAATAAATAAAACTTAAACAGTCTCGTTTATGATTTTAACACAGAGAGTGACACTCCTTTATTATTTGATACCTCATTTAAAAAAATACAGATGCGAGGACAATCTCTTCAATCAAAACGTAAATATAGCAAGGCGTTCACTGTCATCTTATTAACGCGCCCACATAACGGTCCTCAGATTAAGCATTTCGAGACGGGTCCAGAATTGTATTAATTAATTTAATATTCTATCGTCTGCGGATAGCCAAAATAATGACACCCACCTAATAGTACAGGCAACGAAGCATTTTTTCCTGCATAATTTGCCAGGAGTTTTTTATTTTCATGAAGAGGTGGCATATGACCCCACTAAGTTAAAAACCCAAAATACTTACAAAAATGGCGTCCGCTAGAGCCGCCATTTTGGAAAACGCGTTTGAAGCCATATCTCCGGAACCGTCCACTTTAGGCCCATCATGCTAAGGACCTTTCTTGTAGATCATTAAATTTCCCATCTTTTTTGTTCAATATTTTTTTTTGTACCATTAATCGTTCGCGATTTACAATGTTATTAATATTCGTTTCATGCCTTTTTGCCGAATTCTTTGTTAATAATTGTTAATGACTAAACTTTTAAATCAATAAATTCTTAACAACTTTTCACCCATACTTTTTTTCTCTAAAATCAATATTTTAGAAGTTATCGCGCGTTGAATGGTGTACCGAATCAAGGTCTATGGAAACGAAGGATGCATAGCGTAATTATGAAATCCAATGATTTCTCCATGATTATCACGTAATTAATTAAATACTGATGGCATAAGGGAACAAAGCAATGAGGAAATAGTAAATTTTATTAAAAATCCATGTAAAATTTATTGTAAAAAAGGTATAAAATGAAAATTAATAACATTGTAAATCGCGAACGGTTAATGGTACAAAAAAAATTATTGAACAAAAAAGATGGGAAATTTAATTATCTACAAGAAAGGTCCTTAGCATGATGGGCCTAAAGTGGACGGTTCCGGAGATATGGCTTCAAACGCGTTTTCCAAAATGGTGGCTCTAGCGGACGCCATTTTTGTAAGTATTTTGGGTTTTTAACTTAGTGGGGTCATATGCCACCTCTTCATGAAAACAAAAAACTCCTGGCAAATTATGCATTGCGGACAAGAGTAACCCGTTGCTTCGTTGCCTGTACTATAACTACAGCAGTGGAGTTTTTTACAAATAAATAAATCGTTTTGCCACCTAACGGTGTTCGCCAATTAAATACATCGAGACGTTAATAACTCACTAGCTGATTAACTTAATTACTATTAGCAAGTAGATGAACGGGTTATGTAGCTCGCTTGTTCTCCAAGTATTTGTTTAGCTTTAAGTTATTCCAGCCTCCGTGCCTCGTATCTCCTAACTTGTCGCTGCTTGAGCCCTCGTTGTGAATTATCTACGATCCAAGCGTCCCTACTAGTATGTGTGTTTACTGTTTTATCCTTAGTTTATGCTGCCACGCAGAACCAAATCAACATTATTTTGAATATTGTTTATGGACCCAACTGTAACATAGGCTTATTTTGGTTTCGGGTTAGTTTATGAAAATGAAATGAATAGCATGTGGGACATTTGTTTGTTGAAATAGGATTTCTTAATTTGAAGATTGTGGTGTAAAGAATAGAATACATTTCCATAAAATAAAAAGATTTGAGCAAAATTACACAAATATTTTTAATTTATTTATTTTCACTAAAAGAAGGAAAGAAATGGAAGGTT
The DNA here is from genome assembly GCA_009982885.2 of Hyles vespertilio. Classification (NCBI taxonomy): domain Eukaryota; kingdom Metazoa; phylum Arthropoda; class Insecta; order Lepidoptera; family Sphingidae; genus Hyles; species Hyles vespertilio. The sequence continues at coordinate 13,527,955 of CM042808.1, read as the reverse complement.
CTAATATTCAAAGTAAGCTTAGCGAGGCTCCTAAATGCCGAACGAATAGCTCGACAGGTGCATTTTTCTCATTTCAGGTTAATGAAAATCGCAGCGGATAGACGTCTTTCACACTCGTTGGCAGGAAGACAGACTCCAGCTACTTTAAGCCCTCTCTGTATGACACGAAAAATACTGTAATTGTAAAAAGAAGGCAGTGCAGGAATATTTTTGTATTTCAGAAATACTCCTCTGAAGACTGGTTATGGAAACAATTAGAGTATGCCGTTTTATGTGGAAACTGTAAAAGCTATCCCACCTAATCACGCTTCATTGAAAGTTCAGTTATATTCCACCATTGATAGAACATCAAAATACGAACTTAATCTTGTTTTCGAAACAAAAATAAATATCTATAACGTCTTTTCTTCGTAGGCATGCTTTTATTAACTTAAAAAGAAGTAGAGCCTTGGTTAAGATTGTCTAAGCTCCTTTTTTTATGTTGACGACAAAATGACTAAGCAATACCTGATGGCAAGTATAGTCAACAGTGCAATCCAAATGGAGTACGAGAGACTAACATCTCTCACCGGTCTAAAAAAATATTCCAGTATGATTTAAATAGCATGTAAAAACACTGAACCCGAAAAGCCCGGATCAAATAAAGGGTTCTCCAGCCCCGTGTATAATGTTCGCTGTCAGGATGATTACGAACACTCTACTAGTACGTTTTCTGTAGTATCACCCCATCCAGACAATCCATTTATAATGTACCTTTGACGAACCACAGCAAGGCTCTACCACTAATAGAACCAACTCCGGGATTTTTATTGTATTTATTGGTTTTTTTTTCTTCGAATATCTAAATTGTAGTATTAAGTTTCAAATTTAGTTTTTTTTAGTTTGGTATGTTTTTAGTGTGTGTGTTTTTAATGAACAAATAAAGATTTTAGCATCCTATTATGTAGTAATATGTAGATGTCCTAACTTAGATGTTGTGTTTCGGATTGAAGGACATTGTAGCCAGAGTAACTACTGGACATATTGAGACTTAACATTTTATGTCTCAGGATGGCGCGGATAGTGGAATGCCAAGCATTGCTTTGTAATAAAGCGTGTTAGTTGGTTTTGTTGCTGTCCATGAACTGTCGTATTGCTTACCACCAGGCGAATGCCAAGTTCATCTCTCCATACATTGCAAAAAAAGTAATATTACAACCTCTCGTCTAATTCGATATTGTAGTTAGACTACAGAGACTCGTGTAGGTACAGTGCGTACACTACAGCAAGGCTGTTCCATTTGTACGGTGGTTGGAAAGTATAGAAGCGAACACTTCATTCATAACGTGTCAGTCTAAGCATTATCAATTTCTAGTGGAAAGTTCTCGCGACGGACAATGGAACCGCATCAAACTAGACGAGCGTCTGATCGAAAGATACATGTCTATGATGTCACGATTGCCACATTTCGTATATTCAAATAAATATCAGCAATTTTACCGTTTCCCGCACAGTAAAATGTTTTGAAATACGTGATCATAAAAAAGAAGCGTAATAAACTCTTTGCAGTAAAATGTTACCTAAAATGATTACCTACTTGAAATGGGTTTACTGTCTTTTGATTTTGCTTTACGATTTTATGTTATGTGAATCTAAAATATTGATGCAATAGAGATTAACATCATATCTATGTTCGATATTAAGTTTTTTTAAGTATTTATTAGGAAAAACAAACAATTGTACGAGTATAAATATGAATAATTAAATAAGCGCAGAGTGGATTCTTTAGTAGTTACAGAGTTATTTTTTTCTATTTTCTAAAACTTATTAATTTAATTTGGGTTTAACTACACAAGTATACATTCAGTGAAATTTAATGATTTGGTTATTTATAAAAACGAAAACAAAGTAAATTGCTCTACCTGGGAACTTAATACAAGATGTGACAGTAGATAATCTTTAAAATATGCCAATTGACCAATGATACGATTATTAAAATTAATCAATTTTAAAATGAATAATTTGTCAGAATCATTCAAAGACATTGATTTAAAATCTCATGTGAAAGCTTTTATTTTCTACATTAACTATGCACTCAATTCTCCTCATGCGTCTTGATTAATTTTTTTCATATTATTTATAAACATGAGTGTTAATTTGTTTTGGCACGCTTTTTTATATTGGTCTTAAGTTGTTAAATTGCTTGTAGTCATTAAAAAGTAACCAACCGCGGATATTGTGGCACTTCGCACACACAATTCGAGTAAAATGACGGTGCGAAGTGAAACCTCTCCGTCCCAATTAAATTGATTGAGTGTAATCTATCTGTTGAATCTGTTGAAATTAATTGCAAAGCTGTCAACAGTTGTAACGAATAACACGAAATCCTCACCATTATCTCCAATATTAATTTCATAACATTTCAATATGAATCCAATAACAGTGGGTAAGTTTGGTCAATACAAAAATAAAAAATGATTCTCGTATTAAAGTCGTGACTTGAAAATGGTACTAAAAGTTATTTGCCTCACAGTTACGGGTGTGCACAGTCGATTTTCGTGCAAGTATTGCTCGGGATACATTTCGGCTGACAAAAAATTGTAATAGTTTCCATGCTCGGTTTCGCTGTGTAGTAATCTGCGGGGCTACACTAATGGTTGGTTGCGGGGTGAACGCGGCGTGTAATGTGCAATTTGCAGCTAGCCATTGAGTGGTCACGCGACGCCGTGACGCCTCTCACACTGAATTTTTAGTTTTACATAAAAATGTAACAAAATAACACAATCATTAACCGAAATATAGAGCAAAAACGAAAGTTCATAAAATTCTTAATAAAGCCTACATGAAATCTCCATCTATCTAGTTCTAAGTTTTCTAACAACTTTTAGCCATGACCGTAAATTCCCCTATTATAGGCTCTTGTGTCGCTTCTCTCTGCATTTGATCTGTTCATAATTCGACAGAAATACCGTAGGTAAAGTGTACCCTTGATAAAATATCCAATCAATCATACCATTCAATTTGGTGTTATGAATCGTACACATTTAAATTATCACATATAGGTAAAGGTCAATTCCTTAGCAGTATATAACAATGACTCATTGTTTATTAATTTAAGCAAATGAAAAAAACAATTTTGTACAAAATTTTTCGCGGGTGTTTAAAAATATTTTTATTTTTACGGATATTCTTATGAATATAATATTCAGTTATTGTCAAAACGTTTTAAAGACAAAACCTGGTATTTCTTTAAAAACAAACTAACCAAATCAATGGAATATTTTTAGTATCCGACTTTGAGAAAGAAGTTACTTTGAATAAGATGTTTTTTAATTATATGAATTTACAATCAGAAACTGATCTGATTGAATTATAAATCGAGTGCTATTTTTTTTCGTAAAGAAAACTACACCTTTTATAATTGATTGTATTATGCGTCCCTTTTCTTATTTTGTTTGTAAACCATTAAACGAGCACATTAACGGCCCAAATGTCCCCGCATAAAGATCCGCATTCCAGTTAAGTTCCAGTTGATGCATTGTCGACCTTGTAAAAGGACTGGCTGCGCACAGTCGGCTCTCACTGCAATATGACTTTATTCAAGTATGAATATTTTATTTTACCTCGTTGCTCATGAAGATTCCCGAATATTGTGTTGTTTATACAAAAAGTAAAACATGACCCAAAAAAACAATTCTATTGATCGAACTTTTTAAAATATAAAATATATAAAAATAATCGTATAATACGTATGCAGAAGCGGTAACTAAATAAAAAATGATCATCATTAGAGCTCTGTTTGATTACGCCTACGAGTCCGTAACTTTTAACCTTTACTTTGACATTTCATTGAGGTACGGAGCGTACAATATTTCGCCCAGTTTCTAGTAAACGAACCGCTTTTGTTCGTACTGCGCCATTCAATAGTACCTACTTCTTGGGCGCTTTCTCTTAGTTTCGCAAACTTCCCATTCCTGAACACACTTGCCATTTAACAAACATATTCAACGCCTAATAAAGATTAGAACTGGATCGTGAACTCCGAGTTTAGTATTGTTCCATTACTCCGCTATAATATAATTGATTGCTTGCTTCTTGAACCTAATGGATTTTCCTGTTCCAACACTATTAATTTCTAACTATTTTGAAGCGTGCGATCTTCGCTTAGCTATTCTGTCAAAATTTTCAATTACTCATATTACTTGTGTTTCGTTAATTCAATATTTTCGTTTCGTATGACGTAATTAAAATATTATCACAAACGAGAAAAATATGGTAGACATTATCGCTATATTTATTGAAAACTAAAGAGGCAATATTTAACCGTGTATTGCCTTAAATGATTGATTATTTATACGTACTTATTCTTTATTTATATCACACATGCCCACAGTCCATATATGTCGCTCTGTCGGAACTAGGAAGCGGGCCTTTTCTACAATCGATCTAATAAAAACGCATTAATTAGACATGAGCCCTTAGGTAGTTCCATAAGTTAAATGAAATAACATGGTTAATATTATTTTATAAAAACTGTTTTGTAAATCTTTTAAATTTTACGATAAAATGAGTCAATAATCTAAATTCTGAGTAACTAACTCCTAAATTACCTAGTTGCGGTTTAGGAAGCCGAACTTTTCTGTGATATCTTTAAAATCATTGATATTTTAAATATGGGATAGATTTCATAATTTACCCGAATAAATAGATGATAATAGAAAGCTATCGCATAAATCTAACCAACTCAATACATTCACGTTGGAAGCAAATCCTTCGATATGATTACTTAAGCCAAAGATAATCTGGCATTGATTGATTTTCCGAAACATATTTTACATATCAGTTTAAATGGAACTGTCAAGTTAGGAAAGCAGTATATCTTTATGAATATGGAAGGGATGGGAACGGAGAATAAAAGAAAAATACGTCACGTCAGTATTCTATGACACAGTGGTCCCTATAAAAATGACTCTTACCACTGTAAAATATATTTTACATTTCTTCCAAATATTAATCGTATCGAATTATGAATATCACTTACTCCTAACCAGTTTGTCATGTAACAAAATTTTAAAATTAGCCTTTAAAATTATATGAAATAAAAATTATCTAAAAGTATTTGTATTAACATAACAAAAAACTGAAAATGGTTCATCGCGGATTTGCGGGAAAATAACTGGAAATAAATGACGGTCATACACAAAGCTGGCAGCGCGATATAATTTGCATAAAACAAAAAACGCCCTAAACGTAATATGGATACCCTGAGTCTAGGGATTATCTACTAAATGTGAGTACTGTTCATCCCTGTCCTTTGTGCATACGCGATAGTCACAAAAAGATTTCAATCGAACTTATTTCTAGAATCCTCTTAACAGATGTGGTTTTAATATTTATCTTTTTTTATTACCATTAATGTCGAGATGAGCATGCCGTTCGCCTGATGGTAAGCGATAAGACTGCTCATGAACAGTAACAAAATCAAATAACAGCTTAAAGTTCAAAGCAAAGTTTGGTATTCCACTACTTTCGCCATCCTGAAACATAAGATGGTAAGACTCAATATGTCCAGTTAATCTAGGTTACAATTTCTTTTAAAACCAAACAATATGTACCAGTAATACAGTAACTTTTTAACTAGCCAGTTAAATGATATCAATAATTAGGCTGTATTCGTATTCTGAACGAAAGCCTATAAGAGTTTATAAGATTTCGTTATTGATCTTTAATCTAGAATCAGAATCAAATTCGACCATTCCCTAATACACCGAGCAAAAGAGTTGGTGAGCGAGGTGAGTGTTAAGTTTCGTCAAAAAAATTGGATTTTATAAATATATTTTATAATATTGTTTGCATGCATCACTACGAAATTGTTCTTTTGCGGTAGGATAGCACCTCCATTGTTTAGCCAAGCATCTACTCTATCTAACGCCCTACCATTGTATTTTTAAATAAATAATTACACCCAACAGTCACATACATAGTCCTGACCCTACACTAGTCCAATCGATCGAGTATCACACTACACTAAGATCGAGTCTTGTGTCGTGGGTACCAGGAACTAAGAGAGACATTTCGGTCTCACAAACACCCAGACTTGAAATAAATACCTGTGGTTCTCACAAATATTTGTTTCAGTGCGGGGACCCGCGGCCGCTCATTTCGCAGCTGGAGTCTAACCAGCAACGCCACGGAGGTTGTCACAATCAACCAATAATCTAATTAATAATAAATAAACTGATAATATAAAGTAACGAAGTTTGTTCATTAATAGTGCAAAGATTTGTATTTATTATATTGTGTTTGTAGACTTTTCTGATCAATTCATATAGCATATATTACCCATGAAAATAGATGTACAGCTTATACCGATGGATTCACCTCTCTAGGATAATTATATTTTACGTCTGCCTATCCCGTCAAGGTATAGCCGTGTATAATTTATAAATATGTGATATTTGAGCTATTAAAAGTACTTTATATGATGTACAAAGTCATAAAGTGTGACTTAATGATATAAGAATGTAAAAAAAACAAATATAAACTGTCTGGATATTTGACTTTTATGATATTATCACTTGTGTTTTAAAATAAGATAATCGCTTGCAGACACCTAAAGTTTCTCCTTTTATACAAACCAATAAATATGTGTAATTATTGACAACTATACAGGTGAAATTAATGCAGTTCCTAGCGTAAAAGGAATTTCTTATCTCACTAATATTACATTCAATAACAAATTTCACTTAAGTAAAACAAGCAAGTTATAATCAACACCTCCGTGGATTTCACACGCAGAACAATATAAATTATAGGTGAGGTTTTAAGTGTTAGAATGTCGGCAGGCGTGAGGCGTAGGAACGTTGTTGTAAAGTGGTGGTAATGAGCAAACTCCCTACGATGTCAGGGTGCGCGACATTAGGCGCGGGCATGCCTCGCCGCGCCGCCGCGCCGGCTCTGCAACGCGTTTGTTCACTCAGCTGTATTTATGGGCCAGATGTTCATACATACATACATACATAAACTCACGCCTTTTCCCCAGATGGGAACGCAGAATAGCTACCAGGACACCCACATGTTATGTTCTTATGCGCCTTTTATATAAGACCCAAGATGTAATCAAGGGCGAGGCTAAAGCCATATCAGATATAAATTCCTGAATCCAGGCTGATACTGAATAGAAAAATCCAATATTACTTTGCGCGACCCGGAATCCGAACCCGAGACTTCAGCTTTGTAATCGTACCGTAAAACAACTACGCACGCGAGCCAGCCTGAAAGATTAATTTCATAGTATAGTAATTGTGTCGAGTGACTAAAGATGATGGTTTGTCGCTACTCAGTACTCTATACGGAATCCCACTTACTAAAGTGTGTACTGCTGTTAACTTTTCACCCACTGAATGTCGTTGAATTGTGGAAGAAATGTATGCTGCTTTAAAGGGATATAATAATAAATTGGGTGATAACTTGCCACCAGGTAAGCTGTTGTCTCGTTTATTTGCCACAGTTCTTTGCTCCTCTTGTAAATAACAAGATAACCAGCGCCATATTGTTAGCTAAGCACGTAACCATTTATTTTACACGTCTGTTATTAATTTTAAAGATGGTATACAATATTTTTAATTAGTTTGTTAAATGCATTTTGTGTTTAAATATTAAGAGTTATAATCTACCTTCATATAAAAATTAAATACAATTAATAAGAAGAGTACAGCGTGTCTGCAGTAACAGTAAATGATTATAAGGGCATGCTTTATATTCCATACTCGCCTTGTACTGAATACGAGAGTGCTTAGGCCGTGGTCCGCCACACAAACCTATTGGGGGTTGACAGATTTCTCAACATAATTATCATTAGTAAAATATTCTTAGATCTCTATTCATAATTGCATGCTGATTATTTGTCGCACTGTGATTAGTCAATGCTATAAGTCAAATACTTTCAATGAAAACATGACTTCGAAAACTTAGAGGTCTGCTCTGGGCTTTGAACTCGCGATTACTGTTTCGGCATTGGAGTCTAGTCTATTTATGTCGGAATAAATCGTATCTGTCGAAATTAGTATAAACAAAAAAATATAGATTCTCTCATTTTCTTTTGTCAGGCTACTTTTTATAGTAAAGAAACAGATAATGAAAATAATTTTCACATCAAGAGAAAATTGTCGCAGTCAAGGCAAGTTGGTACGGCGCGGCGCTGTCTGACCAAAAGGATCACTTTTCTTTGTTAGTGATTACGAAAGCCAATTTACTTTATGTACAAAGTTTCGTAGTAAGCATTGGCCACAGGTGTTTTGTTTCGAAGAGATTTTTATTGGAACATAATAACACAGAAATATTACCGAGAACAACTGTGTACTGAAAGAATCAAATTCGATCATTGTAGTTGATAATATATGCACATATCCTGAAAAGGAGTTCTTATTACAAATACCTAAATTATACCATTTCTACTCACTTATGCACGTATAGCATACAATTTAAGAACAACTTGGAAATATTAAATATTATTTAATGAAGGAATTTATTTTAGATAACATTCGACATCGTTGATACTACAGTAGTAATTTATTAATTGGTAAAGGTCGAATGATATATCTCAGACTTAATGTTCGGATTCAAAATTTCATAGCAATAGGATCGGTTGAAGGGACGAGGGTGAAAGCGGGTATGCGGGTGCGGTGGTGAGGCGGCGCGGGGAGCGCGGGGCACGGTAACCGGGAGGAGAGCGACCTCATTGATCGCATACAGCGCAGCATCCCCGCGCCTGTACGTGCGCCGCATCCCCGCAGCCTCCGAACTCCGACACGACACCACCACAACACTCCAATCTGTAATCGTTACACTTCAGTAAAGCATTACGTGAATGTGCTTTTAACTACTGTCATCATGCCGTATCGTTGACCTCCGATCCTACGTATATTCAATCATGTTCAAGTAACGTATCCATACCAGATATAAGCATGATTAATTACTTTATTTAAACCATAATGACATTATGAAGCTTTGCTGGCAGCGTTTGCAAAGTAGACGTTTCAGTCGTTCAGTTCGTGTCAGATGTAAGTGTAATTTTAGGAATCAAGACAAATAAAATTCGCACATATGTAGAGAAGTATATGGACATAACGTTGGAAAAAATAAAACTGCAACAATGCGGTTACAAATGGAACATAGTATTAGGTGAGACAGAAATCGATTTCTAAAGAAGACAACGTAATGAAATTACAATAAATTGTGGGCTTAGGGTGTCGAGGGGTTGGATGCGATGGCGCGGATTGAGGACCTCGTGGCGAGTTCTGAGGGAGACATTAGACAAGGTCGGTGAGAGCAGGGCACAATAGAGGCGCGCGATGCGGCGCGGCGCTTGAATGGGTGTCGGCGCGGCGGGTCGGCGCGGCTCGGCGCGGCGCGGCTGCGCGCCCGCGGCGCTTCAGCCAGTCCGCACACCGGCGGCTCCGCTGCCCCACGGTCGGCCGCACTCCGCTGAACAACAATGCTCAAAAACACGCCGTGACTCGCACCCCAGCACCACGCGGTCGGCGATGCTCGAGGGCCGGACGGCACGCGCGGCCGTCGGCGAGCGGTCGTGAACACAGTTCGATATATGAAAACCATAAAAATATTGAATTGTAAAGCGATCGTGTTCGATAGATCCCTGTAGAGCGGAGAGTGCGGCTCGGGAGGCGGGGGTCGGTGTGGTGCGAGCGGGGGCGAGTGATGGCGCGGCGCGGCGGGCTCGCGGCGGCGGCGGCGCGCGGCGCGGTGGCGTCGCGGCGCTGACATGGGCGGGCGGGCGCGCCGCTCGCTGTTGGCGGCGCCCGCAGGCCTGCTGCTGCTACTGGGCCTGCTGTGGCCGAGGGGTGAGTCCTAATACCATATTATTCATTTCCACAGATTATCTTATTTACGATTGAAATGAGCAAATTATTAAAATCAAAACTTGTCCAATTATGGTATACGAATAGTAATCGGACAAAACTGCTACTTCCTTTGTATTTTCTGTAAGCTTGTGACTATTATCTCGGAATACTGCGTACTAATTATTTACGGACACTTACAATGTTTTATCCATCTCAAAAACATTGTTCTTATTAACGGCTCTTGACTCTTGCAATGACATTTGTGTCTCCATTTTTAAAACCACTGCAGTTAGATAACATAATTTGCAAAGTTTTTCAGTCTATTTAAAATGACAATGAAATAAATTTATTTTAATATTTCCTAAAAGAAATATACAAATGCAATCTATAAAACTGATTTTTAATATCGTCATTTATGCCCAACAGAGCAGTAAATTCGATACATCTCATCTCCGTTTTAAATAGAACTTAACGAAAATAGGCTCATTTCTAATGGAAATCAATAGAACCGTATTTAACCTGCCCTAGATTAAGCTGAACGTTTTAAATCATATTCAATTTTCAAATTCGAATTCCATTTTATAAGACGTATTTCCTTTCCATACATCTCGTAACATAACAATGGTCCTTATTGTTTTCTTGTTCTCTAATATACAATATATTTATACCTTCCATAATAAATATAACAAATTATCCTTATGTGTTACACATTTAAATTATGACTGTAGATCGTAATTGTCATTACACACACGTATAAAATATTGCGGACACACACAAATACATACATACAGGTCCAATCTGTATACAGACATGACTCCGAAAAAGCAGAGGTGTGCCCTGGGATTCGAACCCGAGACCACCGTGAACATGTTGGCAGTCGCGTCTAGTCCGTTTACTAACAGGCCACCACGCACTTCATAAAGGTCCTATAAAGAGCCTTATTTTTTTGTAGTTTGTAACAAAGTGTTGTTTGTAGGGGTACGCGGGGGCTACCACGAGAAGCGGCTATTGCACCACCTGCTGGACCATTACAACGTGCTGGAGAGGCCCGTGGTCAACGAGAGCGACCCGCTGCAGCTGTCCTTCGGCCTCACGCTCATGCAGATCATTGACGTGGTGCGTATGTACATACAACAAAACTATGTACCATTGTAAATGTAGATAACCCTATAAGCCCAGCTCAATCTTACTCTCGATTGTAGAGGCCTGTGCCCTGCTGTGGAACATATACGGGCTAAATTCTAACCTTGAGTTAGGCCTATGTTCGGCAGTGGACTTCTTGTGGCTGAAGCATATAAAACATAACCTCAATTGACTCCTTACCGGCGTGAAAATTTATTAAAAAAAAACAGATACTAAAAAAAATACAATTTATTTTAGACAACAATAATTTTAGACAATAATTTTGATAACAGGTATCAAAATGTAATTTATAGATACGAAAACTAAAATATCCCAAGATTAGGAAAATTAAGAAACTTTTTCACTTTTGATACTCAATTGCAAAGTTTCATTTACTTAAAAGTTACAACAAAATCTCATTATTGCACTAAGCCCTGGAACGGAATTTGAAGCTGTGACCTGATTGATGAGTTTCACAGCAGAATTTTACACGTATCATCAAGTAAATTCTACTGATCCTTGACAGGTCATCGTTCTATTTGGCTAGAGGACTTCTCACGAAATATCTGCTTATAGAAGCAATCTGAAGCAAACCGCTCTTTCAGGATTCATTTCCTAATAAATATCTAATAAAACGTATATGTATCAGACAAAGTTCACTGTATTGTGTTTATACAGATATGCAATTGATAGATACATGGATGAGAAACTAATTACTAATTATGAGTAAAGTTATCATTCTTTCCATCTTTGAACACCTACGCAAATAATAAAAAAAGCACAAGAATATGGCTGGTGCCTGGTAGATCGGTTTCATGGAAAAACTTTCGTCAATGTTGGAACCTGTTTAATTACATTTAATGTTATTGAATTTAATTAATTAAAAGATAAAGCAAGACCCTTTCGATAAATGTCACGGCTACGTCCAAAATTAATTCTGCTTTATTGAAGTGTTTACGTTCTGTGCTTATGTTTACTCGAGTGGGCTTGTAGAGGTATTCAATATTCATTAAGTTAGCTTGTAGAGGTATTCATTAAGTTAGCTTGCATACAAAACAGTCGTTTTAATTTAATTACTGCTTTAGTTTCATATTTTAAGCAAATTTTGCGGCTAATATATTTAATTTAGAAGATACACACCATTTGTGAAACATTACTATTTAATATATTGACGGCTATTATTGTTTTGATAACAAACGATACTACACATACTACTTATTATCGTTTATTATATAGTAATATTTATGTATTGGAACGAAGTTCCTTATCGCGCGTTGCGAAAGGGTGCTAGAGGGAAAAAATTAAGACCAAAAGATGTAACGATACTTTAAAACATTTGACAATCGTTTTTTCAATTTTAGTTTGTTACTCTGCTGTCAATCATCAACCCTTCATTTGACTTATCTTTGCCAATTATTACTAAAATTGAGCCTACTGCTTAAGTTAAATTTCATTATAATTAATAATAATTATATAAGATGTAAAAATAAAATAAGAAATAAAAATTTATTAAAATTACTTCACTAATTAATCAAAAGGAACTTCGTTCCATCCGGGTGTCCCTTGACACCTCTCAAGTTTTTTTTCAATTAATGTGAGCCACTCTATAACGAAAACGTTTAGATGGCATGTGAATGTAAATTACTTTGTGTAAAAAATATTGAACATGAAGAGGAAATTATGTAAAGAATTTGTTAATTTAAGTTACGTCATAATTTTTAAACATCATTAAATGCATAAATTAAATATTAATCTTGTCACATTTATCATTTTTTTAAAATAAAATTATCTAAATGTTACCCATGGTGGGATATTCTTCGAATAAACCGAAACAGGTTTTATTTATGAATAAAATTTTATTTCACTTAATTTTTTTCTTTCACAGGACGAAAAGAACCAACTTCTTATAACTAACATCTGGCTGAAACTAGTGAGTATTAAAAACATGAAATAGATTATTAAAAATATGCTTCGAACTTTGAATGGCTATTCTTTTGTATTTTTATTTACAATTTCATGTTGTTTAGGAATGGAATGACATGAACTTAAGGTGGAACATATCAGACTTTGGCGGGGTTAAAGATTTAAGGGTACCACCTCACAGGCTATGGAAACCAGACGTCCTCATGTACAACAGGTAAATAACCTTCCACATTAACACAAATCCTTAGAGTATATACATATAGAGGGAGAGCGCTGGTACTTGAAAAACGTAGATAAAAATGGTGGTGCCGGGGCCACCCTTAGAGTATATACACTCTAAGGCCAAGCCTTACCTCGATTCACTTGAAATAATTTAAATATCTCGTAATTAATTTGATATGTATTTTTAACTACTCCGAGCACGTTATATCTTACACAAAAGCCCAAATTACGTCTGCTATGACTTGTTTTACCAAATATTATAGGCTGAAATTATGCGTCATACGTACGATGGTCAGAATTACTGGTGGTAGTTCTCTCATCTCGAGGCCACCTAGTTATGCACCACTGCAATATTTATTTCTCCCGCCAAACAGCAGTTTAAGTGCACTGTGGTGTTCCGGTTTTAAGGACAGCCAGTTTTGTAGCCAGAGTAACTATTGGACATATTGAGATCTTATGTCTCAGGATAACGAGGGCAGTGAAATGCCAGGCATTGCTTTGTAATTTGTGGTGTTGTTTGGTTTTGCCACCGTCCATGAGCGGTTGTATCGCTGACCATCAGGTGAATGCCATGCTCGTCTCGCTATTCATTGCTATAAAAAATACTAAATGTTGTTGTTTTATTTTTGGTAAAGCGCCGACGAAGGCTTCGACAGCACGTACCCTACGAACGTGGTGGTTCGGAACAACGGCTCGTGTCTGTACGTGCCTCCTGGCATCTTCAAGAGTACATGCAAGATCGACATCACTTGGTTTCCCTTCGACGACCAGCGGTGCGAGATGAAATTTGGCAGTTGGACATACGACGGCTACCAAGTAATTCTACACATAGCAACAAAAATATTGAAATTATTTGAATTCTAAATACAATTTTAATATTACAATGGTTTACAGTTAGATTTACAACTGCAAGACGAAGCGGGAGGAGACATAAGCAGTTTTGTCACGAACGGCGAATGGGAATTAATTGGTTCGTTGAATTTCAACAAACAAAATATTTTTGAAAATATTATATGACTGTACTTTTTAATTTGACTCTGTTGTTTCGGTACAGGAGTCCCCGGGAAAAGAAATGAGATATACTACAACTGTTGTCCGGAGCCGTACATAGACATAACATTCGCAGTAGTGATCCGGCGGAAAACACTGTACTACTTCTTCAATCTCATCGTCCCCTGCGTGCTTATCGCCTCCATGGCACTGCTTGGGTTCACTCTACCACCTGACTCCGGAGAGAAACTTTCATTAGGTACTGTGGTTTTTACTGTTTGATTATTTTGTTCATGTTTGTGTGAAATTACTGTTTATTTCTCAGTGTTTTTTATTAATAATTTCAAACTGTTCCATGTTGGTACTCCAAAACTCAGATGGTAATAATAGGTCCCAAATTAGGTCATTTCTGGATTAATAAAGTTCGTAACCTTTAATTGTTACTTTATCAAATATTCATGATTAGGCTGAAAATTGATAAAGCCGAATTAGAAATCCAGTATTTACCTTAAAAATTGCTTCATAATATTGCATGAGTATTATTAAAGCATATTATGGTAAAAACAGGTGTTACGATTCTGCTATCGTTGACGGTATTCCTGAACATGGTGGCGGAGACGATGCCCGCCACGTCGGACGCCGTGCCGTTGCTGGGCACCTACTTCAACTGCATCATGTTCATGGTGGCCTCCTCCGTCGTCTCCACTATCCTTATCCTCAACTACCACCACCGCCACGCTGACACGCACGAAATGAGCGACTGGGTTTGTGTTATTGCTGATCTTTCTTTGCCAATAAGTTGAAATAAATGTTCGCGCTATTAGCACTTTTATAAATTTTATTTAACAAATATCAACCGCTACTAATTTGCTTCCGTTATGTATGTTATAACTTAAAGGATATTCTATATAAAAGCTATTATGGTTCTATAAATATTTGTTTTAATACGTTTTGTATACGGAAATGTGTGTTTGTCAGATTCGCTGCGTATTCCTGTACTGGCTGCCGTGGATCCTGCGCATGTCGCGGCCGGGCTCGGCGACCACGCCGCCGCCCGCGCGCGCTCCCCCTCCCCCGGACTTAGAGCTGCGCGAACGCTCCTCCAAGTCGCTACTGGCCAACGTGCTCGACATCGACGATGACTTCCGCCACGCTCACTCGCAGCAGCCCGCCTGCTGCCGATACTACAGGTCCCTCGACGATCTTCACGAACACTACTCGCCGTAAATAGCACGGTTACGATAATTAACCCCCGCCTAGATCGTTCCGCAGATTACCTGACCCTAGCTTTCACCGAACGACTGACATTAAATCATACGATCGACTATCACTCTTCTTTGTAATAGTTCTGTCTAACTCTAGGGTCTATCGTCTTGGGTCACTCTAACATCAAATCAGCATTATCTCCTGTAGTGCCCTTCGTTCCTCGGCTCTACCTGTAGATAGGATGCAACTCAGGCAGAGCCTACAGAGCTGCGTGTGTTACAGGGGGGGCGAGGAGAATGGAGCGGGCCTGGCAGCACACAGTTGCTTTGGTGTCGACTACGAGCTCTCTCTCATTCTCAAAGAGCTTCGAGTCATCACAGATCAGGTAGTTCTCAAAGATATTTTCCTGTTAGTATGAATTACTGTTTTTTTATGCATAAATCATAATACACCATGTTTGTATATTTCAGATGCGCAAAGAGGACGAAGAGGCGGACATTTCGCGCGACTGGAAGTTCGCCGCCATGGTCGTGGACAGACTGTGCCTTATTATCTTTACCCTGTTCACAATCATCGCCACGCTAGCCGTGCTGCTGTCCGCGCCACACATCATGGTGTCGTAGCGACCCGCCCGCTTGCGGCTGCGGATATGTAACGTTCTGTGATACCGCAAATACTTGTTAAGTTGTGATGTGCGAAGAGGCGCGGGCGCTGACGCCGCGGCGCCGGAGTTGCCGCCGCCTGCCTCCGCGCCCGTGCCCCCTGTAGAAATAAGTTACCGCAGACTGCCATCCCTGTTTGTTCAACCGATAACTGCCTGTTCGAATATGTCCTCTGACCTTTTAACATCTTCAGCGTAACGTACAATTATCTTCAGTCAACATCAAAATGGTCGTCATGCTTCCACACAGAATCCAAACAATCTCAGAGAACAACCTTCTCTTGCAAAAATAAGAGTGGATTCGAACCGACGTCCTGTTCCCGGAATACTGAACCCATATCTCAACAAGATGTACATTAATGTAAAGACGCAGGTGAACCGCTGGTCATGCTTTTAGAGGTCCATGCTAGAGTAGTTGACGTTTGTAATGGCTATCGGTCGGCCAAATTAGACCGAATGAAATTTTAGCACAAAGACGTCTTCCTTCATACCGATTAACGACCTGATTCGCATTTAAATTAAAACCTTTGTTAAAGTTTCTTGAATTCTTAAAATGTATGTAGAGTTTGGGCCAGTGAGTGAGGCCCTTCGTTTCCCTCTTGTTCGATTCTATGAATCGTGGTTATGGTCCCTGAGTTTATTTTCAGATGTATTTGTGTCATAGGTAGTATAGAACTTTACAAACAATGTTGATTCAATTGGTACAGGTTGTGATATGCCTCGTTGTGAACGGGTCGAAATTGTTATAATGGTAAAATATCCATGGCTATAGCTTAATAAAACGTTCGTTAAAAGTTGTAGTTAAACAAAATATTATTTTAATAAAGACATACCCAGGTCTTTCGGAACAACTTATACAATTAATTAACTAACGTAATATTAACATGTTTGTACTTCTTTCCGTACAGTTACAATAAATAAATACGGTGAAAAATAATATAAATATTTACGAAATTTTCTTCTTCTAAAAATTTTGCTGAAAATAAAAATCTTTTCGCCCCCTACATGTATATCTACTTATAAATATTTTATACCATAGCCATTTTCACATCATCAAAATTTTATATACTAATAATTGTAATATCGACGTCACAATGGTAAATGAAAAATGTTAACAGGTATATATTCCTAAAGTGACTGTATTCTCGAATAAAAGCGACAATTACGTATCCGGAACATATTATATACTACCGCTCGTCAACTACTATTAATATTAGTATAATTTTTATTGTTATCATGGGTTCGAAGGAAAGTTTATAAGGAACATACTCAATCTGGATTAATAATTTTAATTAGTTTGTATAAGTGTAGTGAATCTTCTAAAAGGAAAACGTCCTGAAGTCAGAACAAGTGCGCGGCTACACGGCGATAAGTGTACCCTCGCAAAGTTTCCTGCATATGTTTTCCTTTTCTAAGGTGCCAACAATAATCGTAGACGGTCCTTTGGAAGTTGCGGAGCGACTATGATTATGCAAAAGCATTTTTTACCATCTTTCTTGGTTGTTCAACCACTGGTTAGCGGTTGTGTGACGACCGAGACGGTGAGGCCGCACCCTCCACCCCGACTTCAAGGGGTACGACTGTTTTTCAACAATGTTTTGTGCGGTTACTTTCCGTCACAAACGGGACGAATGTACGCCCCCAAGATTTGTTCAATTGTTAGGGTTAAAACTCTGAATTGCACTTTGTTTATTAAATATAAACGAATGAAACAATATATGACGTTTTATTTTACCCCATATAAAGAGCTGAAGAGTTCAAGAGTGAAAATAAACTATAAAATTGTAATAAGAAACAAATGCGCCTGAAAAATGTGTATGCAATTTAATCTTTCAATATATTTGAAATACAGGTATTTTAAAATCGACGAAGGGCGGTTTCTAGTAAGAAAGGTCAAAAGCGAAAGCTGTGTATTTTTCTAAGAGCCTCCTTAAATTCAAAATATTTTACCCATATGTTTAAACAACTCGGTCTTCCGGGTAGTAGTACCACGGTAATAATATTACCGTGGTAGTACTATTGATTGGTAAAAACCATACCAATATTCTAAGGGTAGCTTTTAAGAAAATCCGAATGAATAAACATATATGCATACAAGAAAAATTTAGAAAAAAATTCAGTGCCCCTTTTCAATTTTATTAAACAAATATTTTCTGCGATGGGATAGCAATGTATAAGAATGCGTCGTTTATTTTACACCTACCTGATGGTTTACGTAAGCTGTAAGGATGGGAATAATCGATGATATCCCGTAGGATGGCTGCACATGCGCCGAACTCCAGAGATAACATACCTATACATATTTGCAGAATTACAGAACCAACATTGTGTACTGCTACAGTTTTGAGTGAATGCATGAATTTTGAAGAATATTTATAAATTTTTAAACACATTTTTAGTAAATATATATTAATACAGGATATAATATGCATAAATACAAACTAAGTATCTACTGTTTACATGTTAATAATCTTAAACACTGACCGCTGTAGTCCATTCATGGGTACTAATTTTAATACATTGGTTGGTACTAAAACTGAGATATACTTAGCAATTAGTCATTAAATTGCCTAATGTGATATTGAGTGATTTAGAGTAGGTATATACGCGAGAAAACTTTTCTAAAGATGAAAAGTTATAAAACGGACAAAAAACCTTAATAACTTTGGATACCAATAAAGCGCGTAATTACAAGGATTAATCTGCATGGGATTCCTCCGTGCCATCATAATTTATTCTGCATTTTATATACTATTTATCAAGAGCGGATCCATAAGCATCCTTCGCGAAGGCTTTGGGCGGGCGGAGTGTGCGCCGCGGGGTGACTGGGGATGACTCGCGGCGGCCCGGAGTACGGCAGTGTGCGCCGCCATGTCGGGCGCGACACGCGTGCTGCTCGCTGTCGGTTTGTTCGCAGTCTTCTATTCAGGTAGATATAAGTTAGAAACTATATTCTGACTGTAAAAGTGATATTACACTATATAAAATTTGTAAAAATGTGAAAACAACAAAATATTAACATAAACCCATGTTAATATTTTGTTGTTTTTTTTTTAAATTAGAATTGCCGGTTTTAATTATTTATGTGCTAATAATATGATAATACCATATGGAAGCAAAACTATATTATTATTATTTTACAATTCATGGGAAGATCCTTCAGCAAATTAAATATGAGCGAAATGCGTATATTGCCATTAGTGTCTTAACTTTATATTACTTCTTTACTATTTCCTAATTAACATAGTGTCTTCAAAGTATATAATAAAATGTTCAACAATATAAATAACAGTCCAGGCTGACAGCATATAATAAATACATAGAAGCGCTCACATCTCACGTTTAGCTCCTTTATTGATCTGCCGCCGCTGCAGCATCACGTAGACATAAATATAACTGGTGATAGCTGCGTCTACTTTAAATATCACAACTATATATGAAATTGAGCTTATATTATTCATTTTTGTAATCAATATCGTCTTCATCGTAGTATGCTTGTAATTTAATTTAATTTTAAACTTATATTCGACAACATAATGGACTTGAAAGGGAAATCAGAAAATAGTTTGGCCCATCTTGTTTGATATCGGATACTCCCTAAAATTTTACGTGTTAAGCGTTTTATTTAGACTGCAGTAACTACCTGTAGATGCAGCATAATAATCACAACTAAATAAATACTTAAGTTCACGTATAAACATACCTTATACCTACTCAATTTGCGCTTAAATTTATAATTAAAGAAGAAAACGTGTGTTTTAAAGTATTTAATGAATAAATCTAAGTATTATTTTATATTAAATAACGTATTTATAAATGTATCTACTATATTTATAGCATGGTGTTCCGAAGACGAGGAGCGTTTGGTCCGAGACCTCTTCCGTGGATACAACAAGCTCATCCGGCCCGTTCAAAACATGACTCAGAAGGTCGACGTTCGGTTTGGACTCGCATTTGTACAACTAATCAACGTTGTAAGTAGACTCTGATTTAAATAAACCAACAACTAAACTGTCCTGTATGCAACAGTGAGTTCGAATATGAGGAGTTACAGAGTCTACCTCTCTGTGTTAAATAGGCACATGCAATTTTTAATAAGTCACTATAGTGACAAATTTTTATTTTTTGACACCAATATATTTATTGGTAAATATTTTAAACAGACTAGGGATACATTGTATCTACCAAATAAATATTTACATTTACTTGCTACACCTGTAGCTAATTTTTTAAACACAGTCATAAGTAATATGACGAAGACCACAGGCACTACCACTTTTAGTAATGTTACTAAAATAAATGTGGTAAATAATAATTTAAACTTTTAACTTTGACAAAAGGAAGCGGTGAAAATTATATAGTATTATCTCATCAGAATATAAACCGCTTTTCTGGCAAAATTTTAGAGATTGAACTTTTTATTGACACATTTAACATTAGTATATTATGTTTCACAGAGACCTGGTTGAAGGCGCACCTTATGAATTTCAATGTGAATGGTTTCAGGGTCGCCAGCTCGTTTAACAGGATTTCGGCGGAAGGTGGAGGTTCCTTAATTCTAGTTCGTGATCATATCACATTTAGGGAAAGAAAGGATATCTCTTGCCTCTCGGTTGAACGAGTGTGTGAGGTCGCATGTGCGGAAACAAATTCCTATGTCATATTGTGTGTCTATAGACCTCCTTCATCAAATATTTCGCTATTTTTATCAACAATGGAGGATATTTTAAATAAAATTAAAAGTAATAAAAAGTTCTAGTCTGTGGGGACTTTAATATTAATTTACTAGTTGATTCGGTTGATAAGTGTAGGTTTGTGTCTTTATTCGGCTCATTTAATTTTACATGTTTGTTCTCGGAGCCTACTAGAATTACGTCTGAAACTTCGAGTTGTATTGACAATATCATAACAAACTTCGAAGTACTTGAAAAAGATATAAAGATAGGGGTTAGATCTGACCATAAATGCCAATTAGTGAAATTAGAACATGCTGTAGACAAAACCAGTAGATTAATAACTTTTAGGCCGTTATCTAAGAAAATCCTCGGTCAATTTAACAGTATGTACAATCAAAAATAGATACTTTTACACTTGATGGCAGTCCAAACGACATGTACTCATCATTATTTAAAATTATACGTAAAGAGTTTGACCAAGTATGTAAAATTAAAACTATTAAAATTAACTCTAAAATAAAATTTAGTGCTTGGGCCACTAAAGGCATTAGACGTAGTAGGGAAATTTTGTATGAGTTATATGACAAAAGGTCCTATACACCTGATGTCAACTTTAAAAAATATGTCGGATTATATTCAAAATTATTTAAAAAAGTATGTATGCAGGCTAAATCAAATTATATAAGTGAAAAGCTTAGATTGTCAGATAATAAAATAAAAACTACCTGGCAAATTATTAATACTGAAACTGGGAAAAATAAAAAAAATGACAACAAAATTGCTCTCCGCATAAATGACGACCTTATTTCAGATAAATCTACTATTGCCAATTATCTTGATAATTTTTTCACTAACATACCATTAGACTTAACTAAACATTTAGATTCATCAGTAGATTTAGCGGAATCTTTTTTAAAGGAAAATGTTAATGGGTCGTGAACAAAAGGTTTCTTTGGACGGGCTCACTTCGGTAGGATCAAAAGTTAAAATTGGGGTTCCGCAGGGCTCCATTCTGGGCCCCTTTTTATTCTTAGTCTACATAAATGATCTTCCTTGCATGGTTCAGAAGTGGTCAGACATAGTTTTATTCGCTGACGACACCTCTATAATATTTAAAGTTAATCGGAAAGACGATAATCTAGATACACCTAACAATATTCTTAATTTAATTTCGGATTGGTTTTCTGCTAATAATCTACTATTAAATGCTAGTAAGACTAAATGCGTCCGTTTTGCTTTACCGAACGTGGCAAGCGTAAACACGCGTATCGAATTAAATTCAGAAATTCTAAATTTAGCTAATTCCACAATTTTTTTAGGGATCACTCTAGATAAAAAATTACAATGGGGTCCACAAATTGAGAGATTATCAGCTAAACTTAGCAGCGCAGCGTTCGCGGTCCGAAAAATAAGACAACTAACTGACGTTGCAACGGCTAGATTGGTATATTTTGCTTATTTTCATAGTATAATGTCATACGGCATTATTTTATGGGGATCAGCGGCTGATATCGAATCGATATTCATCTTACAAAAAAGAGCAGTCCGTGCTATTTATAATCTAGGAAGCCGCGATTCTTTGCGATCTGTTTTTAAAGAAAGCAATATACTAACCGTGTCATCTGAATACATCTTTCAGAATATAATGCACGTTCGTAAAAATATTAATAAGTTTTATAAGGTCAGTGACACCCACACCATTAATACGCGGAATAAAAATAAACTAGCAATACCCTCGTTTAGACTAGAAAAGTCAAAAAAATCTTTCTTGGGTAGTTGTATTAAATTTTATAATAAACTTCCCAATAGGATAACGCAGCTACCGGACAAACTATTTAGGGTCCATATTAAAAACAAACTTATGACTAGGGGTTATTATAATATTAAGGAATATATTGAGGATAAAAAAGCCTGGGATTAGGTGTTCTCTTGCACATTGCGACCTCCTGGGGCCCTGAACTATTCGCTTATTACACCACCTAATTTAAATAATTAAAAATATCTAAAATTGTGAACTCAAAAATTAAGCTATATACAATCAAATAAATCAATTAAATTATATGACGACCGATCGAAAAAATCATATAAAAATAATAATTAATATGGCAAATCCTTGTAAGACAAGTCACAAATACTTATTTTAGTAAATTGACCAAAACCAAGCCCACTGAGTTTGACTCGCTGGATCTACTCAGAAATGGGTCGCGCCGCGTAGTATCCAGTGGTAAAGTAAAGCCCGCTGAGTTTGTTCGCCGGGTCTTCTCAGTCAGGGCCGCGTTGGATCCGGCAGTAAGCCTAAACATACGGGACGTATCGGAAATACTTATGGTCGTTGTCTTAAGTTGGACCCAAAACAAGCCCACTGAGTCTTAGTCGCTGGATATACTCAGGACTGGGTCGCGTCGCGTAGTTCCAGTGGTAGTGTAAGCCCACTGAGTTTGTTTCGCCGGGTCTTCTCAGGAAGGGCCGCGTTGGATCCGGTGGTAACTATAAACCGCTACGCACCGTTGTAATATTTATGGTCCACAAATAATATAATTTAATTTGACTAACGTAATAATGTATTTCTTTGACAAATAAATTACTATAAAGTAAAAACTAATACTTTAAATAAAATATGAATAAAACTAAATAAATTAAAAAAACTAATCATAAATTATAAATAAAAATAAAATTAATTTAAAAATAAATAAATTAATAAATAAATTGATAAAAGCAAGAAATTAAAATAAGTAATAATAAGCATAGGAAATATATTGTAAATAGAGATTAAGTTCTATGTGTATTGACTTGTCATAAGAGCTCCTTAATTGCCTACGTGATCAATAAATACATTTCATTTCAAATACATTTCATTTCATTTCATTACCACTAGTGGGGGTTGGCGGACTTTTTTTTATACAATAGGTCGGACCATCTAGGAAACAAGTCGCCTAATGTTAAATGATCACTGCCGCCCATGATCATTCACAATGCTTTGGTCATAGATATGTTGTCAACCCTTTAAATGAGGAGAGGAGCGGGAAGAAAAATGGGTGGGAAGAAGAAGAGGAATGGGGCAGCCTCACTCACCGAAACGCGACAGCAGAGTTTTCACGTCACGTCGATCTCCTGTGAGACAGTGGTACCGCGCCGGATGAGTCTACCCATTCATGCCATGGCTGACAAGAATGTGTCTCTTATCACTTTTATATCTTCACGCGCTATAGAATATTTTTTTAGAACTCTATCGTAATGCAATGCTGACATGTATTTGGGCTACTAAAGGCATTAGACATAGTAGGGAAATTTTGTATGAGTTATGACAAAAGGTAAGGTAAAGGTATAACATACACCTGATGTCAACTTTAAAAAATATGTCGGATTATATTCAAAATTATTTAAAAAAGTATGTATGCAGGCTAAATCTAATTATATAAGTGAAAAGCTTAGATTGTCAGATAATAAAATAAAAACAACCTGGCAAATTATTAATACTGAAACTGGGAAAAATAAAAAAAATGACAACGAAATTGCTCTCCGCATAAATGACGACCTTATTTCAGATAAATCTACTATTGCCAATTATCTTGATAATTTTTTCACTAACATACCATTAGATTTAACTAATCATTTAGATTCATCAGTAGATTTAGCGGAATCTTTTTTAAAGGAAAATGTTCCTGGAAATATGCCTAAGTTTGACTTTCAAAAGGTAACAAAAGTTGTCAAATAATAAAGGCTTTCAAGCAAATCAAAATAAAAACTACGGATTACGGATACTATTTTTAATTCCTGCCTAAGTGAAGGTATCTTTCCCGACTTAATTATATTTATAAAAAATTTGTAAAGTTGTGCTCATTTTCAAGTCAGGATGTTCGAACAATCCGTCGAATTATAGACCCATTTCTATACTACCGGCTCTTAGCAAAATCTTCGAAAAGCTTTTGCTTAGTCAAAGATGCCGGGACATCACTAATTACGTCGGTTTTAGAAGCCTGGGAGGCATCTCAAGATGCTCTGGGAGTTTTTTGTGATCTCTCCAAGGCTTTTGACTGTGTTGACCACCAAACACTTATTATGAAGCTAAGGTACTACGGAATCAGTGATACGTCACTTGATCTCGTAATGTCTTACTTGTCGGGTCGTGAACAAAAGGTTTTTTTGGAAGGGCTCACTTCGGTAGGATCAAAAGTTAAAATTGGGGTTCCGCAGGGTTTCATTCTGGGCCCCTTTTTATTCCTAGTCTACATAAATGATCTGCCTTGCATGGTTCAGAAGTGGTCAGACATAGTTTTATGCGCTGACGATACCTCTATTATATTTAAAGTTAGTCGGAAAGACGATAATCTAGATACACCTAACAATATTCTTAATTTAATTTCGGGTTGGTTTTCTGCTAATAATCTACTATTAAATGCTAGTAAGACTAAATGCGTCCGTTTTGCTTTACCGAACGTGGCAAGCGTAAACACGCGTATCGAATTAAATTCAGAAATTCTAAATTTAGCTAATTCCACAATTTTTTTAGGGATCACTCTAGATAAAAAATTACAATGGGGTCCACAAATTGAGAGATTATCAGCTAAACTTAGCAGCGCAGCGTTCGCGGTCCGAAAAATAAGAAAACTAACTGACATTGCAACGGCTAGATTGGTATATTTTGCTTATTTTCATAGAATAATGTCATACGGCATTATTTTATGGCGATCAGCGGCTGATATCGAGTCCATATTCATCTTACAAAAAAGATCAGTCCGCGCTATTTATAATCTAGGGAGCCGCGATTCTTTGCGATCTGTTTTAAGGAAAGCAATATACTAAGCGTGTCATCTGAATACATATTTCAGAATATAATATACGTTCGTAAAAATATTAACAAATTTATAAGGTCAGTGACACGTACACTATTAATACGCGGAATAAAAATAAACTAGCAATACCCTCGTTTAGACTAGAAAAGTCAAAAAAATCTTTCTTGGGTAGTTGTATTAAATTTTATAATAAACTTCCCAATTGGATAACACAACTACCGGACAAACTATTTAGGACACATATCAAAAACAAACTTATGACTAGGGGTTATTATAATATTAAGGAATATATTGAGGATAAAAAAGCCTGTGATTAGGTGTTCTCTTACACATTGCGACCTTCTGGGGCCCTGAACTATTCGCTTATTATACCACCTAATTTAAATAATTAAAAAAATCAAAAATTGTGAACTCAAAAATTAACCAATATACAATTAAATTAATCAATTAAATTATATGACGACCGATCGATAAAACAAATAAAAATAATAATAAATATGGCAATTCTTTGTAAGACAAGTCACAAATACTTATTTAGTAAATTGACCAAAACCAAGCCCACTGAGTTTGACTCGCTGGATCTACTCAGAAATGGGTCGCGCCGCGTAGTATCCAGTGGTAAAGTAAAGCCCGCTGAGTTTGTTCGCCGGGTCTTCTCAGTCAGGGCCGCGTTGGATCCGGCAGTAAGCCTAAACATACTGGACGTCTCGGAAATACTTATGGTCGTTGTCTTAAGTTGGACCCAAAACAAGCCCACTGAGTCTTATTCGCTGGATATACTCAGGACTGGGTCGCGTCGCGTAGTTCCTGTGGTAGTGTAAGCCCACTGAGTTTGTTTCGCCGGGTCTTCTCAGGAAGGGCCACGTTGGATCCGGTGGTAACTATAAACCGCTACGCACCGTTGTAATAATATTCATGGTCCACAAATAATTTAAATAATTTAATTTAATTTGACTACTGTAAATAATGTATTTCTTTGACAACTAAAATTACCATAAAGTAATAACTAATACTTTAAATAAAAAATTGAATAAAAACTATATAAATAAATAAAACTAATTATAAATAAAAATAAAATTAATTTAAAAATAAATAAATTGATAAAAGCAAGATTAAAATAAGTAATACTAAGTATAGAAAATATATTGTATATAGAGATTAAGTTCTATGTGTATTGACTCGTTATAAGAGCTCTTCAATTGCCTACGTGACCAATAAATACATTTTATTTCAAATACATTTCATTTCATATTAATTAATATACTGCTAATACTCAGCTGTTTTTCTTTCCAGCAATAAATAAAAGTTTTCAAAGAACGTTAAGTATGTCATTACAAACAAGAAATTTTGTTACAGAATGAAAAGAACCAAATTATGAAATCAAACGTGTGGCTTCGGTTGGTGTGGATGGACTACCAGTTAATGTGGGATGAAGCTGATTACGGTGGCATAGGAGTACTACGATTACCGCCCGATAAGGTTTGGAAACCTGATATCGTGTTATTTAACAAGTATGTAATTTTTCAATAATTTAAAGAGATATGCGAATAACAGAGAATATATTTGTATGTAAATATTCCTATTCCAGCGCCGATGGAAACTATGAGGTACGATACAAATCAAACGTCCTAATTTATCCAAATGGCGAAGTACTTTGGGTACCTCCTGCAATTTATCAGGTAGAAACTCAAATAAATAAAATTATTACAGTATCTTTCTTTCATCTTTCATCTTTGTATTTATCTAAACATCGGTTAACAAATTATTTTGCATTTTAGAGTTCGTGTACCATTGATGTAACGTACTTTCCGTTTGATCAACAAACATGCATCATGAAGTTTGGCTCATGGACTTTCAACGGTGATCAAGTTTCTTTGGCGCTGTATAACAATAAAAACTTTGTCGATCTCTCTGATTATTGGAAATCCGGAACTTGGGATATAATCGAAGTGCCAGCATATCTAAACATATATGAAGGAAACCACCCTACAGAAACGGACATCACTTTTTACATCATAATACGGCGGAAAACTTTGTTCTACACTGTAAATCTGATTTTGCCCACGGTTTTGATCTCATTTCTCTGTGTACTCGTATTTTATTTGCCTGCTGAAGCGGGTGAAAAGGTAAGAGTCAAGTTACACTTTGATACAAGAATATGCTTCTTATACCGCCTCAATATATTGACTATAATGCACATAATGTAATTGCAGTGTAGTCCAGCTTTTATTCAGTTATAACCATATTTCGTCAGTGAAACTCGATTCTCGACACAATGTGAAAGACCCTTTGACGAGTGACCAGTTTTCCGATGAGTACCCTAGGACTATGTTATCTCCGGCAATCAAAGTATCCCACCAAACAAATATGGTCAGGATTAGAGTCCATTAGATATCAGGAAATGGTACTTGATGAGGATTCAATTACGTTTATTGTTTCAGGTTACCTTGGGAATTAGCATTTTGCTTTCACTCGTTGTGTTCCTGCTATTGGTATCAAAAATTCTTCCACCAACTTCGCTTGTACTACCTCTTATAGCTAAATACTTACTTTT
Organism: Hyles vespertilio; assembly: GCA_009982885.2. Lineage (NCBI taxonomy): Eukaryota > Metazoa > Arthropoda > Insecta > Lepidoptera > Sphingidae > Hyles > Hyles vespertilio. The sequence goes on along the minus strand of CM042808.1, from coordinate 13,499,966 downwards.
TACATTTATAATGAACACCGTCAGTATTTTAGTTACAGTGATCATCATAAATTGGAATTTTAGAGGACCTAGAACACACAGGTATTTAAAAAATATTTTTACTAACTACTCATCGGATATCGTAAACTGCGATTTGAAACCTAGAGGAAATTATGAATGAAAAATCGAATGATTGAAAAACGACTTTATGTAACACCAACATGCAACGTCAATGATACTTAATATTGATTATAAACTTATTATTTTTCAGAATGCCTTTGTGGATTCGAAGTGTGTTCCTTCATTACTTACCCGCAGGGTTGTTAATGAGACGTCCTAGGAAAACTAGGCTTAGATGGATGATGGAGATGCCTGGTATGGGTGCCCCACCTCACGCGGCAGCGCCACACGATTTGCCCAAGCACATTAGGTAACATTTAAATGTCTAAGCATGTACAACAATATCAAAATTTTGTTGCGTAATGTGTTGTCAATATACTAACTTCATAGTACGATTGGTGCAAAACAAAGCAAAATGGAGGCAATGGAACTGTCGGACTTGCACCACCCCAACTGCAAGATCAACCGAGCTGCCGGCGGCGGCGACATGGGCGCTTTAGGCGGCCTCGGAGCACTCGGCGGACTCGGCCTGGGAGGAGAGAGGAGAGAATCAGAGAGCTCCGACTCGCTTTTACTATCTCCTGAGGCGGCCAAGGCGACAGAAGCTGTCGAGTTCATAGCGGAGCATTTAAGAAATGAAGATCTTTATATACAGGTACAAAAAAAAACACATAATAAAAGTTTTGTCCTGAATTTACATTACAATTGCCTTATTATTTTATGCAAATATAGTATTATTTTTATCTTCAACTTACAGCGTTGTTATGTTAATTTGAAATAAGATACGCTATATTTTGACATAATTACAGACTCGTGAGGACTGGAAATACGTCGCGATGGTGATCGACAGACTGCAACTGTACATCTTCTTCATAGTGACCACAGCCGGCACCGTCGGCATCCTCATGGATGCGCCGCACATTTTCGAATATGTCGATCAAGACCGCATTATTGAGATATATAGAGGAAAATAACATGTTTTCTTTATAATATGAACGTGTAAATGAATTTTGCCAAACGGCTTCCATTATTATATTTATCCATAACTAGACAAATAAATGGCGTAGACCTAAACAGTAGATTGTCTTACGGTTATACCACAATTCTTTTCGCATAAATAAGCGTCAAATTATTTTGCGATTTATCGATACGTGTAACAATAAATATAATAGTCTTTATAAGTATTGTATAGAATCTAATGGCTGTGTTTAAAATAAATACATAAGCACAATAGGTATGATGTAAGGTTGTAATTCTTAAAAATAAATAATTATCTAGAAAGGGTAAATATTTATACTTTTACTGGTAGGTACGTTTAAATATTGCTATGCCCCATCTATCTGAGCAGCAGGAATACTCAAAAATATCATTTTTTATGTTCGTTATTATTGTCAATAATGCTTTATGCTTTACAAAATACATATTATATGGTTTTCTCGAAAACGCTTCGTGTATTCTTGGCACGAGGTACGTATTACTCAATGAGACCTTCATTGACCTTCAAGCAGGGCTTGAAATACCGGTAAAAGTTTGGTATCGTTAATGGAGCTAGAAACAGGTATCGGTAAATTCATAAGTAACGATACCCAAATTAACGTTATTTAACGTTAAATATAAATACCGGTACTACCAAACTTACCGATACTTATAACGTTATGAGTGTATTTCGTTACCTTGGCTCAAACTTACCGATACTTTTAACGTTATGAGACTATTTCGTTACCATCGCTCCCGGCAACTCGCAATGTTTACCAACCAACCACATTCATAAGAAGAACGTGGCGGCAGTCAACATGCGTTTGTGGTATATCCCGTGGGACACTCAAGAGAACTTTGAGAAAAATCGACAACTTCGCATAAATTAACGCTACGAAATTACCGATATTTTTAACGTTATCGACGTAAAAAAATATTGATCATTGTTAACGTTATGGTATCATAACGATTGTGTTTCGTTACGATACTCAATTACCGCTACTAATTTTTAACGATACACAGGTATCTTTATGAAATTACCGGTAATTACCGATACTTTTAATGTGAATTGGTATCGTTTTCAAGCCCTGCCTTCAAGTGTGTTAATTTTTTAATGAACAAATGTTATGGTACGTAGTTATACTTATTTAACAGTAATAAATTTACAGTGAACTTAACAATGCATTTTATTTATTTTTGCCTTAAGTTAAATACTCACTACGTAAGTACGCAACATTGTTATAAGAATACCCCATAATGGTTTATGGGGCATTTGAGGTAACATTAATACAAAACGTAGGCACACAATAATATCATACCGACCCGTTTATCATCATTGCCTTTTACAAAGATGATCACATTTAAAAATAAATGTTAATATTACTTTTCTTTGCAGTAGAATTTTCCAAATCACACGGAATGTACTACTTCTGCGTGCATGTACAGGGTATATCAAGACTGCTACCGAAAACGAAGCCGGGTGGTAGTTTAAGCGACTTCAGACACAATGCAACAGAAAAAGATGCAAAAAAAAAGCGACAATATTTTATTTTTTATTTTTTTCTTATGGCCATATTTGGGTGGTAAATAGATTTTTTTCCTAAAATAATAGTGTATACCCTTTTATTTATTAATACTCTAAGGTATAAAATAGTTTAAATTATTATTTTAGAAAAAACTATGAATTTACCACCCAAAATGACAATATTTAAAAAATCATAAAAAATTATTGTCGTGTTTCTTTGCGAAATATTGAGTTGCATTGTGTTTGTAGTCACTAAAAGTACCACCCGGCTTCGTTTTCGGTAGCAGTCTTGAGATACCCGGTATAACGAACATGATCATAAACTAAATACATTCAAAAGTAGTTTTTTACGCGAAGTACAGCCACAGAACAACATCCAAATTCAAAGATTTTTTATTTGTTTTATTTTTTATTTACTTACATTATTTTACTTTGCTTATTATACTATTTTTATTATCTTTAAATACTCTTTTAACGTTAAAAATAATATATTTGTATTTAATCTTTGTATCGTAGAAAAATATTAATATAAATATTAATAAAATATTAAAAAATAAGTAACAAAAACATCTTATGTCAATGTCACCATATTATCATACAAAAATCTATAATTGACACTAATAAATTCATTAAAAAACAATAAAAACACAACTGTCATAAGCACTAAAGTCTTTTACAGACTAATCGTCATCGTCGTCATAGGCAGGTGATGTTGAGGAATATGTCGGAGAGGTGGGAGAGTAGGTAGTGGGTCCGGCTGAAGACGGAGAGTACGCCTGTGAGGTCGGCGAGTAGTTGGGCGATGTGGGGGTGTATGTTTGCGACGTCGGCGATGTGGGAGAGTATTTAGTTGACGGCGAATAGCCCGGCGATGATGGCGAGTAGTTGGGCGATGATGGTGAGTAGTTAGGGGACGAAGGAGAATAGTGGGTGCTATTCGGGTGCTGAGGCGATGAAGGAGAGTACGCCAAACTGGCTGGCGAATATTGAGGACTAGTGGGCGAATACTGCGGGCTTGGTGAATAGTTGGGACTTGCGCCCGCATGTGAAGGCGATGTGGGTGAATAATTCGGTGATGTTGGTGAATAATTCGGAGACGAAGGCGAGTAACTGCGTGATGTCGGGGAATACGTGGGCGAAGTAGGTGAATACGATGGACTCGTGGGAGAATAACCAGGCGACGCCGGCGTGTAGTTCGGTGAAGAAGGTGAATAGCTCATAGAAGCCGGACTGTATACGGGACTTGTTGGTGAATAGCTTGGTGATGAGGGTGAGTAACCGGGCGATGATGGAGAATATACCGGGCTTGTAGGAGAGTAGGACGGGCTAGTCGGCGAATACGACGGACTTGTCGGGGAATAACTTGGGGAGGTCGCCGAGTAACTCGGCGAAGTTGGCGAGTATGCAGGGCTGGTCGGTGAGTAGCTGGGTGATGTTGGCGAGTAGCTCGGTGACGTCGGCGAATACGACGGCGAAGTGGGCGAATAGCCGGGCGATGTCGGCGAGTAACTTGGAGATGTCGGCGAATAGATAGGAGACGTCGGGGAATAATTCGGTGACGTGGGAGAATACGACGGACTCGAAGGCGAATAGTGAGGCGAAGTTGGCGTTAGACTTGGTGTACCCATGATGTATGCAGGGCTTGTAGGTGAATAAGAAGGTGAAGCGCCTGCAGGAGAAGCGTAAGGAGATAGTGGAGGTCCAGGCGAGCCAGGCGATCCAGGTTGTGGTGACCAAGCACTGCTGTACGCCGGAGAAAGCCCTGAAGCATCGGAAGCTCCCGATGGCGAGAATGATGGCCCTGGTGTCATACTGCTTCCCCCTGAAAAATATAAGTATTAATAAAAATTATACGCTGGTTATGCGATCATATTATACCATATGTGTACATATAGGACGCGGTGCGGAAACTTCCTTAAATGAATTGCGCGTCACACTGCACACGGCAACAATTCACGAAGCTGGTTATAGTCTCATTCGAAAGGGCCTGTCCTACCATTTTTTAAAAAGGTTAGTACATTAACAATTATAATTGGACGAGGCTATGGGGTCACTCTATACTCCGACACAAAGTTTGAATGTTCGATCGTTGAACGTCCACGATTAGATAAGTGTTATTCACTTCTAAAATCAAACCTATTCTCTTTGATACTCATCATCAGTTACGACATACTATAGAGGATGCGAACATTTTCTTAAGTATTTAGGCATATTCGTACAGTTTTACGTACGTTGTTCGAACGTTCGTCGTCGTACCAGAGTATAGTGTAACTTCCTAGGAGTAGCGCACGTACGACGGTACTACCGCAGCGGCGTATTTTTCCAGTCTCAGTTCAATTATTACAACTCAGCGTACAATTAGAAAAACAATATTAATCGCTCGTTTGGATCCTGTTCCTGATCGTAAATCGATTGGTCAACAATTGGCAGTTTTATGCATACAGTTGGTGTGGGTATAAAAATTCAAACCAACAAGAACACTAGAGAACGTCAGAAAAATGCGAAAGAACATTATTAAACCAATTTAAGTATACTATGCTAAGTGAGACAAAAAAATCACGAAGGTTCCAAATTTCATCAACTTTTATGTGTTTGTTATACAAAACCTTTCTCAAATGTCAGGTCTCTTTAAAGGGTGATTAAGAGAGGCCGTGGTAATAAAACTATTATCTTAGAACTTCTTATTATTATATTCTAAGAAACCATTTAGAGAGGCCAGTTCACGCAGACTATAATATTTTTAAATAGGATATTTCAAATACTAGGAATGTAAAAATCTTCCATAAATTTTGGGCGATCTGAAGAATATGATTCGTGATGCTATCGCCATTATCAATACGAAAATGCTAGACAAAGTGGACAATAACTTCAGATTTCAAGACATAAGGAAGTAACCGCACCTTACCGTATATTATATTATTTTTAAGTCATTAAGATGACCATCATTTACATATTAAATAATGAGCTATCCTACCTTGAGCTGGAGACCACACACTGCTGCCATATCCAGGTGTATTTTGCGTCGACCAGGGCGTCATTAGTGGTGTCATAGAGGGTGTACCAACGCCGAAATACATTCCAACACCACCGGCACCGACACCTAGACCGCCCATTTCCATACCATTCTTACATTTCTCAGCATCCAGGAGCAAATCAAAACAACCTGGAAAAAAATATTTCACATAAATACCCGTTAACATATTACGTTAAATAATCAATAAATTATGCAATGATTACCTGTTCCCATCCTCGGCAACTGTCCCATGATAATATTCTCCGATACCCCTCTCATGGGGTCTACTTCAGCGTGGCTAGCGGCGTCCAATAATACATCGACAGTTTCTTCGAATGAGCATCTCATAAGAGCTCCAGTATCCTGCCTGTTAATACCGTGACGTGTAATAGCCATGAGATGACCTTTAGCCGTCATTACGTCACAAAGTAAGGCAAGGTGACGGTAGTTTACGTAAAGACCGTAGAACTGCAATACAGCGTTCATTTCCTTCTCCACCGACTTACGTACAGCCTCGATACCCAGCACTTGGAATATTTCACAAATGTCGTTACTGAATGTTCTAATTGGATCGACATCTCGTTCAGACAATACTTTCATAAGCGAAGTTCCGTCAGTTTCCAACAACCATTCAGCTATAGCCTTAAACTCTCCCTGCTCTGTAATTATGACACGCTTCTTTGCTTCAGTCTGTGGTAAATGCATGTATACTTTTGCAATCGTTTCAATTCCTTGTAATGTCATATCAGATAACATATTAGCTTCAATACATCTCAAAAACATATCATCCTCCATCTTATCAACAGTTTCTTCGTCACTAACCTGGAATTTATTTTCTTCGTTATTCATGATTCGTATACGCAGCACCAATTTCTCAGCATTGTCGTCATTGAATATACAATTCAAGTCATCTCCAAAACCGGCATTGATTTTTTCAGCGATCTGCTCCATGGTCAATTTTTTATCCGTCATCCTCTTACGATCCAGTTCAATACGTAGTAACCACGGCGATATCTTCGTGGGATCAAAGTCAGGCATCTCATAGTAGACGTTCACAAATTCCTGGTCCTCAGCAATTACCGTATTTTGTGGATCCGGGTCATAGTAAATCGCCGTGTTCGCTGTAACTGTACGCAACGTGGTATGCTCCAATCTGCAACGAACATTCTTAGCTTTCTCAGCGTCTCGAGCTGCACCACCAGTCAAAAAAACTGTTAGGGATGGCGCTTTTGGTTTCTTCGAAATATTGATAATTTCTTTTAGACGTGGTACACCAAGGGTTACGTTTTTCGACGACACACCAGCAAAGTGAAAAGTGTTCAGTGTCATCTGAGTAGCTGGTTCACCGAGTGACTGAGCGGCTAAAGCTCCTACCATCTCCCCAGGATTTACTTGTGCTTGTTGAAAACGAGCTTCTATTTCACCAATTATCCATTCAAAAGCTACATTCGATAATCTATACTCTTCGGAAACAAATTTTGTGCACAATGTTGATCTTACTAAACACTGGAACAGTAAAGTAGCATTTTCGTTGGCTTGTTTCGATAGACGATCTTCTCCAGCTACAATAATACATTTTTTCAAAAGATCTTTTACACCCTGGATTACTTTTATAGGACTTAAATCAGTTGGTATTCTTTTATTTATGTGGAACGTCTTTTGGGCATTCCAGATCATTCTTTTGAAATTGCAAGGAAGTACCACTTTAGATTCACCAGTCGGGAAAATTTGACGTAAGGTATCTCGGTCTTTGTTTAATTGCTCCCACTCACTCTCAAGATCACTAATCACATAGCCTGACTCCGTCAACTCTTTGATGATGTCTTCACTGAAAATTCTCTTTAAATATCTTTCATTTGATGGATCAAATTTGAATTTCTTTTCGAATGCTTTGTTTGATAATTTTATAGTAGGTAAGCTTTGGAATTCTACGGTTTCTCCAGCGAGACCGTCTTCACCATATCTCAATTGAATCAATTGACCCACTGAATTACGAACTGTCCCGTCGTAATGCACCATTACAGACTCCATAGCCTTTATCAAACGTCTTTGAATATAACCAGTCTCAGCAGTCTTGACAGCAGTATCGATAAGACCTTCACGACCACCCATAGCGTGGAAATAGAACTCCGAGGGTGTCAAACCGGCAAGATACGAATTTTCTACGAATCCTCTGGACTCGGGACCGTAGTCATCCTTAATGAAGTGTGGCAACGTCCTTTTACGGAAACCAAAAGGAATTCGTTTACCTTCAACGTTTTGTTGTCCCACACAAGCAATAACTTGTGAAATATTAATGTTGGAACCTTTTGAGCCTGCAACTACCATAGCCTTCAGGTTATTAAATTCAGTAAGAGATTTTTTAGCTGAGCCTCCGGTTTTGTCACGAGCGTCGTTGAGAATACGATTCACCGAATTCTCAAAAGTCTGTCTAAGCGTATTACCGGGTGTAGGGTCCAAATCCAAATTATGAGCCTTTTGAATTACTTCTATGACATCGTCTTTAGCTTTGACAATGGCACGCTGAATTTCTTGGTAGGTCTGCGGATCGGCAATAGTGTCACCAATACCAATCGAGTGACCCTCTAGTAATAACCAGTTATTAATCACAGTTTGAATATTACCATAAAAACGACCCGCAATTTCATGACCTAATTCCAACATGCAAATATGTAGCAAAGATCCCGCTGACGCACCAAGTGATTTCTTACACAAAATGCCCATAAGTAATTCTCCATGTTCTACTACAACTTTAGTATCTCCAGGTGAAATCCATTTGTATGGTCCATCATCCTCTTCATCTGGATGTGTGGAATGGGTACGTATCATGTTTACGGGCCCAGGAATGATTAAAGTGAATATTTGTTTACCAGTCCAAAGTGGTTGTGGTTTTAAAATACATGGTTGTGGAATTTTTCCATCCCATGTTGGTAAAAACATAAGGAGATTCATAACTTGTTCTTTGGTAAGGAATACATCTCTTTTAGTCATTTTTCTAACTGCTGTCAGCGTATCCTGTACAATACCCATAACAGGTTTATTGGCTTGTGGAGTGATAATCTGTCTGGGTGTTATGTGAATGTTTTCAACCTCAGCTCGCGTTTCCATGGATTGGGGAACATGTAAATTCATCTCATCACCATCAAAATCAGCATTGTATGGAGAGGTACAACTTAAATTCATACGAAATGTTGACCATGGTAGTACTTTCACCCTGTGCCCCATCATACTCATCTTGTGGAGTGTGGGCTGTCGATTAAACACAACCAAATCGTCATCTCGCAAATGACGTTCAACTTTGTAGCCATATTGTAAATGTAAATCAGACGGTTTAGGATGGAACCGCAAATCTATTCTTTCACCATTATCACGAACAATGTATTTAGCACCAGGATATTGTGCATTACCTCTTCTTACTAGCTCCTGCATTCTGTCAATATTAAAAGGAGTAACCAACTCAGGGAATGTTAAATTTTGTGCAATAGACCTTGGTACTCCTACTTGATCAATACGTAAATTAGGGTCTGGAGTAATGACAGTACGCGCGGAGAAATCAACTCGTTTGCCCATGAGGTTTCCTCTAATTCTGCCTTCCTTGCCTTTGAGACGTGCTTTAATAGCTTTTAATGGTTTACCACTCTTCTGCATAGCTCTGTAACATAACATAAAATCATATGAAACTGGGTCGACTTAAAAAAGCGAAATTAATTAAAGAAAATGTAGACATACTTAGGCATGCCAGGCATATCGTTGTCCACGAATGTAGCAACATGAAATTGTAGCATTCTAGTATTTTCTCCGAGGACATGAGCAGCTGCACCAGATTGTTCATTCCTCATCAGTTCGTTGTTAGCTTTAATGATGTCCGCTAATTTGTGTGTCAAATCATCTTGATTTTTTGCTGAACCAAACATAACTACTGCTGGTCTGACTGAGAGTGGTGGGACGGGCAATACTGTTATTATCATCCAGTCAGGTCTGGCAAATTTGGGGTCCATGCCCAATATAAATGATTCCTCATCTGCAAAAAAATAATCATGAGTATTCTATATCAGCCCATATACGTCCCACTGCAGGGCACGGGCCTTTTCTACAATAGACAGTACGATTGAGAGTGGTTAAGCCATATAGTCCACCACGCTGGCCTAGTGCGGGTTGACGGAGTTACATACCATCGTAAATATAAATCACTATGGCATGCAGGTTTCTTCACGATGTTTTCCTTCACCGTTTTAGTGCGTGGTGATTGACTATCAATACACACATGACTCCGAAAAGTCAGAGGTATGCCCTGGGATTCGAACCCGCGACCATCGTGAACATTGCATCATGAGTATTGCTCACACAAAACTACTAATGCAAAAATAAAAGAATCAATTTGAAAATATTTTATATTTATTACTAAACCCGTAATGTGTTTAAGAATTTCCCAAACTCGTTCGGCAGTGATGATAATTTTCTTTTCTTGTGTATCCTCATTGACATGTTTCCATTCTGCTGTAAGATCTAGTCCCTGTCGTTTAATAGACGGCTGGTAATGACCACAACCACCGTGGCCAGAACCTTTCTTGGCTTCTTCGCCTTCTTTTCCAATGTCCATATCTTCACCACCCTCGCAAATATTTTTGCCTTTACACAAGTCATACACGTATGTCAGTCTTTTACGGGGTTGACCTTTTGACTTCATTACAACTTCTTTGATTTTTGGGTTTGTCTAAAATTAAAAATATAAATTATAGCCCAAGTATTACTTCAACTCACAAAAAACCCATTGGTACCACGAACATAAGATGATGATTGAAATCTTCATAATTAAATATTTATTTATTATTTGGCAATCATGTGTGATTCTAGACTTGGTGATGTGATGGAAGGTTTTGTTAATGTGCCAGTCTTAGGTAACAGTTCCCATCTTCCAAACAACTGATAGGGATCTATTAAAATTATATCATTGTTGTAACATCGTATCATGCAGAAAATACTAACTAGTCTACACATTATTTCCAAAACAAGCATAGGTATAGGTATATAGGTAAATATAGGTAAAATAAAGAATACAACAAAAGATATGTAAAGAGGAAAATGTCCGAGACTTATTAAGTAAAGAATCAGTGACTTTTTGGACTGTAAAATAAAATGGAAGTTAAATATCCACTTTGGAAAATACGTTACATAATGTGTGGGTTTTAATAACTATCCAATGCACAATGCTCTTTCATATCCAGCCAGGATACCCATATTAAACTTATCTTTAAGCAAATTCATGTGAAGTAAAAACGGAGGAAGATGCAACAAAGACATGTGTGAGGTAAATTATTTAATTTAAGCTTTTTGTTCCTTTTTTTCTATTCTTTGTTCATCACTTATGATCTATTTTGTAACATAATTTATTTTTTTGTTTTTCGCAGCCCGGCAGATCAATTAATCAGTTCAAGCAAATACCGGGTATCTCAAGACTGCTACCGAAAACGAAGCCGGGTGGTAGTTTTAGTGACTACAAACACAATGCAACCAAAAATTTCGAAAAGAAACGCAACAATTATTTTTTATGATTTTTTAAATATCTTCATTTTTGGGTGGTAAATCCATAGTTTTTGCTAAAATAATAATTTAAACACTTTTATACCTTAGATTATTTATAAATAAAAGGGTATACACAATTATTTTAGGAAAAAATGTATTTACCACCCAAATATGGAAATGGGAAAAAAAATTTTAAAAAAAATTGTCGCTTTTTTTTGCACCTTTTTCTGTTGCATTGTGTCTGAAGTCGCTTAAACTACCACCCGGCTTCGTTTTCGGTAGCAGTCTTGATATACCCTGTATAATATCCGTACCTCCCCTTACTCCGATAACATTCGGGACACAACAACCTCAGCCTACCTACCCCTTCGTGGATATTGGTGTATCTATATAATACTTTAAAGTGATTTTAGTTCAGTAATATTATTAATAAAAACTTTTAATAGACGATAATAATGTTTCTTAATTCTGCTACCATACAAGAGTTAAAGTCGCGGATGGTAAATGTAGTGTAATTTAGATAGAATATCCGCCAAAATGAGGTGGTTGACTGTGATGGTGATTATGACTATAAACTTTAAGTCATATGTTGGCGTGTGATAAAATTTTGATCTACAAATAAATTTAAACAATCTTTTTGCCGTATTGTTTTGAGACAATGTTTTTGTAATATCCCATGTGATACAATTTTAAGAGAGAAAAACTATTCTTATTTATTTTTCAGTAATGTACCTTGGTGCCAGAAGATCGTAAAAGGTCTATATTACAAGTTCCTACCCACTTTGTTACCAAGCGCCAAGGTTTAAATTGACGTTTTGGTATTTGTTTAACAACGAAATAATAGGGAAATAAAGCTATCATTTTTTTAGTAGCGGTTTTATATAATGATTCGAAACACCTACTAGTAAATAGGTGATATGTCACATTTCGGGTTCAACCTATGTACGTACGTACGTACAGCGTATGCACATATAAATGCACTGTATTTATTGGTTTAATTTTTGTTTAACTTGTTGGTTGCTTTATTCCTAGGCCTCGAGTAACTCGAAATTACTTTAATTATTACTAAGTACAAAGTATAATTAATCCTGAATCCGATTTTCCTGGACTAATTAAGTTATCTGCTTCCATTGTTCCGTTCTATTCCTCTGCGTAATGACTACTACCATTTTCAACACATATTCATATCTAGTTATTGAGAAATAAACAAGGCTATGAACGACTTTCGAAATTTCCTGTCATCGCGCTTTTACAATGGTATAACAAGTTAAAACCTTTAAAAATAAAATTGGATTTGCCCTAATCCATAACACTAGACACGTCCCTGGTATGTATGTGAATAGAAAGTAAAAACATAAAATTAGTGAAATTGCACAATGTTACGCAATTGAAACCATTAGCCATCCCTTTCTTTAACTTCTTCCATAGTATGTCAAATTAAATAAATGTTGTGGCATCCCTTATAAAATCGTCTCATATGAGATTAACTACAGTTATTCAGCTCAATGAATAGGATACTCCAGTTTTGTAATGGAATTCGTACTCATATGTTCAGTTTTAACTTTTAAGCGTCTATTTCACTTTAGTGGTAAATGGACATAAAACGAGGTCATTGTATTTTATCATTGACACGCTGGCGGTAGTGTTTAACACTGTTCCGCCACGTCCAACGCAGTGGACTGTCCTCTACTCCATATCAACAAGTGACGACTATTACAGTAATACAATGAATGTAATAGCTTCTCCGTCATGGGTAGATCGTTTCAGAAAAATATTAGAACGTTCTGACAGCTTAAGGTGCAAAATCAAATGATACAAGCAGAGCTGTCTGTGTGTTATCGTAATCATCCAGTATCACGCAAATGACGTTCAAGAACTGTAGTTATTCTCTAATGCACGTTTATAAACATGAATCCTAAATGACTCTAAAAATAGGTAACAAATCAAAACACCACTTTTCAGCTCCACATGAGGAAAAACTTAATTTATTGTAGTAAACACTTACTGGACTGACAAGCAGCTTTGAACAATAAAAACAGACGCATCTTAGTACTTTTATTGTCTTTGTGATGAATCCAATGTGAAACACTGGTTTAGCTAAATCAATGTGCCCAAAGTGTCCAGGGCATTCGGTCATGTTACCCGCACATGTCTGGCATCTGGATGTTCTGTCTATTACCCCTTGTCGAGGATCCATAAGACCTCCCAGTTTTGGTCTTCCACCCTCCATAGTTTCGGGGAAGCGAATGCCACCCTCGGTGACTGACATGCGTCGCTGTAAATAAAATCGTGACTGCATGTCCACATCAAACTTCCTGGGGGATAACCCAGTAACACATGTACAAAATGTACGCTAAAACGTAAGCTTGTATATGTTCATATCCAATAACGTCAACTGTTGTTATCGATCAAGATAAACATATCACTTTACCTACCTACGTGATTGGATATGACTAAGTAGAAAACAACAGAATATTACAACATGATATTGTAACACTCCTTCCGTTTTATATATTGTATCAATTTATAATTTCTGCAATAGAACATAAGTAAATATTTATTATAAACACAACTCACGATCTCATCTGGAGATAATATACCAAACTGTACTCTTTTCACTTGGCGCAAAGGCGCCTTCGAATCATTTGCCGTCGCCATCTAGACGGCAAGTAATCTTTATCTTTATGGGCCTCGCAGGCCAAAGCATACCATTTTATATTAATAATCAGTAATCACAGACGATAGTCGATTGTTAGTGATGATCTTTATGGAATATATCGATATATCGATTAAATCTATGGGTGACACTACAGACGACTAAAAAGGTGACAAATGCTTTGTTACCGTGTTATAAAATAAATATATTCGATTCATTTTTTCTGTGATCAGCTGCTCAGCTTTGAGCTCCCTCTAAACCGTCGGACGAACCGCACTGCGGCTCGTCAAAGAAACGTCAAAGGTGACGCGAAACCAAGAAGCTTATACCCAAATGGAGATTGCATTCCGTATATAAAAGTGAAGCACAGACCTCGAATGACGTTGCGACTGATTGCTATCCTTTTCTTTCGAGTGACAATGAATGAACAAAAAGTCATTTTCATTCATTGTCACTCGAAAGAAAAGGATAGCAATCAGTCGCAACGTCATTCGAGGTCAAATTTTTGTGCTTCACTTTTATATACGGAATGCAATCTCCATTTGGGTATAAGCTTCTTGCGCGAAACCGTCGCGAGCCGCAATGCGGTTCTTTGTTTACATTATAACCCTATTTCACTAAAATGAACCCTATTTCAATGACAGTAGGTTGCTTTTTGCTTGAAACCGCGCTGGCGCTTCCGACAGACTACGGTCATGACAGTGATTTGACAGAAAACAAACGACAGTCCCAGTAGTGCGATTCACGTAATTTAATAAGTTCAGCTGCAGTGCAGTTGCGGTTAAGTTTCGATCAAAACAGCCCTTTTCGTATTCTCGTAATTTTGACAACCGCTGTCAAATACGCTCGCGTGAAGTTCGCGTCACGCAAACGTTTTAGCGTATTCTACTGCTGCGCGTATATGTCAATCTCAAACAAATTTTATACATCTGACGTACAGTTGACGCGCAGCTCACGCGCAGTTCACGCGCAGCTAAACACTTACAAGAATACCATTTTGTACCAAAGCACAGACCAATTAGAAACAGACGTATAACTGGCCTATATAATCTTTAGCCATAGCCGCTCATTCTTTCGATCACGAATGTCGGATGACAGATTATCAAGATTATTCTTTTTTAATATGATAAGTAAAACAGGCAAAGGTAGATTGTATTCAGCCTTGTTGCGAGGGCTGCGCGCGGCTGTACAGGATATTTATTTCATCGTTTTTATTATTTTGCTAAGTCTCTATAGATCACATTAAGTGATCCAAAGAAACTTAGCAAAATAATAAAGTAAATGTTACTTTTTATATGAATGATGAATATATTATAAATAAAACA
The DNA here is from genome assembly GCA_009982885.2 of Hyles vespertilio. Lineage (NCBI taxonomy): Eukaryota > Metazoa > Arthropoda > Insecta > Lepidoptera > Sphingidae > Hyles > Hyles vespertilio. The sequence goes on along the minus strand of CM042808.1, from coordinate 13,484,850 downwards.
CTCAAAATTATTTATTGAACGATTTATTTCTTAATTTCTTTTTGTATTTTTCTAATGCTTTTTGCTGCATTTTAGGTAAAGTTGTCCTTTTCATTAATCTCGAAATGTCGGTACCCTTTAAAATTCTGTTAATTGTGTTGCACCAATTCATCATAGTAAATTTCTCAACAATATTTATAAAACTACTGAGAATATACTGTTTGTGGTCGTCACAGCTTAAGAAGTCAAACGAATATTTGGAGAAAATATATTTTTTTATATTATTAGAGATTTCATTGTTGTGAGCATTATTCTCCAAATATTCGTTTGTTGCTGTGACGACACTGTTAAATAACATCACTGCTCCTTCGGATGGGTACTTAAGCCTTTTTTTGTTAATAATTTCAAATTCTCTTATACTGATCCAGTCGTGAATGCCAAGACTTACATCACTTGTTAAATTGTCTTGGCATTCACGACAACTTATGTTAGTAATTATTTTCTTTACTACCCATCCAGCAGTATAGGCCCGTGAGTATTCATGCGTTCTCGACGGGCCTGCTCCAGTATATTCCCAATATCACATGTTTTCTTTGGATGATTCGACTGTCCAGCTATTTCATTTTCAAATAATTTATTTAAAATTATAGCTGGGTCTGTCGAATCATCCTCACAATTGAAACTACTATTGTGAAATTTTATTAATCTTGTAACTAGTAATGATTTGAAGGTGCAACTGAAGGTGTGGCAGTTAGGGTCATTGTTTCGATAATTATAGGCCCTAACTTGTCCGAAGAAATTTTCTATCGGGTCAGAATTAAAATATCTGGGCCTCATTATAATAATTTCATTAGATTTTAAATACTGCCACACCCTCATAAAACTTCTTAACGTAGTAATAAAATTTTTTATAGAGGGTACTGACTTTTCTCTCCCATTTTTGTCCAAAAATTTTAATTTTTTTAACGTTTTTATTGCCTCTGGCCAAAATGAGTGATGCTCAGAATTTTCGGTCACTGCCTTTTTGAGTTGTCTTCCACGGCTTCTTTTGCTGTCTGTTGTCGAACCATTAACACTGTCGAACAATTTGTCGAAAAAGGCCACTACCGCAGCAGTATTTTTTAACGTCGAGCTGACTGGCCTTCCATCAATATATGTTGCTGGAATGAGAAATATCAATGATTACAAAAATATATACTTTGATTTTGACCTTTTAATTAATAGGGTAGTTGATTTTATTTTATTCTATTAAAAAGTTACAATATGCAAAATCTAAACACTAAAACTGAAGTGCGTGGTGGCCTTTTGGTAAACGGACTAGACGCGGCTGCCAACATGTTCACGGTGGTCGCGGGTTCGAATCCCAAGGCACACCTCTGACTTTTCGGAGTCATGTGTGTATTGATAGTCAATCACCACGCACTAAAACGGTGAAGGAAAATATCGTGAGGAAACCTGCATACCATAGCGATTTATATAAATTTCTATGGTATGTAAGTCTGCCAACCCGCACTAGGCCAGCGTGGTGGACTATATGGCCTAACCACTCTCAATCGTACTTACGATTGTAGAGTAGGCCCGTGCCCTTCAGTGGGACGTATATGGGCTGATACAGATACAGATAGAAACACTAGAAATCGTAAAAAGAGAATGAATGTCTCTACTACACTATTCAAATTTTATCAATATCCAACATAATCTGTTTCATTTCCTACTACATATTTTCATACCCATTCTCTACGACACAAAACAAAAGGTTAAGGCGATCTACAACTAGTTCATGAACCAAACCAAGTCAGTCAGCATGCATTAACTTTACATTAACTATCATATAACAGAACAGAATGATTGTATGAGTTTTCAATACTTACAAAAATTTGCTGTGTAAAGTAGAGCAGCAGACATTGTTCTGCTGAAAACCCTGACACAATTTTTGACCTGAAAATAAGTTAAGAAATTAATTGATAATAATGACCTGCAGATCAAAATAAGTTAATTTACTTTGGTGACATTTAAATTTTAAAGGAAACAAAAATGCTTTAATGAACATTCAATTATCAATTACCTTCATCTTCTTTATTTTATCAGGTATGACACATTGGTCATTCAATTTGTGTAGCAACCGCATTTCCGTATGCAGGCAATCGGTATTGTACACGTCGAGTATATCTTGCCAGCAAGATAATTGTCCATCTAACACGATGTTTTTAGTGATAAAATTATTCCTGAGACCCTTAAGTAAATGTGGGGGATCGAAAATTATATTTAAATTTGCACCACCTATATTAATGGTACCATCTGCAAAAAAAGGAACATCTTTTAATTACAATTATCATCAAAACATAAAAACAGTAGAAAAAAAGTACTATATTTGAGTAACCAACCTGGGTTTTGGTTTTGCAAAATATGGTACTGTGTTGTCTCTACTTCCATTTTTTTCAAAGCCGACTGGAATGAGGTGCCTTGGTCACATATCAATGCTATTGGATTAAGGCCCAGATTTATTATTGAGTTTGTAAGTTGTCCTAATATAGTCTTTATTTCTTGCGAAGACGTAGCCCCTTGGCAGAAATAAAAACATATTGGCTGCTGCCACTTATGTACTGCTCCTCTTAACATGAACACAAGGGCATGGTCCGCATATTCACATTTTTTTTCTAAAACTTCTACAAATCCTGAAATACAGTCTTTGTATCTGTCATAGATTAATGCTGTATCTAATGACATTTCGTCGAAAATAATAGAGCACATTTTTTTCTTTGAATCCCAACTGCTGACCTGAAAAAAAAAATACAAGTTTATTCACTAAATATATGGCAATAGGTAAATATATACTTATAATATATGCAGCATATATACTAAAAAACAATGATTTTCTGATGTTGAAAACAGTCAAGTTATATTAAGTTTAGCTAATTTATTAAAATAGTAAATAAATACAATGACAATCTAGATTGCCATATTAATAGGCTAGATCAATAGGATGGTACCTCTATCTCCAAGAAAAGTCAAAGTTTTGACTGCAAATGAGAAAAAATAACACATAATAAATTAGCAAAACCTACCTCCTTCTTTAATAAGTTAAATAATTGAGGATTAATTCCAGGCCTCAAAACTAACTTTGCAATCATTGCATTTAAAGTTGATTTGGTTGGCAAAATGAAAATTCTGCGCAGGAACTTGTAACACTTTGGGCTTTGTTTCATTATTGACAAAGCAATAATTTTTTCCTCTGTAGTGAACCGCCTTGCATTTTTATTTTTGTGCAGAGCTTGACTTGCATACTCAATATTTTTTTTGCATATGGATTTATAGATTTTGTAAGCCGTTCGAAAGCTGTTTTTTTACACCATTTTAATGCCTTTTGTGCACGTTTTCGAAAGCTTAATTGTTTCTTAGCCTTTCTGTACTCTATGTGAATTTTCTTACAGAGTGGGTTTAATTCTTTACATTTTAGTCTGGAAATTCGTGTTTTCAAAGTTGGCTCTGTATGTTCTGTAATGAAAAAAAGAGTCATCATAGTTTTATAGACAGAAAATCAATTAAAAAGACTGAATATATTTTTATGAGTCAATATAAATAAATAAATACACCCAACAGTCACATACATAGTCCTGATCCCACATTAAGATCAATTAGGTCTTGTTTCGTGAGTATCAGGAACTACGAGAGACTTTTCAGTCTCACAAACACCCAGACCTGAGATAAATACTTGTGGGCCTCATAAACATTTGTCTTGGTGCGGGGATCGAACCCGCGGCCTCTCGTTTCACAGGCGGCGTCTAACCAACTGCGCCAAGGAGGCTATCAATATGATTGAATATATTAATTAATGTGTTATGTTGGGTTTTATAAATTTAAAACAGTATAAATTATCAATTAAAACTATATACAATTATATCCCACATCATAATGGTCAATAAAAATATATAATTTTATACTCATATGCCAAAAGAATTTAACATAAAAATATTTTTGGTCTATAAATGTTGTTGAATATTCCCTATTGTTAACCAAACAAAGCCTTACGTTCTAAAAACAATATAAGGGTTATTACCAGAGAAGTGGGCTGTTTGGGTTACATCTGATTGACCAGAACAACTAGGCAATATCCCAGCACCGATTTCCAGTACTGCTTCTTTGAATGTTCCAGAACCTTGAAAAAAAAATGTTTTATCAAACAAATGTCCACTTTTATTATCAAACTAAGCAATAATAATAAAAGGGATTTATATTTCACATATGTATTTAACTTACCAGTGTTAGTAGCAAACTTGGCATATGAGTGTTCATAGTGACATTTTCGTGTAAAATTGGAGTCTGTGAGAATGTTCTTTTCTGTAAATAAAATAGCACATAACTCATAAATGCTTAATAAAAGATCAATTTTGAATTTAGGTAATCACATGTAACTAGTAATTATTATTGTACTTTAAAAATATGATGGGGGTTATCCTCATTGTGACATATGATTATTCTGACTAACTGGATGGCCTTATGAATGATATGAATATAACAAAGGGTATTTATAAAATGATTCTGGCTTTAGAATTTTAGGTAAAACATCTATTTAGAAGGATCAAACAAGTTCATAGAATTTCTTTAAAAAAAAAAAGGGGGCCTTGATACCCTAAGTTTGTTTTTATTTATACTTCAATTTGATGTGCAAATCAGTCTCACTGGCAATTTGTTCAGATTTTATGTATTAATTGTTTTAATATAAGTAATTGTACAATTATCGCACACATCATAAAGATCTTATATTTTTTTGCTCATATGTAATTTAAACATATTTTATATGTATATTCTAAATTGTTTATCAAGCAAAACCTAATGTTCCAAATTAAATATCAAGGCAATATTGGTTCTTTTGAACATGTAACAACATTAGAACTACTTATATAACAAAAAATTCCACTTTTATGATCAGACTAGGAGGAAATAACTAGAAAGGGATTAAATTCTATCAATTTACAACTTATTTCCACATAAAACTTACCAGTGTGAGAAGCGAATTTGGCATATGTGTGATCAGAACAATGTTTTTGAGGATAATTGTGTTCTTCAAGAATTTTCTTGCCTGTAAAATAAATTAACATGTAACTCAGTGTTTTCATAACACGAATGGTATTTTTAAATAGACTCTAGCTTTAGAATTTCATGTAAATGGTCTCTTCGAACAATCAAGTAAGTTCATAGCATTTATTATAAAAATAAGGGCCTGTGATAGACCACTACAAGTTTGTTTTATTTACATTCTATCATTAACTTAGTATGCAAAATTGCAAATCAATCTTACCAGTTATTTGCACAGATGGTATCCCGCTTGAAGTCTCATCATATGTAAATAAAGACGGATATGCTTGGCTTATAAGACGTGATTTTGAAGTAAGAAACCTCGTCTCAAAGTGTATCTTACACACTCCACTGACACCAGGAATTAAACTTGAAATATCACAAACACTCTCAAGACATTGCAACCACACATTGAGTTTATTCTCATTTCTCGGAATCTTAAATAATTTAGCGTCCTGTCGCGAATTTTGGCAATTGCCAACACAACACGTATTCATTTTCCTCAAAGCAAAACCACTGTTCACCACGAGAAAAACTGTGCTTTTATTACAAAATACCACGGAGAGGATAAGTTCACTCAATCGACGCAGTACCTACTTGTAATGGCGGCCAAAATGGCGGCCCGCGGCGCAGACGCCGGTTTTCAGAGCAGTAGGCAACCGAGGGGAAAGCAGGGGTTGCGCGAGGGGTGCAAGCTGGATGCAACTGTCAACTTTGTTTTGCAATCAAATTGCGCCACAGATTATACCATGGAAAAATGTTCAATGCGGAGTTGTACAGGCATGCGAATACGGAACATTTGTGTCATACTGGTGCTGTTTAGTTTTTGATAAAGTTTACTAAAATGAACACCAAGCACTTAAAACCAAAAATTGTTTATGAGATAAACCGATACACCAAAAAGGTAAAATGATTTGTAAAAGTAAAATTATATTCATAAAGCTCATTTATACATCTGATAAAAATTACATGAAAGGTAAGAAATCGCTACTTTCTATCGTATATTATTATCGTATCGTATATAGGTCTACCAGAATCTCATGGCATAAAATTAAAAACAAACATATAGATTTTTATGTGGCAATACCATCGGTCAACAGCTGATTCAAAACTTGAGTTATGTCATTCGATGTGAATATTTTACGATTTCTATAATTCCTTAGCGAAAATATACAAATTAGTTCTACGATCACAAGTGTGACACATTGTTTACAAGTTTTATCGCCAGATCCGTAAATGATTTGGTCAAATTCAAACAAAATCGCCGATTTTTAAATCGACGTTGTTTTAACAAACAAGTTGGAGTGAATAATTTTGATACTTCATGTTTTTTTGGTTAGTGTTAGATATGTATATGTGTTTTATCGTATATACTTTGATATCATTTTTTGAAACTAAACAATAATGCATTAAATACCTATTTACAGGAGTTTCCAGAGATTTTGGATAAGGATCCATCAAACAATTATATATTTTGCACTTCTAGTGAACAGATGTAATCCCAGAAGAGATCTTTATTAAAAATAATTATCACCAACATCTTCGTCTAATGACCTACTGCCAGGATCTTTATAAATAAGCCCTGATTAATTCGTTCATGATAAACATTAAAGAGACTGCAAATAAAATACTTAGATATGTTGTTTCACTCTTACATATCATTCTAATAACATATAATTGCAAATAAGACATTTAACTAATAAAAGTATTTCGTTAATATGAATTAATGATAAGTTGTATAGAAAGTATCAAAATATTTCGATCCAATTACCCTGGTATTGCTATGCACAATTTTCAATTACCCCAATTGCCATGAGATTCTGGTAGACCTATAACATGCACTGCAGGGTAGTGATGTGCCAACTCGGGATAAACCCGACTCGAGTTTACTCGAGTTGAAATTCAGGTAACTCGAATTGAACTCGAGTTACACAACTCGAGTTGGAAGGAAGAAACCGAGTGTTGAACTTGATATGTAAGATTGAAGTAAGGTAGTTTTTATAGTTTTTACGGGTATCAGACTGTACTGTTATGTGTGTCTCATACGTAAAAGGCCGCCATGAATCAGTTACTTTATAATTCAAAGCAATTTTGATAAAACTTCGTATATAGGGAGCTGATACCCTGATATATCGTATGGGATACTACTTATACCGAAAAATGTAATGTTCCCATGGTAAAAGCAAGGAATTCTGAATTTTTTACTGGTGGTAGGTCTCTCATATGTGAGAGGCTGCCTGGGTGGGTACCACCGCAATGTCTATTTCTCCCGTCAAATAGCAGTTTAAATGCACTGTTGTGTTTCGGATTGAAGGACATTGTAGCCAGAGTGGACATATTGAGACCTAACATCTTATGTCTCAGGATGGCGGGCGCAGTGGAATGCCAAGCATTCCTTTGTAATTCAAGGTGTTGTTTGGCTTAGCTATTGTTCATGAGCGGTCGCATCGCTTACCATCAGGCGAACGGCATGCTCGTCTCGCCATTCACTGAAATAAAAAAAAAATCAAATATGCAAGTTTGCTCCTCTTTGGTACTTAAATGCATTCATCTACCGCGATTTTCAAACTCGAGTAAGGAATAATTCAATTCGAATTAACTCGAATTTGGCACATGATGACTATATTGCATTTCGGAACATATATAGGTACGGTTTATAACAACGGCAATACCTATAGCAAAAGTTCTAACATCAGGGTAGTCTAACCGAACAAAACCTACTCATTTCATTTTGATATTTCGTCTTAACCAAGATTACGATTACAAACCAGTATTTTTTAAATTAAGTGATTACAGAAAAATTAGATTCCATGGAAAATACAAGGAAACTGTTATACAGGGTATATCAAGACTGCTACCGAAAACGAAGCCGGGTGGTAGTTTAAGCGACTTCAGACACAATGCAACAGAAAAAGTTGCAAAAAAAAAGCGTCAATTTTTTTTTTAATTTTTTCCTATTGCCATATTTTGGTGGTAAATACATTTTTTCCTAAAATAATAGTGTATACCCTTTAATTTATAAACACTCTAAGATATAAGGGTAATATTAAAAAAAAATGTACATTTCGACGTGGTGAAATGTCCATGTTAATTTCTGTTTATATTTATGTGAATTTTTCTTTGTTATTAGTGTCTACCTTAAGTTTCAATTGTAGTTTGGGCTATATAATGACTATCTATTCTAGATTGTACTTATAGTTTCCTAAATTCACGTTTTAGTTTCGAGGTACCGTATTTCTCCCATAGAAAAAGACCTGTCCTTGAAAACGTGCGCGTTACAAAACATTAATTATTTTCTGACTAGTTTCTTACAATCTACATTTAATTTATAATTAGGTTCAGTTTTACTAAAACTATCTAGAACTAGTACATTTTAAGTAAAAAATAAACAATTGGTTGATTTAGGTTACATTTAATCGACATCCACGCGAATTTTCATTTTTGTTATTCTATTTTGTAACACTAATATTTAGTAGGTTTTAACATTTTTAATCGGCAACACTGTGTTTATAGTCAACAACCAATCAAATAACGTCAAATAGTGACACTCAGCCATTTTGCCGCGTGCTTTTGGCTGAGAGTTATGTACTTATTGCTGTGGTGAATACATTCAACATTACTAAATTCCTTTTGTCCCCTAGCTGGATATTAAAACGGTAAGTGAAATAGTATTTGTATACCCGTATAAATGTAGTATTATTATCGCCTAAATAAATGTAATTGCGAAAATAATCAAAACACCTTTCGCAAGTTTTTATTTGTTTGAGGTTATATTAAACATGTGACTTTTATTCCTTTTGTCACATTTTTTTCGTCTCATAACAAAAATGAAGTAACAAAAAGGAAGTAAGGGCTTTTTTACACCAATTTAAATCTTAACTTTTCACGTTGCCTGTCTATGACGTCACAAGTTTGTGTATAGTTTTTCTTGAGATGCGACTTTTTTTACGAGAGTAAAGCTCCCTTCGCGTTCCTTCCAATACTGCTATGATGCCTCCTACCCTCAACCATGGTAGGAATCCACTCTGACAGCTGCATGTAGAGCTGCACGCTCTTCTTCCCTAGGCTGTACACTCCGAGAGAGTGTGCTGAGTTGTGTCCTCTGGACCGTTGTCCCATGTCTAGCGACACTGCCACGACGCAATTGCCCCGGGCCGCAAGTGCCTTTAACCGCAGAATCGTGGAGATGGTCGATCGGCCTTTCTGGAACCCGAACTGGCAATCAGCCAAATCCGGACCGCCCCTCTCCAAGTGCTAGTCGCACGTGAGAACAAGAGTCGCAAGAGCTTCACGACCTCGTCGAGCAACAAAAGAGGCCAGTAGGCCGACGGTGACTCTGCGAGTCGTCCCGCTTTTCTGAGCAGGACCAACTTCCCGGTCTTCCAACCCGACGACAAGAGGACCCGTTCCAGGCACGCGGAGAAGAGGCTGCGGAACCTTTTCCCCAAGTACTCGACTATGAGGACCCAGACACGTTCTGGTCTGCCGCCGAGTCCCGGTGCCTGGAAAGTCGGTAGCTCTACGCAAGTGGCGCCTAACTGAGCGAGTGCCGCCAACCACCAGTACACTTGCCGCCGCGTAGAGACGTGGTGGACTAGAGGCATGGCCACGTCACAGATTTGTGACATGGCCGCCCCGAACCACTCCGCCTCCTCGTCTACCCGCACCACAGGTTCCGGTGCGGGAAGCCACGCCTGGACGCGAGCTGCGCTTTATTGCCCACCGCGGGCTTTCCCCAAACGGGGAACCGGTGCTCCTGTCGGGTCAACAAGTCGAGGACGCGGAGACGTCGATCCTGATTTAGCGATATTCCTCCTCACGCACGTGTTCACCGATCCCCGATTGAGAGCAATGAGGCTGGATGAGACCAAACATCTCTCTAGGACCTCGCCACGCGCGTCGGTTGCCGGCAAAACCCAGGCCATGGACTTGGTGTTGAAGTCACCAGGTAAAATCACGAGGCGAGTTTGGCATTGCTTTATCAGGGCGCCCAGGCGGACGAGGAAAGCCTCGTAGTCGGCTAGAGTTCTGTTGGGAGAAAAATAAACTCACCCAAACCACAAGTCTCCCAACAGAGCCGGCACACATCCCCGATCCTTATAAGCTACTTATTCGAAGGATGGCGAGCCGACGGACCCCTGGGTTACGACAGCTACGAAGCTGTCCAGATCCCCTGCCCAAGCGTTATTGGGCGGGATTCAGTGCGGCTCGGAGACGACAGCCACATTCATCAACCACTGCGTCATGCTCTGCAAGAGCATGTATTGTCCGGTAGCACACTAATTGATATTCGCGGGGAAGATCTTGACATCTATTATTGGGCGATCTCCATAGCCTCCGCTTCAGCCCACGATGGGTGGACAGGCTGCAACTTGGCCTGGGCCTCAGCGGCAGTCCTTTCCCGTCCGATACAGCGCCTGCGGCGTTTACGGCGGTCGCCCTGGGCATAAGAGACGCACCTTTCCCCTCCAGTTTTGTGCCCCGTTGGCTTCCCACTCGCCACTCACAGTGCACAGAACGGACGCGGCTAACCTAACCACCGAAATTTTATAACAAATTACGTTTATCAGATGGATAATTTACTAAAATTGTTTTCTTTAGTTACAATGGTTAGAACTGGTGCCCTTACTGCCTGGTTGCAAATTTTAACCATATATACAATTAAGATTTATTAGAATTATAATTATTATTTGTTTTAGAAAAATGCCTATGACATCTGCCGAACGACAACGCAGATATAGAGAACGACTGAAACAAAATGATCCTGAAAAATATGAAGAAATTCGTAGAAAAAACTTAGAAAGAATAAAGGCCAGGTATGTTAAAATATCTAAGCTATCTGAAAGTAACAAAAATAAGAGAAGAAGAGAGTGGAGAAGATTAAAGAATAACCAGAAAATGAATCAAGAAAAATGTGAAAAGAAAACTACATCAAGAAACTTTATTTACAGAACTACTACAAATTGAGAGCAATTATCAAAAAGCACAAAGAAAAAATAGAAACTCAAAGAAAAAAAATAGCTGCCCTTCAAAAAAGACTTTATCGACAGAAGATGCTGTTTGAATGTCAAAAAGCTGAAAGTAATTTAGTGACAAATACAAGCGATGCTACCCCAGAATTGACACCTAATTCAAAAGCTGATTCATTTTTAAAGGATATTACCAGCGTTACAGAACAAGATAAAGAGAAAGTAAAAAGAATTCTGGTACAGAATAATGTTTTAACAGAAAATTTAAAGAAACAGTACACAAGCACAAAAAGCAATTCCGAAAGAGATATATTAAAAAGACTTTGCAGTTCCGATTTAGCCCAACGTTATAAAGTTCAAACGCGACTAGGTGGTTTTACTGGGTTGAAAGGCAGGATAAGATTCTGCAAGAAAACTACTATGAACAAAAGAAGTACAACTGCAAGGATAATTCGAAAGTTTTTTTTACAAGATGACGTAAGCCGTCCAAGTGCGGGCAAAAAGGAAACAAAAACCGTAAAAGGACATAGGAAGCAAAAGCGTTACCTTCTCAATACTATGAAAAACTTGCACGAAAAATTTAAACACGATACAGGTTCTACGATATGTTATGCTACTTTTATCAAAAATAAGCCTTTTTATGTTGTAAAGCCGCGAATAACAGATAGGGACACCTGCGTTTGTAAAATACATGCCAATATGGAACTAAAATTTAATGCTTTGAAAAAAATAAATATTTTCAATTCTTACGCCAAACTAGATGATCTTGTACGAGCTACTGTTTGTGATATAGAATCAAAAGTATGTATGTACTCGGAATGTGAGATTTGCAATGTTTTACCAATCGACTACAATTTTTCAAATACTAACTTAGGAGCAGATGTGTCTTGGATTGAGTGGTCGGTTACAAAAGTCGAGTATAGAAAAAAGGATGAGATCAAGAAGTCGAAAAGAGTTTTGCCAGTAAGTAAAACAGATAAGCTGGAAAACCTTATATCACTCACTGAGGCACAATTTAAAAAATATAAAGAACACCTTTTCAATATTAGTCATCAGTATAAGGCCTATAAATATGTAAAAGATAACCTTTCTGACAGTGAATTAGTACTTCATTGTGACTTTTCTGAAAATTATACGTGCAAAATGCACACAGAGATCCAGGCTGTTCATTTCGGCGCTTCGCAGTATCAAATTTCGCTTCATACTAGTGTTGTGTATAAGAAAAATGAAATGCCCAGAAGCTATTGCACTTTATCCGATTCCACAAATCATGCCCCGGAAGGTATTTGGGCACATCTCAAACCGGTTTTGATTGACTTGAAAAACATGTATCCACAAGTTGATATTGTACACGTATTCTCAGATGGTCCCACTGTACAGTATAAACAGAAAAAAAACTTTTTTTTATTTAAAAAATATGTTGAAGATTTAAATTTTGAAAGTGGAACCTGGAACTTCTCAGAATCTTATCATGGAAAGGGCCCAGCGGATGGCGTTGGCGCTAGTATAAAGCGCCTTTTAGATGAAAAAGTGGCACACGGAGAAGATGTGAGGAATGCTTCCGATGCTTTTAACATTTTGGAGTCCGAGACCAGAGTCAAACTATTTTGTGTCACCGAAGAAGAAATTGATCTTATTAAAACCGAAAATGATAACATATTTAATTATTTGATAGCTATACCTAACACATTACAGATTCATCAAATACAAGTTCTTAACGATGACTCTTATAATGTATTTTACAGAATTTTAAGCTGTTTCTGCAATAATACAAAACCAAAAGGGTTTTGTGAATGTTTTTCCCTGAAAAAGCATTGTTTGGTGAAATTAAAATTACTAAAGAAACGATTGAGGCGAATGTCTTCCTCCGAAACAGATGCCATTTCGGTTATTGTAGAATCTGAGTCCCGTGATACTCAAAATTCCCTAGATGGGCCCGCAATTATTTCTAACGAAGAGGTTGCCTGTACTCCAAATGCATCTAAAAGGGCGCGTCCTTGTAAGAAAACATCAAATTCGGATGAAGACATTTTCAGCCTAAACCAAGAAACTCCACCCAAAAAACTTACAATTTTATCAGACGTTAAAGTGAATTACTCAACCAATAAAATACGGAACCTTATTAAAGGCTGTTCTCGGTATAATGTTTCATCAATAGCAATTTCAAAAGATTTTCCAGAACTTGTTTCTAATACTGAATCACGAAAAGGAAAAAAAAATTTTTTCGATTTTAGTAGTGATAGTGAAAACTAATTTAGCTATTTTTAATTGTATAGTTCGTCGATTCATTTATTATATAGATGTTGTAATTGAGACCTGTACCAATTTTCAGATTGAAATAAAACTATTATTTACAGATTTTATCGCGGATTTGGTTTAATTCTTACATATTTTTTAACTTCCCAATGTTTCAATTACTTTACAGCATTCGTGGTCACGGGGCGGACTGAAAGCTGTAAAGTAATCGAAACGTCCGGTAAAGTAATCGATAAGTTTTTTTTTTTAAATAAACCATATATGCGATAAAATCCGTAAATAATAGTTTTATTTCAATGTGTAACATTCGCGAAGTCTAAGAAACCATTATTTTTCAGATCTAGTAATTGATGCAAACTTATATCTATTTTTGATTACTCTCCCAGGACTTGTGACGATAATGTATGCCCGAGAATTTTTTATAATTATTTTTATGTTATTATAATTTATCGATTTAATATGAGTGTGGCGATAATGTGTTTATACACAATTTGACTATAGGATTATTACCAAAAAGGAATACTATATTACACAAAGACTGATACCAAAAGATTTAATTAAATTTAATTTTCACAAATATTGATCTCCGTTTTTTAGTGTAAGAAGTTGATTGAGGACCACATAAATAGTTTATAAGAAACCGCCACAAGTGTGTCGATTATGTGATTTTGTATGTTGATTTATGGCCTAAACATGCTTAGCAATTTTTGAAAATAAACAAGATACAGTATTTTGAACGTTTTTGTAATTTCATATAATTACAAAAAAATATTCAAAACAGTACCTTATATTTAGAACTCTTTGAGTATAGCTATAGAAAATTTATAATGTGCCAATAATATAATCATGAGACTGATAATAGATATTAATAGTTTATTGCCATATTTGAAAGATGATAGTTATATTTTTACTCGTATTAATATTTTTTCAAGAGTTTTATAGTGCCACTTAAGAATATTATTAGAATGAGCGAAGTTATCTTGTTAGTAATTTATTAGTTCATTCATTAATAAAAAAAACGGAATCTACCTATTGTTTTATTTACCTACATTGTGAAATAACCCTATTAATTCCATTTTGTTTCACTTTTGTAACACTTCTCATTTTTGTTACGAAAATCATTTTTGTTTCTTTTTGGTGACTGTACATTTTTTTCTAATATTACCCATAAGAGAGTTTAAATTATTATTTTAGCAAAAACTATGGATTTACCACCCAAAAATGACGATATTTAAAAAATCATAAAAAATAATTGTCGCGTTTCTATGCGAAAATTTTAATTGCATTGTGTTTGTAGCCACTAAAACTACCACCCGGCTTCGTTTTCGGTAGCAGTCTTGAGATACCCGGTAGAAACCCTATTGTTTCATTGTGTTAAGTGTTAACAATTTTGGTCAAGTGTTAAGTGTTTAAGTAGGTACAAAAATAAATAAAATTTTGATTCTTGAATCAAAATTTATAACAAACCAATATACAAACCAATGTAACGAAAATTTTACGATGTCATTAACGTCAGAAGTATAGAATACTAGTGGCGGCCCGGGTCCGCCCGATACATCGTACCTAAGGTATGCCAGGAATGGGTTAGAACGGCAAGGGTAGAAAGTTCATAGTCACTGCAAAAAACAGGGCGATATTTAATGAAACAAATTTGAAGGTATGTAGTTTAGTTTTATTGGTAATCAACTTACCATTAACATTACAATGAATTTTGTCTACTCCTTACGCTATGTACTTAGTACAGAATGTAAATTGTGTAAAAGAAATCTATGGCCTTTTAAAATTACACACATATTAATGTAATACCAATTTACACAGATCTGTTTAGTTTTGATATTTTTCAGATGTATTAGCTTTACGAACATCTCATTAAACATAACTAATAATTTTACATTTTCCGTTGTCGAATTTGCAGAAGCAAATGTAACGCCTTTAGCGTGTATAAACACCGATCGAGACAATAAAAATAACATTACCATCTGGAAATTCTCTACACAAATAACCTAAATGAGAAGAATAAAAGAAACTATACCTATAAGTTTTTTATTAGCTTTTTCCATAGTAATGGTTCTTAGAAAACAAGTTAGTATCATAGTAATAATTGTTTATCTGCAAGGATAAAATAAATCAAGATTCTTTTGAAAGTTCGAGAAAATTATAAAGAAATAGAGTCAATGTTACATTTTTAACATTAAAAAAGTCTTCGAATTAACTTATTATATAAATACATTTCAAAATGAGAATCATTAACACTAACGCCCGAATACTGGAACGCAACTTAAATATAAGTTGTGCTTAACTATGTTAATCCCGCTTAAACGTACTGGCTTAGTGGACGGTCCGCTGTTAAGAGCAACTTATTATTTGAATGGCGTTCCAGTATTCGGGCGTATGATCCTTATCAGTTTAATCATCACCATCATCATAACCAGGTGATGTTGAGGAATATGTCGGAGAGGTGGGAGAGTAGGTAGTGGGTCCGGCTGAAGACGGAGAGTACGCCTGTGAGGTCGGCGAGTAGTTGGGCGATGTGGGTGTGTATGTTTGCGACGTCGGCGATGTGGGAGAGTATTTAGTTGACGGCGAATAGCCCGGCGATGATGGCGAGTAGTTGGGCGATGATGGTGAGTAGTTAGGGGACGAAGGAGAATAGTGGGTGCTATTCGGGTGCTGAGGCGATGAAGGAGAGTACGCCAAACTGGCTGGCGAGTATTGCGGACTAGTGGGCGAATACTGCGGGCTTGGCGAGTAATTGGGACTACCGCCTGAAAGTGAAGGCGATGTGGGTGAATAATTCGGTGATGTCGGTGAATAATTCGGCGACGAAGGCGAGTAACTGCGTGATGTCGGGGAATACGTGGGCGAAGTAGGTGAATACGATGGACTCGTGGGGGAATAACCAGGCGATGCCGGCGTGTAATTCGGTGAAGAAGGTGAATAGCTCATAGAAGCCGGACTGTATACGGGACTTGTCGGAGAATAGCTTGGTGATGAGGGTGAGTAACCGGGCGATGATGGAGAATATACCGGGCTTGTAGGAGAGTAGGAAGGACTCGTCGGGGAATACGACGGACTTGTCGGGGAATAACTTGGGGATGTTGACGAATAGCTTGGAGAGGTGGGTGAGTATGCAGGGCTGGTCGGTGAATAGCTGGGTGATGTCGGCGAGTAGCTCGGTGACGTCGGCGAATACGACGGCGAAGTGGGCGAATAGCCGGGCGACGTCGGCGAGTAACTCTGAGATGTCGGAGAATAGATTGGTGAAGTCGGAGAATAATTTGGTGACGTAGGGGAATATGAAGGGCTCGTAGGCGAATAGTGAGGCGAAGTCGGCGTTAGGCTTGGTGTAGCCAGTGCGTATACAGGGCTTGTAGGTGAATAAGAAGGTGACGCGCCTGCAGGTGAAGTGTAAGGAGATAGTGGAGGTCCAGGCGAGCCAGGTGATCCAGGTTGTGGTGACCAAGCACTACTGTACGCCGGAGAAAGCCCTGAAGCATCTGATGCTCCCGATGGCGAAAATGATGGGCCTGGGGTCATACTGCTTCCCACTGCAAAATAATAATAATAATATATTAATTTAAAAAATAATATATTAAAATCCATTAAAAATTGTCAAATGCTGAAAATGAAATAACTCTGTTTTATTAATATATTAAAATCTTATATATAAAAATGAATCGCAAAATGTGTTGGTAACCGCATAATTCAACAACGCCTGGACCAATTTGGCTGATTTTGGTCTTGAAATATTCGTGGAAGTCCTGGGAAGGTTTTAGGGGTGAGAAAAATAGGAAAATTTCTGAGGAAGATACTAAAAACCTTTTTTTTGGGTATCGTTCAAGCGTGATGCGTCCAGCCAGTATAGGATGATCTTTGTTTATTTGACGGGAGACGTAAAAGACGGTCCAGCTTCAACTACCACCCAACGTAAAATGATCTATCTTTCCATTGTCTTTCATTGACGGCTGACGAAATAGAACAAAATTCAAAAAATGTCTACATCGTGTATATAATATTATCTAGATACGGCGTCTTGCGCATAATTTTGTTAAATGTAAATTAAAACGATGTCCACATCTACCAAAATCGCTCATTGTTTTTTGAGATTATTGCAACAGTTTTAAACAAAGTATACTCTATCGAAGCGTATTGCCGGAGTATACCAAAATATATCTAATTATAATTTTTCGTTTTCATAAACGACATTGTTTTTTGAATTGATACTTTTAGATGCGCTGGGGGACATATTTAAATTTCGCATTAGTATTGTTTTCAGACACAAGAATAAAAAAAATATTGGTACGTTGATGCCGTATCTAGACATTATAATGAAACGATATGCAGTTTTATATTTTTAAATATTTGTTCTATTACTTACGTCACCTGGTAAGGCAGTATGAAGGTTTTATTAATTTGTATATGGTAACGTAATAGACGCGACTGCCAACAAGTTAACGATGGTCACGGGTTCAAATCCCAGGGCACACCTCTGACTTTTCGGATTAAATTCTACGTGAAATAAAATCCGCTAACCCGCACTAAGCCAGCAGGGTGGACTATAATATCTTCTTCTATAATATAAATATGAATCGCAAAATGTGTTGGTAAGCGCATAACTCAACAACGCCTGGACCAATTTGGCCAATTCTTTTTTTAAATTGTTATTATTACTTTATTACTAACAAAAAGTAATGGTGTGCAATATTATTAGGAAAAACAGCATTTTGGTGCTGAAATAAGGGACGGAATATTGGATGGACAATAAAAAACGCCAAAGTTTTTAATGTCAAAATTTCATAAGGCAATCTTTATATGTACATGTATATGGAGAGACGGGATATAATAGAGTGGAAGGTACGGGAGAGGGCTGGGATAGCTGACAGATTTGATAGGACGAAATGTAAATGCACGTTATAAGACGGGATGGATAATAAAAGAAAAAGGACGGGACGGATCGGGAAGAGACTGAACAGACGGATGAGACGGGATTGAGCCAGACAGTAGGATAGCTATGTCAAGTTTAGGTATACAAGAGATTAATATGAAAAATAACATGTATTTGGTGTGGAGTGGAATCAAAAAATATATGCACCCAGGCGAAGCTGGGCCGGGCCGCTAGTATTTAATATTAATGGCGGCATATCAAAAATCTAATTCATTTACCGATTGAAAAAATGATGATATCCTACCTTGAGCTGGAGACCACACACTGCTGCCATATCCAGGTGTATTTTGCGTCGACCAGGGCGTCATTAGTGGTGTCATAGAGGGTGTACCAACGCCGAAATACATTCCAACACCACCGGCACCGACACCTAGACCGCCCATTTCCATACCATGTTTACATTTCTCAGCATCCAGGAGCAAATCAAAACATCCTGTAATTAGTTTTTTTTAATAACTAGTATATTGATATATAAGGTTAGTGGGCAGTGGTTATATTGCATCTAAAATAAGAAGTTACAGATAGTCAAATATCGATAATTAATGGAATTGTGTGTTATTTTAGCTATTATCTGTGGTTTTCAATTTACTTTATTACAATTTGGTATAGAAATAAAACTGAAAAAAAAAGTTGTTTATTTCGGGGATGTTCATTAAAAAATATGTATACATATAACCAATACCATCTAATAAGGTAACAATGATATTTAGTATCATTATTTTTTTATTACTTGTTAGTTCTATGTAATATTATGTTAACAAAACATTATTTTTAGCGCTCTTTTAGATACTGCTGCGTTCCATTTGAAATTTTAATGGGATAAGAATATAAAGTTATCATCTATAACTTCTAAACTAAAACTCGAAGATCTTTATCTAATTCCAAGCATCCTCAAGCAGGAATACTTATGAGAAAGAAGTAGAGAAAATACTTTTATGCAACCAAAAATTAAACGGTAATCATTTTAAAAATCGTAAAATCCAGACCCAGTTCCAATTTAGTACTTTCCAATACACCCAAGATCTGTATCTATATCAGCCCATATACGTCCGACTACAGGGCACGGGCCTCTTCTACAATCGAGAGTATAACTGAGAATGACCGAAGAAGATAAGTGTTTAATTTGATGGGCTGTGTTATGGCGAATAATCTAAATATTTTAAATAGATTACCTGTTCCCATCCTCGGCAACTGTCCCATGATAATATTCTCCGATACCCCTCTCATGGGGTCTACTTCAGCGTGGCTAGCGGCGTCCAATAATACATCGACAGTTTCTTCGAATGAGCATCTCATAAGAGCTCCAGTATCCTGCCTGTTAATACCGTGACGTGTAATAGCCATGAGATGACCTTTAGCCGTCATTACGTCACAAAGTAAGGCAAGGTGACGGTAGTTTACGTAAAGACCGTAGAACTGCAATACAGCGTTCATTTCCTTCTCCACCGACTTACGTACAGCCTCGATACCCAGCACTTGGAATATTTCACAAATGTCGTTACTGAATGTTCTAATTGGATCGACATCTCGTTCAGACAATACTTTCATAAGCGAAGTTCCGTCAGTTTCCAACAACCACTCGGCTATGGCTTTAAACTCTCCCTGCTCTGTAATTATGATACGTTTCTTTGCTTCTGTCTGTGGTAAATGCATGTATACTTTTGCAATCGCTTCGATACCTTGTAACGTCATGTCAGATAACATATTAGCCTCAATGCATCTCAAGAACATGTCATCTTCCATCTTATCGACAGTTTCTTCCTCATTATCCTGGAATTTACTTTCTTCATTATTCATGATTCTGATACGCAGCACTAATTTCTCAGCATTGTCGTCATTGAAAATACAATTCAAGTCATCTCCAAAGCCAGCATTAATTTTTTCAGCAATCTGCTCCATAGTCAATTTTTTATCCGTCATTCTCTTACGATCCAGTTCAATACGTAATAACCACGGCGATATCTTCGTGGGATCAAAGTCCGGCATTTCATAGTAGACGTTGACAAATTCTTGGTCCTCAGCAATTACCGTATTTTGTGGATCCGGGTCGTAGTAAATGGCGGTGTTGGCTGTAACTTTGCGCAACGTGGTATGTTCTAATCGACAGAGAACATTTTTAGCTTTCTCAGCGTCTCGAGCTGCACCACCAGTCAAGAAAACTGTTAGGGATGGCGCTTTTGGTTTCTTCGAAATATTGATAATTTCTTTCAGACGTGGTACACCAAGGGTTACGTTTTTCGAAGACACACCAGCAAAGTGGAAAGTGTTCAGTGTCATCTGAGTAGCCGGTTCACCGAGCGACTGAGCGGCTAAGGCTCCCACCATCTCACCAGGATTTACTTGTGCTTGTTGGAAACGAGTTTCTATTTCACCAATTAACCACTCGAAAGCTACACTCGACAATCTGTACTCTTCAGACACAAATTTTGTGCACAATGTTGATCTTACTAAACACTGGAACAGTAAAGTAGCATTCTCGTTTGCTTGCTTCGATAGACGATCTTCTCCGGCCACAATAACACATTTCTTCAAAAGATCTTTTACACCTTGGATTACTTTAATAGGACTTAAATCAGTTGGTATTCTTTTATTTATGTGGAAAGTCTTTTGAGCATTCCAGATCATTCTTTTAAAATTGCAAGGAAGTACCACTTTAGATTCACCACTTGGGAAAATTTGCCGCAAGGTATCTCGGTCTTTGGATAATTGCTCCCACTCACTCTCAAGATCACCAATCACATAGCCTGACTCTGTCAATTCTTTGATGATATCTTCACTGAAAATTCTCTTTAAATACCTCTCATTTGATGGATCAAATTTGAATTTCTTTTCAAATGCCTTGTTTGATAATTTTATAGTAGGTAAGTTTTGGAATTCTACAGTTTCTCCAGCGAGACCGTCTTCACCATATCTCAACTGGATCAACTGTCCCACTGAATTACGGACTGTCCCGTCGTAATGCACCATTACAGACTCCATAGCCTTTATCAAACGTCTTTGAATATAACCAGTCTCAGCAGTCTTGACAGCTGTATCGATAAGACCTTCACGACCACCCATAGCGTGGAAATAGAACTCCGAGGGCGTCAAACCGGCAAGATACGAGTTTTCTACGAATCCTCTCGACTCAGGACCGTAGTCGTCCTTGATGAAGTGGGGCAAGGTCCTTTTACGAAAACCAAAAGGAATTCGTTTACCTTCAACGTTTTGCTGTCCCACACAAGCAATAACCTGAGAAATATTAATGTTTGAACCTTTTGAACCAGCAACCACCATAGCCTTAAGATTATTGTATTCAGTGAGAGATTTCTTGGCTGAACCACCGGTTTTGTCACGAGCGTCGTTAAGAATACGATTCACCTGATTTTCAAAAGTCTGTCTGAGCGTATTACCGGGTGTAGGTTCCAAATCCATGTTGTGAGCTTTTTGGATTACTTCTATGACATCGTCTTTAGCTTTGACAATGGCACGCTGAATTTCTTGGTAGGTCTGCGGATCGGCAATAGTGTCACCAATACCAATCGAGTGACCCTCTAGTAATAACCAATTATTAATTACAGTTTGAATATTACCATAAAAACGACCCGCAATTTCGTGACCTAATTCCAACATGCAAATATGTAGCAAAGATCCCGCTGACGCACCAAGTGATTTCTTACACAAAATGCCCATAAGTAATTCTCCATGTTCTACTACAACTTTAGTGTCTCCAGGTGAAATCCATTTGTATGGTCCATCATCCTCTTCATCTGGATGTGTGGAATGGGTACGTATCATGTTTACGGGCCCAGGAATGATTAAGGTGAATATTTGTTTACCAGTCCAAAGTGGTTGTGGTTTTAAAATACACGGTTGTGGAATTTTTCCATCCCATGTCGGTAAAAACATAAGGAGATTCATAACTTGTTCTTTGGTAAGGAATACATCTCTTTTAGTCATTTTTCTAACTGCTGTCAGCGTATCCTGTACAATACCCATAACAGGTTTGTTGGCTTGTGGAGTGATAATCTGTCTGGGTGTTATGTGAATGTTTTCAACCTCAGCTCTCGTTTCCATGGATTGGGGAACATGTAAATTCATCTCATCGCCATCAAAATCAGCATTGTATGGAGAGGTACAACTTAAATTCATACGAAATGTTGACCATGGTAGTACTTTCACCCTGTGCCCCATCATACTCATCTTGTGGAGTGTGGGCTGTCGATTAAATATAACTAAATCGTCATCTCGCAAATGACGTTCAACTTTATAGCCATATTGCAAATGTAAATCAGAAGGTTTAGGATGGAAGCGCAAATCTATTCTTTCACCATTGTCACGCACAATGTATTTAGCGCCAGGATATTGTGCATTGCCTCTTCTAACCAGCTCCTGCATTCTGTCAATATTAAAAGGAGTAACCAACTCTGGGAATGTTAAATTTTGCGCAATGGACCTTGGTACTCCTACTTGATCAATACGTAAATTAGGGTCTGGAGTAATGACAGTACGTGCGGAGAAGTCAACTCGTTTTCCCATTAGATTTCCTCTAATTCTGCCTTCCTTGCCTTTGAGACGTGCTTTAATAGCTTTTAATGGTTTACCACTCTTTTGCATAGCTCTGTAACATAACACAAAATCATGTGAAACTAGGTCGACTTAAAAAAGCAAAATTGATTAAAGAAAATGTAGACATACTTAGGCATGCCAGGCATATCATTGTCCACAAATGTGGCAACATGAAATTGTAACATTCTTATATTTTCTGCAAGTACATGAGCAGCTGCACCAGATTGTTCATTCCTCATTAGTTCGTTGTTAGCTTTAATGATGTCTGCTAATTTGTGTGTCAAATCATCTTGATTTTTTGCTGAACCAAACATAACTACTGCTGGTCTGACTGAGAGTGGTGGGACGGGCAATACTGTTATTATCATCCAGTCAGGTCTGGCAAATTTGGGGTCCATGCCCAATATAAATGATTCCTCATCTGCAAAAGAAAAACAATTTATAAGAATTGCAAAAAAAAATTTTATTTTGAAAAAAAAAACAATTGATTTGATAATATTTATTATGGAACCTGTGATGTGTTTAAGAATTTCCCAGACTCGTTCGGCAGTTATGACAATTTTCTTTTCTTGTGTATCCTCATTGACATGTTTCCATTCTGCTGTAAGGTCCAATCCCTGTCTTTTTATTGAAGGCTGGTAATGACCACAACCACCATGGCCAGAACCTCTTTTAGCTTCATCGCCTTCTTTTCCGATGTCCATGTCTTCACCACCCTCACATATATTTTTGCCTTTACACAAGTCATACACGTATGTCAGTCTTTTACGGGGCTGGCCTTTTGACTTCATTACAACTTCTTTTATCTTTGGATTTGTCTAAAATGAATAACAAAATAGAGTGTGGTACACTAATAGAAAAAATTAATATCAAAAGGCAGACACATTACAATACCGGGTATCTCAAGACTGCTACCGAAAACGAAGCCGGGTGGTAGTTTTAGTGACTACAAACACAATGCAACTAAAAATTTCACAAAGAAACGCGACAATTATTTTTTATGATTTTTTAAATATCGTCATTTTTGGGTGGTAAATTCATAGTTTTTGCTAAAATAATAATTTAAACTCTTTTATACCTTAGATTATTTATAAATAAAAGGGTATACACTATTATTTTAGGAAAATATGCATTTACCACCCAAATATGGTCATAAGAAAAAAATAACAAAAAAAAATTGTCGCTTTTTTTTGCAACTTTTTCTGTTGCATTGTGTCTGAAGTCGCTTAAACTACCACCCAGCTTCGTTTTCGGTAGCAGTCTTGATATACCCTGTATATACCACAACATTCCCAGAAATTGTGAGTGTTTTCTGATGATTTGCCATTTTAGAAAAGTTTTGATGGTATACATACTTAATACATTCATACAATTATGTTGGTGAGTTACCCCCCAGGATTGTATGCTTGAGACATGAAATAGAATGTGTGTGGGACTGGACAGGATGTAACAGGATGGGAAAATGAAACAGTACAAAGGACTGTAGGCACTTGAACTAAGTTGAACTAGACTCGAAAAGTATCTGCAACGACACAGAGCCGTGTGAGGCAAAAAAAAATACAATTAAAATGATACACTTATGCATTTAGCTTTAAATTATTGCAGAAAATATGTACTTTACATATTTATTAATAATAAAATATATCATAAGAACAATGTATACAATAATTATTTATGAAGAGGGAAATATGGGTATAGATATTATTCCCATCAAATTAGCCTGAAAATATGTTTCAAAATAAAACACCACATTTTAAATCAAAAGGAAGAAAACTCAACAATCAATTGTATTAAGCACTTACTGGACTGACAAGCAGCTTAGAACAATAAAAACAGACACATCTCAGTATCTTTATTGTTTTTGTGATGAATCCAATGTGAAACACTGGTTTTGCTAAATCAATGTGTCCAAAGTGTCCAGGGCATTCGGTCATGTTACCCGCACATGTCTGACATCTGGAACTTCTGTCTATTACCCCTTGTCGAGGATCCATAAGACCTCCCAGTTTAGGTCTACCACCCTCCATAGTTTCGGGAAAGCGAATGCCACCCTCGGTGACTGACATACGTCGCTGTAAATAAAATCGTTCGTTTGCATGTCTACATCAAATACCACAGGGGATAACCCAATTAATCATGTACAAATGTGTATGCTTATTTATTTATGTTTACGTTGGACAATATCAAGTTTGTTATCGTTCAGGATAAAGCTGTCACATTACACAGGTACGTGATGCAATGGAGCCAAGTAAAAACCAAAACAACATCCAAACATGTTTGGATGTACTGAAACATGCCTTCCACCTGATTTATAGTTACAGACTCATACAAATTTAATAGAAACATAAGTCTATATTTATAAAACACAACTCACGATCTCATCTGGAGATAATATACCAAACTGTACTCTTTTTACTTGGCGCAAAGGCGCCTTCGAATCGTTTGCCGTCGCCATTTTGACGGCATATAAACTACGCGCCCACCCCGCGCCTCGCTGCTCGCGAGACGAGCATAGACATTCATTTCATAGAGGTGCGACTTCGTACATGAGAAATATTGAAAAAGATTATTTCGATTCTAGCGCCGCGCTCCGGTGAGAACGAGAAATTATCGTGTAACTAGTTTAAATATAATTGTAAAATGGCGGAAGTGTGCCACTAAAACAAGAAATATGTTTCGTAAGTTCATATTATTAACTTTCGTGATATTAAAAATAATTTCAACTTGATATTAACCACAAATATAAAATTTCGCTATTTTGCCTAGCGCGCACTCTAACGGCGAAATCATGTCAAAATATAAAAGATGTAGAGTTGTGCACCTATCTCTGTATGTAATAATAATCTATGATTCATTTTTATGAGACATTTTATGAGAAACGATTAACGATACCTAATCGACTAATCAGGATCACATACCTACTTCATATTATTTGTTTCATTTTCAAGTACAATTCATTATCATCATTTTGTACAGGAGCATAAATACATGTTTATGTAATTTTGTTAAAAAAGAACATTTTCTCATAATTGGAGAATAAAATTAATTTAATGAATAGAGTACATAATATGATTGTACTATTTTTAAGTATCATTAGTTGTTCTGAGGGTAAAAACTATGGTAAAAACCAGTAAAAACAAACTAGTAAAAATATTTATTACACTTTTATTTCATCGATAAGTATGACAAAAGTTCATTTTAATGAGCATTGGAATTTTTACGAGCTTATTCAAAGACAGTATTAAAACCCATTTTAGTTATTGAATGTATTGTCTTCTTCACTCAAACTGTACTCAAAATTCACTCGAAGGGGACATGCTGCACAATGATGCTCAACAAAATACCCTATAATCTCAGCCTATAAATCAAGTTATTCTATCGTCATAAAATAACTTTAGTGTGGATCATGGATGCACCATTAATTAAATTCAAAGTATTTCTGAATTTGATCAATTTCGTTTGTGAACCCCCTTTTCTGTACTTTCGCCTGAAAATTAATCCCAACAAAAAAAGTTTTCTACGTTCCATCTTGGTTTTCGGGGTTAACTTAGATTCCTTTAATTTTATTACGGTGCAGAAATTCTATTACAATAATAAGAATAACACTCAACAGTCACATACATAGTCCTGACCACACACTTGTGTCGACAAATTCTAGGTGTTGAATATTTTAATGGGCGAAAGATTTTTTTTTCATTTTGATTTTTTCACAATAACAACATTATACCTATAACGAATTCAAATCACCACCATGGAAAGATAAGAGAATGAAGTAAAGAGAGATTGTAATGACTATTTTATTACAATTAATGTTAATAAATACACTTTGGCAGAAAAAAATGTCTAGCTTTAAATATCAACTGTTGGTGCTGTTCATTTTCATCTAAAATGCGTATCTTCTTATACTTTATTGCTGCTAGATGCGATTTTAGTATTGAATTCTAGAAAATCTTTAAGCAGTGTAGTTCGTCTTTTCTCTGCAATATCCATTTGATTTTCTAAGTCGCCACGATCTGTTGTTTCTGCCCTTTCTACTTTCCAAGACAAGTTTTCAATTTCAGCTTCTAGTTGCGCCTATAAAGATATAAAATAATTGTGGTTTCTTTGGGCTACTGGATTCGAACTACGAGGGGTGATCAAAAAGTAATGATAAACAGGTAATTCAAATAAAGATAAAAATTAAAAAAAAAAACTTTTCGCTTCTTCAGTCCTTCACCACTTCCCAGCTAAAAAATTGTATAAATAGGACGTCATTTGGAGGAGCTACATTCATTTGAATACCAGCAGTCGGAGCGACAACACGAAAATGGAGAAACACGAAGTGAAATGCGTCATCAAGTACCTCTGTTTGAAAAAAAATTCTACCGAAGAGGTACACGCGGATTTGGTGGAGACACTGGGGGACTTTGCTCCTCCATATTCTACGGTGGCACGGTGGGGCAAAGAGTTTAAGCTGGGTAGAACATCCACAGAAGATGAACATCATGAGGGACGCCCAACCTCGTCCCTCACTGAGGAAAACGTGAAAAAAATCGAAGATATCGTGTTAGCAGACCGAAGAGTAACCATCAGACATTTAGCTGAGGTCACAGGGATCTCATATGGCAGCATCCAAAGCATTTTGACCAGCAAAATGAATATGAAGAAGGTCTCCGCGCGTTGGGTCCCGAGAATGTTAACGGACGAACAAAAGAAAAAGCGAGTTGACATTTCAAGAGCCAATCTTGCAAAGTTCCAGGCTGACCAAGAATTATTTTTGTCACGATTTGTGACCATGGACGAAACATGGATCCATCATTTTGATCCTGAGACCAAACAACAATCGATGACTTGGAAAAGGCCATCCTCACCGACTCCTAAGAAGTTCAAAGTCTCGAGCTCGGCGGGCAAGGTTATGGCGTCCGTTTTCTGGGATGCTCAGGGAATCATAATGGTTGATTACCTGGAAAAGGGAGCTACTATTACGGGCTCCTACTACGCTGATCAAATAAGACGACTGCGAGACGCCATAAAGGAAAAAAGACGGGGGCAAACTCCGAGCGAGCGAAAGTCCTGTTTCATCAGGACAACGCTCCTGCACACAGAGCCGAAGTTGCGATCGCTGCCATTCGAGAGGCAGGCTTCGAACTGGTCGAACACCCGCCCTATTCTCCAGATTTAGCCCCCAGCGATTTACATTTGTTTCCTAGGCTCAAGGAACACCTCAGGGGCAAGAAATTTGAGGATGATAGCGAGGTGATGGATGCTGTAGAGGCATTTTGGGATAGTCAAGATACAGATTTTTTTTTAAAGGGTATTTTAGGTTTTGAGAAACGTTGGACTAAATGTATCGACTTGTTAGGAGACTATGTAGAAAAATAAATTAAATTTAAACTACAATCGTTGTTTTATTATACTTATTATCATTACTTTTTGATTGCCCCTCGTATAGTATAGTATACGTACTGCCGAAGCAAGTACAACATATTTGAAAAAAGAGGGGAAAATATATTAAAATTTACTTGAAACTGAATTTCTCCAAAGAGGATATTTTTAAAGCTTATAAGCTAAAACCATCCCGCAATATATGTGCCATTTTGCGTCGATCCCTCATAAGTATGAACATAAACCTCAATCTTGCGGGATCGACAGGTATTATAATATCATTAGCATTCTATAAAGACAAAGTTCATAAGTTTTTAGTAAACTTACTTGTTGGTATTCAAACAACTCCTTTCTAGGACCAATTTCCATGTAATAGGCATAGGGATAGGTGTATTGAAGAGTGTATCTACATCTCTTTAATAATTTAGCAGCATCCCATAAGTATTGCCAATCAATCCAGGTGCCTTCACCTGCCATCACCTGCAAAATATAATGCATCAGCAACTGTGGACAGTAACTATGTTTATAATTATACAATCACAAATAGTTCTATACCTTTTCATTGATTCTACTTTTAAGGTCTGCTAATGTTTGCTCTTCCAACTTCAGAGATCTAGCATGATTTTCCCATCTTTCATAATAGTGCAAATATTTTTTTAAAGCTTCACGAGCCTAAAAATAAAATACTCATTAATGATATGTAATTTGATAATTATGAAATTTAGCTAATGTTATACATACCAAAGCATGTTGACTATCATTAGACAAGTTGGGATCTTCCTTATAACGACTGCACTCATAATATTCAGATCCATGAGTTTTCCAATCGCCCAGACACACCCAGCAGAAATCATGTCTGCATGCACAACACTGCATATGGTTGCAACCCCCATTTTTCTCTATGCAAATCTGACATTTCGGACAGTCCTGTAAAATTAATAATAGTACTTGTAAGTTTTTACATTTTGGCTTTAATTGCACATTATCAAAAATAACATAAAATATAATACATAAAGTAAATTATAACATTTAACTCACAAAAGCTGGGCAAGAACTGAATATTCACTTTTAATTTATAACCAGCATATCTGAAGGGGATAAAATAAATTAGATCAAGAAAGTAAGCCAAAAAATTGGCCTAATCATTAAACAAAATCAGTGATGTACTTAGAAAACTTATTATGTTGTGAGTGTCTGTTTTGACAGCGTCCGTGACGCAGGTGGTTAGACGCCGCCTGTGAAACGAGAGGCCGCGGGTTCGATCCCCGCACCGAGACAAATGTTTGTGCGATCCACAAATATTTCTTTCGGGTCTGGGTGTTTGTGAGACCGAAAAGTCTCTTGTAGTTCCTGATACCCACGACACAAGACTCGATCTTAGTGTGGGGTCAGGACTATGTTGTTACTGTTGGGTGATATTTATTTATTTATTTATTGTGGAAATGAATGCATATATATTTAATAAAAAAAACATTATATGACATGTAGAACATGTATGTTGATTATGTTATCAATAGATGTCTAAACATAAAATTCCAAACCTTGGTATGGGCACTAATATAATTAGCTGTTTCCGAATCATCAGCGCACTTGGTTAGCCATCTACGGATGGTAGCACAATCTGTGGGAGCATGATGTGGAGCCCCACATGAGAAACATGTCAGCAACTCACAGCCTTGACACTCCACACGACGAGCGCCCTCTCGTGTAAACGCACGGAATATCCACTAGAAACAAAAATGTTTTCTTACTCAAAACAAAATCGTTGTTTCTCGTCACTGCCTACATGTTTCAAAGCAGTGATCATTTTGAATTTATGATTTAAAGGAACTTGTGAAAAACTATAGACCAAGAGCCCGTAGCCTCCAGACTTTAACAAATATTTCCTTGGTATTCTATTTTGATGGTTCTTTCATCTTGCCAGAAACATAGAAGCTTTTCTTGGCCACAGGCTCTTGATCTACTATTTGAATTCAGAATATTTTGATTTCAACTGGTATTGTTTTTTGACAGCCTCCTTAGCGCAGATTAAACGCCGACTGTGAAAGGAGTTGTTGTGACCCACAAATATTTGTGTTGTGTCTGGGTGTTTATGAGACCGCAAAGTCTGTCGTAGTTTCTAATAACCACGACACAAGCCTTAATTTATCTTAATGTGGGGTCAGGACTATGTATGTGACTTTTGGGTCACATACATAGTTTGGATATTTATAGTTGCTTTCTTAAAGTATAACTTTGGGATAATTCCATTAATCATGTGTAAAAATAGTTGGGTGTATTGAGCATACATCCCCAACAGTAATTCAAGCACAAGTTCGTATGACGAATTTTAGTTGCCTATTTAGGTAGGAATTAAATTTTATTAATTTACACATTCGAACATCATTTTTATATTTTTATCACTGATTTTAACAAATGGAACAATCTTAAACTATATGTATAAAATTATACTAAACTGCAATTTATTATTTTCATGATAATGTTAAATCACCTGACAGTTAGGTCCTGGGCAGAATCTAAGTTCAGGGTGTGATTTCACATGATCCTTGAACATAAATTGTTGATAACGTTCACGCAAAGCTGGTTTGGCCACATGAGATAACACGAAATCTTCCGGAACCCTCACTTCGCATTCCTGCGCCATACATTGTATTGTGTTTGATACTCCTGTGAAATATTTCATTATTATGAACACTTTTTCCTCTTATAGCCTTGTGGCCAGATTAACTAGGGCCTGCCTGATGGTAAGGGTTCGCCAACTCTTTTCGCCACCAAATTGGATTTTAAAATACCAGAGTGGCACAGGCAAACTGCTGCCAGCCTTATGGTGATTACTTTCTATAAACCATGTACAAAGAGGGGTGTTTCATAGCGCTTGTGGAAAACCAAGGCGAGGAGTTCACTCGTGAGTTTACTCATTTGTGGTAAAAAACATCATACAATACAAAGATAACTGACATCTCTCCAAAGTTCTAACAATCCCAGTTTATACATAAGATTGAGATCATTGACAATTTAGAGAGCTTGTTATTGTAAGACATCAACTCTATTGACTAAGTACTTGCTGTCCCTGGTCAAAGGTGAGAGTGGTACTCAACTTGGGTGTAGGGCTTTATGAAACACTGGAGCTTATAATTTACAGCAGCAGAAAAGGGCGTGTTTTGGTTGCATAAGGATTAGTGCGTGGTGGCCTGTTGGTAAACGGACTAGACGCGACTGCCAACATGTTCACGGTGGTCGCGGGTTCGAATCCCAGGGCACAGGGTCCTCTGACTTTTCGAAGCCATGTGTGTATTGACAGTCAATCACCACGCACTAAAACGGTGAAGGAAAACATCGTGAGGAAACCTGCATACCATAGCGATTTATAAAAATTTCTATGGTATGTAAGTCCGCCAACCCGCACTGGGCCAGCGTGGTGGACTATATGGCCTAACCACTCTCAATCGATTACGATTGTAGAGTAGGCCCGTGCCCTGCAGTGGGACGTATATATATGGGCTGATACAGTACAGTACAAGGATTAGTGCAGATTTATAATTGTAACACTAAACTGAAATAAAAGTCTTAGAGTATATACCGGGTATCTCAAGACTGCTACCGAAAACGAAGCCGGGTGGTAGTGTTAGTGACTACAAACACAATGCAACCAAAAACTTGGAAAACAAACGCGACAATTATTTTGTATGATTTTTTCAATATCGTCATTTTTGGGTGGTAAATCTATAGTTTTTACTAAAATAATAATTTAAACACTTTTATACCTTAGATTATTTATAAATAAAAGGGTATACACTATTATTTTAGGAAAAAAATAATTTGTCACCCAAATATGGTCATAGGAAAAACATAACAAAAAAATAATTGTCGTTTCTTTTCTGCAACTTTTCTGTTGCATTGTGTCTGAAGTCGCTTAAACTACCACCCGGCTTCGTTTTCGGTAGCAGTCTTGATATACCCTGTATATATACAGAGGGAGCGCTGGTACTTCAAAAACGTAGATAAAAATGGTGGTGCCGGGGCCACCTTTTTTTCTCTACATCCAGTGTGAATTGTGACAGCTTGGAATACGCATGACTTACATGAAAAAGAAAAATCGAAAAATGTAGTTTAGCGCTATCGAATACCATCCAAATTTATTTTAGGGGTTAATTATTTACTGTGTATTCGTTTATCATCAACAATAAATCCAATTTCTTATTAATTTACAAGAAATAATTAAAATCATTTTACAGAAAAACATTCATATTTTTGAATTTTCGAAAGCCTTTTTATTCAATGTTGCAAGTAATTAAATTGTTGAAATTCCGAAAAAGTTCCGGATTAATTTTTAGGTAAAAAATATAAAATATTTGAATTTGGAGCGAAATAAATTATAATAAGCCGAGGGTGAGTTTTATTTTTCATTTATTATTAATATTTTGTATTATGATAGCTAAAAACAATGTAATGTGAATATGTCATTTTCCGTTTATTTATATATTTTTCGTGGAAAAGTCATTTCTCGGTAACATTAATATAGCAGTGCTACCAACATTATGAACAAGAAAATATCTACGTTTTTGAAGTTGCAAATGTATGACAGTGCTCCCTCTATATATAAATACTCTAAGGTTGCAAGTAATTAAATTGTTGAAATTCCGAAAATGATCCGGAATAATTATAGGTTAGTTTGGTTAGAAAATACAAAATATTTGAATTTGGAGCGAAATAAATTATAATAAGCCAAGGGTGAGTTTTATTTTTCATTTATTATTAATATTTTGTATTATTATAGCTAAAAACAACGTAATGTGAATATGTTAATTTCCGTTTATTTATTTACTAGCTGTCGGGCCCGGCTTCGCCCGGGTGCAGATAGTTTTTGAGTCCAATCCACATCAAGAACATATTATTTCGCGTGTCTACTAACTATATTTCCCGCGTGCCGTCGACTATATTTCCCTTCCGTAGGAGAGGACATCCCGTGCCAACAATTTGAATTTGAAAGAGTAGAAAATATGTATATTTGGTTTCCTGACTCATCCCACGGGAACACTACATTTTTCGGGATAAAAAGTAGCCTATGTGTTAATCCAGGGTGTCAGCTATCACTATACCAAATTTCATCAAAATCTGTTGAGCCGTTTTTTCATGAAAGAGTAACAAACATCCATACATACATACAAACTTTCACCTTTATAATATTAGTAAGGATTTATATATTTTTCGTGGAAAAGTCATTTATTGGTAACATTAATATAGCAATGCTACCAACATTACGAACAAGAAAATATCTACGTTTTTGAAGTCGCCAATGTATGACAGCGCTCCCTCTATATATAAATACTCTAAGATAAAAGTATACTTCACACATAAACATGTCATGATAGGATTTCATCAATAAGAATATTTTAATATATTAATAAACTTTCCTAATCTTGTATTATACAATAAAGGATAAATTCAATTATCAACCTGCCACTAGGTGATGACAGTCTAGAGATTATCCTTGTGTATATTGTTCAAGTAACAAAACTATTAGTCCAAGATAACATATATAATGACAAACTAATTAAAACATGGTCAAAGGTTAACACTAGCAAAGTCAATTTCTTTTACCAACTTGCTTTTAACATCCTTGATACGACTAACCCTGAGTTAAGGACATTGTTCTATCAAAGGGTCAAACCCCAGCAGATACTACACAATTTCTAGAATATTATATATTTCCAAAAGTATAAAGTGCACAAATATTTGGATTGACAACAGCAGCAGCAACAATGTTTTGCTGTTAACCTACTTAAACTTTGTACCATTATATAATTGAACATAAGACATATAAGTTTTTTCTGCTTCTTTAAATGATAGATGGCTCCCCCATACAGTCAGAGATTTTGCCAATGTCAAGGTTTGTTAGTTTTGTAGTTGAGATAATTATTTTTATTACAGACAGAGGTTACACTCATAAGACATATAAGTTTCATCTTTAATAAACCCAGTCCAGTCAAAATTTGATAATAGGTAATTAAAATGTATTTATTTTTAAGTTTTCTCCTATATTGTCATACTGTTCTCTGCCCAAAGTAAAAAAATAATGATCTATTTTCAAAAAATATATAGACAGGGTGCAAAGCACATAAAGTGTACCAACGTAAGTGGTGAGCACTTGATTAATTGAAATTAATCATCACTCACAAGAATTTTGAAAATGTTTGCTATTATTATGACAAAAATATTAATAAAAATAAAAACATTTCTTATCACTGTTATTGCAAAATCTATTAAATTAAGTTAATTTAACATTTATTTTAGTGTTATTTTTCACAGTCGTCTTTTTGTAACTCCATATTATGTACTGAAGGGCATATTATAGGTACTTAGTTTTTAAATTAATGGGACCAGTTTTAAATTTACCATACCATACTCAATGACCTATCTGTCTATTTAGCTTTGGTGTTTAATATTTGGTAAATAAATTGTGCAATGTGCACAAGATACAAATGAAACAATATAATTGTGATTTGTGCTCCACCATCATGAGGTATTTTTTTAAGAAAAATTGCTCAGCAAATGATATGCAAAACTGTTTGGTTCTTTACCTTGCATGATTTGTACTTCAAAGTGCATTGCCCAACAGTCATTACAGAAGTAATGTCCACAAGCAAGTGCACTGTATTTGTGCAACGGTGGAGTGCTGGCACACACTGCACAACAGGTGCGACTTGTGCATCCCTGAGACGCCACCCGCGGCTTAACATGGCTGTACACCAGCACCTCATTAGAATTCTCCTTATATTTGTTAATAATATCTTGGGCATTCCATTTGTAAGCATGAAGGGTCACCTAAAACAAAAATATTCATACTAATATGCTCCAAGTGCCATAATTTAAATAATTCATCATTTCAGACCATAACACAGCTGTACGACGTATACGGCCAAAAATTATACAAATGTAAACTCAAAAGTAAGTAATAATAGTTTACTACGTTTTTCTAAAGCTAGGGAATTAAATGGAAGAAGTATATTAAACGAGCCCCTTACCTTGGCCAGCGAAGGCGTAATTTGAAGGCTATTGCTGAGCAGTTCTATCGATTCGTTCAAGAGTTTCTCCACTTCTTCAACTCTCAAACAGGAGAACACAAAATATTCGGGATCCGATTTACTGCGATCAACCGCTTCCATATCACAATCATCTTGTTCACCGTAATAATCGTAGTCATCTCCATCGTTGTCAGAATATTCCATATCTGATTCCGCAGACATTTTGTTGGCTTGATGTTAGGATGCAAGACGAACACAAAGACGAAAGTCGAAACAAAAGCAAATGAAAAGGACTGTGAAATAAATACGGGAGGACGAACAGATACAGGCAAGAGTCTAGATTAATACTGCTAGAATTTCCTTTACTATATTGTAAATAAAATGTGATAAAACGTAAAAAGAAAATAACGACTTATTGGCTACGGAGGACAACTTGTTTTCCTTGTTTTTCAAGAAATCGATTTCAAGCTCAATATTCGATCTTTTATTTTTCATTAATCGTTTGTGTCAGGCAAAAGTACCGAATAATCGACTCTTTAGGAAACTGTACGTGACTACCGTCATGGTAGCAATAGTGAGATTGATAGTGAGTGACAGAAGTCAAAGTGTCAGTCAACTTGTGTCATTCAACAAAGGTCACCTTGGTGAAGTACAAGATTTGAATTTGTGGTGTTGAATTTTTTGTTGGTATGTATTATTAAATAAACAATACATTTTTTATTATTTAAATAGAAATTGCAAATTGATTGTATTCATTAGTATGTTTTGTTTGAATATATAAGTAAAACTGTAGTACATTTTCATTTTAATAGGAGTGTAGTGTTGGGGATAATTAAACCCTCAACCATGGACGGGGCGACAACGCAAAAATTTATTGGACGTGGCTCCCATAAGGGGAAAGGTCTGGCAGTGTTCACGAGCGGTGGTGACTCGCAGGGTATGAACGCTGCCGTACGATCAGTGGTACGAATGGGTATCTACCTAGGATGCAAAGTGTATTTCATTCGTGAAGGCTACCAGGGCATGGTTGACGGAGGGGACAACATTGAAGAGGCTAACTGGTCGTCTGTAAGCTCCATCATCCATAAAGGAGGTACCATTATTGGATCGGCTCGCTGTATGGATTTCATGTATGTTTGTTTATATCATTTATCTGAAACTTTTATCTGAAATACATTATCAATGTGCTTTTGCTGGCAAGATTATAGTGTTATTAAAAATAGTAAATCAATATTCTGGGATATTTTGAATTAAGTATATCCTTGCATTGTAAATATTCACATTAATGAAAATAAGACTGAATACCACCATATCAAGTTTCTATTAATCCCAATTATTTATGTAATTTTAGCCAAAGAGAGGGTCGTCTTAAGGCTGCCTACAATTTAGTCACTAGGGGCATCACCAACTTGGTTGTTATTGGAGGTGATGGTTCTCTGACTGGTGCCAACCTCTTCCGTCAAGAATGGTCAAGTTTACTGGACGAACTACTTGAAAATAACAAAATCACTAAGGATCAGAGAGAGAAATACAAGTATTTGCACATTGCAGGCATGGTAACTATTTATAACATTGAACTATTTTATTTTGATAAAAATGTATCTATCTTAAACTTGAAAAGTAAGAGTGCTGAAATAATTTCAATTAGGGATGTTGCGGATGTCGATTTTTTCACATCCGCGGATGCGGATGCGGATGCGGATTTTCAAAGGCTCACATCCGCGGATGCGGATGCGGATGCGGATGTTTAAAATCTTATATAAATATACTTTATGAATGAAGAATTAAAACAATGATCAACTAATTCACACATTTATTAATGAATAATAAAGTTAATTAACAATTTTTTTAAACTTAATTTTAGTAAGTGATGTTAAAAATAGGAGCATTATACTTAATGAAGAGTAATATTGCCGCCTTCTCTGATTCAAGGCGGTTACGAAGAGGTTCATAAATTAAACCCGCGCTACTAAATAATTGTTCGCTAGGAACACTGGTTGGTGGAGTGGACAAAAATCTTCTTGCTATTGGCGATAACATCCTAAATTCTTCTCGATGAACACTCCACCACTTAAGAGGATCTTCATCCACATGGACTCTTTTTTTATGGCGGTAAGATACGATTTCTTTTTTGACTAAAGCTTCAATGCTATCATTTTCCGTTACTTCTTGACTCTCGTCTTCACTGGAAGAATCTAACATCATAGCCAGGTCTTCTTTTAAACATGGCTTTCTAACGAAACTTGATGTTCCTGGTTGTAGTTGTTCCAAATCCTTTTCCGTGGTATCGGTCATTCTCATTCTTTTAGCCCCCTCGGAATTGGCATAAAGAGAACCAATAACGTCATTCTTAGTATTGGTCATCATCAAAACGTCTTCTTTAATTTTCTCCTCAGTCACCGGTGTTAAAAATTTGTACTTATAGCGAGGATCTAAGTAGGTGGCGATAATATATAAATTGTTCTCTCCCAAGCTGGAAAATTTTGTTGAAAGTTCATTTTTCAAAGTCGTGACAGCTTGTCGGATTGGATCAAACTCTTGGGATCTTGTTAAGTAGTCATCAATTTTTTTATCAAGCATTTGAATTATTGGAATCACAGATGAAATAAGGGCGTGAGAGCTGCTCAGTTCCCGTGTGGCTTCCTCAAAAGGTCTTAGTAATTCAATAAAACTTTCAATTATTTTCCATTCTTCTGGCAAAATAGGGTTAATATCATTGTCATTGATGTAAAGACTTAAGGCGTCCTTTACCTTTACAAAACGCTCGAACATGTAAAACGTGCTGTTCCATCGCGTTATACAATCCCGGAACACTTTGAGATGAGGTTGATTCAGTCTATCCTGAATTGTTTTCAGTTGCTTCTGAGCAATGGTAGAATGACTAAAATGAGTCGAAATTTTCTTACATTTTTGTTTCAATATTTTTATGTTTTCTTGAGAACTTAACGAATTGCGGATTGCAAGTTGTATTTTATGTACTGTACAATCGACGTCATTCAATGCTGCTAATCGCACAGCACGTTTCATATTGGACCCTTCATCTCTGATTAGGCAATGCACTTGTTCTTTTCTAATAATCCATTCAGAAAGCATCTGGTTAAATTTTTCAGCAATTATGTCACCAGTGTGACGGCTATCGAATGTCTCGCATTTCAATATTATTGATGATCTAACAAAGTTTTCTGTAATACCATGGCAAGTCAAGCTAAGCAGAGAAGTGCTAGAACTTGGATCTGACCAAATGTCAGACGTGAACGACATGTAATCAAATTTTTTGATTAATTCGGTAATTTTTTGAGCAACTCTACCATATAATTCTTTGCATACGAAATCAGCAAAAAACATACGTCCCCTAAAATTATATTTTGGTGCTAATTCTTGTATCAATCTGCGAAAACCCAGCCCTTCAACAAAGTTAAACGGTAAATTCTGAAGAGCAATCATTTCTCCAATAAGTTTATCATTTTTTTTCGAATTTAAATTATTAATGTCCCATTTCTTGTCTTTTAGAATTACTTCTTCTAACGAGAGTTGTTTCTTGGCTGCTTGTAGAGGAGTGGTAACTTTTGCTGAAAAAAAAAACATATATAATAAACATATAATTTCGGAATAAAAAAAACTATCTACCTAAAAGCAATGACCAACAGACGGGTTTAATTTTTTATTAAAAAAAAATACGAGCTTGTTATGTTTTATAAATACCTCAAAATTTATCTAAGTGAGCAAAATAACATCCAACCTAATTTATATTGCAATAAAACATTAGATATAAGTAACATATTACGCCAAACGGACCGTTTTTTAGAAAGTTGAAATGGGATGAAAAAAATACATTATAATTGTCAATGTGTCATGTCAAACTGAGAGATGACTATAAATCAAAATAGCTACGACCTTAGAGTAATTACCTCTAGAGAGAGCCGAAATGTACTGTACATCGCAAAAATGAGACACACCGATACGAATTTCTTTATGTCAGAATGAGATGCAAAATAATGTTCTATTTCATGTGACGTGCCGCGTTTAGTTATTGGGCGAAAAAAGAATTTCGCCAGACAAAGCGACGTCGTTCAAGCAATAAAGCAACCTAATGTCATTGAAATAGGGTCTATTTTAAATCAAGGCCACAATATGGCGCTTATTTTCTTGTGTTGCTAGATATAGCTATTGATGTCTCATGTGCGGTTACAGCGTGAATCTCTCTAGAGGTAATTACTCTAAGTAATTAATTGCTACGACTAACGAAATGCTTAAAAGAGACAGCACTACTTACATATCGACGCAGGAAAGCGATTCTACACCAGAACCAAAAAAAATATTTAAAATATGAATAACCTCTAAACTAGAAAACTTAGGAATACCATTTCTGTAATAATAACATTTTAAAATAAAACCTTACATTTTCACGAGGAAATTCAATGCCGTATTTTTTTTTATGAATTAAATAATATACAAAACGCATATACGTATTTTTTGAGATACGACAAAATCGCTTTCCTGCGTCGATATATAAAATATGAATAATGATATGAGAAAATTTTAGACTACACATTTACTTAACATCAAAATATACAAATTCATTAACAAAGTTACGTAAAAAAATTGAAGTGATTTTATTAACATTTATTTATGACTTAGAAATATGACGGATTTATGTGGCAGCAACAAAGAATAATAATGAATGAAAACATCGCTTAACCCAAACCCTAACTAAACTATACCTCAAGGAAAACTAATTAATTAAAATTATATATAACACTTACCGGCATCAGATTTTAGCTTCTGTAATTGTTTTTCTTTACTCATGCTCTCAAATATGGAAAATTCTTCTGGGTGCATCGACTTTAGATGACTTTTTAAAGACGAGGTGGTTCGGCCCTTGCGAGAGTAGCTTTTATTGCAAATTTTACAATCAGCCTTATCGTGGTCCACTACATTTGGTTCAAAATAATTCCATATATTACTTTGTGCCGGTGGTGACATTGTTTATAAACTAGTCAGATAATATCTCAATAACGGGAACCTCGCTAGAAAAATAAAGAATCTTGTTATAAAACTAATACGACTAATATAAAGATTTCCTATTAAATAATTATTTACACACAATACTCACTGTATCACAATAATACTCCAAAATATTTATACGATAAGTAATCCGCAGCGCATACAAATACGTACTTAATGATTTATTTACAAGAAACAAATGATGCACCACAACAAACGTGTCGGATCATGTCACTATATTTTTCGCTCCCATTGGTCAATGTCACGTGCGAATGGCACGCGCCATTCGCCGGCACCGACAATTTCTTTCTTGTCGCAACTTGTATTACATCCGCATCCGCATGAAAATCCGCATTGATTATTGCGGATGCGGATGCGGATGCAGATGTCTAAATCTATGCGGAAGTTCCGCATTTGCGGATGCGGATGCGAATATTCGCATCATCCCTGATTTCAATATAAAACTACAACACAATAGTTTACAAGTGCTTCTATAAAGTAATATATCCTATAACATTATCTAGTAAAAAAAAAACTAGTTACTACCATAAAATATAATGTAGGTAATATTTTATTTTGTATGATTTGCTGTTCAGATACTCAGTATTAAGTTTTAATTTATGTTGTAATATATCCCTATTTCCTATATATCCTCCTATAGTGTTTTTCTATATCTACATTTTGCATGAAATAATGATGCAATTTGTGAAACCTGGTTCTATATGAAAATGATGAAATATCATGTGAAACTAAGTATTATTTGGTTTTATATTTTTAACAATGCAGTATATATATATACCTCTTTTTAATTGAACACAGGTTAACTTGTCATAGTTTTAGAGACAATTTTGATGTATGATATCAATATAATTTGTTATGTAAGTGATGTCACATTGTAGATGTACTATGCAGTACTCCTATTAATTTCCAGGTTGGGTCTATTGACAATGATTTCTGTGGTACAGATATGACAATAGGCACTGACTCAGCCTTGCATCGCATCATTGAAGCTATTGATGCTATTGTGAGCACAGCTTATTCTCATCAAAGAACATTTATTATGGAGGTCATGGGAAGACATTGTGGGTAAGGTGTTTTTAATAGTGTAGCAAATTAAAATGTTAAATAATAACAAGATATAGAGAACTTACAATGTAAATATGCTAATGGTTATTGTATTACCTCCATTTATTTTTGTTTACGAAAATAAAATGTCTAATAGTTCCGAGTGCTCTCCCTACAGTAATTGTTTTAGATTACATGGATACATGCCAATTCAAAGGGAGCTTCACAAAGCATTAACTATCATATTTATTTATATAGATATCTTGCTCTGGTCACTGCCTTGGCATCTGAGGCGGACTTTGTCTTCATACCCGAGGCGCCGCCTTCAGTTGACTGGAGAGATAAACTATGTGATAAGTTAGAACAGGCAAGCCCAACAGACAACATTCATCTTGCCTCCTACATGTTGACCCTTTTATCCTTCAGTACTGTTTTTGCTCGTCATGTAAACTAAACCACCCCTTTAGTTTTCTTGCAGTTTACACCGCACTCTGTACGGACGCTACTTATAGCTTTATTTGCGAAGATCCAGCGCCTCTCAATTGGGAAAAAAAAATGTGCGCTAAAATAGCTGAGGCAAGAAATTTCATGTTTCTATTTAATGTGGGAGCAGGATCACCTTTTACCCTTATTTTCATCTTGAATTGGCAGATTCCATTGGCATTACCGAGGTGTATCTGAAATTGTGTGTCTGCAAAAATTTCATGTATTTACGCTTACATGAACGGGGACACTGCATGATCCATATTCCGGGGGTACTGGTTGTTGCAGTTATCTGGCATTAGTGGCCGCTTTGGCGAGTGAAGCAGACCAAGTATTCATACCCGAGGACCCTGTTCCCAATAATTGGGTTGAAAAGCTTTGCAAAAGGTTGCAGCAGGTATGCTGGCTAGATTGAGTGGTACTGAACACACTTAACACACAATTGTAACACAAAAACTGTATGAACAAAACACATCAATTAATGCCTTATTAACTAGAATTTTTGCGTCAATTCATAGAATATAATAATAACTTTCTTTTTGATAATGCTATCATGTGGTCCCTCGTTTAAAGATCGTGAATGTTTGTAAAAATATGTTTCTAACATTGATTGTGTGTTGTTTGGTTTATTCACGCTTATTAACTTATTTTTTGGCTCTTGTTCAAATTCAACATATATTTCTGTACCATTACTAACATACACTGTAAAGGATTTTAGAACATCTGAAATCATTAACATTTTTTCACAACTATGAAGTACCTTTCACTTACTTATATTTGTTTCCGACTGTTGTTACATAAGTTTGCATGCATTTATTTCTATTACAATTATACCTGGACAGTGTGACTGACATATTGTAATGAAGAGGAGCAGTTGTTGAATGATGTTGGGATGTCAGGCGGTCCAACATCAA
Organism: Hyles vespertilio; assembly: GCA_009982885.2. NCBI lineage: Eukaryota > Metazoa > Arthropoda > Insecta > Lepidoptera > Sphingidae > Hyles > Hyles vespertilio. The sequence goes on along the minus strand of CM042808.1, from coordinate 13,442,222 downwards.
TGTTCAATACTTTCCTTCACTGTTGTACATAACACCTTCTTAGAGTGACATCCTAACGTCATAATTCTCTCGCAATCTTCATACTTAACATGATGTTTCAGTTATCCTGTTCTAGGTGTCCATAAATTTAGTAGAATTTATCTATTACTCAGTCATCTATCTATTATCTATAGGAGAGGCGCTCTGGGCAGCGTCTGAACATCATAATCGTGGCGGAGGGCGCCATCGACCGCGAAGGTAAGCCCATCACGGCGGAGCTGGTGAAGAAGGTGGTAGTGGAAAACCTGCAGCAGGACACGCGTATTACCGTGCTGGGTCACGTCCAGAGGGGAGGATCGCCTTCCGCCTTCGATAGGATCTTGGTGAGTTAATTAGCTTGGTATCCAACTCATAAAATATGTTTTCAATTCAGACCAGTAGTTCCTGAGATTATCGCGTTCAAAATAAACAAAAAAAAATAGTCTCATATAATAGTATAGAAGACTATCATGGCTAGCGTCCACTCTGTAACTAGGGGGCGTAAGAGTTCCGCCATGGTATCTCCTGCCCGTCTTAAGAGGTGGCCATAGGGTCATTGGGGTCGCTGGGAGTAGTATAGCAACTTTGTTCCTCAATGAGAGACCAGTCTGCGTCCTGAATATGCGCTGGGCGACCACAGGGAAGGAATCAGGCCGCTTTTCGCCGTGAGATATCCGGTGCCACCCGAAATGCGCGCGACGGCCACTGAGGGGTTTTAGTTACTATGTTGGTTTTATTACCTGACTTGGCCGCAATATCCACAACATTCCAGGCTGGTATGCCAGTGACCCTGATATGGGTATATTATTCAGCTTCCTCCGATATACCGAAAGGGGAGTTTAACAGCTTTTCCTCATGGCCAAAAAAATTATAGCTGGCGTGTAGTTGTGAGTCTTGTAGTGTAAGAATTTGTAAACGGAACAACAGATTCAAATGTCTTGGAAAGTATGTTTACTTTGGCGCGTTTGAGAAAACAGATTAGTGTATACCTACCTATATTTAGCATGTGACTAAACTTCACGCACCAAAATATAATTAAATTGATTCATCTTTGAATTTAAACTTTATTTTTATAATATTAATGGCTTATCGATAGGTTCAAAGTACTTGAAATTGACTATAGTATCCACCGCACAAGATACATCTGTCTGATAATATCTGCAGTATTAGTAGGGTATAAAGCTCCGCAGTGCGGCGGGGTTATCTTATTCATGTATTTATAGGGTATTAGTTAACTTCTACAGCCATTCATATGTACCTTTATGTGGAACATGAACTCAATAAATCAATACTATGAAGGTTATGCCTGTTAAAGTTTTATTGCATTGGATCGAAATAGCGAAAAAAAATCCTTTTATGCATAAAGTAGGAAGTATGAGTGGGACGATAAAGTAATATTTACAAAAAAACCACATAGTTCAAATCTCGAGAATTAATGGGCAATCATCTAATCATTCAGTCTTGTTATTTCGCACAAGTACATAAACCTATGCGAGTTCAGGATTATCCAATTAATAAGGGACATGTCAAGAAATAACAAAGAACTTGTGAACGGAGACATGACATTGTTTTCTTAATTTATCATCAATCTGACATCATTGTATCTACTTCGGCTTACGTATGGATCGTCTGTACTGTCGTCGTATCGTCATAAATTTCGATCGTCCGAAGATTCGAACTTCGTTTCGGATTGTCAGAGTAGGGCCCTGTATGAATGGAGCTTATACCCAGTTCCCAGTTGACGCAATGCAATTAACGCGGTAGGTTTATCTAATTACTTTTTTTTTTACTCTCACCGAGTAAAAAAGTATGTTTTTTACGAATGACTCGAAATTTTAAATGATTTTGATTGTCCAAGGGTTGTACCCTTGGACGCTAGACATGCCAATCATAAAAGTCGCAGTTTGCTTACGGCTGCTATCGTCTAATCAAAGGTGCCACACAGGCTTCATAAATAAAATAAAAATATAGATTAATAGATCTTAAAAATTCAGAATTATCTTTTTAAGTTGTTTAATAATGTATGTCGATGGTCAGGGTTGTCGTATGTTTGTGGAATCGATACACTATATCCGGGGCTGAAAATGGACATGCACGTGGTTGTGCAGGGTTGCCGCATGGGCGCGGAGGCGGTGATGGCGCTGATGGAGGCGACGCCGGAGACGGAGCCGTGCGTGGTGTCGCTGGACGGCAACCAGGCCGTGCGCTTGCCGCTCATGGAGTGCGTGCGACGCACCAAGGCCGTCGCACAGGTTATATTAATCATAATTTGTCAATTGTAGCATTTGACGGACTCTGCTGTTAGCAATTTCGTTGAGTACTTTAAATGATAAGAAGACGAGTTAATAACTTATTATAAAAAAGGCAATTGTATACATACTTAGTACTTAAAAGGTCGGGAAGTTAAAAAAATGTGTACATACATAATATTTTATTTTCTTTTATTTATAAAATTGGTACACCGATAAAATTATATATTGTTTTAAATATAGGTATTGTGCAAGGTGACGAGCCTTTATAGGTGTATACAGCATTACACATTTATATCTATACATATAAATAAAATTGAAGTGTCTGTTTTAAGAGCGTTTATACCCTGCACGCGCTTTTTGGCTTAAAAACAGGACTTTTCAAATGAGTTAATAGCCACCAATAAACAATTTAATGGAAAAATAATTAGTATTAATTTTAGAAAAGTTTGCATTCGAGGGATTTTGGTGGAAAACATTATAGATTGATGGATAATTTGTGAGTACTATAAGGATTACTGAACACAAGTTTCGTTATTTAGGCTTTAAATGGCAATTTAGAAGCTTAAGATATCCGAAACCACTAAATATAATATGAAAATAAAAATATTATCAGACTAATAAGACCCTTATGGAGGGATTTTGCTGAGAAAAATAATCCTTTTGTGTTTAGTTCCTGAAAAATAAAAATTTAAACAATGCGAAATTATTTAGAAACTCTCGTCAAGAACATATTTTTTTTCACCAACTTATCGTACATAATTTTTTATAGCAATTACATATTATAATAGAAGAACATCTTATCAATAAATTACCATTTTTATATTTCAACAAAATTAGTTTTCATGTTTTCTACAAATATTTTAAAAACCACTATAAAACACGCTGTCCGACGTGGATCAAATCAGACCGCCACAAGGCCTTCTAGAGGAAGGACGTATCGCTCGTCGCTCCGGCCTAGCTGCAGTCGATTTTTGCCGTACGTAGTAAAAATAGCCACGCGCGGACTGCGATTACCACATCTTAGTACTTTGGTAGTAAAATATTTAATTATCTTTATTACCTACAATGATTTTGTAGTGAGTATAAATTATGTTTCAGGTAATATAATGGGATGTAATTCCGAGGCTAAATTATGTTATGTATTATAATATAAAATTCAATATATTTCGTAATTGTAAGGGGTTGTAAGGCCCCTAACACTATTTATGTGTTCGAACACGAAATTATTAATAAAACGTCCGTAGTATCTACTGATTGAACACTCATTTGAATGCAAATTAACAATGTAATAATAACGAACATATGATTAGTATCTAAATTTGTATCATTCTTTGCTTGCACAGTAATATTTGTCTACTTATAATGCAAATAAAATATTTTTTATGATATTATATTACAGTTACATTTCAAATGAATATTTGAAGCGCACGGATCAAAGTTGTTTGAGCCGATTGTATAGCGAGCCGACGCGGCAGCTCTACGCACACAGCTTTGGTCGCTTATGTGTGCGTGAAATTAACGAAGAAATACCTATAGTTGACTTTGCGCGCAAGGTGTATACGCTCTTAAGAGTGAAAATAAAAAAAATGTCCCACTACATATCGTTATATACACGATACGTGTTAAATTTTTTTGTCTGTCTGTCTGTCTGTCTGTTTGTTCCGGCTAATCTCTGAAATGGCTGGACCGATTTTGACGGGACTTTTTTTGTCAGGTAGCTGATATAACAAGGAGTAACTTAGGCTACATATATTTTAGAAAAATAAAGTAACGTTGCAATGCTCAGTGCCGCGCGCAGCTCACGCGCATGCCACCACTGGGCCGTCACGTCGGGCGCCTCCCACCACTTCTCCCACCAACGAATCAATATCACAATTACAAAATATTGTATATAAAGAAAATTTTCAATAAAGCTAATACAAAAAACTGATAATAAATGATAATTAAAATTTCATCATGGGACTGAATGAGACGGGACATAAACTGGATAAAACGGGACGGGAAATATAGTCGACGGCGCGCGGGAAATATAGTTAGTACGCGAAATAATATGTTGTTGCCAAATCAATACTGGACTCAAAAGCTATCTGCACCCGGGCGAAGCCGGGTCCGACCGCTAGTCGTTAATATAGTTTGTATATCATACTTAACAGGCCATGGCAGATAAGAACTGGGACCTGGCGGTACAACTGCGTGGACGTAGCTTCGCGCGAAACTTGGAGACTTACAAGATGTTGACCCGTTTGAAGCCGCCCAAGGAAGCATTTGACGCATCCGGCAAACCTGCTGTACGTAAATATAGATTATATTTTAAACTCTTATTATATTTAACATCCCATGATTTAAGGATAATATAAATACATTTAAAATAATTAAAGACACATTATTGGGCGAAAGAACCATTTATTTTATGATCACCTGTGGTTTGCAAGGACTATCGACAGCCTCCGTGGTGCAGTAAGACACCGGCTGTGAAACGCGAGGCCGCGGGTTCGATCCCCGCACCGAGACAAATATTTATGTGTCCGCCATAAGTATTTTTTTTCGAGTCTGGGTGTTTGTGAGATTGAAAAGTCTAGTAGTTCCTGATACGACATAAGACTTGATCTCAGTGTGGGGTCAGGACTATGTATGTGACTGTTGAGTAATTTACTATCAATACACACAATTTATCTGTACTTATAAATTTTATAAACAAGATAATAAATAAATTTTGTCAATCTGGAGCCAGCCCCTGAATCCGGCGTATTTACGGTGGATTGGCTGGATTGTATGTACGGTGTATGGGGTTTGTATGTGGCACGGAGACGTGGCCTCTCACTGTGGGCCTCATTAAAAGGCTCAAAGTCACTCAACGAGCCATGGAGAGGGCTATGCTCGGTGTTTCCCTACGAGATCGAATCAGAAATGAGGAGATCCGTAGGAGAACGAAGTTTACCGACATAGCCCATAGGATTAGCAAGTTGAAGTGGCAGTGGGCCGAGCACATACCTAGCTCGTAGAACCGATGGCCGTTGTGGCCGAAAGGTTCTTGAGTGGACGCCAAGTACAGGCAAGCGAAATGTCGGACGTCCGCCTACAAGGTGGGCGGACGATCTGGCTAAAGTTGCAGGAAGTCGGAAGGTCAGAAGGTCGTTTTAGAGATCCTTGGGGGAGGCCTATGTTCAGCAGTGGACTTCCTGTGGGTGATATGATGATGGTGATGTGTGCAGGAGGGGTACACGCTGGGCGTGATGCACGTGGGCGCGCCGGCGTGCGGCATGAACGCGGCCGTGCGCTCGTTCGTGCGCAACTGCATCTACCGCGGGGACACCGTGCTCGGCATACACGACGGCATCGAGGGATTCATCAGCGGGAACATCGTCAAGATGGACTGGTCTGTACCTGTTTTTTTTATATACTAGCGTGGCATAAAGATATCTGTTCTCTACATTTATTTAATTTATACTGGATTAGGTTAATAACTGCACTGCACCTTATGGTAAGCGCAAATGCTGGACGGCATTTACACATAGTATCGAAAGGCATCAGAAAGACAGTCCCATCATTCGATACAATTATGGCGGCCTGGTAATATGCCTCTTCATCCTACCGCGAAAGGATTATAGGAAGGAGAGAACACGCGTGGCGGCAAACAATTCCATAGCTTGACGGTCCGGCACAAAAAATAATTTGCGAATCTTTGGTTCGTGCCGAGATGATTTGGACCATTAAGCTATGACTTCGTAAGCTAGCACGCGTGGTTCTGTTTAGGAATGGAGCGGAGGGTGGGTCAGATAAATAATTATCTTCTTTAAAGCTAGATCGTAGGTAATAAAAAAAGAACTACAACTACGGAATCTCGCCACCAATCAAACATCTAAAATTGTTTTTTCTTTTTACTTAAATATTCACTAAAAACAGATGAAAAAATAAATAACTTAAGGAGCAATTGAACCGGAAATAATAAGAAAAAGTATGCTTAGCTCACATGACAATGGTCGATTAGAGAACATAAGAAAAAAAATCTAAATATACAACGTTTCATAATAAAATGTATCTATAATATATTTAAACTAGCGGCCCGGCCCAGCTTCGCCCGGGTGCATATAGATTTCTCTACAATAATATGCACGTATTATACACATAAACCTTCCTCTTGAATAACTCTATCTATTAAAAAAACCGCATCAAAATCCGTTGCGTAGTTTTAAAGATTTAAGCATACAAAGGGACATAGAGACAGGGAAAGCGACTTTGTTTTATACTATGCAGTGATGCTGTATAATGTCCAGGTCCGACGTGACCGGTTGGGTGGCTCAAGGCGGCGCGTTCCTGGGCACCAAGCGCACTCTGCCCGGAGACAGGAAGGCAGACGTCGCCGCGCGCATCAAGCAGTTCAACATACAGGGACTGCTCATCATTGGAGGGTTCGAGGTATGTGCCAGCCATCATTAATATTCAATAGTAATGTAGTAATGACCAATGGAGTATGCCCATTCATATAGGTAAAAAATATCGTAGATCCCCATACCGATACTGCTTAAAATTATAGTATTTCTTATGGTTTGTCCTTAAACGCATTCTTTTTAATCTCGGGCGACAGACTTTTATACAATGAAGTAATTAACATAACATTTTATATTTTGTTCACAGTAAAGACATATTTTTTTTTATTAGACAACGTCATTTTTCCTTAAATAATATACCCTTTTTAATGACGTCGACCTATACATATGGATACCATCTCATGAAATGAATACTTTATCTAGACTGCAGTTACCAACTACCATCATTGTAGTTAAGTTGTCGTACCCATATCCAGGCATATAAAAAAATGATTATTATTTTTTTCGAAATTTCTACAGGCCTACCAAGCCGGTTTGGAGCTGTACGAGTCTCGCACGCAATTCCCTGAGTTCTGCATCCCGCTGGTGGTGATCCCCTCCACCATCAGCAACAACGTGCCCGGCACTGACTTCTCGCTCGGCGCAGACACCGCGCTCAACGAGATCACCGAGATATGCGACCGCATACGGCAGTCTGCGCAGGTATACCAATTATAGTTTATATTGTTTTTATTAAAAAAGTTCGGTAAACTAGGTAACAGCTCACCTGGTATGCTTTGCCATAGGTATATTTTTTTTCAATGAATGGTGAGACGAGCATACTCATATTCGAATTAGCGTTCATCCATTAATGCAGTTTGGACCTTGTAATTCAGCTAAGTTGCTTAATTTTTAATTGACTTCAAAAAAAAGGAGATTATCTTGTCTGTTTTTTTTTATTGCCGTGAATGGCGGGACGAGCGAACCATTTCCTGATGGTAAGCGATACGACAGCTCCTGGACAGTAGCAAAACCAAAAAACACCATGAATTATAAAGCAATGCTTGGAATTACACTGCGCTTGCTTACCTGAGACATACGATGTTAAGCCTCAATATGTCCAGTAGTTTACACTGCTGCTAGGCGAAAGAAATAGACATTGCGATGGTACCTATCCAGGCGGCCTCTCGCACATGAGACACCTATCGCCAGTAATAATGTACACGTACAGCCACCTAAGTATGTCTAAAACATTTGTATAGCAGCCATTCAAAATTGTAGAGTAAGGGAAAGGGAACACAAGGATAGAAGGACAAAAGAGATATTGGATACCCAGATTTTAATTTTGATACTTATTAATTTTCACCTTTCTTGGACTAAATAACTTGTTATACAATATTCAGGCTCCTCATTCGTCTTTCGATCAGTTATTTATTATTATTTTTATTGCATGGAATGGCGAGACGAGCAAGCCGTTTGCCTGATGGTAAGCGATACGACCGCTCATAAACAGTAGCAACGTTCCACTGCGCTCGCCATCCTGAGACATAAAATGTTAAGTCTCAATATGTCCAGTAGTTACTCTGGCTACAATGTCCGTCAATCCGAAACACAACAGTGCATTTACGCAGTGTTGTTTCACGGGAGAAATAGACATTGCGGTGGTACCCAGATGGCCTCTCACATATGAGAGACCTACCACCAGTTTACCACCACCTAGTACCAGTTATTTTCAATTTCATTTCAAGTCACTAGATTCTAAATGCCTGTACGTTGTAATTATTGCTATAAGCTCCAAAATATATTGTATTTTGCAGGGTACAAAACGTCGTGTGTTCGTTATTGAAACTATGGGAGGCTATTGTGGCTATTTAGCTACTTTGGCAGGTAATCATTACATTATTCAATTGTTTATTATGTTTTAAAATAAAATGCCTGACTCGGTGGCGTAGTTGTTCTACGGTACGATTACAAAGCTGAGGTCTCGGGTTCGATCTCGAGTCGGGCAAAGTGATATTCGATTTTTCTATTCATCATCAGCCTGGAACCAGGAATTTTGCCCGATATGGCGATAGACTAACCCCCTATCACATCTTGGGACGGAACCATACAAGGCAAAATGTATTGGACTTGGTAACTGCCTACTCCTTCTGGAAAGAGGCATGAGTTTATCTATACATATAAATAAAATTGAAGTGTCTATTTGTAAAATGAAAATAAAAATAAATGTCCAACTACATATCGTTATATACACGGTACCTATAACAAACATGACCTTAGATTTTTTTGTCTGTCTGTCTGTCTGTCTGTTTGTTCCGGCTAATCTCTAAAATGGCTGGACCGATTTTGACGGGACTTTTATTGTCAGGTAGCTGATATAATAAGGAGTAACTTAGACTAAATTTATTTTAGAAATATTCTTTTATTTAAGAAAAATAAAGTTTTTGTTAAATTCCACGCGGACAAAGTCGCGGGTACAGCTAGTGTATGTATATAATATCAAATGAAACGTTTTTTACTCTACTCAGTATTTGATAAGCATTCTTAAAATACTCTCCCAAGATACATAGAACATATTACTACATTCGAATGGTTTTTCGAATTGCGACAACTCTTTTGCGTTAGTCGTTGCGGTAGGTATTCCAACCCTTGCTACAAAAGATGGCAGCAAATGCCTTTCACAAAATAAAAATCACTATATAATTTTTTTTTCATAAATCATACTCATCCGCACTAACTTAACCCAAATATCCTTTACCAGGTTTGGCCGGAGGCGCCGACGCGGCCTACATATACGAGGAGAAGTTCTCCATCAAGGACCTGCAGCAGGACGTGTACCACATGGCGTCCAAGATGACGGGCGGCATCCAGCGAGGACTCATCCTCAGGAACGAAAAGGCTAATGACAATTATAACACTGAGTTTATCTACCGCCTCTACTCGGAGGAAGGCAAGGGACTGTTCACAGCTAGGATGAATGTGCTCGGTAAGATTGTGATTTTATTGTATATACTGATAGATTTCTACGTAGATATATGATAAAGAATTTGTGCTTTGATCAACAACAAAAGTAACAATCGAATCTATCGAATCGAATGACCATCTAGGACTTAACCACAGATCACTTCCAATAGATACCGCATTACGATAGTTTTGTTTTGAACCGAAAACGCCAACCAAGGGAACTGCGCGGGGGGTGGGCGGGTTGCAGCGCGGTCACGTGGACTTCACTGGAGAGATGAGGCATAAGTGGATAAATAAAAAAATGTATCGATAGTTCGATTTGCCAGTAAGTTCATGTGTTATGATCGCTTCTATAACTTAATTACCAACTTGTTAAATGTTTGATAATATTTTTTCACCGGGCTGATCTGATAAATTATACCAACCGGCAACCGTTAACTACGAATAAAATAAGATTAAGATTTATACTTTAGTATTTAACGGTTTGATTTCTATTATTCACCGTGTATTTTTGTATACCATAATGGCGAAATACCCAAATTAAGTGTTGATATAAAAGATCAGATAAAAATATGAAATAGTAAATAACTAAACCTCACGCCCTAAAGGGCTACAATAACTTATTCCGTTTCTTGAATTCTGACGGCGACTGTAGTAAATGTAATATCGACAAGTGACGATGAAACCCACTTGACGAACTATGAATATTTTTGAGACGATTTATACAACGTATGTTATAATCAGTGCAATAGCTTGTGCCACTGATTCTCAATAAACTTAGTATACTTAAACTTATGATAAATACCCTCCCATTATAATTGAAAACGTATACAACTAGAGGGAAAAAAGGAAATTTAATTACGCCAAAGATAAAAATAAATAATAAAATATTGTAAAAGTACCTTGTTAACAAATTTAAATATTTCAAATTACATAAAATAACGTAATTATGGTAATTTGCATTTTTTATTTAAATCAATATATACAGGGTATATCAAGACTGCTACCGAAAATGAAGCCGGGTGGTAGTTTAAGCGACTTCAGACACAATGCAACAGAAAAAGTTGCAAAAAAAAAGCGACAATATTTTTTTGTAATTTTTTTCCTATTGCCATATTTTGGTGGTAAATACATTTTTTCCTAAAATAATAGTGTATACCCTTTAATTTATAAATACTCTAAGATATAAGAGAGTTTAAATTATTATTTTAGCAAAAACTATGGATTTACCACCCAAAAATGACGATATTTAAAAAATCATAAAAAATAATTGTCGCGTTTCTATGCGAAAATTTTAATTGCATTGTGTTTGTAGCCACTAAAACTACCACCCGGCTTCGTTTTCAGTAGCAGTCTTGAGATACCCGGTATTTTGTGACATTGTCATTTAATAAAATTAATTTACATTATTGTTTTACAATATCGATATTTCTGGGAATTATATTATAAACATGCGTCAAACACTAGAAGAACGCGTGATTTCGCCAAAAAATGATGGCTTATTACGGTTATTGCTATGCGAAAAAGAGACGGCTGATTCTCTATCCGAACTCGATTGTTTGACATTGATACATTAACCAGTATAAATTGAGCTCGCTCAGGACCAAATTAATTTAAAGAATATTAGTTATCGATGAAAACTTATTGCGTTTTTTTAGATACTTTATTTTTTTGAGTTTTTTGCACACCATTTTATTGAACAAATCATTTTTAACTGTAATATTATGTTCCCAAAATGTAATTTTCGCTAACGTGCGACGACATGTGCGGGTCCACTACTTGGACGACACTGATGACGCGACATTTGGCATCGGTTTAGATCTATCTAATAGCTTATATGTGTTGGGCGCAACCGCTGCCTTGCATTAGGTATCTATTGGGAGTGATCTGTGGACTTAACACATTGTTTATCTTCTGGTAGCCGCACCGCACCACGCAATACTATATGATGTAGGTATGGTGTGAAGTTTGGCAAAGGTTTGTGCATAGTAAGTTATTTGTTTTCATTGCGATAATATTATGAAAATATTTATTACAATTTGATTCAAAACAGTTAACATATTGAGTGCAGAAAAGCGTATAACCATACCAATACAAACAAATGAACGAGAATGTAGGTAACCTGCGCCTGGTATGCGCTCCTAAATTTTCTTTATGTCCCCGCCATATTACAACATGAATAAGGAAAGCACTTATATTGAATGCAGAAAATTAAAACCAACATTAATTTCCAGGTCACATGCAACAGGGCGGGTCGCCCACGCCCTTCGACCGCAACATGGGCACCAAGATGGCGGCCAAGTGTCTGCACTGGCTGGTGGAGGCCATACAGAAGGGCCCCGCCAACACGCCAGACTCCGCCTGTCTGCTCGGCATCGTCAAGAGACAGTACAAGTTCACACCACTCGAAGATCTCAAATCCCAAACTAACTTCGCGTAAGTTACTTGCCAACAGCGGCATTTATGACTTACAGCCGTTCTCTATAATCTATATATCTTTAACTAGAGATTTCATTACATATTTCGATACAGTTTGTGTTTCAGTTAACAAAGATAGAGAGATATAAATATGGTGCACATGTTTAAAGATAGCTAGGTAAGACATACCTATATTTCAATCTTAGTTTATTGAAGTGTAGAATTGTACCGACATAGTAATGGTATCTATTTTAACCTCTTGTTAAAGATAGATAGGATATAGAGAATGGCCGTTAGCGACCTTCAAAACATGAGTGTATTACCTCGAAGGCCTGTAACGCATCTCCGTGCCATATGGTGTTGCAGATGTGCACTCAGGTCATCAGGTGAACCGTATGCTCGTATGCTGTGTATAATAAATTTTAAAAAAGTGTTCCTTTATAATTTAATAGATCGTCACCAATAAGGTGTTGTACCTAGTGTGATGATCACATAAATAAGCTTTTATTTTGAAATGCTAGAATACTTGTGTTAAGTTTTGTAGCATAATGTATCTTATCTGTTTTGGTTAATTTTGTTCTTATTTTAAAGTAATTTACTCATCAGTGATTAATTCAGTTGTCGCGTAAATGCAGTATGGTGATTGGCTAAAATCATTAAACTACATTTACCGCGTATAAATAATCATCAATTGCGTGGAAAAATAATGTTATACTGTTTCCATTCGTTTATTTTATTTTTGACAGTTCACGCCTATAAAGTACGACATTACAGTAGAACAATATTTTGAAATAAAAGTAGATACTTTCTTGACGGGTAACGCCCACTTAGAGTTGTGCCATTCGTAACGAATGACCACAGATAACAAAAACGATTTTGAATAGAATCAATCAATCGGAATCATTTGAAATAAAATTACATTAAAATGCTAATGAAAACAGTTAAACGTAATATAGTACCCAATATTAGGATCGAATGTATTTGCTGCAAATTAATTAATATGAATAAAGGTATACGTATTGAAGTGACTTTTAATAAGAGTTTAATTTAAAATAATTACAATGATTACAACGAAAATAAATGTTTAGTACCTACTTGTAATAAACAGTTAAACCATGTTGGAATTCATAGTACTTTAAGGATTAAATAATTAAAACAACTAAAAGGTAATTTGTTAATATTTTTATTTATAAACAATCGTCTGTTTCGTCGGAATCGGCGTCGTCGTCACTCGTATCCCCAGTAACACTAATTATTAATGAGTGCATGGGTAAGTTGTCAAATGCGACATCGCGATCCCAATCAGACATTATTTCTTTCTTCGTCTTATCTACGACACTCGCCCAGTTATGAGGCGTCACATTTTCACACGCATTTTTAAGCAACTCCAGCATTTTGTTTGCGGTGAAAGGAGGAGTTGTATTTATTCTCGCAGCATATCCTTTCACTTGCGCCCATATTAGCTCTATGGCATTATACTGGCAATGATATGGAGGAATTCTAAGGACGGTGTGCCCATGTTCTGCAGCCATTTCATCTATAACGTATCGTTTAGGCTGCTTCCTCATTTTTAATATTTTAAGTAACTCTACTTTTAATAGGGACTCGTCCACCTCCTCGCCATTGTTACGGAGCCAGTTTATTATTTCATTTTTTTTACTGGCTTGCGTTGGCATTTTGTTAATTTGCCGAGAGTGATAGGACGCATTATCTATAAATATTGTTGATGGCTGTTCGAGTGACAATAACATTTCCCGAAACCATTTTTCATATACTTCGGAATTCATTTCTTCGTGGTAATCCCCTGTTTTCTTTGATTTAAAAGCTAACATAGCATCTTGCACAAATCCTTTTGCGGTTCCTGCATGACAAATTATAATTCTTTCACCTTTTCCCATTGGCACTGCGGTCGAGGAGCTAGCAGTGTTGTCAGTCCAAGTTTTTGATACCGTGTGATTCGCATTGAGCCAAGTTTCATCGGTGAAAACAACATTCGACCAGTCTTCTATTTTTTTAGCTTGTCTTAAAAATTCGCATCGATACAAAGCAACATCATTGCGTTCCATCAATATTTTTCTTTTGTCACATTTTTTGTATTGGAATCCAATCCTATTCAATACCTTCGCCAAAGAAGACTTTTGACCACGGAACAAGCCACTAGTTTTCAGAGATTGTACTAGGTTATGTAAAGTAGGAATCTCTTTTCTTTGGTAATAATCGTATATATGACGACGAATAGCATCACCATCAAAACTGTCAATTGCTGTCACTTTAAAGGGCTGACGTTTTTTCTTAGGTGTAGATGGCTTGTTTTGTTCCATGCCACTACTGCCGTAGCCTTCTTTAATTATTTTTGAAACTGTTGGAGCAGTAATACCTAATGCTGCTGAAACACGGTCTCTGATTTGAGTCACTGGTATAAGAGGTCCACCATTACGGCTTTCCCTTTCAAAGTACTCATGAAGTCGCAACACAAACTCCCTTGTTTGTCCTTTAAGCACCTTTCCTTTAGGCATTTTGAAAGTGATGAAGGCAGGTACGATGTTCTCAATTCAACCAAATGTAGGAATTCACGGGTAAAACAATACGGAGGAATATAAATACTCAACTCGACGTATGAAAAATGTGAATTAAAATTCAGCGAACGGAAAACACTAGCACGGGCGCGGGCGTCTCGTTGTGAGTGACCACAAAATGGCGGCGCGCGTCACCTGTCTGCCCAGTGTTGCCGTTTCACAATTTGTTTTTAACAACATTACTATTGCCGACGGAAGTGATAAGAATATTAACTTAACATGAGTAAATGGTTTATTTTAATATAATTATTAAATCAAGTAACTTAAATATCCCTGAAGTTTTATAAAACAATGCATGGAGCAAAAAATAAAATATGTATTAAATCGATTAAAACTTGTTCAAAAATAAAATCGTTTGTTATAAAAAATTGATTCGATAACGCATCAGGCCATCACTATTTGATTCAGTACTCGATGTGTCAAAAATAAAATAAACGAATGGAAACAGTATAGTTATTTAAAAATACATTTGAGTATAGTAGATGTAACTGGCCTTTAAAAATATTAAGGAAAAAAGGGTTCCAAAAAAAAATTGATTATTTCAGGCAAAGAATACCGAAACAGCAATGGTGGATGAAAATGCGTCCGTTGCTGCGTATCCTCGCAAAGCACGACTCCACGTACGAGGAGGAGGGAATGTACATGACGGTCGAACAGGGCGAGATCGACTCGGAAAACGTCATCTAAACACTCATTATCATATATCGATTTATATCTTTTAGCTTTTGCAAATGTCAATGTCAAGTTATCAATGTATATTTATTACTTAAAATCAAGCGAGGCATCGAAAATGTGTGCCGTCCAGCAAATAAGAGCTTTGGTGGGTAGCGCTATTTAGGACAAAACGGGGGTTGGTCCCAGACTTCTAATATATTTTCAGGTATCATCTTGTAACATATGTGTCCCAATAATCAGTTGAAGTATTTAATCCAAACTTTTTTGCGATTCAGCAAGTTTTTTTTTAAATTCAGTCTGTAATACCAACTGGTATTTTCAAGTTATGAATAATAGTTATTTAAGAAAATTGTAATATAAGGGAATTCGACGGCAATTGACGACTACACCTTTATTCGAATTGTAAAATCATTGTCATTTAATTTCAGTACCTTGATAGATCGGTCAATGAGTAAAAAATCATAAATAGCGCTATTCATAGCTCATTTGAATTATAATCTCCACTTAAACTGGATTATTTGTTTTGAAGAAACATTGCAGTGGTTACAGCAATGTTGCAATCAATGCAATCAGCAGAACTTACTTACACAAAATTACTCTTCAGCTGTTAATATTTCTCAAGAGAAAGATTGCTTATGTACATGCTTGTGCAATACATGGGGCTCTACTATATAAATCCGAAATTCGAATCTTCGTGACGTTTTTCGTTTCGAAACCTACTCTGTAACACGAAATTCGAATCTTCGGATCGAAGAATGAATGATTCGAATATATCGGCAATCCGAACATTTACATTTTTATTTACTATATTCATCCGAAACGAAGTTCGAAACTTCGGACGAACGAAGTTTGTGACTATACGAATGTACCTACTCTGTAAATGTTCGTATTGCCGATATATTGGAATAATTCATTCTTTCGAATTTCGTGTTACAGAGTAGGTTTCGAAACGAAAAACGTCACGAAGTTTCGAACTTCGTTTCGGATTCATATAGTAGGGCCCATGCATAGAATCGTGTTAGATCAAAATATTTATTACCATTATGAGTATTATCCTATTCGTCTAGTAGTTTAAGATTAACCATTGGATTTACCTACTATGCAAATCAAGGTGGTCCTACTACATGCACGATCAGAATGACAATCAAATACAAATATTGCACTAGAAAAAAGAAATTTAATTATGAAATTAATCGATTTTTTTTTTAAATACCTATTTTCTATAGTGAATTGCGTTCCTTTGCAAATTGAGACGCACTGAGACTTCGCAGCTCGGCGGGATTTTTGACATCATTGATAAACAAGAGCACTGTGCCGTTTTAGAGGCATTTAAGTTCAGATGTGAATATAATGTAATTTATATAAATATGTATCAATAAAGTGTGTTCGACGGTATAAAACGATTTATGAAGAGTATATAGCGAATTTTATGTTCATACAAGGACCACCACAAATTTTACGCATTCTACAAATGTGTAGTAGTTTTCCTATATTTTTAAATTTGGCCATTGCAGTAATGTTTCTACACATAATATAAGTATTAGGTTTATTAGGAAATGCTTTTTATTGGCGTTAGAGTATTAATTTTGACAAGTATGTTAGAATGAAAGACACAAATGATTATTAAATGAAATTATTTAGCGGTATTTTTTTAGGAATAGTTAGCTGTCTAATTATGTGCTAAATATGTGCATGACATTTAAAAAAATATATAACAACAATCTATATATTCTAATATTAGGTTTTAATTTGTATTATTTATTTTCATTTTTATAGCAAAGTTATTTCTACTAATTTATTTTTAGCTTGACTCTTTCCATAGACCAGTGACTATTATAATAAAGTGATATTCTGTGGTCATAATTTAAATGTGTAATAGTAATCAATATACGATCAAACGGCTGTGGAGTATAATATGTAAACATAACATATTTATTTCAACAGAAAGAAAAAAAAAAGTGCTTTTTGAGGTTCTTTTATGTTTTTTTCTAAGATTTAATGCAATGAAATCAAAATCATTTTAGAATAAAGAAATATTTCTTTTAATATCTCAGTATTTATTCTAAATTAAACGATTATATATTTTGTTTAGAATTTATTTGATATATTTTTGTATCGAGTTTTTATATTCGGAAATGATTCATTCTTAAAAATATTTACAGAAGTTTATGTAAAAGACTTCGCATTAAAAGAGTTGTTCCTAAATTGTTGTTTTACTTATATGTATATACCTACTTAACACTATTCTGGAAAGAAACTAGAAGAAAATGTGGGAGCCAGCATAGGCAACTCTGCCTCAGGGACCGAAACCCATTCGACATAACGGTACCGGTATCGACGAATTTCGGTTACCTTTAAGATTTCGGTAACCGCTATGACGCAATATAAAGGTTACCCTTATATACGGGAACCGTTTTAATACCGGTAACCTAAAAAGACCTTGAATGCAAAAGAAAATGCGTTGTTGTTGCATAACAAATAAAAATCATACTTGTCGTGTTGTTTACACAATATCGCTGGATACGGTTCATTTCAATTTTGGTGGGTAATTCTGTTGAAAAATTCATGAAATGAGTAAAGATAATTGTGTGGTATAGTGCCATAATGTTTAGTAAAGACAAACGGCGGTATAACCACAGACGACTAAAAATACAGACGGCCAACTCCATACAAATTTTTTTAACACGTTATGAAAACTCACACATCGAAACCAAACATGCTTTTCTACATATATAATTCATTCAAACTTCATCGGATCTTTCTTTCTTTTCATTGATAATTTTGTCACTGACCAATAGTAATAAAGAATTTTGTTCATCGTATTTGAGCCATCTCTTTCGTACGTTATAAGTATATATATGATATAGAAAAAAGCGCGGGAAACTTGGTTGTGGCGGGAGCGTCTTTTTAGATTTTTCAATTTAATTTAAAAATATAGATATAAAGTGATCAGTTTTGTTATAGTTTGTACATATTATTCTTATTTAATTATTTTTTTAAGTAGTTTGTAAATATTTTCTTCATTGTAGGTAAGTTTGTTATATACGAGTATATTTCTCTGTAGATAGTGTTAGGGGATGGAGGAGCCCCCGGACCCCGGGGGTGGCTCTACCCCTCAAGTAGCTGCCTATGTTACCGTGGAACAGTCAGAATCTGGCATGGATACTGATTGCTCCACTAGTAACATAAATACAAGAAAACGTACTTACGCCAAAGCTTCTAAAAGAGTATGCAGGCAATGTAACAAAAAAAAAAGAATAAATAAAATGTCAGTTGATGGAAAAAAGCAATCCTGTCAGTGCTCCGACATTGATTGTCCTGAACCAACAGTTTCTCAGACCATGGAAAGTGCAAGCATGTCCCAAAAATCCCCAGAACCATCAACATCCACCAGACAATTTTACATTTCGGATGATTTGGCACCATACGTTATACATGTTCAAAAAAAACAAATAAGTCCAAGTGACAATATTATACTACATCCTATAAGTTTTGGATTCTTCCTGAAGAAACACAATTTTAAGAATATAATAAATGGTAGTGTTAAACGAATTGGTCGCAATAGAGTAACTTTATCATTTTCTGGTTTTAAAGATGCAAATTATTTTCTGTCTTGTGAGGCATTACAATCAAACAATTACAATGCATTTATCCCTACATTTAGTGTAACGAGAATGGGCACTGTGAAGGGCATTCCAACAGAATGGTCTGATTCTGATATTATTCAGAACATTTCTGTTCCTGTCGGCTGTGGTCCCATATTGAAAGTACGACGATTAAATTTCAAAGCCATTATTGATGGAACAACTACCTGGAAACCATCTCAGACAGTAGTTATAACATTCGATGGGCAGGTTTTACCCAAGCGAGTATTTGCTTGCTATAATGCTATACCAGTTGAGTTATATCACTACCCGACAATACAATGTTATAACTGCTGTCGTTATGGTCACACCAAAATCCAATGCCGTGGGACACCCCGCTGCTTTAAGTGTGGGCAGGATCATTCTGGTGAGTCTTGTACCATTAATGACGACCAGAGTTTGTGTTGTTTATGCTCTGGATATCACTATGCAACTAACAAATCATGTCCTGAATTTCTGCGTCAAAAAAACATTAAGATAACTATGGCTGAGAATTGCATTTCTTACTCTGAAGCTGCTAAGCTACATAAACCAATTTCGAAACCATATTCTGATGTAGTGTCAAATTCGAAAAATTCTACTACCAGTAATCCTCAAAGTAATCAAGTTACCAATAATAAGAACTACTCTTATAAGAAAACGGTTTATTCAAAAGCTAAACCACGTACACATTTCACTTCCGGCTTTAACCAAGTATCACATAATACATCACTCAATGAATACAATAATATACTGCTATCTGGAAATGGTTGTGCCTTTCCTGCTGAAAAAGAAAATAATGAAAACATATATCAATTATCCATGTCTGAAATTGTATCAATATTGTTAAATGTTCTTTCTAAAAATAATATTCTTGTACCGTCCAACGTTGCACCAATACTCGAAACTACATTAAATCAAATCAGTTATGGATTACAGAAACATAATTCAATGGAATTGCCGGAGTGTAAACAATAAAAAGAGTGATTTGATATACCTTTTAAATGAATTTAATCCAGTTATAATTTGTTTATCAGAAACATGGTTAAAACCTCAATATAACTTTAGACTGCCCAGATATTTGTGTGTAAGAGAGGATAGACAGGATGGCTATGGCGGTGTGGCCATCTTAGTCCCCAAAAACATTCCATTTAAAAATGTTTCCATTCCTTCTCATTCTAATGATTTTTCCATAGTTTGTATTAATGTTAACAATATCTCATTTGTTTCAATTTATGTTCCACATCCCTCTTTAAATATTTTTAATGAAATTAGTAAAATACTGAACTTTATTCCTAAACCTTTCATCTTGTTAGGTGACTTCAATTCCCAGCATAGGTCTTGGGGAAGCTCTTCATCAAATGTTAATGGTGAAAATTTACTGGACATTCTAGATTTGCACAATTTGTGCATATTGAACACAGGGTCTGCAACTCGTTGCTCTCGCCCCTGTGAAGGAAAAAGTGTTGTGGATTTATCTATATGCACTCCTGACCTAGCTTCAGCTGTCAATTGGCAAACTCTCTCATCTTCATTTGGAAGTGATCATTATCCCATTCTTATATCATTACCATATAACAAATTTCCTTCTGATATTTCAAAAACCAAATCTCCTCGTTTAAAATATAAATTAGACTCTGCAAAATGGGACACATATAAGTCTTCAGTCGAAAAAAAAATTAATTCTTTGTCTCAATCTCCTGACTTACATATAAATGTGGAAGCTTTCACTAAAGCTATAGTAAATACAGCCGATGAAGTATTTACTCTTAAAAAACTATCTAAAAGACTCCCTTCTCCACCGTGGTGGGACAAAGAGTGTACTGAAGCTGTTAAAAACAGAAAAGAAGCTGAAATTAGATATCGACATGATATGTCTGATAATAATTTTAACATTCTGGTAAAAATTATGAATGATACACATAATTTGTTAAAGAATAAAAAAATTGAAGGGTGGAGAAATTTTTGCGCTTCAATATCCCCTAACATATCATTCTCCGATGTATGGAATCGTATTAAAAGATTTCGTTCATCTTTTATTCCCAGTACTTCCATAATGCCTTCTTCTTTGTCGGAAAGATTTCTAGACCATCTAGCTCCGCCAACGGTTCCACAAAAAGAATTAGTAATTCCATTTCCCGAGTATACTCCGGACGCAGCATCAACTAATAATAAAAGTTTGTTTACACTGACCGAGTTAAAATTTGTTATAAGTAGTGTTAAAGATTCAGCTCCGGGAGAAGACGGCATTCCCTATTCTTTTTTTGCTAATTTAGGAGACGACGCGTTAAATTACTATTTAAAAATAATAAATAAAATTATTGAGACAGGCTATATCCCTCCGTGCTGGAAACGTCAATTAGTGTTGCCAATATTGAAACCAAATAAAGACCCCAACGAATATATGTCCTATCGTCCCATAGCGTTATCACCAGTAATTATTAAAATAATAGAACATTTAGTTAAAAATAAATTAGAATGGTTTCTTGAAAATAATAATATTCTACCAAATAATCAATATGGTTTTCGAAAAGGCCGAAGTACTATAGACAGTCTTAGCATATTCACAACTGATATCCGTATAGCATTATCTCGGAATCACTCCACTATAGCTGCCTTTTTAGATATTTCTGGAGCATATGACAACGTAGTGATTTCAATTCTTAGAAATAAGTTAGAAAGATTGAACTTTTCCTCTTTATTAACACGATTCATAATTAATATGCTGTCAGAAAGAACTATAATTTTAGATATTGAATCCAAGCCGTCACGATTTGTTTGGAAGGGTCTTCCTCAGGGTTCCGTACTGAGCCCCATATTATATAATGTATACACATACGATCTGGATTCTAGTCTCAATAACTCAATTTCTGTTTTACAATATGCAGACGATTTACTGTTATATTGTTCTGATCATTCTGTTAATAACTTAATTCAAAATTTATCCAGTTCACTCACCATTTTAAACACTTGGTTAGATAACCACGGATTAAAACTATCCACATCTAAAAGTAATATTATGTTATTTTCAAGACAAAGATTTTCTTTTCCTATTTTGATAAAATATAACCAACAAATAATTCCGTTTAAAACCTCAGTGAAATTTTTGGGTCTTATATTAGACTCCAAAATGGCTGGATCAGCTCATTTCGACTATATTTCTGAAAAGTGCGAACAGATTATTAATATGATTAGATGCCTCTCTGGTGTGTGGTGGGGGGCCCACCCCTCTTCCTTGAAATTGATTTATAATGGATTGATCAGATCAATATTAGACTATGGAACCTTTTTGTTAGAGCCATGTAATTTATCTGGTATTAGAAAAATAGAAAAAGTTCAATCAAAAGCTTTACGATTAATTACGGGTGCAATGAGATCAAGTCCCCTAAATGCCCTAGGTGTGGAATGTGTTGAGCCTCCGTTAAATTTACGACGTCAATATTTATCAGATAGATTTTTATTTAGAGTTATGCAGTTCTCAAACCATCCCTTGCATTCCAAACTTCTCATACTATTAACTGAATTATCTTCTTCATCTTACTGGCTTCATAAAGCTACTCCATGTCTCGTTTTGAGCTACCAGAGATATAAATCATTAACGGCCCCTTCGTATAGTTCGAATCGTCTTCCCTTGTTTAGCCATGATTACAGCACATTAATAACAACTCCAAATATCATTGATATGGGTATTGTTAAGAATGATCCAAAAGGTAACAAAAAGTTTAATGATATTATAAATTCTAAGTGGCCTGACTGGCATCAAATATATTGCGACTCGTCAAAAAACAACTCTTCAAATGTCGGTGTAGGAATATATCATCAGCAGTATAACATTGTACAAAAAATCAAACTTCCTCTCGAATCGTCAGTATTTACAGGGGAATGCTACGGAATTTTTAAGTGCTTAGAATATGTATACATCACAAAATTGAAAAAAGCTTTGATTCTTTCAGACAGTAAGAGTGCCCTTCAAGCTTTAGCTAAAAATCCTTTTAAGTCTAATAATAACGCTATTATCAGTGACTCCAGAAATATGCTTTGCAAGTGTTTGAGTAATAATGCTAATATAATTTTTCTTTGGATCCCTAGCCATACGGGTATTTCTGGCAATGAAAGAGCTGACCAACTTGCCAAACAAGCGATCATAAGTGGAGACATATACCCATTTAAAAATTATTGTCACGATCTTTTAACTATACCTAAGGTTCATCTTTTGGAGTCTTGGAATAATGTTTGGTCCACCAATAGTATAAATAAAGGAAAGCTATATCATAATATACAACCAAGTATTCCAAGCAAGCCTTGGTTTGCTAAGATGGATTTCTGTAAGAGAACAACAACTATTCTGATTCGAATGCGTTTGGGACACGTTTGCACTCCTCATCATCTTGCGAGGTTGGGAATTGTACAATCTCCGAAATGTGAGTGTGGTGAAGATGTCGGAGATATAAATCATATATTTTTGTCTTGTCCCAAAAATGATACCACAGCCTTGTTCCATCAATTAAAGTTGCTTAAAATTCCATTTCCTACATCTATTCCTGTTCTCCTTCACTCTAATGACTATCTAGTATACAAAACTTTATGTAGGTACGTTTATAATTCAAAATAATATAAAAATTTAACTACATTTATTTCCTTTCCTCTTCCTATGTAATTCATATCTTACATTACTGATCCTTTCCAAATTCCTAAGATTTGTCCAGTTTCCCAAACTTGACATTGGCATATTGTTTTCAACAATTGCCATAAAAAAAAAAAAAAAAAAAAAAGTATATATATTAGATGCGTTTCCCACCAGAGCTGATCTGAAATCGGTACTTTACCGAAATTACCGATTTTGAAATATTCAGGGATGTACATTATACTTTCAGTAATCCGATTTTTACTACCGGAAATTTACCGGTTTTATATTTGGGTTTCATGCTTTTATGTTCAAATTTATGGATTCAAAATGAAAATAACAAATAAAACCAAGTTATAATTCTAAACCTTTAATCAACAATATATTCTTTGATTTATTTGTTATATTTTTATATTAAAACACTTTTATTTAAACATTTTTATCCTAATGAATATTATAACCTCCAATACCTTTTTATACATCTTCAGATTAATTTAAACATTTCCAATTTGTTAATATCTCTTAATTTTATCACTTAAAATTCTCTTAATTTTAGGACCAATAAAACAATGCCAAATTTAAGAACATGACTACAGAATTGAAATATGCATTGACAAATAAAAGTTTAAATGGAAACATTAATAATTGCAAATTATATTTTACAATACCATGAAACAGCACAAGATTACTTTGTTGGTAAATTTTATCTAAGACACAATTGACATTAAGTAAATAACAAAGCGATTTGGCTTACTTTTGCAGAAATTGAAAAGCAAAAACAAGACATACATAATTAAAATAAGCTATCAATTAACAAATAATTATTTAAATCATTGAAAACATTAAATGCATCATGCATTACTAAACACTAAAACTTTTTGATTCATTATTATAATATATTAAAGGAATAGGCAAAAAATATGTTTAAAATAAAGTCATTTTAAAGAATGTTAATGCTATTACTATTATAGTATGCACAATATAGGTCTATAATATAATCTTATAAACAACTGCATTGCACTGAATTTGAAAATATAACCAAAATCTTTAGCAAATGCATTTTTATGACAATCTTAATTATATCAAGAAGTATAAATATTATATACAGATTATTAATGAACATAATTACTTCTGTTGTGATTTAACCATCACCAATATTAACATATAAGTCTACAAAAAGTGATCCTGCAGACATAGTAGAAACTTTCTTTGTACTTCCAACAATGAACGCATTTGCCTGCAAATTGCTTGGACTGGAAATTTCACCCGAGTCTAGCCTAGAAATTATAAAACAATTAATAAAAAAAATAATATTATAAGGGCACAATCTGTTGAAGTTGACTGCTTTCCTGACTTTAGATACATATAACCATAAAAACTGATAATTATACATTAATATGTTAGGAACTTGGAAATACCTATACCAATAGCTTTAATCTTGCACTGTACTGTGCTGGGTCGACTTATACTTTCCACTGCAGAGCACAAGCTTCCTCTACAGTCGAGAGTACGAATGAGAGGAGTAAGGGTACATAATCCATCAACTCTTAGACACTAACAAAAAGTTAACCTTATCACATGTTCAGAGATGTTCATTCTAATGGGTATTTATTTCAACTTATTGTTATTTCTTATATTCCTGTAGCAGATTAAACTAGAAATAGGGTCACAGCGGAATAACATATTATTATATTTACCTTAATTATGTCAGATGAGGTTAGATTTATGTTTTTCAATAATTTCAATAATTTGGTATTTCTTGCTCCGCCAACATAGCTGTTCACTTATTAAAGTGTTTGTATATTTTGTTTGTGAAGGCTGCACAGATATTTCTATGTTTTTTTCGTTTGTGCACTCGGGAACAAAACACATAACTAAAATTATTAATTATCACGTAAATCACAAGTTTTTAGATACGATTTACACAAACCAAATTATATCACGTTTGTACTGTTAAATATTTACGTTACTGATTACAAAACAGATGAAATAACATGCAATTAAAATAAAATAAGCAAATCCAAACTAAACAGCAATCGACTGTTGAAAAATATGGCGGCAATATGGCGGCGACAGCGCACGCCGGCACACGCACACATTCATAAAAGTGAAAGAGATGGGGCGAAAACGGCATATGAGAAAGCGAGAAAGAAAATTGGGTTACTTTTTAAGCCCGAGTTAAACGGGCCTGGGTATAACCACACACAGGCACTGCCCCCGCTTTGACTTATAAGGAACTTCGCATGAAACATAAAGGTAACCCTATGGGTAACCCTTATTTCGGTTACCGGTATGATACCGGTTAAATTCTAGGAATCGAATAAAATTGGCGGATACCGGTTACCATTAAAAATACCGGTATTATGTTTTTCGGTTGATACCAAAAAATACCGGTATTTTCGATACCGGTTTCGGTCCCTGCTCTGCCTATAACTCTCCGGGCCGCACGCATGGGGTAAGCCTTGCGTTCAAGAGGAAATAAAAGATTTATGGGCGGCGAATCGCATTCACAGACCAAGAAGTAAAATTTAACGACTGTTTCGATATCTTGAAACTGAATATGACGGAAAATAGAAATAAATAAACTGTAAAGCTGTTATTCAAACATAAATCACAGACCGTGTCAAACATATCCCTATTGATCGGATAGCAAGGTAGATCTTTGAAATTTATGATAATTTCACGCCAAGAATTGTTTATTATGTTGAATTGTATGGAAACTGTGATAATCTACTTCCTGTAGTTATTTAAATTCCCTGATTTCTGAACAATTTTGTTTAGTTTTTGAAATAATGAACATCAATAAACATGTGTTATTTAATACATGATTTTTATTATGAATGAAATGATAGTCTTAAAGTTATTTAATAAAAAGCTATTAAGTTGACTGCAACGAGTGCCAACAAAACGATTTTTGTATATCCGCAATCAACAAACGACGTTGACGTTTCACCGCGTAGCAAGTGAAAGTGTCACGTCGATTGAAATTCCTGTCAGAAATATTTTTATTCTCATATACAATTCGTGTCCACGGAATACGGGTGTGATTTTATTGTTATCTATTAAGTGAAATTCTAAAATCAATTTAATTTTATGTCATAAACACTACGTTGCGTTAAAATCGGCAATAACATATTAATATAATTCCAGATCTAGGTTATCGCCGGGAAAGATGGGTGTTAAACCTGCTATTGGAAGGAAATCTAACAAGAACCCACCTATTTTTAGTCACGAATTTATAATTCAGAACCATGCAGATATTGTGTCGTGTGTTGTTATGGTTTTCTTGGTCGGTCTGATGGTTCAGGTACGTAACAAGTATATGCCACGTAAGGCTTACGTGTAATTTCGGTTTTTGTGAAATTTTCGTGAATATTCACTTATTTGGTGGTATAATATTGTATTTTGTGTTGTAGGCGACAAGTCCAACAGCGAGTTTATTCATAAGCCTTCACCACAATGTAAGTGGAGTCGAGCCAACGAGAGAAGCACCAAAAGGCGAGCCATTCTTTTACGAAGCCGGCTGGAAAGATGCTTGTGCCGTGTTCTTCTACTCGCTCGTGTGTATTGTGATGCATGCCATTCTCCAGGAATATTTCTTAGATGTAAGTAGTATCTTAATATAATCAATATGTGCATTATATATATTATTATATATATTGCATTGCAGTGCATTATATATATATATATATATATATATATATATATATATATTCATTTCAGCTAAGCACTGGTAGCAATATTTTAGGTCCCATACCAACGTGGTGTTTAAAAAATGTGTATTTTTTTATAATTCATAGATTATAGGTAATTACCTAATGATACCTTAATTTTCAAATAAGTAAAAACAACTAGAGGTGTTTTATATATTTATAATTTATTTCAATCTTGTTTCATAGTATAAATATTATTTATTAATAATTAAATCTATAAAAAAAATAAATATACCTACAATAACTGTATGCTGTACATAAGTATATACTATATTATTTTCCATAGAAAATATCCAAGAAATTCCACCTTTCCAAATCGAGATTGAGCGCTCTGAATGAATCTGGACAGCTGGTTGTGTTCCAACTGGTGACTCTGGTGTGGGGTGGAGATGCTATCCTGCGTGAAGGATTCATCTTCAACATTTCACAGTTATGGGATGGTGAGTACTGATTTGTTAATTTATACAGCTACACACACAATAGGCAAGTTTTTAGTCCAGCTATGTACATTTATAGCCTGATCATAAGTATGGTTGGTTGTTAGTAGCATACTCCTTTTAACATAAATATTAATTTATAATTTTTTAAAATTAAAAAAACATACTTTGAAGAATGAAGAATATATTTTGGATCTCCATTATAAATATAAATAAATATAAATACACCCTACAGTCACATACATAGTCCTGACCCCACACTAAGATCGAGTCTTGTGTCGTGGGTATCAGGAACTACAAGAGACTTTACGGTCTCACAAACACCCAGACCCGGAAGAAATATTTGTGGGCCGCACAAATATTTCTCTCGGTGCAGGGATCGAACCCGCGGCCTCTCGTTTCACAGGCGGCGTCTAACCAACTGCGCTACGGAGGCTGTCAAATATATATATATATATATATATATATATATATATATATATATATATATACTAGCGGCCCGACCCAGCTTCGCCTGGGTGCATATATTTTTTGATTCCACTCCACACCAAATACATGTTATTTTTCGTATTAATCTCTTGTATACCTAAACTTGACATAGCTATCCTACTGTCTGGCTCAATCCCGTCTCATCCGTCTGTTCAGTCTCTTCCCGATCTGTCCCGTCCTTTCTCTTTTATTATCCATCCCGTCTTATAACGTGCATTTACATTTCGTCCTATCAAATCTGTCAGCTATCCCAGCCCTCTCCCGTACCATCCACTCTATTATATCCCGTCTCTCCATATACATGTACATATAAAGATTGCCTTATGAAATTTTGACATTAAAAACTTTAGCGTTTTTTATTGTCCATCCAATATTCCGTCCCTTATTTCAGCACCAAAATGCTGTTTTTCCTAATAATATTGCACGCCATTACTTTTTGTTAGTAATAAAGTAATAATAACCATTTAAAAAAAGAATTGGCCAAATTGGTCCAGGCGTTCCAGTTATGCGCTTACCAACACATTTTGCGATTCATTTTTATATTATAGAAGAAGATATTATAGTCCACCCTGCTGGCTTAGTGCGGGTTGGCGGATTTTATTTCACGTAGAAATTAATCTGAAAAGTCAGAGGTGTGCCCTGGGATTTGAACCCGTGACCATCGTTAACTTGTTGGCAGTCGCGTCTAGTACGTTACCATATACAAATTAATAAAACCCTCATACTGCCTTACCAGGTGACGTAAGTAATAGAACAAATATTTAAAAATATAAAACTGCATATCGTTTCGTTATAATGTCTAGATACGGCATCAACATACCAATATCTATTTAAACTTGAGTCTGAAAACAATACTAATGCGATATTTAAATATGTCCCCCAGCGCATCTAATAGTATCAATTCAAAAAACAATTTCGTAAAAATTATAATTATATATATTTTGGTGTACTCCGGCAAAACGCTTCGATAGAGTATACCTTGTTTAAAACTGTTGCAATAATCTCAAAAAACAATGGGCGATTTTGTTAGATACGGACATCGTTTTAATTTACATTTAACAAAATTATGCGCAAGACGCCGTATCTAGATAATATTATATACACGATGTACACATTTTTTGAATTTTGTTCTATTTCGTCAGCCGTCAATGAAAGACAATGGAAAGATAGATCATTTTATGTTGGATGGTAGTTGAAGCTGGACCGTCTTTTACGTCACCCGTCAAATAAACAAAGATCATCCTATATTGGCTGGACGCATCACGCTTGAACGATACCCAAAAAAAAGGTTTTTAGTATCTTCCTCAGAAATTTTCCTATTTTTCTCACCCCTAAAACCATCCCAGGACTTCCACGAATATTTCAAGACCAAAATCAGCCAAATCAGTCCAGCCGTTCACGCGTGATGCCGTGACAACGCGAAACGGGTTTCATTTTTATATATATAGATGTTACAGTATATGTTACAGTAATGTATATTGAAACCAATGGCAATTGAAATTACTTTCTGTTTATATAAATCATAATACTGTAGAGTGTAGAACTATAAAATATTTTAAAAAGACCATTCCTCTGATGGGGTAAAAGCCTAATTTCTTAGATAATTATTCTATAAAAGACCCTAGAGGATAAATATAGAACAAAAAACATTATCCTATTCATATTATAGAATTTATTAATACTTTAATGTACACCAAGGATACCATAATAATTAAAACGGAATATTATTAGTATACTCCATCGGTTTAGGTACTTAACTAAATGTAAACAAACCATAAAAAAGGTTATTTAACATTACCATTTCTCATTTCTAAATTAATTGAAGACAAAAAAATATTTACGTAAATATTAAACTACATTGCATGTTCAAATTTATTATAACGATTATAATTATGAATGTGTGAGCTTGGAAACAATTAAATTATGTAAGATCATAATTAAATTATCTAAATTAAGTTGTCTAATTTTACATAATGCAATCTGTCTATAAAAAAGACCCAAACAGTCAGGCATCCAAAACATTTTCATAAAATTAACAAGAAATATTATGCTACAAAATCTAGAAGTACGACTTTACCGTAATACGACCATTTAAATGAAAGATAATGCGTTAGGTCGGATAACTAAGCATCATCATATGTTATCTATTGCAGCCAATTGCAGCCAATTATTATTCATTGCGTTAATGTACTTACTGTTTTCGTGAAGTGGTGAAGTGTTTGGTAGTGTTCACCGTTGTTCTTTACTCTGTTTTAGTTATTATTTGTTATAAGCTGCTGTTAATTGTTGTTAATACTTGTTACTTGGTTGACTAAGAAAATATTCGTAAATTGGACATATAAAATGTTGGACAACCATTTGTCACATGTTCTGGTTTGTTTACATTTAGTTAAGTACCTAAAAGGAGTATAGTGTCAATTTAACCTTAGTGCATTAGGTAATTTGATTCAGCCAACCAATTTTATTGATTTTTACTGTTGTTAGTTTACATATTAGTCAAAAGAAGTAGAAAAAGTCATATGATATATTGTGAATAACATTATTTACATATGGAATCAGGTGACCCAAAATGTTGGAATCATCTATCGTATGTCTAAACATAGGCTAATTTGGGAGAAAATCATATGTTTTATAGAAAATAGTATTAATTTTTAGAAGTGAAAATCTTAAGTCTTACTTTTTTATAAATAAATCTGAAAAATCAAACCGGATTATAGAGTAACCCCACTGCATAGATCAAATACAAGATATTGACACTAAAAATGTACAGAAATACAAATTATTATTTTAAAAGATATTTGCTACATATAATTGACCGGTATCCATGTTGGGATAGGCAGTTAATGACCATATCAAATTTATATAGTCTCCTATAGGCTGTTGTTTTTGTCACTTGTGCACAGATTCTAGGCATAAGAAATAATTATGTGATGTTTCAAACTAATAAACCACATCTATTTATTTAAAACGTAAAAAAAAATTATATTGATATGGTAATAAGGGGCCGTTCAAGTATTACGTAAGCCCTATAGGGGGGCGGGGGGCTCTTTGCTTTGCTTATTTTGGATGACATGGGGGGTAGGGAGGTCTAGATGATGATTACGTCATAAAAACAGTCTTTACACAGGAAGATTTCAAACGTAGTTGGCAGAAGAAACACAGAGATGGTATGAAAACAAAGTTAGAAGATATAAGATATCTATACTAATATTATTATTTAAAGAGGAAACATTTATATTTTTGTTTATAATGAATAAACTCAAAAATTACTGGACTGATTTTTAAAATTCTTTCACCATTTGAATGGTACATTATCCTGGAGTAACATAGGCTATATACCGGGTATATCAAGACTGCTACCGAAAACGAAGCTGGGTGGTAGTTTTAGCGACTACAAACACAATGCAATTAAAAATTTCGCAAAGAAACGCGTCATTTTTTTTAATCATTTTTTAAATATCAACAGTTTTGGGTGGTAAATCCATAGTTTTTGGTAAAATAATACTTTAAACACCTTTATATCATAGAGTCTCTATAAATAAAAGGGTATACACTATCATTTTAGGAAAAAAATGTATTTACAACCCAAATACGACAATATGAAAAAAACAACAAACAAAAAAATCGTCGCTTTTTTTGCAACTTTTTCTATTGCATTGTGTCTAAAGTCGCTTAAACTACCACCCGGCTTCGTTTTCGGTAGCAGTCTTGATATACCCTGTATTTGCCTAAAGGGGTTGAAATAAAGGTGGAAATAGAAATGGAAAATAAAAACTACTGAAGATATTCTTTTGAAAATTTATAAATATACATTATCAAGCTCCTTATTACAAACGCAAAATAATGGCGTGCAACAATTTTTGAAAATTTGTTTATATGCTACTAATGAAATATAATGTCATGCAACGTTTTTTTTATTGGGTCTGAAGGGGCGAAAAAGGTTCTTTAATGGCGTTTGGGGTAGTCGTACGTTGGTAGAAATCATTAGCCATGTTGAACTTTTTAATTATTGATCCAATTGGTCTGAAAATCGATTTCTGAGGCAGCCTTTGTTCGTATAACCTATATTCGGAATCGAAATTTGTGGACGTCATTTTGACTTTTTTGTTTTTGATCCGATTGGTCCCGAAATCGATATCTGAGGCACCCTTTGTTCGTTGTTGGTTCTTGACGGCCATCTTGAACTTTTTTATTGTAACAACAATATTTTATACATAATGAGGCCGGGACCGCTAGTATTATAATATTTTTGTACCTTACTCTATGTTGAATACCGTATAAGTAAAATCTAATCTCTATCCTAATTCTAGTTTTTTATGTTTAGAATTATAGCTTCTGCGCATGAATCATTAAAAAAAATAATATATTATGACATTGAAAAATGTTGACGTAAGCATGGGGGGAGGGGGTAAGAGCTTTGCTTACTTTTGCTGACAAGGGGGACGGGGGGGTATATAATTGTAATAAATCTGCTTACGTAATACTTGAATGGCCCCTAACTAACGTAATAACTTTATATAGAAGGTCCCTTAAGGACTAAATAAATTAATCGACTTGGTATTACATGCATCTCACAACTTTTTGTGGTAGAAAACCTGAGCTGCGAGACTTGGAATTTTTTTACAGGATGTTTTT
Organism: Hyles vespertilio; assembly: GCA_009982885.2. Classification (NCBI taxonomy): domain Eukaryota; kingdom Metazoa; phylum Arthropoda; class Insecta; order Lepidoptera; family Sphingidae; genus Hyles; species Hyles vespertilio. The sequence goes on along the minus strand of CM042808.1, from coordinate 13,409,491 downwards.
GATGGGATCTCACGTCTTTTTGTAGAGTCCTACTTTTTTCCTTTTCGGAACTTCTTACTTCTAGAATATCACCAACGATTTTTCTTAAAGCCTCTGTCTTATGAATTTTTCTTATTTTTGTAGGTATCAATTTATCACAAATATAGCGGATTTGATTATTAATGGTCTTTCTTTCATTGTAATTGATATTTTCGAGCTATTTAGTCTATTTATTTGCAAGTTTTTCTTCGTCATGTTTTTCTAGAGGAATGTTGTACAGTTTCATGGGCTGAATACACCATTTCCCTCTCTATATCCCCTCCTGTTATGCCTCATATATATAGATATCTATCTACAACTATTATTCCATTATATACGGGTACAATGATTAATTAAGTGCAAATGTAACTTTGTAATCCTATACATTTATATGGGATTACAAAGTTATTCACGCAGTTGCTCTATCTAGAAAACTAGACACAAATTATGAAATGTTTGAATTTTCCCTTACTTCAGACACTAAACACTAATTATATTCTAAATTTGAAGGTTCTATGTCTGCTAGAAGTGCCTTAGACTTTTGATGATCGGTCAGTCAGTCAGTGAGTGACAAAATTAAGAAAGTTTGACTAGTTGCAATTCTTAAACTACTGGTTCAAATTGAATGAAATTTTAAATATACCGTGTTTACACAATGCCTGCTTAGTAACTGAAAATTCAGGCTTCATGCTTTAGCCACAACGAAGTTATAGGGGGTTGAAAATGGTCTGAATTGCTTCGAGAAAAGGATGTTACGGCCATGCCACTTTTTAGCTCGTTTTGGAGGGGGCTCGGCCGCGCCCCCAGATCTATAGTGAGTTCTATCTATGAATAAAACTCAGTATACAGTACACAACCTGTAAATACTATCACTTGTTCAATTAAGATTTTATCACTCATTTTAATGTATTTTTTTTTTCTGTATTTTTTATCCTAATTTTATTTTAATAAATAAATATAAAACTGCATTAAAGGAATGAGGTCAGAGAATGTTGCTGGATGAGGGCATCTTTTAATAAGTGAAAGTTTCAAGAATACTTATCTTCAGTAGAGAAAATTTGGTGGCTACAACATTAACTATTTTGCAGTAGTCGGTAGTCTATTTGTAACTGCAATTCACCAGTTTAATTTTAAAATCATTTGACAATATTTTGATCATATCATCATGATTTATGATATCTGTTTTTGCTACGTTATGGTAGTCCAAGGGGTAGAAAAAAACACTTAATTTCCCAAAAAGAAAAGGATAGCAATGTTATTTAAACACCATTTTACAAAAACTTGACGTTCATTACCATGCTGAATATTTATCTCATATCTTTACCTCAATTTTATGCCATTACATTACACTTATACAGTTTGAGTATAACCGTTTTTTTTGCACATTGGAAATGAATCTGCCTTGTGTCATTTACGCCATTTCTTGCGAGAAAGAATCGAATTAAAACAATAAGGTATTTGACTATGATGAAAATATGAAACATATTGTTACTAGACTAACTGTAAATATTTTTTTAAACCATATTAACTAATAAAATATTTAAAACAATGTTGGATTGCCTTAAGAAATCATTTTAAAATTAATTAAATTTTCGAGCTTGACCACGTGACTAAAAACGCACGCCATTGGTTGCATTTAGAGTGACGTCACTTTCTTGTTGTCAGTCGATTTTTAGAACATTTCATGAGTTTTTTCCTTTGTTTTCGCAGTAATTTCTGAAATATTGATCCAATTGCGCCGCTAAGGGCACAATGCGAACTTTATCTCTAATAATTGTACGATGGAAACTAAAATATAAAAGCCGACAGTGGAAACTTCGCAAAAATAGACGCGATAGTGGTCGGACTATTTTTTTTAACAAACCTTTCTTTTACGCTGCTCAATTAAATTATTAATGTCCAACCTTATAAACATACCTATGTAAATATCACTATTAGTTATATTATAAGCTAAAGCATTCTCGAGTAGTAGGTCTCACATCTGTGAGAGGCTGCCTGGGTGGGTACCACCGCAATGTCTATTTCTCCCGTCAAACAGCGGTTTAAATGCACTGTTGTGTTTCGGATTGAAGGACATTGTAGCCAGAGTAACTACTGGACATATTGAGATTTAACATCTTATGTCTCAGGATGGCGAGCGCAGTGGAATGCCAAGCATTGCTTTGTATTTCAAGGTATTGTTTGGTTTTGCTACTGTTCAGGAGCGGTCGTATCGCTTACCATCAGGCGAACGGCACGTTCTTCTCGCCTTTCAATACAATAAAAAAAATACTAAGCTAACAATGTATGAAAAATACAAGAAATTATTGTATTTTATTTTATTTTTTTATATTCGGAAAACTTACAGCAAACTTATAGTACATCAAGATAATACAGGTATACTTATAAAGCCATTTACAAGTTTTCACAAATATGTTAGTACTTAAATAGCGTAACAGTCGGCTAGGTCTTAGCTTAATGAGATACAGAGTAAAATACAAAGAACAATAGAATTAAAATATAGCACTTTACGTAGGAAAAAGACACATAAAACAAGCATCGTAATAGTAATTAAGAGCGTATACACCTTGCGCGCAAAGTCAACTATAGGTATTTCTTCGTTAATTTCACGCACACATAAGCGACCAAAGCTGTGTGCGTAGAGCTGCCGCGTCGGCTCGCTATAAAATCGGCTCAAACAACTTTGATCCGTGCGCTTCAAATATTCAATTGAAATGTAACTGTAATATAATATCATAAAAATATTTTATTTGCATTATAAGTAGACAAATATTACTGTGCAAGCAAAGAATAATACAAATTTAGATACTAATCATATTTTCGTTATTATTACATTGTTAAGTTGCATTCAAATCAGTGTTCAATCAGTAGATACTACGGACGTTTTATTAATCATTTCGTGTTCGAACACATAAATAGTGTTAGGGGCTTTACAACCCCTTACAATTATGAAATATATTTAATTTTATATTACAATATATAACATAATTTAGGCTCGGAATTACATCCCATTATATTACCTGAAACATAATTTATACTCACTACAAAATCATTGTAGGTAATAAAAATAATTAAATATTTTACTACCAAAGTACTAAGATGTGGTAATCGCAGTCCGCGCGTGGCTATTTTTACTACGTACGGCAAAAATCGATTGCAGCTAGGCCGGAGCGACGAGCGATACGTCCTCCCTCTAGAAGGCCTTGCGGCGGTCTGATTTAATCCACGTCGGACAGCGTGTTTTATAGTGGTTTTAATGTTTTAATTTTTATATGGTTTCAACTTATTTTGTTGAAATATAAAAATGGTAATTTATTGATAAGATGTTCTTCTATTATAATATGCAATTGCTATAAAAAAATATGTACGATAAGTTGGTGAAAAAAATATGTTCTTGACGAGAGTTTCTGAATAATTTCGCATTGTTAAATTTTTTATTTTTCAGGAACTAAACACAAAAAGATTATTTTTCTCAGCAAAATCCCTCCATAAGGGTCTTATTAGACTGATAATATTTTTATTTTCATCTTATATTTAGTGGTTTCGGATATCTTAAGCTTCTAAATTGCCATTTAAAGCCTAAATAACGAAACTTGTGTTCAGTAATCCTTATAGTACTCACAAATTATAAATCAATCTATAATGTTTTCCACCAAAATCCCTAGATGACAACCTTTTCTAAAATTAGTAATAATTATTTTTCCTTTAAATTGTTTATTGGTGGCTATTAACTCATTTGAAAAGTCTTGTTTTTAAGCCAAAAAGCGCGTGCAGGGTATAAACGCTCTTAAACCTTGAAAAACGTATTAGAAAGAAGATATTTGAGTTGAGACACACTCGTAAAAAATAAATCTAAGTTCAGCTTATCGGCAAGTTGATTAAACGATTTACACGCACGGATTGTGAAGGAGTTCTGCCTATAACTTGTACGTGCTGGGGGTATGCGCAGTAGACTTGGTTTTCGCAACGATATATGTCGCGTTACGAAGCCCAGCTTTCCCAGTAATTCTGGACAATCAATTGTACCATTTGCAATTTTAAAGAGATAAATAAGATCTGCTATGCGTCTGCGTTCCTCTAACGGTAAAATGTGAAATTTTTTACATCGTGTTACATAGTCAGTTGAATAACTTTTGCTTTTAAATTGAAGAAATCGCAGGAATCTTTTTTGGATGCGTTCTATTCTATCAGTATAGATGCTGTAACACGGGTTCCACACTTGCGAAGCATACTCTCAAGTGGCTGCGAACAAAAGCACAGTAAAGTATCTTTATAGTTTTTATAAGTTCAAACTCTGCTGACAATCGCAATATGAAGCCAAGGGCCCTATTAGCTTTCTTTATAATATTTTCGACATAAGCATCATAAAGTAATTTGGAATCAAAGATGACACCAAGATCCTTCATTATGTTACTTCTGATAAGTGGACCTCCTTGCAGTGTGTAACTGAAGACAATAGAATTAGGCTTTCGAGTATATGAGACAACAAAACACTTGGATACATTCAAGTCTAATTTATTAACCCATTAGTGCATAAAGTTTATTTGGGCCTCTTTATCATGACAAAGCTAATTAAACTATTATTAAGAATGTCTTCGACGATTAAATTTCATAAAATATTTAGTGTGTATGACAGTTCTGATTTTATAGCACGTCCGAAAAATCGGACGTTATGCACGGCGGACACAATTGAGGTTAAAAATAGATTCAATAAAAGTATGGATTTTATGATAAAATTTATTATAAAGAAATAAAATAAATGAATTATATTTTAATTTATGACATGGTATGTCATGTGGCATTTTGGGTGAAGACCTCAGACTAAATACTCTCTAGACGTAGCCATAACTGGAACGTGAGAAATAAGAGTGAGACCGCAAGTTAAAAATTAGTGTGCGTAAAAGAGACAGAGAGTTTTTTTCTTTGTCCTTGTCACCGTGGCCGGTTTTTTTATTTGTCAATAAGCGCAGTTTGTCAAACAAATATACGTCAATCAGTTTTTCCGATATTTTAATAGTTTTGGATAGTGTAAAGCAGCAATTTATACAAATATTAGTGACTATAGTGTATATGCAATGGTGGGTTGTAGTATTTTAGGCTGTAAAAGCCGCAGTGAACGAAAAATTTGTGGAATAACATTTCACTCGTAAGTTACTCATTTATGTTACATTATAATTATTTTGTCGTTTATTGGTAAATAATTTTGTATTTTAATATCAATACAAATTGTTTTACTTAGAGAAATATCGATTACATTAAGAAATTCTACAAATAATATTAAATAACCTTAATTTCTTAAAAGTTTAGTGTTACCTTGTTATGAAAATTGGTTTACCCTAGATAATACTTGCATATTATTCCTTGCATACATAGCGTTATTCATACGTAAAAAAGTAAAATTACTTCTTATTTTAGGTTTCCTACTAACAGTAATTAGAATTAAATGGGTGGAAGCTAATGGACACCAAAATTGGCAACCAACAAATAATTTTAAAATTTGCTCAATACATTTCCAAATTATTCCTTTCATTATAAAAAGAAGAATGTTATAGTAAAACCAAAAGCAGTCCCAATAAAATATGTTCATGTAAGTAGTTGATCATTAATTATTTTTAACACCGTTTTATTAACTTCACCTATATGTTTGTAACAGAATCTGTGAAGTCGATTTTCGAGCACTTCAAATCGTCGGATTGACTTTAAATTTTGCATACGTATCCAGGACTGATGACGACGCAATAATTTAAAAAGTATATGATATTATTTTATATTTTATCCAGAATAATAAACAAAATATTATTGTTGAAAAAATATTACCTATATAATTGGTAATTTGCGCGCAGTTGTCTTTCTTTGATAAGACAGCCGAAGATAGATGTTTTAGTGCAAGTAATTAAATTATAGTTTAAAAACTAAAAAAACAAGCTTTCATATAAGATCGAACTAAAAAGTAAAAAATAATCATAAACTCATTATCATTTAACAATAAATATGATATACGAATAAATACGATTTAAATCGTACGGTTGGCAACGCTTATGTTGGCCTGTGTTAGTACCCACCAAAAGTAGGAATTTTTCCCAACATGGCCACACTGAAGAATTATATATCTGTCTCTTGTGCGGCCACGGCATGGCTACGTCTAGAGAGTATTTAGTCTGAGGTGAAGACCCACATCACATTTCTGACATTGAAATTTAGTTTTTCCTTCACATTGATTTGCACACCTTCGTTCGGTATTTATTGGGACCAGCCAATGATTTTTATATATTAAACTAAATTAATATATATTAAACCAATATATTAAAATAATAAACCATGAAAAAAATAATTTATTATTCCAAAAAATACCATTTTATAGAAGTCCGATTTATCGGACGTCATGCACTAATGGGTTAAGTTGGCAATAATTTTGCAGGGCGTTTAAATCTTGTTGGAGGGCAAGACAGTCAGAAAATTGTGAGATATGGCATAAGATTTTCATGTCATCAGCATACATAATTATTTTAGAACGCGTAAAGCATGAACCTATGTCATTAACAAAAATTATAAAGAGCAACGGCCCTAGCAACGACCCCTGTGGAATTCTTGAAGTTATGTTTATAGTGGCAGATTGGTAGCCATTCAGAACAACTGTTTGACATATTCCACTATTATATCATATAATCTTTCCATTATTATAAGAGCGAGTTTTAACCACTTTACCCGAATCTTGGTGTTCTTTGTAATGCTTACGAACATTTTATCCGGTGTTTTAGTAGACGTTTTTGAGACTACATACCTGTATTAAAGGGTGGGAATAATTTTCGCTTTTTTTGAGGGAGCGGCTCTGTAGTATTTACAAATGAAACAGCAACGACAACGATTCAAAGTGTAATGAATTTTCAAAAATGACACTTATAACGAAGCGCCTGCAGGAATTATCATAATATAGGTATGCTTATATATTTAATTGATATTAATAAAATACTAGAGCGTAATTATCGTAAAGAATTAACTTAAACTATAAAATTAATGGAAGCGATGCCGCAACAACACCATTTATAAGGCATTTTTAGCTGTAACCTGATCAATGTTATTCTTGATATTGAATCAAAATGTTTGCTTTGCAAGCAAGTGACGTAATAATATCACGTGACCCGCATATATGGCGTCCATCGCGTTTTGGCGGTCTTATTTATCATTCAAACTTTAATCATGATTTTTATTGAAAATATAGCAGTTCACAAAGAAATAATCAAATTGCAAGTGTATTATGGTAAAATGAACAATTTGAGATACTTTCCAAAAAACAGTCAAATACCCTATTACAAAATTTACATCATACAAGTATTTATTATTTTCAAACTGGGAGCGGTTTATATTATGTTTATCACGATGTATATTACGTATACGGATAAATAGTTGCACAGTGGTTAAATTGTCATATTTACAAAATGTTTTAAAATAAATATTGACATATTGGGGATTACATTTTTATGTTATAGGCAAGGGAGCGAAAAAAGTAGTTTATCGAAACAAAATAATCAAGAACAATAAGATCATTGTTATACATTATGCACACTTTTCCCCCGTCGTATCATAACACCATTTAATTCTATTATCAAATGTTAATGAACAGTTACTTAATCGCTGATATTGTTTATTATATTATGTAATTACGTAATGTTCTTATCACTGACGGTGTTTAAACGAATTTACGAAAGAATTATGATGTAAAACTGCTATCAATGTAATCAATAATGTATTGCAATTCAAGTTTTAACCGTATGATAATTTATCATTTCCTTTTAAACTTTAACATAATTTTAGATTAGAAAAGTACTTAATGACATGTTATAAGTAAATGTACCTAATTAATCGTGAGCTATTAATTAGGTACATTTAGTAATCACAAATTGAGTATATTTTATGTACCGACACACTCAGTTCTGATCCAGTAATAATATAAACTAGCTTTGTTTGGAAGATACATAAAAATACCAGAGATTATTTCGGACTCGATAATACACAAAACACACAACCGGTGGCACATACATGCATATAGATTATGAGTTACATAAATATTCCTAGTGCAGGAATGCGGGAACCCGCGACTTCTCGTTTCCCATCTTCACCAAATGTAAAGTAGCTCCATTGATCTAATGGCCGATATGTCTGTTTGGATCATAAGTTGAAAACTAAATTCGATTGGAATTCCGCTACCCTTAATGAAAGTGTTCTTTTTAAAAGGCATTGCCTTGAACGAGTTATTTCTCGCGATGGGTTGAGGTCGGGCTGCGGACTGGCTTAAGAGCGTTTATACCCTGCACGCGCTTTTTGGCTTAAAAACAGGACTTTTCAAATGAGTTAATAGCCACCAATAAACAATTTAAAGGAAAAATAATTATTACTAATTTTAGAAAAGGTTGTCATCTAGGGATTTTGGTGGAAAACATTATAGATTGTTGGATAATTTGTGAGTACTATACGGATTACTGAACACAAGTTTCGTTATTTAGGCTTTAAGTGGCAATTTAGAAGCTTAAGATATCCGAAACCACTAAATATAAGATGAAAATAAAAATATTATCAGACTAAAAAGACCCTTATGGAGGGATTTTGCTGAGAAAAATAATCTTTTTGTGTTTAGTTCCTGAAAAATAAAAATTTAAACAATGCGAAATTATTCAGAAACTCTCGTTAAGAACATATTTTTTTTCACCCACTTATCGTACATAATTTTTTATAGCAACTGCATATTACAATAGAAGAACATCTTATCAATAAATTACCATTTTTATATTTCAACAAAATTAGTTTTCATGTTTTCTACAAATATTTTAAAAACCACTATAAAACACGCTGTCCGACGTGGATCAAATCAGACCGCCGCAAGGCCTTCTAGAGGGAGGACGTATCGCTCGTCGCTCCGGCCTGGCTGCAGTCGATTATGCCGCGCGTGGTAAAAATAGCCACGTGCGGAATGCGATTACCACATCTTAGTACTTTGGTAGTAAAATATTTAATTATTTTTATTACCTACAATGATTTTGTAGTGAGTATAAATTATGTTTCAGGTAATATAATGGGATGTAATTCCGAGGCTAAATTATGTTATGTATTGTAATATAAAATTAAATATATTTCGTAATCGTAAGGGGTTGTAAGGCCCCTAACACTATTTATGTGTTCGAACACGAAATGATTAATAAAATGTCCGTAGTGTATACTGATTGAATGCAACATAACAATGTAATAATAACGAAAATATGATTAGTATCCAAAATTTGTATTATTCTTTGCTTGCACAGTAATATTTGTCTACTTATAATGCAAATAAAATATTTTTATGATATTATATTACAGTTAAATTTCAATTGATATTTGAAGCGCACGGATCAAAGTTGTTTGAGCCGATTGTATAGCGAGCCGACGCGGCAGCTCTACGCACACAGCTTTGGTCGCTTATGTGTGCGTGAAATTAACGAAGAAATACCTATAGTTGACTTTGCGCGCAAGGTGTATACGCTCTTAAATACATTTTAATATTCCGGCTCTTCGATTAAAATCGTGGCAAAGTAACATTTCAAAATGTTGCCCTTTAAAGCAATATTTTATTTTAACAGACTGTTTATTAATATGAAATTTACAAATAACATCGACAAGGTTTCTTTTACCTTTATAATTTAGTATTATATAATTGAATAATAAGAATGTATTTTTGGTAAATAATTGAACAAACCTGTACCCAAATTATTGTTTATTTTATACAGGATACCCCAACCACCCGATGACTTTCTTGCTGAAGTTGTGGTGGATCGTACAAGCCGCTTACTGGTTGCACACCATCCCTGAGCTGTACTTCCAACGCATCAAGAAAGACGAGTGGGCCGCCCGCATCAGACACGCCGCTGGCGCCTTCGCTTTCGTGGCCTTGGCTTATGGATTCAAGTAAGTACCAACACGTAATCAAATAATTTTATTTGCATTTTTAATTTTTAATTGTATCAAGGCTGCATTTCTACTCGGTTGGTTTAGGTGTTCATGTACCTATATGTAATATGACATGTTTCATTGTTAAATCTATATTTTGATATCGAACTCATCCTGGTTGATACGGGATCTAAAGGCGGATCAACCATAAAGCAAAAATAAGACATATTCATCGACCTGTCGAACACAGGGGGGCCTGGCACAAACAGTCATTTCCCTATCTGAGCGTAATTTTTGAAGGGAAGTTTTATTATGCATTATTTATTATGGACGATGTGTAAATGAAATATAACTGAACTAGTAGATTAAAAAGAGTCTAAAGAATTGTAGAGAAAGTGTGTAATGAATATTGTGTGTTTGTTAACAGCTTCCAGCGTGTTGGCGTGTGCTTGATTGTGTTGCACTCGTTGGCTGAGTTCGTGGCTCACAGCTATCGCCTCAACATCATACTGAGAGGCGAACGCGAAGATTTCTTAGACAAATGTAAGTATTTTAATAAAATGAAAATGAAAAATTAAGTAAAAATACTTTGTTGAATCTTTAGTGTTATACATCATTTAGATTTAATCACTTTTTTTCGTATACCACCCGGTTCACAAGGCTTTTTCAGAGAAGAATGTGCATTAAAATCTAGTGATACTCTTTTGAAAAACGTTTACAATACAATGATTATAAACGCGGCGCAGCTTGGTTCCATTCGGAGCAGTTCATAAATGATTATTTATCAAAATACCTATAGTTTATGATACTGATGAAATATGCACTTTCTGTTTTGATGTAGTTAATATTATTTTTATTAAAATCTTTATTGTTAATTGAGTCTTCATTCTATGACAGGATATTTTATTGATTTGCTGCTAATTACAAGAATATCCATGACGTGAGCTTGATGTCTAAAACAGAAGCTTCTTGTATACCAATTTCAACGACAAAGTTTATCTATTTTGTTTGTTTGTCAAAGTTTATCATTAAATATTGTGTAGAAAATTCTCCATGATGCATGCGGGTAGGTCGTCTATGTCTGATTATGACCGGTTCCATTGTGCACGATGGTGAGTGATCACCGGTGGAATTTTTATTTTATTGAATTGGTCATGCCATTCGAACATTTCATTCGCCTGATGGTAAGCTGTATACTGCTCATAGACAGTAGCAAAACCCATGAGTTACAAATCCATACCTGGCATTCTACTGTGATCGCCATCATAAGTAATAAAATGTTAAGTCTCAATATGTCCTGTAGTTACTTTGAACCGACATAGTCATGGTAGCTATTTGTACCCATTATTAAAGATAGATAATCCTATCTGTATAGAGACCGGGCGTTGGTAATGAACGAATCAGTCAGTAGTATTGTGTCTGTTATCAGTGTTGAGCGGCGTGAACGGTCTGGTGTGGGTGGTGGTGCGGCTCGTGTCGCTGGTGCTGGGCGTGCTCACGTTCTACTTCGGGCTCGCCGGCGCCGCCTCGCTGCCGCTGCGGGTCGCCGCACTCTCGCTGCTCGTCTCGTTCCAGGTGCGTACTGCCTGCACACATACACACATACATACACACAAATACACATACCTATACACACATACACATATACACTAATACACACATACACACACTACTTCAAAATCAATATTAAAGTCAATTTATGAAATATGGATTATTGAATGGATAAATATTTTATCGCATATATGGATTAGTACAGACTTAAATTCAGTGAAGTATCTGTACAAACAAGATAATGATGTGTAATAAAAATACCATCTGTTATAGACAAATATTTATTTTAGTGTATGTCTATCACTGAAAAAAAAACTTTACAGAAATGAAGTGTTCACTGAATTAAATAGTTTATAACATAATATGTTTTTAATGCACTAGGTATACTTGATGTTCAACTTCATCTCTGAAGCCATCAAGCAAAGACAGGAGGCTCGCCAGCAGGCGCTGAACAAGCCTGCCAAGAAGGAGAAGAAGGAGAGACCCAAGAAGGAAAAAGGTAACATTGAAACAAAAATATTGTATTTACATCGACTAAATTAGCTTAAATTTTCTCATAACTTCGTATAATCAGAAACAAACATTTATAGTTTATAGAAGTGTCATTAAAAAAATTCACCATCGAAACGTAAAGAAACATAAACAATTTGAAATAATTATTGATGTTATGGTTGATTATGTTGTTACAGTGAAGAAGGCCGTAGTGGAGGAATCAGACCTGCCCGAGGTGGACCAAAACACCAACAAGACCCTGCGCCAGCGCCAACCCGCCAAGGCCAAGTGAACGCCACTACATTACCACTACTTGTCATCCCCTCGTAACTGAGTCTTTCCAATACTCTAATTTACTTACTCCAGTCGTGTTTATTTTATTATCACCGTTTGTCGAAGCACAAATAAATGTTTGACGAAATTGTCGATATTTACAACCGGTACCGATATGACTGTTTGCATCAACTTACTAGTACGAACGTGACAACACTCGTAGAATTTAATTTAAATATCCGCGTTTATAACAGAACAGATTGTGGAACTTAAAATATTGTCATTAATGTATAGTGGATACAGGGTTGTAAAAATATCTCCTAAAGGATAAGAAAATGAAAGTTTAGGTTAAATGTTGTTTATATAAATATATTAATAAGATGAAATATGTGCTGTGTGTTCATACACATTAAATGATGAAAATTCCATTTTCATTTTGCATTTCAATTTTAAATTAATTTTCTTTACAATGTATTTATTCATTTGCAGATTTGTGCATTACATTATATTTTTTTGTATGTGCTGTTCTTTTATTTTTTACTGTTTCTGTAAATATTGATTTTAACATAGAAATACTGCCTGTATGGTGAGCGGCTAAGCTGACTTGGTTCCGTAGAGTCTGTATTGTTCTGTATAAACGAAAGGCCGAGTTGCAATATGAGATTGATTTCATGAATATGAATGTTCTTTGATGTGAAACCTTAATGAACTAATGAAATTATTAATCCTAATGTGAAAATGTGCTCATAAATTATTTACATAACTTTCTTAAGAATTGTCAATTTTAAAGGCTTGATGTTATTTTTATTTCAAATAAATTTTGTAAGAAATTATCATGTATTTTTAGTTCTGACAACGACCAGCCTTAGAAATAAAGTATAATGCTGATTGCGTGTATTACAAGAACTTGTTACTTACAGAGAAACAACAATAAACTTGTTAAATAATTATTGTATTGTGTTCTTGTAGTAAAATACGTATGTGCATAATTCTAATGTACCTATAACTATTATTAACTATTATGCGGCTGTAAAAGTTTATTATTTTATGGAAGTGTCATCGTTAAATCAGAAATTAGTTATGTTTTGTCATATATGGATATTATTACAGTCTTTTCCTTATCTATAACAATCAGAATTAGAGATGAAACGGATATCCGGTAACTATCCGGTATCCGGCCTATCCGGCCTATTTTCACTATCCGGCCGGATACCGGATAGTAGCGCACTATCCGGCCGGATACCGGATAATAAAATAAATAAATATACATGGTATATATCACTAGATGTTGAATTCTTTACGTTCTAAACTCGTCTATATCACGCTTTTCCGTCGGAATACAATTTATTTTCTTTGTTTTTTTTTTCCTTTCTCACTGTCTAATCTATTTATGTATCAAATTTCATCAAAATCGGTTTTGTAGTTTAGACGTGATTACACTCGAACGCCCCCGAGTCGTGCCGATCACGCCGAACGCGTACGAATATTTCCGATCGTGATCGCGCGTGCATATTCAAATCAAATTGTAACGCTATAAGCGGCCGAATATCCGGCGCTCCGGCCTCGTAGCTAGCCGAATATCCGGTATCCGGCCAAATCACTATCCGTTTCATCCCTAATCAGAATCTACTTCTCTTGAAGTTATCAAAACAAGTATGGTAAGAAAATCCTGTTTTTTTACGCTGAATAATATACGTGATAAATTATTTAAGTGGGCGTGCATGGCTAAGTCCGCAAATATAAAAGTGTAGCGTAAACTCGTGGAAGGAGTTATAAGACCCATTGTGACGGATACTTAAACTACTTAAGTGGATTTTTAAATGAGCATTATTCCTTGCAAGATACCGATCCGGCTCATTATACCATTCAATGTTTTATAATATAGACAAAAATCTGAAGAGTATGTCATTTTTATTAGCAATGTTTGTGCCTTGAGAGAGGATTTTGAAAAAAATTCGGTATTTGGTTAATTCATTAAAAAATGAACTTAGACATAGGTTTGATCGAATTGACTATTAAGGCAAAATTAATCATTTAGTACAAGGAGACACCTTTATTTAGTGAATAACATACATAATTTAAATAAACAAATAACCCCCAGGGCACATAGGGCAGAGCAGAGCAATAGTAACGATGAGAGAAGTGAGAGAACGAGTGCTCCTACTCAATGAACGAAACGCAATTCAGGAGAGGAAATTGTTACGTCAGTTTTCTTGGAGAGAGGTGCCACTCCGGTCAATTTGGCCTAATAAATAAATAAAAAAATTAATAACACCCAACAGTCACATACATAGTCCTGACCCCACACTAAAATCGAGTGTTGTGTCGTTAGTATCAGGAATCACAAGAGACTTCGGTCTAGCAACACCTGGGTGTTTCGGGTCTGGACCAGAAAGAGATATTTGTGGACCGCACAAACATTTCTCTCGGTGCGGGGATAGAACCCGCGGCCTCTCGTTTCACTAGCGACGTCTAACCAACTGTGCCACAGAAGCTGCCAAAAACTCACGCCTTATTTCCAGAAGGGGTAGGCAAAGATGCTACCTAGACAACCACATATCGCCTTGTATGTTCTGTCCCACAATGTGATGCGGGTAAGCCTATCACCACATCGGGCACAAATTCCTGACTCCGGGCTGATAATGAATAGAAAACCCCAGTATCACTTTGCTCGACTCGGGATTCGTACCCGAGACCTCTGCTTTGTAACCGTACCGTAGTGCTACTATGCCATTGGGGCAGTCTAAGTTTGAATTGTTCCATAATTGAATTCTCAAGACAGACCATCATCCACACCCTATGTCCACCACTTGAAATAATTCACCTTCTTTCTTCATTCTTCATGCGTGTAGTAAGGAGTTTTCCCTAGATATTTCATCGTATGTTCGTTTCGCCTTTCCTGAACTATAATTTACAATATTGGGTTAATATTAGGTTGGCGCATTAATAGTGCTACACATTATACGGAACTGCATATTTTATTAGAAAAAATTGCCTCCGGGCGTTTATGTTTTGTCGTCCCAAAAATGATTAGCCTACTCCTGAATACTACTTGTATTCAACAATCTCTCGAAAATCGAGAATTTGATGCTTCAATGATTTATTTTCTGAAATTGAAATAATAACTGCGACCATAATCGTGGAGACTGTCAGGTGCCGTAACTTCCCATGCCTCAGACCACACATGGTTTTGGATGGTAAATAGAAAAAAATCCTACGAACCTCTGTTTCGTACTTTGTGGCCAACAGTACTAAAACTGGCGTTATTTCAGATGGGCGTTATCCTCTACAGAATAAGAATAAGTTTTCTGCTTAGACATTTCAGTTTTATTTATTCAATCAGCTAATAAAATTGACATTCAGAAAAAATAAATACAGTCCAATTAAGATTATTTCGTCTGGACCAGTGTTTTTCAATCTGTGTATTTCAAAAATTTGGGTCGCGTGTCAGGACTCCACAGGGGGTCGCTAAGCCTTACTCAAGGAGTCGCCATTCTTACATATGGGTCTAAGTATTAAATATAGGCACCAAATGGGAAAAAATCATAAACATAGTCATCTAAATTACTTACTTTTGTCTGTCTTAGGCCCAAGTGGGTCGTCAGAAATGTTCATCATGAAAAGGGGTTGCGTATTCAGAAAGATTGAAAATCACTGGCCTAAACTTAAGTAGGTACCGCATTATGTACAAATGTAGGTATCTTAATTCGTAAAGCAACATTACTTTGGTATATAGCGGCTATTAATTGAATTGTTGGGTAGGTCGCAGTCTACTTTCATCTAAAATCTTGTTTTTGTTGTGCTACAAATTGTCAGTCCATTCAATTTCGAGGTTCGATGGTAGTTTTTGCTGGCGGAAACCGTTACGGCGCGCGTGCGTGCACTAAGATGCGCCTTGCGCGCGAGTTTCAGCGTAGACGCTTCCAAAGCCTTATAAAAGGTGTGACTGGGTGCGTTGGAGCCAGTTCTTGCCATACGACGGTGGAGTAATAACGTCAGCATGCAGAAACTTATTTTTGCTCTGTTGGCTGCGACCATCGCCGTGGCTCTCGCAGGTTAGTGCCCTCGTTTTTGCAAACATGCGATCGATTAGTTTGTATTTATTTTTGCCGGTCGGACGTTACTGCGTCAACTCAGTAAAAACTCTCTTACAATGGGAATTGTTTCAACAGGACTGGCTGCAGGTTATTAAAATAGTTTTCCTAAAACTTGTTTTGTACTAGAGTTTGTACACGCAAGGGGTGTTAAAATATGAAAACATAATGATATGGTAGAAAATATAATGCCGCATTTCCAGCACTTACCTTGATTTGAAATGTTGAGGGATAGGTGGCATGTTCTAAGTAGATAAACTATAATAATTATTTTACTCGTAATAACGATATATAGGATTCCTTCTTTAAGCCTTATAAATAAATATTACCTTGTGTCCTAAACTGAACAAATCATATTATTGTATAAGTAATTAATAATTCCTATCTCATAACATAATGTAAAAATATTATGGTTTATTAAATCGATGATTGAATATTATATTTACTCGAAAAATCAAAAAAAATCATTCGTATGTTTCGTATTTCTGTTGGTGAGGATCTACCGGTCACGATTTGGTAAGGTCATTATAAAACTTCACGAAACTGTTAGGGGTTAGTGATGATCTCAACATAAATCAACGTACGTTTTTACTTCAATCTCTGAGTCATTATTACATCACGACGTTTAGTAAATCTACAGGAAAAACAGGTAGGTACCCCAATGGGTTTTACTTTTATGGGAAATCACATTAAATTAGGATGCATGTAGCTACCTACTATAATGGTTGCTCCAAATTAGTATCTCTTAAAGTAAGTAAGTAGGTACCTTATTCAAAAATGAAACATTTTTTATAGCAGATTCCAAAGTAGCTCGGTACGCAATAGTAAATTAAAGCTTATTGGACATATTACGATGTCCAGGAAAAAGCACAGATTACATTTTACATACTGATAAGAAAAAGTTTTGTAAAATAAGAAGCAAAAATCTTATATATTAGTGTATTTACCTAGTTCATATCCTTACATACACAGACTTTAGTTGAGTACTCAAGTCTACTTAAGTGTTTATGGTTACAAATAATTGTCTTCTTACTGACTTCAGTAATCTTAATTTGTTTCCATGACATTATAAAAAGTAGGTACTTGTAGATACGATGTCATGGTTTTTGGCGCGGTTACTATTTATTTAATTTTTTGATAAATTATAATACTTTGTTGTACACCAGATATTATTTATGATCAATATAGCACACCGTACTAGTATGGTAACAATTAGTAGCCCTATCAGTTTAAGCAATTTCTCTAGGCTAAAAAATCATCTATATTTTATAAGCATAGAATATTAATTATTTGCATACTTAATTTTCTCCGGAAGTGACACTGTTTTAGTATCTAACAATTAAGCATTCGTTGTTTCGAGTTTATAATCGGTAGGTCACGATATAGTTGTTTGGCTATCAGGTGTTAAGTATTATTATTTCATAGATATTATATGGATTTTAGGCCTGATGTAAAACATTGGCTTATGATTATACAGACATTCTATCTAACGTCTACTCTTCCAGGAATTGTGCTAGATCATAACTAGTATTAGATCATATACTTTCGATTACTGCCATTTGAAGTTCATGAATTTGCTGTAACCAAACCTCAGTTCGGGATTTTTGTCTTTCATTTTTATGTCATAGGGCTGCCATCAGAGCTGCACTGGCTAGTAGAAACTGAATAGATAGATACGCATAAAGAAATGCGCGCTTCGAAAAGTTAGAAGTAGGTATGCTGAATTGAAACTGTGTGAAAATGCATTTCCTCCTCTCCAATAAGGTTAACGGTTATTTTTCGTCATTTGAATGTCAAAAGTTCATGTATAAAATATATTATTTACAAAAAATGATTTACGTTATAAACCACTAATATAGTGTAAAAATAATATTTTGCATTCATGCACCGTACAAGTAGGTACCACAAAATCTAACAATTTGTGCTCTTTTCTGACTTTAATATTTTATGAATACAATGAAAGAGAACTACTTCTTTGTGGAACAAATCGTATGGCTACTGGCTAGCATGCACAATAAATATAATTTTGGTAGTGTTATCTATCCACATTTCCTATATTTTTAGCGCCTCTACCGCAAGGCAATCCAAACAAAAACTACCTCAAATACTAGCGAATAGCAAAAAGCAGCCTATTTATACCAAATTAATATAAATTATCTGTTGACAAGGACACGTCAGATAGCATAACAATTAGCAATAACGATTTGATGGTACAGTCGACTCTCGTTAATTCAAACCTGCGATAATTCGAATCTCTCTATAATTCAAAGTTATCACGAGTTCCCTACAAAATCTCTTTATATTTCGAACTAAATCAATACACTTTTATGCATTTGGTAATTCGAACGAAAAAAACCTTTGCTATATAACAAAACGACGCGTTAATTCGAACTCAACGGCTTCCAACACCCGGCAATTCAAAGTTTTAGAGAGAAAGAGGAAAACCAGTATAACATAGTTCTTTAGAAATATTAATTAATTCAAATTATGAATACCTGTATGTACACGAATGTACCTCTAAAGTTTTCTCATTGTTATTGAATAGCAGTTAATAAATAATAATTGATCAACACTTAATAATTCAGTTGTATTTACTTTCTCTCAGAAATTTTGAACCTTTTGATATTTCGAACACTCGGAATCCCTCGAGTTTCGAATTAACGAGAGTCGACTGTATTTGAGCGTGCACTCACGATTGACACCGGACATTCCAGAGGGGCAGTACTACGTGCCTCGTGCGTATTACACGATCGATTCGGACGGGCACGAGTCGGCGCCAGTACCGCTGCGACGTCTGCGGCGCTCCCTCAACCCCTACCCCTACAGCCACCCCGGAGGGGCTAATGCCAACGCCAATGCCAATGCGAACGCCGAAGCTCGTGGATGTAAGTACTAGTATATAGCCAACGATGTTCATTACTACTTATATACAGGGTATATCTGTACTGCAACCGATAATAAGCAAAACCTATGGGTTTCTCACTCAAACACGTATTTAAAAAGTAACATGCGAATTTTGTATTTTTTGACATTCAGTTTTTTTTGGGTCTTGATATACCCTGTATAGTAGTATGATTTTAAGATTAAATAAATACACCCAAGACCTGGAGACCTCCTCAAGACCTCGATACTTGTCAGTCATAAATAATGTTATAAATAAAAGTGTGAACTTCTAATAGATCGTGCATAGGTGCAATATCAAATTATAATTTGAAGGAAATTGCCCGTGAAAATATTTGGTTACACATTGTTTATAATCGAAGTTATATACCGGTCAAAACTAGGTACCAATGAAGTTCTCATGTTTAGCAAACGCCTGATTTACCATGCCAATTATATTTATTATATAAGTACTTATATTATGTCCAATCGGTTTACTTTCACACATTTGGATGTAACTGCTTGTTCCGACCTTAGTTAAGCTATGGTCCATGAAATACGCACGTTAACATTTACGAATTTCTATAGGGTCATTACGGTATCTGTTTAATCAAATACTCTTGAATAATATAATCAAGTTGTGTGTTTAGGTGTAATGTAAAGGTTACCCAAATCCAAAGTTCATGTTCAGAATTACGCTACCTTCGAAAATATTATTGTTTGCGGCTGTACTTACAAGTATCATATAATAGTGCATGATTATATTGAAATGGAAAAGAGTATAATAATTACCATATTTTATCTCCTTATCAAACGTTTTAATTACATCTATAATGCAACATTGTAATGAAGCCAATATTATGGATATGAGAGCACTTTTCATTTACCTACTTAAGTTTTACAATTTTTGCAAAAAGCTAACATAAAGCTTTAATGGAAAATGTATGTACATCATGAAATTTAAAAATAGATTAACTGTAACTACTGGCCGATATTTCAATGGAAGGGTTTATCGACGTAGACGATTATATTATTATTTTATTTAAAATAACGACGTACTACGATTACTTTAAACATTTAAAACATTTTTTCACTTTATTTATATTAGTATTCCGTTCGCAAAGCGGACTAATTGTATAAAAGTAACTGTTTACTAATTTACCCACGCTCGATTTCTTCGTATCCTGTTATAATGCATTACGTACACGGTACAGTTCTATGCATGACATGAATAAGTGTCGACAGGCAGATAAGAGCTTGTCGTTTGTGGAGCAGCTCGGGGCCCGCGTGTTTGTAGAACGAGCTTAAAAGCCACCGCGCGTCGACATGCAGTCCACCTAACGGTTTTGAAATTCTCCAAGCAGTTTAACTGTTCGACTGTTCAATTACTGTATACAAAAACTATCGATACAGCAGTAAAAATACATTACGATAAGTGGAGTAATTGAATGTTCTTTACAACACCATTTTATTATGTTTGACTTAATTGGTTCCTCTCTTGAATGTTTGAATTTGTAAAATAAACTACGTATTAAAATATCATGTTCTAACAATACGGAAGTTATTAATGTACCTATAATTTTCTGCACGAACAACTTGAGGATTTAAACTTCAAATCAATATATTTGATTAAGTTGTTTGCAGTTTTGTGGCTTTATTTTTATTTATCAAATCAAAGGAAGTATGAAGCACAGGTATGAAGCCAGAAGTTACCGTAGATAACAATTAATACGTTATACGCGTAATAAATAAATATTAGTTTTGTGTATGTGATTTATACGCAATATGAATACATACCTATTAAAATAAATAAATAAATAAAATAAATAAAATAAAAAACAATTTATTGCTGCAATTAAATTACAAAATGAATGATATAACTAATAATAATGCCAGTAGAGCAAAAGGAAGTGACTCAGCTTATGCTGATCGGCAACACAGTACCGAGCAGCGCTGATTTTCAGTCACCCCTATCTCCCTATGGTGTTATACGGGAGTTGTACAACACAGGTTCGCTTGATGACAAAATAAAACCTCTAATACAAAATTTGCTTCAGAAAAAACGTAGCATTAAGAACGTCTATCACATAAAAAAAAGACAATGAAACACTAATAAACTATATAAACAGAGTAGAAAAGTAACGTTAAAATAACAGGCAATAACAATTTAAAAAAAACAACAACACAAGGACATATTTATGGAACTCTAGTATGTGTTTGAATGTGCGTATGCCTGAGTGTGAATGTTCGTGTGTTATGTGAATGTGTATGTTTATGTTTTATTCAATAGGGGTTGTGTCTTATTCAGAGCTAATTCTGTTGGAACAGTTTACCCATGTTCAAAGTTGCCCATTGGGTGTGCTTCAAATTCTCTGCAGCATGTTGTCTTTTGAGAAGAGCCGATTTGTATTTGAATCTGAAACATTCTACAGTCATTTCCTCTCTCAGAGGTGGTGGCAGATCGTTCCAGATTCTTGCTGCAGAAAACTTGAAACATGTCCTGTACCTGGCTGATGCATGAGATGGCACTTTTAATAAATTTTGTGTGGCTGACCGAAGAGATTTTCCAGTAGTATCTTTGACCCAACAGAGTTTTTCAAATAGGTACTTCGGATTTTTATTCCAAATTACCCTCTGAACAGTGCATGCATATAACAACTCTCTTCTTGCAAACATGTTAAGAATGTTTTTTCTGTTGAGGTACTGTGTAATAAATTCTCTCCGAGGTATGTTAAAACAAAATCTCATGCATGCATTTTGAACTCGCTGGATGACTCTTTGTGTGTTAGAGTTTAATCTAGGCCGAAATACAGAACTGCAATAATTAAACTGTGAGAGAACAAGCAATTCTGTTAAGAGTACGCGTAAATCTTCATTAATATATGATCTAATTCTGTATAACGTTTTTAATCTAAAAAAGGCATTCCTAACTTTGGCGTTTACATGATCCATGTACTTTTGCTCTCCATCCATAACGAGACCCAGATTTCGTGCTGATGTTACATATTCAATTGAGGTATTGTTAATTTTAATTTTCTCCTTACAGTTTAGAGTATTTTTAATTTGGTGCTTGGTCCCCAACACTAGCACTTGAGATTATTATATTAAGTATATTATGTTCTATATTATTCTATTCGACTGTCTCGGTGGTGCAGAACTTGCATTGCGGTATGATTGCAAAGCTGAGGTCTCGGGTTCGAATCCCGGGTCGGGCAAAGTCACATTGGATTTTTCTATTGACTATCAGCCCGGAGTCAGAAATTTGTGCCCGATATAGCAATAGTCTATTTCCCTATTATGATAATACACATATCGTGGGATGGAACACACTAGCTAGGCGGAACGTAGGTGCGAGTTGTGTGAGGCACCTTTGCCTACCCCATCTGGGAAGAGAGTCTGAGTTTATGTTTGTGAGTTATATGTTCTGTCTATTCTCAATAACCCAGTGATTGATTTTCGTCGAAAATAATTAAATAGTTCAGAAATTCACGTAGAAAGGGGATATTAATTACAGAGATTTTATATTTTGAATAATGTTATAAATACAGGACATTAATTTCAATCCTATTTCAGAATTTATTCGTGCGTTTTTTTTTATAGATTTACTCAAAAATTACATGGGACACATTACAGATTTACTATTTTATTTTTAACGTTAAAACTTAATCACTTATATATTGTATATTTTACAAACACATTTTTATTTCACTTTCAGGGGGTGGTGCGGACGCCAACGCCAACGCCAACGCCAATGCGCATGCTTCGGCCGGCGGCTGGGGCGGTGCCGGCCAGGGCGGCTGGGGTCTTCCTTCTGACAACTACGGAGCCGCAAACCCTAACTTATTCAGGTATTAACACATGATGATAAATAATCAACATTTATTCATGTTTTATTACACAAATAAGGGGGGTTACTCTACAAAAACTATACGAACTTCGAATGTTCGGATGTTCGACGTCCGGATTGTGATATAAGATTTCCACTTCTAAAAATCAATACTACAAATATTCCCTATTATACTTATCATTTTCCCAGAACTTAGTCTATGGTTGCGACGAATGATAAAGGAATCCAACATTTTATGGAGTATTTAGGCACGTTAGTGAAGTTTTACGTACGGCGTACGAACATTCAAAGTTTGTATCGTTTTTATAGAGTAACTCCCAAGTACAGACGTGACAGTCGTATTTTTAGGCCTGACCTGACATTACCCCTGTTATGTAGGCATCAAAAACTACGAGCAGGCTTTTTGTATTAGAATAGGTACCCAGACCTCAAACAAATGTTTGTATGTGTGGTCTTGGGTCTACTCATCACTAAGATATTATTTATCTCAATGCGTGTATTTTTGATTGTATGCCAGCAAACGAGTAAACACGGCACTTGATGGTTAATGATCACTGCCGCCCATGAACATCCGCAACGCTTGAATCATGGATGTGTGGCCAGCACATCAAATTGAGAGGAGAGCGGGAAGGAAAAAGGTTGCGAAGAGAAAAGTTTTATTTAGCGTCCGGCAATATCACTCGCCGAATGAAATGCGAGAGCAATGCTGTCGCTTCACGTCGATTTTTTCAATAGCCATGTATGGCGAGAAGAGCATGCCATTCGTATAATGGTAAGCGATACGACGGCTCTCTCATTTCACGTGAGATAGTGATACTGCCCTGGACGAGCCTACCAATTCATGGTGAGTCAGGCTGACAAGAAAATGGCTCTGTCACTTTTACAGCCGCTGCCAATAAACAATCCCAATCCAAAATTTGCCGTTTTAGATTGACAGCTCAATCTTTTTTCTGATACTATATTGCAAATAATCAATCTCAGTAGTGAAAAAACTATGGCAACGTGGTAAATGACAAATCGAAAAGTGGAAAACAATCCAGATTGACTTCAATCTAATTTTTTCGATTGATTATTGGCATCGGCCGTTAGTCGCAAAAGAAATGCTGAAATGGATCTGCCTGCTTAATACACACTTAACTATTTTGGTCATAGAGACTTTTTTACTTGTTAATATTTATATTTGCTTCGTCATATTCATAATTTTCATTTATTAATTTAAAAAAACAATTGCTTATTTCTATAGATATAAGAGTCCATTGCAATAATAAGACAGCCTCATCTTGGTTAATTTTCTCATTAATTTGGGCACATCCATCGTTTATTTTTGTGATATCACCAAATACAATTTAGGAATCCATTTGAGGCGTCCTTTAAAAATGTCAAAGCTTCCGCGACATTTTCATGTAAATGATTTAACTAACATTTGTTTTTTATTTGTGTTCATAGGCATTAAGGCTGCGACATAGAGTAGACTAAAAGCATGGTGTCGGTCCATCCATCCTGAACAGTATTTTCCATCAGTTGCAAGCCCCCGCGCGCTCCGCCCCGCGTCAGCGCCTGCTCAATTAAACATTGCAACTGCCGGAAGATTTCTAATCTATTTATTGTAATTAATGTTGTATTAATAAGACTAATAAATGTGATTAATAATATCCAGGATTTTAATCATTCATACATTTGTTCGATTGCAGTTTCTCATTCTATTGTTGCTGTGTTTGGGGAACTGAATTAACAAGACACAATGGTTATAATAGTCCTGATAGTTAATGCAGTGCCATCTTATTTCCAAATAGCAAAAGTTGATTATAACCTGCGGGTCGATTCATGTTAATCGACCTGACACATGGAATATTAAATACAGGCTCAATTATAATCGCGGAATACTTGTGTGGTGCTGTAGTGGGTTACAACCATTGTGCACTGAGGTGGCTATTTCAAATTTTCTTCCACTGGTTGATATGGTTTTGAAAATGTGAATTGAAATGGGAATAAATAGGGAAAGACCTATAGTAACTACGAGAGTGAGAGCAATTCAGGCGGAGGAAATTGTTACGTCAGTTTTCTTGGAGACAGAGGTACCATCTTAATCAATTTGGCCTATTCACCAATGACTTTACCTAATATGGAAAAGCAATAATAATATTTATTTATTTAAAAATTCATTGTACACCTAAAACAAACAATACAGAAATAAACGAAAAGAAAAAAAATGTACAAAAGGCGGTCTTATCGCTCGAGGCGATCTCTTACAGACAACCAACCATGGGATGGATAAGAGGGAACGAAAGTTTTGGGGTACCATGAGGTGTACGAAAGGATGAATGGATATATATCTATAAGTATACATACCTAATGCCTAATATATAAATAAATATATATACATAGACATAAACACATACATAAATAGATATTATTACTAACATGTATCAACATTACACATAAAATAACCATAGCAACAAATATACAGGGTATATCAAGACTGCTACCGAAAACGAAGCCGGGTGGTAGTTAAAGCGACTTCAGACACAATGCAACAGAAAAAGTTGCAAAAAAAGCGATATTTTTTTTTGTTTTTTTTTCCTATGACCATATTTGGGTGGTAAATTATTTTTTTCCTAAAATAATAGTGTATACCCTTTTATTTATAATAATCTAAGGTATAAAAGAGTTTAAATTATTATTTTAGCAAAAACTAAGGATTTACCACCCAAAAATGACGATATTTAAAAAATCATAAAAAAATAATTGTCGCGTTTCTATACGAAATTTTTAATTGCATTGTGTTTGTAGCCACTAAAACTACCACCCGGCTTCGTTTTCGGTAGCAGTCTTGAGATACCCGGTATATATGAATTTATATAAATATACACGGTATACATGCAAAAATTACATCTTCACTATCTTTCACGCTTAGTGAATGAACCGATTATTTTTGATGTTAGCTAAATGTTCTTACGTCAAGTATAGAAGAAAATAATTAAAATTCTTTGGTTTGCCTGCGTGCCAATGTAGAGTCATACAATACAACTTTAGTTACGAACACTTTGCTACACCACATATTTTAGGCGCATAGGTAATTTTTGTTGGTATGATATGATAATGTGGCATATATATTTATATGTATGCCCAATGACGTTTTACAAATGTATGCCACATTATGTATACAAGTACTAGATAGCACCAACGGATTACGTTTTAAATGATTCAAGAAGGATCTACGTATTTATTTTAGTTATCTAGTGGTGTTAATTTTAATTTTATAAGTCATTTTTATTCATTTGTTATGACTTTTAATGTTAATTCAATAATATTGCTTGGTTCCCAAAATACAGACTCGCCTAGTTTGGGGCCAATAGATTTACGAATGATTGTATATAATCTCTATTTGATATGTATAGAATTATTTTATTTTATTTGATTAATACCAATAGTTAAGTTACTGTTATTACGGCCTGTACGTGCTACGTGCGCTGCAGTCTATCTTGGTTGCAATTTGAGATTTGGGGCATTCCACAAACGCTATTCTATGCTCGAAAAGAGTCATTCAAAAGCAGATTTGAGTCGGCAGCGACAATACTAGGCACAAAAAAATATCATGCCTTCATTCCTACTACTGAAGGTGTTACACACGCACAAGTAACAGTGTGACATTTAAAGTTGTAAAAGCCTGTAAATAAATTTGTAGTTAGTCACATAAAAATAATTCGTTTTATTTCAAATATTATGTCAAAGTACTAAAGAAATAATGTCTGCAAGCTCACGCACGTGACGGGCGTTTGGCGCGGTGCGGCGCATATTTCCAGTATAGCTCGTAAACCACTTCCCAACCCATAATAAAACTTGGCAAGGATGATCTATACAATACTAGCTATTTTCATAAAAAATATATAAAAAATCGAAATGGTTTAAGTTTGTGAAAATCGAAGTTAAACAAAAATAAATAAAAAAAATATGGAAAAAAACAATTTATTTTCGTATCCAAAAATGCAATTAAAAAGCTCATTAAATGAAGTTTTAAATCCAGTGGTTTAATTATTTTAATCAATAATTTTATGACTAGATAATCGGCTTTGAAGTACTGTATGCCCACCAGTTGGCTAAAATTTCAAAGGTCCTTAATTCTTTAACCAGTCACTATATTAAAAAAATATTTGATACACGAATCAAGGACATATATAGGTAGAACATACTCAAATATTTCTGAAATCAGAAACATCGAGATTTTTTACCTGTCCGCTTCGCGTGGAATGCCCCATTTGTGAGTTGGATTTTAAATTGAGGCTTCAATTAACTGTAAACTTTTATAAAAAGTTAACATCGTCAACTTTACACTAGAAAATCAAAGCACCGGCTGTTAAAAAGTAGAGCTAAGCTAAGTGGAGGTCCGTTGCGGAAAACTCATACTTATTTAGTTGAACATTAAAGGTTAGTAAAAATTGGTTTGTGTTGTAAACGGTCTTGTCCACAGAGAAATATACCTACTAGATACTATTAACTGACTTGCTCCAATACCTGTCCACAGAGGAGTAAACATACTGCCTACTTTTAACTCTCTTGGTCAATTATAGTACTCTAAAGTCAAAACTCTCTGGCCCAGACTTGTTTGCTCACACCGTAACTATTATCACGTAGTTGTGTGGTATGGAACAGCTCGGAATAAACACATCCAAGAGGAAATTAAATTATTTAGTTACAACTTACAAAACCTGTTAGAAATGAAGTATTAAATTGTGTCGTGTGAAATACCGACTGTTCTGAGGGCTGTTGTAGTATGTTTAAAAAGAGTTTATTTTAATTTTATATAAACACACTTCATGTTTAATTAATGCTAAAACGCTGCTAAATATAATTTAAAGAAAACAGTCAGTACATGGCTTCTTCACCAATGTTATGAAGAAACAGAATATCTCCTACATCCTCTAGCCTAACATATACACGAACGCACACACACGCACACGCACACACACATACACATAACACAAACACACACACACACACACCATCACCCATATGCGCACATATTATGTATGCACGCACACATAAGTAAGACTACTGACACACACACAGAAAAACATGCGTGCATGCATTTTATGTGCCTTAAATGTGGTGTCCCAAATGGCAATTATTTGTACTACCTAATTTTTATTTTCTTGTTTTGTTTAATTAACTGTAGAATTCCTAGTCTTTAATTATAACTACCTACTTTAAATTACCCTAAAAATGTTACAAATCTAAAAGACCTGTTGCCACCCATTTCAACTAGGCCCTGGGACATACGGATGGCAGCTGGTGCTTATAGTACAGGACTATCCTAGTTTAAGCATCAGCAGTAACTCAATACGCTTGCTACCTAGCCTAAGCAAATATGTATGACTAAGTCAATTTATGTTTGTTAATCCAGGTTAAGGAAGGAATTTAATAAATGTTTTATTATTATTATTATTATTATTTATGTGTTTTATTCAAGTTTTGCCATAAAAACACATAAACCGCAGTCTTCTTAGATCCATAATAAGTAATATACTTTGTTTGCATTCTAAATTAATTTCAGAATATTACATTATTTACGTAGTACTCATCATCATCATCATCATCATATCAGCCACAGGAAGTCCACTGCTGAACATAGGCGTCCCCCAATGATCTCCACAATGTCCTGTTGGAAGCGGCCTGCATCCAGCGACTTCCTGCGACCTTAGTCAGATCGTCCGTCCACCTTGTAGGCGGGCGTCCGACACTTCGCTTGCCTGTACGTGGCCTCAACTCGAGAACCTTTCGGCCCCAATGGCCATCGATTCTACGAGCTATGTGCCCGGCCCACTGCCACTTCAACTTGCCAATCCTATGGGCTATGTCGGTAACCTTGGTTCTCCTACGGATCTCCTCATTTCTGATTCGATCTCGTAGGGAAACACCGAGCATAGCCCGCTCCATGGCTCGTTGAGTGACTTTGAGCCTTTTAATGAGGCCCACAGTGAGAGGCCACGTCTCGGTGCCGTATATCATCACTGGTAACACACAACTATCGAAGACTTTCGATTTTAGGCACTGAGGTATTTTGGACGAGAAGACGTCGCGAAGTTTCCCGAACGCTGCCCAACCGAGTTGGATTCGCCGATTGACCTCTCTCTCGAAGTTGGACCTGCCTAACCGGACCACTTGTCCTAAATAGACATATTCGTCTACAACTTCGAAAGTCGAGCCCCCAACTCCAATGGGGGTGGGCACAACATGGATATTCGACATGATCTTCGTTTTATCCATGTTCATTTTAAGACCCACCTGTTGGGAGACTCGATTAAGGTCTTCGAGCATAGTGTTAAGGTCTTCCAGCGATTCTGCCAAGACTACAATATCGTCGGCAAATCGAAGGTGAGTAATATACTCGCCGTTGATGTTGATGCCGAATCCTTTCCACTGCAAGAGCTTGAAGGCATTTTCCAGCGCGGCAGTGAACAGTTTCGGAGATATGACATCTCCCTGTCTCACGCCTCTCTGTAGTGGAATAGCCTTCGTGCTCTGATCCTGTACTCGGACCAACATGGTGGCGTTGTTATATATACACCTCAACACTTCGATGTACCGATAGTCTATGTGGCACCGCTGAAGAGACTGTAGCACAGCCCTGGTCTCGATCGAATCAAAGGCTTCCTCATAGTCCACAAACGCTAAACAAAGCGGCAAGTTATACTCCTCGGTTTTTTGTATAACCTGCCGTAGCGTATGAATATGGTCTATGGTACTAAAGCCTTTTCGAAAACCGGCTTGTTCGGGAGGCTGGAAGTCATCAAACTTGCCTTCGAGACGATTTATGATGACCCTTGAAAACAACTTATAGACATGGCTCAGGAGCGAGATGGGCCTGTAGTTCTTCAGCAAAGTGTTATCAACTTTTTTGAAGAACAGTACCACCACGCTCCTGCTCCATGCCTCCGGCGTTGAGCCTTCGAGGAGAACGGAATTAAAGAGCCTCTGAAGGACTAGTATCGGCGTTCCGCCCGCTTTCAGAAGCTCTGAAGTGATTCCGTCCTCACCCGGCGCCTTGTTGTTTTTAAGTTGTTTGAGGGCCATCTCAATCTCAAACAGGCTGATGTCCGGGATATCATCGCTAAAGTGTCGGATTAACTCGGCTCTCGGGTCTTCGGCCGAGCTAACAGTAAGTTCGGCAACCGAGGTGTAAAGCTATCCGTAGAACCTCTCGATCTCTCTTAATACCTCTGCCCTAGTCGATACCACGCGGCCATCATCCGTTTTCAGCCTAGACAACTGGCTTTGCCCAATAGACAAGTGTCTTGCAAACACTTTGGAGCCTCCGTTCCGCTCAATTGTCTCCTTAATACTCACAGTATTGTGAGCACGGACATCGTGTCGCAAGGACTTCCAGATTCGTCTATTGAGCCGCCGATATGCTTCGGCGTCAACGGAAGACTGCAGCGTCAAAGATCGACGTTCGGCCATGAGGTCAAGAGTCTGGATCGAGAGTTTTTGTGGTCTATCTCTACGGCGAGGTCTAAAATACTTAGATCCCACCGTATGGACAGCTTCTATCAAACCGCTGTTTAACTCGTCCACTGCAAGGTTTTCTTTTAGACAATCAAAGCGATTTGTCAACTCGAGTTGAAAGCTCTCGGGGTTTTGGATATGGGCGCGAGTAGGTCGGAGCGTAGACTTCATTAAGCGGCGCCTTTCTAATTGGACGTTGATATTCAATGTGCCCCTAACCATTCGGTGATCACTACCGGTTTTTACCCTGTTGATCACAGAGACATCACTGAACATCCGTCTATTCGTCGTCAAGATGAAATCTATTATATCTATCATTTCTCGTAGAACCGCCAGGACTCAACCAGGTCCATTTCCTGTGAGGCGGCTTCTGGAAAAACGAGTTCATCGCGAAGAGTCCCTCTTTTTCCAGAAAGTCGGCCAGCCTCTGACCCCTGAGGTTCCGTTGCCCATGTCCAAATTACCCCACTTTCAACTCTGCATCGCTTCTCTTGCCCAACTTTGCGTTGAAGTCCCCCATAACAACATTGAAGTAGGTTTTGGAAGTATGTATGGCCCGACTTATGTCTTCATACATCTCCTCTACTTCTTCATCTGGGTGTGTCGAGGTCGGCGCGTATACCTGTATGACCTTCAACGAATATCTTTTAGATATTCTGAGTATAAGGTATACTACCCTGCTCGACACACTTGCGATGGATACGATGTTGTTGATGAGAGACCTGTGGACGAGAAATCCGACACCTCCTCGGGACTGTTGGTCATCCCCCCGGTAGAAGAGCAGGTTACCAGACTTCAAGGTTATCGTATCCTCCCCGATTCTTCGGACTTCCGATAACCCCAGAATATCCCAGTGTAACCCGCTCAATTCTTCCACCAGTTCGAAAATCTTCTCGTCTGTCCTCAAAGTGCGTATTTTGTGTGTTACCAGGGCCAGTCGTCGTCGGGGGTGGTAGCCGGGGCCAACCCGGGGATTCTTAGCACCCCCTGCCCCACCGTAACCATGGCTGCTTCCATCGCCAGGAATAGTGGGGCTGCCGGGGACTGGGGGCCTGGTCAATTTTTGTGTCGCCATTGAGGGGTATTTGCCAATACTCGCCACGCTTGGCAGGCGGGTTGGCGAGCGCAGGAGGGGACTCGCGCTGACGACGCTGCTGCCCATCATCAGCGGGGGAAAGGAAATAGGGTTTGTGAGTAGAGGATATAATGGGAAAGGAGAGTATGACCTGTAGGAGTGGATACTGCAGTCATGGAAGGGAATGTTTGTAGTGACTGCAGTAGCTCGGGGGTCCGAGGTCGCGTACTCGTAGCACCTATTCTAGGACAGGCCATGACCACTAGATAGGAGCACCCCTGACCTTAGTACTACTCACTATTACGTATACGTAGTACTCACTATTATAATATTAATAGTAATAGTAGTCACTATTATAATATAGGGTGCAATACATAGAGCCTCTAAATGTCTTTCTATGATTCGATTTGCTTAAAATATACATTATATCATGCAATGGTAAACAATAGTACAGTGTAGAGACTAGAACCATGCATAGACTACTGGCAAAGACCCGCCGCGCCAGGCTCGACCAGTGGTGAAAAAACCGGCGCAAGTCATAGTTATGGTATTTCTATTTTTTATTAAGGTAAATTGCTGTTTACGATTTATGGAAAACCTACTAAGTAGATCTCGTTCAAACCAATTATCGGGGGAAGTTTCAACAGAATAGTTCATATAGTTTCGGAGAAAAGAGGATGTGACATACAGACGGACGGACAGACAGACAGACAGACATGATGAATCCATTAGGGATCCGTTTTTTGCCAATTGACTACGCAACCCTAAAAAACGACGCGAATTTTGACGTGCTATTTTGATTTGTGCATAACGTGTGTAGAGTAACGTGATTTAATTCGCAACCTTCACAAAAACGAACCAAAAAATGCTGTGCCTGACTAATTATTGAACATCCTATGATTCATTGTACGCATTTTGTTTCGTAAGTATTTATTAGTCACGAAATAAAATATTAGTAACTAACTACTTACTAAACCCTCAGTTTTAAGAAAATAGTTATTTTTTGTTCTCTATTTTTTTCAGTAGATATATTCCGCACAAGAGATCATTACATGAAACATATTACGTTTAGCAGTGAAGTGGGTTTCCTATAACATAAAAGAATAATCACACACATTTTTGATACCATTGTAAGAACTTACTTTACTGCTGGTAGGTCTCTCCTATGTGAGGGACTGCCTGGGGGGTACTACCATAATTTCTATTTCTCCCGCCAAGCAGCAGTTTAAATGTAATCTTGAGTTTCGGATTGAAGGATATTATAGCCAGAGGATGGCAAGCGAAGTGGATTGCCAAGCATTGCTTTTTAATTCATAGTGTTGTTTGGTTTTACTACTGTCCACATTTACCATAATAATATTAGCCATGCCATAAAGTATGAAATGTTGCGCGCAAGTTGTTACTTATTCTACATATTTATTAGAAATAATGGAGGATTTATATTATTAATCCTTACACCCATATAAGAAAGAATACTTAATGCGTAAGATAAAGCTTCCTGTTTCAAGACAAAGATGGCAAGAATAAATTAGATATTAAAACATATGTACATTCATACATCAAGACTATTTTGCAGTTAATATTTTGTGCAATTTATTTTAAAATATAATTTCAGCTTCGGTTTGGTTGTTAGCGGACAGGGTTTACTAATCAGAGTTGGAGGTTCCAACCTTAGACTTTTCGAAATCAATTCTGTAGTCGTGGTTAATCATCGTTCTTTTCCAAGGCCAAGAAAAATATAATAAGGAAGTTTGCTCATCTTAGAGATCTGTACAAAAATTTCAAACAGTGAAATCCACTAACTCGCACTTTGCCAGCGACAAAGCGCTAGGAGTAGAAAACCTTTACTGTCCTTCAAAAATGGTCTTAACTCCTATTAATTGTAAAGGTAGCCCTTACCCAACAGGGGAATGATCTTATAGGCCAGAAATGCTATAACTAATTTATCATGGTTCAGTAATGAAGTGCGTGGCGGGCTGTTGGTAAACGGACTAAACACGACTGCTAACTTGCTTAACCCTTTCAATGCGGCGCACGCCGATCGGCGTATTATTTTTTTATACTCAGATACTGACAACGCCGATCGGCGTAATATAGATTTGGTTTATATTTTGCCCAAATTTGTAGTTTTAATTATAAAATATAGACCAATGTGTATGTAATCGATAAGTGAAAAGCCTGGTATAAATAGTTTCTGGATATTTCAGTTCTAGAAAAGTTGAGTTTTCTTACTCAGGTGCGGCAAACGCCAATCGGCGTTTTCCAGGGATTCACAACTATTGGTTATAGAACATAAATATTATATTTATTTATTCTATTAAACAAACTTATAAGTATGTTAAATGTGAAAGTTTGTGAGTGTGGATGGATGTGTGATGTGTGTTTGTTATTCTTTCACACAAAAACGGCTCGACCGATTTTGATGAAATTTGTTATGGGGCTATTCCTAACACCCTGGTTTGACACATAGGCTAGTTTTTAGCTTGAAAAAATGTAATATTCCCGGGATTATATATTCAAATAGAAATATTTGCAATTTTTAAAAATCGAATTGGTGGCTCGCAATAGGACTGGACAGGATTGCAAGTTTTTCGTCATGGGACTGAGAGACGGAACAGAACGGTATATAACGGGACGGGAAATATAATCGACACCGCTCGGGAAATTTATATAGTTATTACGTGAAATAATATGTTTTTGATGTGGACTGGATTTAAAAACTATCTACAACCGGACGAAGCGGGGCCCGACTGCTTGTCCTATTTAATTATAGATGAATCCCTATTTTCCTTGGTCCCGCATAGTGTCCTAAACAAGGGCCCTACTATATAAATCCGAAATTCGAATCTTAGTGACGTTTTTCGTTTCGAAACCTACTCTGTAACACGAAATTCGAATCTTCGGATCGAACAATGAATGATTCGAATATATCGGCAATCCGAACATTTACAGAGTAGAAAAAAAATATGTTTGCAACCCCTGATAATATTCGAAGCTATCAATAATCTATTTTTTATGCTTTAAAAAAGGATGTTTGTGACACGGGAGAGCACAATAGAAATATTTATCAAATAAAGAGAAATTACTCACTATTTAAATCCATAATCAATAAAAAAAACTGCAGATATTCCTTTTCTCAAATTTCTATCACCAAATCTTCACGAATCTCATATAAAACGGGCTAAAATAATTAAATTAATTCTGCAACTTGCCAAAAACAGTCCTTATTGCAATAACTATAGCGTACTACTAGGGAAATCGCATGAATTTGAAACGAATAAAATGAAATTCGTAACGAAATGCTGAAAACGCCAATTGGCGTTTTATTTTTGATCCGTCAGGGGCGGCTCACGCCGATCGGCGTTCACGTTAAGAAGCATCTGGGCAGTTGGAGCAAAATTTGTTGCTGCATTGAATGGTTTTTATTAAGGTGATCGCGGGTTCAAATCCCAACGCACACCTCTGACTTTTCGGAGTCATGTTCTCCATTAAATCAATCATCATTTCGATGATCATCAATCACCAGAATCTCATGTGTTCTCCGTCAAAGTGTGTGGTGATTGACTATAATTGATGGAGAAGGAAAACTTCGTGAGGAAATCTGCATACCTTAATGAATTTGTAAGAATTTCTATGGTATGTAAAGTCCGCCAACCCGCATTAGGCCAGCGTGGCGGACTAAACACTTTCAAGCGTACTCTATACTGAGATAGTACTGGACATTGCAGGAATCTAAACTGTTACCATGTAAATGTCGCACGATTTTTATGGTGACCGAGTTGTTGAGTAAAGGATTTTTTGTTGCAGTGATGGAATGACGGTAAGGCAATCTGGCCCAGTGTTGGGCCGGTCGGTCAGCGCAAGCTCTTCAGTGGGTCTCGACTCCTACGGTCGAGGATACTACGACCAATCTGCTTCAGTGTCCAATTAATAATATACGACGTGCAATAATAGTGTATGTAATTGATAAAAAAATCTTAAGTATAAGGGTTTTCTTTTTAAAGTTTTCTAGGAACACATTAACATAATAATTTTAACAATTATTAATATGTGTAGGTATGGTTGGTTACCAATAAGGCTGGAATTCTGCAGTGGACATGTGATATAAAATAATATAGACTAGATAATATATTATTAAGATATGTTCAGGGTGGATTCAATAAAACTATAAAGGCAGATACTTTTACATCTTTTATTTTTTTTTACAAAAGAGTCATTAAATAGTGCTCATACAAAAATAATAAAATTGTCAAGTTAACAAAGCGGCGAAAACATGTTTCAGCTTAAGTGGTTGTGTTAGTTAACGATTTTTATTTAAATAGTATTATCCTGCTTGCACACGTTATTTACTTACTTTAACCACGCATGTCATTGGAGTTGTGAAACAAGAAGGCATTAAAAGAGAAATCTAATTTACACACAAATATTCATAAAAGAATTAGGGAACCGAAATAAACGACTTGCCAACCCGTACTAGGCCAGCGTGGTGGACTATAATATAGCCTAACCACTCTCAATAGTACTCTCGATTGTAGAGGAGGCCCGTGCCCTGCAGTGGGACGCATATGGGCTGATATAGAAATAAACGAATCGTTTACTAAACTAGTGCAGTTTGGGGTGCTTATTTATAGAATTTCCTTGTATGTATAATTTTATTTGTGAGGGAATTCTAGTCTTTGCTGTGGTTTATCATAGCTGTATCCTGTGAACTGCTCTTGTGGAGGTTGGGGAGGTGCGATGGGGGCCGGGATAGGCACCTGGGGTGGCTGTGGCGCGGGAGGAAGGGGGGCAGGAACAGCTCCGGCAGCGGGAACGAACGGAGGGGTCACGATCACGGCGTCATCCGTCAAAGCCACGTCGCGTCCAGACGGAACGAATCCTTGTCGGAAAATGGGCTGCTGGTTGAATTGCTGGGCTTGCGAATACTGCGTCTGATACCTTTCTGCTGGAATGTATTGCTGCTGTGTACGATATTGATTAGCAGCACTATATTGAGCAGCCAATGCCTGCGCGGAAAACTGATTTGGCGCAGGATATTGATTTGACAGTGCCTGTGCAGAGTACTGGTTTGGTACACCATATTGAGCAGATAATGTTTGTGCGGTATACTGGTTGGGTGCGCCATATTGGTTGGACAATGCCGGTGCGGTATACTGGTTGGGTGCGCCATATTGGTTGGATAAAGCCTGTGCGGTATACTGGTTCGGTGCACCATATTGCGTTGCTAATTCCATTCTTCCAAACATGTTGCCCAAAAATGGGAACTTGTTCGTTAATGTTCCCCACAATCCAGTTCCTCCGACTTGATTGGAGCCTTGAGATCCCCAAAACAGGCGCTGTGATGGCTCCGTAGGATAATTTGTGTAGTCGAGATTGTAAGCCACATTAGGTCCTTCACTGTAGGGCGCCTCCCTCCGCACGTTGTGACCATAACCGCCACCTAAAAATTAAGTTTATTTTTTAATTTTGGTTTAAATGTGACGCAATAAACAAATTCACTTTAACATCACTTCACATACCGATTACGGCACAACACACAATCAAAATGAGCCTATACATTTTCGCACGAGTTACTTTACTCCAACTGTGGATCATCGAGGCACGTCTTCGCATTTATACCACCTCTATTTGTTCCTAAATGTAGACCTTGAAGTAAAATTCTCGTAACCCAATATTGAAAGTGTGAGGTAATGCCGTGGCAGAGGCTCACCCACCACCGATGGACGTACCGCGGCCGCCGTGGACAAAAGGTGCGACAACTAGGCGACTCGTGCGCCGACAACACTCGTGCGTAGGCACAGGGTGCAATCATTCACACCAATGGCACATTTTCATTAAAATAAGGATTAGGGAGCACCAATTTCTCTTGAGAAATGTTTTCGTGAAAATAATATAGGTACGAGTATTTTTTTTAACTGGTATAATTTTACTCGAATTTCCGTGAAAATTTGTATTTTTTTTTTATTGCAGTGAATGTTGAGACGAGCATGCCGTTCGCCTGATGGTAAGCGATACGACCGCTCATGAACAGTAGCAAAACCAAACAACACCTTGAATTACAAAGCAATGCTTGGCATTCAACTGCGCTCGCCATCCTGAGACATAAGATGTTAAGTCTCAATATGTCCAGTAATTACTCTGGCTACAATGTCCTTCAATCCGAAACACAACAGTGCATTTAAACTGCTGTTTGACGGGAGAAATAGACATTGCGGTGGTACCCACCCAGGCAGCCTCTCACATATGAGAGACCTACCACCAGTATTAACCACCAGTATTAATTAACTTAAATTAAAAAAATAGGTATTAATATTGCTACAGTTTCTAATGTTTATTTTCCCACTGTTTTAAATTATATATTTTTTATTTTATTTTATTTATTTTATTGTTAACACTTGTTGGATACAATTACATTTGTTCATTAATTCTTAAACTAGGTATACCTGTCTTATAAGATCATGTCTTATATAGGTATCCAAATTAGTATATCGATTAATCCATCTTCCGCACTAAGACCGCTATTTATTGATTTTCTATTATTCTGTGATACCTCCACCGTACCCTTGTTCTACAATGTATTAGGCAGTGTTCGACAAAGTTTTGTCCATCTATAAATCTTCGAATACTATATGACCACGAGTACGTCCCACTGCAAGGCACAATCGAGCACACTTCGCTACAATCGAGGGACAATTGACATGGGTTAGGCTATACGCCATCACGCGGCCATCGTCTGGCCTAGTGCGGGTTGCGGACTTTACGTACTAAGAATATTTTTACAAATTACTATTGTATACAGCTTTCCTTACAAAACATTCCTTCACCATTAAATTGCGTGGTGATTGACCACCATCAATATAAACAGGACTCCGAAAAGTCAGAGGTGTGTCCTGGGATTTGAACCCGCGACCACAGGGAACATGTTGGCAGCCGTGTATTTCCTTTACCAACAGGATACATGATTTTTTTTATACATCTAGCTATTAATATGATAAATCCATATATTAATCATCATAAATATTAGACCAGGTAACGAAGTCATATCGAAAACTGACCTAAATACCTAACAATTGAATATAAATTCAGTAGTCTTTTCTAGATGTTAGTATTCTTAAAGATCTTTTATAACACACCGTCTTCTTTAAATACTTATCTGTAAACAGAACGCCTGTCTGCATTGTTCTCTTTAATTATATACGATTCTGTATTGTTTTACGATGCATGTTAAGTATTTTTAAGCAACTATCGTCTAGGAAAGCAACTGCATTTTTTCCTTACTGGCACATTTTATTAAACAATAGTAATTTACTTTGAACAGCAAAGAAAAATTGTGGATCAGCCTGTATATGATAAAGTATCGTGAAAAATGCACTGGGGCGTTTGTGCGTGTTTACTCAACAAAATCGGCATTATTCATAAGATAACAAGGTAGGTATTTGTCTTTGCCGCTTGTCACGGTATTGTCGTTGTCAGAAGCGTTTTGCGAAACGTTGCCTAACACAAACTTCACACACTCACGGAATTGTAGATGTCAAAGGAAATAGACACGACGCTGGAGTATGGACATAGTCGTGCCCATATTCTTCCAAATAAGTCGTAAATTGATAAGTGTTTTAGTTTCCTTTCGTAAGCCAATATAATATTTACAAATGACTAACATGTTAAGGCCGATTGGTAACATGTGTGATTGTCGAGGCCCTGTATTACTTAGTAAATACAGTATTTGCGGAACCTATAGATATGTTTATATTTTATGGGCACGCCTAATAATTAACGGTGTTTGGTTTTGCTACTGTCCATGAGCGGTTGTATCGTTTTCCATCAGGCGAATATCATGATAATCTTGTTATTCATCGCAATAAAAAAGAGGTTTTCTGCGCCTTCCGGTCTAAGCAAATCATTTGTACAGTAGTTTATATATATATCTACTGAATAGCTCATCCAATCTCAGCAAGGTAGAGAGTTTAGCCTAATGTGCCATTGTTATATTTTTTAAGGGAATTGAGGTCTCAATAGGGCAGAGTAGCATTTGGTTCTGTCCTGTCTAATTTAAGATTTGTATTAAATTAAATCATAATCTATGTGATTGGTTTAAATATCATTTTTTTTAGACTTTGTGTGCGGACAATAGTCTGAATTCCATTTTTCGTGGATTGACCACAACCAGAGGCCTAAAACCTTGTTTTGTTTTCGCAAAAAATATCTACTAATGTGACAGAGAGCTTATGTTTGATATTTTCACATTCTGAACCTTTTACCGATTAATAAACGGAGGTTTGAAGCTTGCAATTAATTTAATTTGCGGTAGTTACCTGAGAAAAAACCCCGTTTTCGTTTTTTTGCGGTGATTCTAAAACGTATCTTGTTTAACTATGTACCTTCATATGAAACAGCACATCCGTTTCTCTGTTATTAGTTTTTAATGTAATATACTAAAGTGATAGAAGTTGCAGGAAGCTGCTGGATGAATAACTAAATAATTTTAATACGAAACAAGATAATTTTATTTTGCATTGTTCTCGTATTTTTCAGATCAATGTCTGCCATTTCTAAAAGTTTCTTAATAATATGCGTAAAGCGTTAAATCTTTAAAATCTGAAGATCAAAGTATAATATTGATTAGCATTATGTGAAAGGGTCAGAGGTGGGTTTAACCAGGTTAGCACTGTGTGTGGCCCCCATCGACGCTGATTAAGCTTCTGTGCTGTGACTTTTTTCTGTTTCCATTATTTATACAGGAAAGGTCAACAAGTAAATGTTACCGTTAAATTATTCATTACGTAATTTATACATGTCAAGTGATTTATGACATGAATAATTTATGTCGCATTACATTTTCTTTGACTTTTCAATTGAAGTAGAGCTTTAGCGTCTTGTAATACAAGTGAGTGGGCCGGGACAGCAGCTGCTCGATGCGACGATGACACACAGAGCCATGAGGCATGTTCCATACTATCCGATTCATTAAAAATACGTGCCTAATATCTATATACTAATAAGAAGACTTATTAGTCCATGGATACATTACTCCAAAGACTTGTTAGCGTCTCGCCGCAGCTATATGAAGTAGGTAGTAGGTACTTATGAAGCGCACTACACACCAAGTCCGCCGACACAACCTGGCGGTCTTTAAGATAAGTATCATGTCGGCGGGCAACATGTGTCGCCTACAACAACGTCATAATTATATTTCTCATTTAAAGAGCCAGTGCGAGTCGCCAACAAAAAAGTTCGTAATAGGCCGCTTTAGTGTGTAGTGCGCTTTAGGGTGGCTCTATAGAAAAGTGCTTATAATTTGGAAACATTTGGAGCGAAGCAATGTAGGTATGGAGGCACATTTACGAGTAAATTCTATAAGAGCTTCTTAAATATCATCATCATCT
The DNA here is from genome assembly GCA_009982885.2 of Hyles vespertilio. NCBI lineage: Eukaryota > Metazoa > Arthropoda > Insecta > Lepidoptera > Sphingidae > Hyles > Hyles vespertilio. The sequence continues at coordinate 13,368,460 of CM042808.1, read as the reverse complement.
CAGCCACACTAAAGTCCACTGCTGAAAATAGGCCTTCTCCTAGGATCTCCACATCGACCTTAAATATAGGATAAGGTTTTTAATGGCGATTACTGAGCGTTCTTCATTTGTAAATAAAAAGCCTTAAAGATTGACTTCGATCAATAGGCCTTCCTATTGATCGAAGTCAATCTTGCAGAAAGTGGGCCGACGCGACGCTTTAAATACATTAGAATTAAACGTATCGATCAGTATTAGTGTATTCCAAAATGTAAATGAAACTTGCGGTAGCATAAAAAGCAGATGAATAATTCCGGCTTCCACTTTTCTTGTTTGGTTTTTGTCTAAACGAGTGCATATTATGTTTGTTATGCATGACAAACCACAAGACGGAAAAAACACGCCTTGAAACCAATAAATGCTGGTAGAATATAAATGTAGGCATTAGAAGAAATTGTCCAAATAAATGCACAAGTCTAGACAGAAGGACCTTGTTTGTAGGATTGGTTATTTGAATAAACTTGTACCATGTTTTAGAAGAACTGAAACCGCTTTAAAGTATAAATTTTAGATACACATTTGACACTGAAAGACGTTCATTAGGCACATCATCGTTGGAACGGAGGCTAGCTATATTTTTTTGAATGTATTTCAATTAAATTATGTCTCTGAGTGTAGAAAACACGTAGTTCAGTATGTAGTAGAGAACAAGGAATGTTATCCAGTAATGTTAATCGTTTATGTATTTATTTTTTCCTTAGTTAAAGATAACCGCTAATTAAATCTAAAAAAGAAAAGCATGCTATTTGAAAAATACATATTATGACCGTATAAATTGATAATTGCTTAGATACACCCGAGCTATGGTTGTGCGTGACTAATGTAATCAAATAGACTTCGATATACCAGAAAACAATTTTTACGACGGTAATATTTTAAGTGATTTAGAAATAGAAGTACGAAATTATAAAATTGATTGCGTTATTATACCAATTTTTTTGTTCGTTTGGGTGATCAATTTAAAATGTCGAATCCACGTAGAATGCATATTGTTTATTAGTCCATTTATTTGCCACCTTCACCGTGCTACGAAGTTAAAAGAAAATTCTTGTCATACATACATACCTAATACCAGCGTCATAAAATATAAATGCCACAGAAAATGAGTAGGTCTTACGCGGCATGGTTCCGTATAGAGAGAGGAATATGTAACTTCCTGGTATGTGATTCATTAAATTATGCTCTATGAATGCTAGTTGATATTATCAGAATGCAATTTGTTTTTTTTTTATTTCGGCGCCGTTGGACTTCCTAAGGATTTTTACGACTTTAAAAGTTAAGCAGCATTACTAAATTATCATGGATTGATCATGCCATATGAGCAGAACGGAAATAGTTATGGCTTTAAGGCTTAGTTAGGGACATGTTCCTCTAAATAGATTTGCTTACCTAATGGGTAGACTACCATCACCTAATTGTTTACGTTGCAATATTATAGAAGATGTTCACCATATTTTACTGGAGTGTGTTCGGAATGAGGCCCAAAGACAACTACTTCTTCCCCATATTAAAAATAATATTGGAGTTTGTAACAACTAACAGCATTCTGTCTTCCCCTTTATCAGAGGAAGCAAGTTATATAAATTAGCAAATTACGTATTTCTAAATAGAAATTAAGTTCATTTGTATATTTACTAGGGTGATATATCGCTTTGTGATAAAACCCTTTCAATAAATGAAAAAAAAGTTAAGCAGTCTTTTATTACCATTATTCTTACGTCAACTATTCATTCAAAATTGTTGACATACGATTTCCATATTCTTGAAAGAATGCGACGTACTGGCAATCAAACCCTTAAATCTCCACCTACAAGTGGACAGACAACCTAGCTTAGAGAATAGAGCCATAAGCCTGATTCCTCATTAGGGTCCATCTGACCTTGTATTTCAGGTATAAGACTACAAGAGCCTTTTCGGTCTCACAAACACCTAAGCTACTTGAGCTACTACACGAACATTTATCTCGGTGCTGGAATCGAACCCGCGACCACTCCTTTTAAAGCCTGGTTTCAACCTATTGCGCCATGTGAACAAAGTGAGAAAAAAATTGGTAGAGTCACATTGTTGTCAGTCGTGACATAGAATGTATGGACAGTCTTGTCTGGGGCAGAACCGCTATTTCATAGGAAATCGACGTGAAGTGACAGCTTTGCTGTCTCGGTGTCGTTTGGTGAGTGACATTGAGGGATACCCAACACCCCTTTCCTCTTGCCATCCTTTATTATTCCTTTTCCCCTCCCGATTTATTGTACCGGTGGCATAACTATGATCTAAACGTTTTGGATGTTCATGGACGGCAGTAATCAGTTACCAGAAGACCTTTCTCGTTTACCGGTCGTATACAAAAATAGTCAGCTGTAGTAATACACAAGTCGAATCTGAAACAGGACACTCTTATGTGAATTAGAACTATTGTGTATGCTGTGCAGTGTTGAATGATCCTTATCTGCAGGAATGTAAATATCACATCACATCCGATATTTCTAATTTCATCTCATAGAAGATATTTTGTGTCTCACCACTTTTTTTATCAGTGTGTGCGGTAATAGTAATTGCGGACTCCTATTCGAATAATTAAAATTGTAAAGAATAATTTAAGTGATTTTTCTCATTACCATCCGAATAGCTAAAATCGTTGAGAAGTCTTAAAGCTAGTTTCACTAGCAATATTAGTTAATACTTTACAAATGATGTCCTTGCGTAATATATAATTGTTATGCTATTTTAAATTGAGATATACTATTATATTTTGAGGACTTTTATACGTTGTTACTAATTCAATTTAATTAGAATAATATTATCGCACTAAGTATTTTAATAATTTTCAAAGTAGGTCAATGGACCATTTGCTATTATTGTATAAATTGAAGGACGTTCATTGACTAGGAAAGTAATAAAAATTAAAGGATTTTAAAAAGTAAGAAGAAGTTCTATAATTTGAGTTTTGACAGGATTGTCTGATGTAATTTTTATTATAATGGAGAAATTTGATTTACCTTGTGTAAAAGATTAACTAAATAAAAGTGTTATCTGAGTAACAGCGTCTTTACTTGTGGTGCCCTACTTCTGAACTTTCTTACAGTTCAGAAGTGGGATACGAAAAAAATTGAGACAAATATCCCACGTCCACGAATAAATATTTGACAAATTTTCCCAACAAAGCGTTATGATGGATGTTACCACTGAATACATAAAACGCTCTTCGCAGAAAATTGAATCTTCCGTTGTTGCAGGGAGTAGCCGGTCAAGGATCGAGGCTGCCTCCGGCAGATGTCGAGAGCGGAGTAGCCGATCGAGAAGCAAGACTGCTTCCGATAGACGTCAGAAGCGTAGCGGTCGATTGAGAAGCAAATCTACCGCTGTAGGACGGCGGGAGAGAAATAGCCGGTCACGTGAAAGGAACGGCATGCGGGGGCACAGCAGTACGTCATCATCTGGACAGCGGAATCGGAAAAGCCGATCGACTCGTAGGCGTAAGAGAAACCGCAGCAGGAGAAAGTCACGTGAGTCCCATCATGTGTTTAGGGATAATACTAATATTGATTTTACGAGTACCGAACTTATAGAATTATTAAAGTCCTTGTCAGCCTCGTCATCACAAAACCATTTTTCTATGAATGCTAACGTAGTTCCTGAATTTGACCCGTTAAATAGGGAGCAAACTATTAATGTATGGATAAACAAAGTTGAAGAGTGCGCTAAGCTTTATAATTGGAATGATACTCAAATCATACATTATGCATTGCCAAAATTGTCTGGAGTAGCAAAAGTATGGTATCATGGTTTACCTTCTGTTGACTTTGCGTGGTTAGAGTGGAAGGAAGTTTTCACTGGTGGTAGGTCTCTCATATGTGAGAGGCCATCTGGGTAGGTACCACCGCAATGTCTATTTCTCCCGTGAAACAACACTGCTTAAATGCACTGTTGTGTTTCGGATTGAAGGACATTGTAGCCAGAGTAACTACTGGAGATATTGAGACTTAACATCTTGTATCTCAGGATGGCGAGCGCAGTGGAATGCCAAGCATTGCTTTGTAATTCAAGGTGTTGTTTGGTTTTGCTACTGTTCATGAGCGGTCGCATCGCTTACCATCAGGCGAACGGCATGCTCGTCTCGCCATTCAATGCAATAAAAAAAAAAAAAAAAAAAAAAAGGAAAAATTAGAAAGAACGTTCCACTCCATTCAAAATTATGCTCAACTTTTACATGAGATGTTAGATAGGAAAGTAAGGTATAATGAAACATTAGAAACATATTTTTATCATAAACTAAATTTATTGAATAGATGTGAAATCTCTGGAAAGAAAGCTATTGATTGCATTATTTATGGATTAGATGATAAAGGGGTACGTTTAGGAGCGCAGGCAGCCAATTATTCTCATCCAGAACAACTTTTATTGTATTTAAAAACTGTGAAGTGTGATGACGCGAACGATGGGAAACCATTTATCAGAAAACGGAGTGAGACTCAAACTGACGAAGATAAGAGTATGATCAGCAATAATAACAGTATTATATGTTTCAATTGTGGTGAGACCGGTCATCCTAGTTTCAGGTGTAGTAAGCCGTTAATTACATGTAGTGTATGTAAACGTTTGGGGCATCAAGCTGCTTCGTGTAGGAGATTAAATACCAATTCAAATATAGGGGGTAATGTTGAGACATTGTCTTAGGTTAAAATTGTTGGATATTTCGATAACAAGTATGTATGTATTACATATAAAAGTTAATAAAATAAAGAAAAGTTGTTACGTAGACCTTGAGACGCAGTGTAGTTTAATTAGGAAAGATGATTTTACGGAATTGGGTATAATTTGTACAGAAACAGCCCTCCCATCGCATAGAGTATTTAGAGATTCTTTAATAAAGCCGTTAGGTAAATGCACCCTCAGTTAAGAAGTCTACGGGGTTTGTTTAGATACTGAAGTTCTTATTGTGCAAAATGATTTGCTTAAGCATGCGATACTATTAGACCAAAGTTCACTGAGCAAACTGGAGTGATAATAATTAAAATAAATGAACATTAACTATTATACTAAGAACCAAAATAGAAACATTGTAAGAGGAGTAATTTACCATAATAGAAGGCAAATCGTTTTTCATTCAGTCTATCGGATTTGGGGCTTACAAATTCAAGCGAATCGCTATCACATTAAAAGATAATACACTGGTAGTCTATCAACAATATAGGTTGGCATATAGAGAAAGGGAGAAAGTTAAGGAAAGGATACAAGATATGTTAGATAACGGTATTATAGTGGAATATATTTCGTGTTATGCTAGTCCAATAATTCGTATTATCAAAAACCGATCGGGGGCGTGGATGAGACTCATTGATGCATTTAGTAGAAACGCTATAGAGTTGTAGATCAGTTAGATTAGATGGATAGATGGAGAAATTACAACTAATGACGGAAATTAAAAAAAAATGAAGTCGAAGTTTCAAGGTCCTTACAGAGTAGTGAAAGTGGTAGATCGTGATCTATGTATATGCAAGTTAAGATGTTTTACTGACGAAATCGGAAATATACATCTGTTATTTCCGTAGACAAAATCCATCCTTGATTATCTTTCACTTACAATTATTTAAGTGATACTGAGTGTGACGGGTCAAATGAGGAGCATAATTCAGAAAATGATTCAAAAAAAATAGAGACGGTAATAGTAATGAACATTTGAATGGAAGGCAAAATAGGTCAGGAAAAAAATCGATTATGAAATATGATTTATTTATTTATTTTATTTTAGGTATCTGATTGTATCTGCATACACATGAGGCCGATAAGCCAACTAAGGAGTATGTTAGATACAAACGTATTATTATTTTTATGTGTCAGATACGCATGAGGCCGATAAGCCAACTTGGGAAGTATCTGACCATAATAGTGATTTGAGTGTTTGCATACACAGGAGGGCGTGAGCCCAAATAAGGAGTATGCATAACACAATGGATTATGACTGGATTATGATATTATATTAATTATTAATTGATTTATTATATTATATTGTTGATTTGTTATTGTTGTGATTAGCTAAAAAATGTATTATCTCCATATTATTTGAATTTGATTTGGAAAGGAAATTGACAATGATTGATTTGAAATTTGAGTGTTTGCATACACAGGAGGGCGTGAGCCCAAATAAGGAGTATGTTAAACACATTTGATTATGATATTATAATAATTATGAATGGATATAAATGAATTGATATATTGTTTATTCGTTACATCATGATTATTAAGTGTACAAAATGTATTATTTTCACATCATTTGAATTTGAATTAGAAAAGAAATTGATAATGATTTATTTGAAAGCAAGAAGTTTGTTTGTTGTTTTGTTTATTTTTTATTATTTTTTTTTATTTTATTTTATTACTACGAACTGATGTATTGACTACGAAATTGATGGAACAATTTAAAATAGGCAGATGGCCGGAGCAGTGTTGTCTGTCAATATATTTCCGCCTATGATGGAAGTTCAGTAGCGAGAGGACTCGCAAAATTCAGAATGGCCGACTGTTATGCTATTTTAAATTGAGATATACTATTATATTTTGAGGACTTTTTATACGTTGTTACTAATTCAATTTAATTAGAATAATATTATCGCACTAAGTATTTAATAATTTTCAAAGTAGGTCAATGGACCATTTGCTATTATTGTATAAATTGAAGGAGGTTCATTGACTAGGAAAGTAATAAAAATTAAAGGATTTTAAAAAGTAAGAAGAAGTTCTATAATTTGAGTTTTGACAGGATTGTCTGATGTAATTTTTATTATAATGGAGAAATTTGATTTACCTTGTGTAAAAGATTAACTAAATAAAAGTGTTATCTGAGTAACAGCGTCTTTACTTGTGGTGCCCTACTTCTGAACTTTCTTACATAATCATTCACTTAACTTTGTACCTTACTGATGGCAACTAATTGCCTTATTGTTCTAATAACTATTGGAAGACACACTTAGCTCAGAGTTGTGAACACTGTGGTTTTTATTTTACATATTTCCAGTTCAAGCAAGTCAATATATTTTTCATCATTAGAAAATAATTTCCTAGCATTACATATTATCTTAAATACTTGATCTAGGCAGATGATCGTAGAATAATAATATATGCTAAAGAATTCAGAATAAAAAAAATCAGTAAAATCTTTTGCAACTTGACTGCTTCAAATAAATATTTAATGGGTCTCAATAATAATTCATCGCTCCATCGCGACATAAAGGAAAATATTGTGGAATAGCCTGTATCACTTAGATTTTTTTAGATTGTATATTACAAAGGAATTTGAAAGGTAGGTAAAGTCCACTAATCTACACTAAGCTCTTGTACCTATATCACTTTTATATCGTTTTCATACTTATTATTTCAGATAATATATCGGTTTAAATAAGGTACAGAACGCCTGTTATTCTCCAGTATCTAAGGGATCATTATGCAATTGTCACATTATACGGTAGACGTACCAAGGTGTCTGTAACCTGAATATTATTGCCTATGTAAAAGCTATTCGTAGAACCTATCATTGAATAATAAATTGCCTTTGTCACCTTACACCTATTGAATCGGCCTACAAGCCGTGAGACTAGTGTAGGTTGGACTAGGAAATCTTACCTGTGACCTTTATTGTAATCCTGAGTGAGAATTTTTCGTCTAAAGCAGCGGTTCACCTCTACCTCTTTCACAATACAGATTAGAAAATTCGTTACCAAGATGGCGCCACCTATCACATCGTGGGACGGAACATACAAGGCGAAATGTGGGTATCCTGGCACCTCTGCCTACCCCTTCTGGGAAAAGGCGTGAGTTTATGTATGTATGTATTATAAATACACCCTAATATTATATTAAATCAAAATAGGTTGTAGGAAGTCGTTGGATTCAGGGCGTTTTCAACCGGTCCCTATGTAAATCGATGCGGGAGACCTACATATGTTCTGGGATGCACTTCCTTCGGCTGGAAGAGATAGATATAAGTCTAAACCATAGTATCCCAAGTTAAAAATTTCGTTAAAAATATTATAGTAAATTACATTATAAGAAAAGTTTAATAGGGAATGCAATCTCGTTCTCGCGAGATCTCGGCCTTTTTAGCGAGATTGATCTCGGACGAAAAAAAGGCGAGATCTCACGAGTTTAACGAGATTGCACTCGAGCATAAAAACATTTGTTTTGTTTACTAATAGTTGTTGCTAGCTAACGTGATTGAGTTTCATTGCATTCGAGTATTTTTTGGGTTATTGTTTGTTATAAAAGAACTGTTTTATTACTAAAAGATTTTTGTTTGATATTAGAAGGGAATACTATTTATTTTTTAATTTGTTATTTGGTAGATACGTATGTCAGAGTTTACTACTTAGAAGTTTATTAAAAACTAGCGGCCCGGCCCAGCTTCGCCTGGGTGCATATATTTTTTGATTCCACTCGACACCAAATACATGTTATTTTTCCTATAAAATCTTGTATACCTAAACTTGACGTAACTGTTCTACTGTCCGGCTCAATCCCGTCTCATCCGTCTGTTCAATCTCTTCCCGATCCGTCCCGTCCTTTCTCTTTATTATCCATCCCGTCTTATAACGTGCATTTACATTTGGTCCTATCAAATCTGTCAGCTATCCCAGTCCTCTCCCGTACCTTCCACTCTATTATATCCCGTCTCTCCATATACATGTACATATAAAGATTGCCTTATGAAATTTTGACATTAAAAACTTAAGCGTTTTTTATTGTTCATCCAATATTCCTTCCATTAATTCAGCACCAAAGTGCTGTTTTTCCAAATAATATTGCACGCCATTACTTTTTGTTAGTAATAAAGTAATAATAAACATTTAAAAAAAAGAATTGGCCAAATTGGTCCAGGCGTTGTTGAGTTTTGCGCTTACCAACACATTTTGCGATTCATTTTTATATTATAAAAAAAGAAGATATAGTCCACCCCGCTGCCGTAGTGCGGGTTGGCGGATTTTATTTGACGTAGAAATTAATTATAATTAGATATATTTTGGTGTACTCCGGCAAAACGCTTCGGCAAAAAGGGTATATGTACCTTGTTTAAAACTGTTGCAATAATCTAAAAAAACAATGGGCTATTTTGGTAGATATGGACATCGTTTTATTTTACATTTAACAAAATTACGCGCAAGACGCCGTATCTAGATTATATTATATACACGATGTACACATTTTTTGAATTTTGTTCTATTTCGTCAGCCATTGAAAGACAATGGAAAGATAGATCATTTTACGTTGGATGGTAGTTTAAGCTGGACCGTCTTTTACGTCTCCCATCAAATAAACAAAGATCATCCTATATTGGCTGGACGCATCACGCTTGAACGATACCCAAAAAAAAGGTTCTTAGTATCTTCCTTAGAAATTTTCCAATTTTTCTCACTCCTAAAACCTTCCCAGAACTTTTACGAATATTTCAAGACCAAAATAAGTCAAATCGGTTCAGCCGTTCACACGTGATGCCGTGACAACGCGAAACGGGTTTTATTTTTATATATATAGATAGATAGATTATAGACAGATACGTCAAGCAATGTTTGATGCAAAGTCTATACAAAAAAGTGAATATAAATGTTTATCTTATATATTATTATTTTTTCCTAAGTTATTCAAATAGTGTGATTATATACAAAAACAACACACTAAACTACTAATCTCGCAAGATCTCGAAATTGGCGAGATCTCGCAGTATTGTATTCATAAACTCACGGGATCTCGCTTGAGTCCCAATCTCGCGAGATTTGCATTCCCTAGTTTAAATGTTATTGATTTTCAATTTAGAAATTAATGAGATATAATAGAAGCAGCCAATATTTCAAATAATATAAAAAGATTGTATGTAAAATGAATAAGTTGAAAAAAATTACATTTAAAATTATTATAGATGCAATATTATAATTACTATGTTTATGTATTAATGTCATTCGTTTTTTTATTAATGAGTTATAAACGTAGGATCAAAATAAAGTTCTTTCTCAGCCTGTACTTGCAACTTTATTATAAACTTCCTGCATTGCTAAAAGAGCGTAATAAAATTGAATATAAAAAATAAGATTCCTTTGGCTCATAGGTCAATTTATTAATAAATTATTTAATTAAGAACGAAGCAACATGTATCTCATAATAATCACTTCATGTGCAGTTCAACTTAAAATAAAATAAAACATTGCAAGTAATTAATGTAAAAGGCAACATTCTTTAAACCGTATATAGAGATGTTTGGAACAAAAACATGGATTAAAGTAAATGGTAAATGTAAGTTATTTTGTCGTAAGCATGTTATGGTATATACCGGGTATCTCAAGACTGCTACCGAAAACGAAGCCGGGTGGTAGTTTTAGTGGCTACAAACACAATGCAACTAAAATTTTCGCATAGAAACGCGACAATTATTTTTTATGATTTTTTAAATATCGTCATTTTTGGGTGGTAAATCCATAGTTTTTGCTAAAATAATTATTTAAACTCTCTTATATCTTAGAGTATTTATAAATTAAAGGGTATACACTATTCTGTATCAGCCCATATACGTCCCACTGCAGGGCACGGGCCTCCTCTACAATCGACAGAACGATTGAGAGTGGTTAGGCCATATAGTCCACCACGCTGGCCTAGTGCGGGTTGGCGGACTTACATACCATAGATTTTTTTTAAAAATCGCTATTGTATGCAGGTTTCCTCACGATGTTTTCCTTCACCGTTTTAGTGCGTGGTGATTGACTATCAATACACACATGACTCCGAAAAGTCAGAGGTGTGCCCTGGGATTCGAACCCGCGACCACCATGAACATGTTGGCAGTCGCGTCTAGTCCGTTTACCAACAAGCCACCACGCACTTCAACTACACTATTAGTATACACTATTATTTTAGGAAAAAAATTATTTACCACCAAAATATGGCAATAGGAAAAAATTTCAAAAAAAAAATTGTCGCTTATTTTTGCAACTTTTTCTGTTGCATTGTGTCTGAAGTCGCTTAAACTACCACCCGGCTTCGTTTTCGGTAGCAGTCTTGATATACCCTGTATTTCGAGTCGAGAGTATATTTGGCATGGGTATCAGGAACTACGAGAGACTTTTCCGTCTCACAAACACCCAGACCCCAAACAAATATGTACATGTGGTTCAACCAAATATTTGTTTCTGTACGGGGATAGAACACGCTACCTCTCGTTTCACAGCCGGCGTCTAACCAACTGCGCCACAGAGGCTGTATACTTATAATTTCTTAGTTCTCCATCAGACCGCTTTAGTTTATCGAATCTTTTGTAAAAAAAGTATATTTAGTGCCGGTTGGCTTCTACGATGTTTTACTTTAACCTTTAAGTAAACGTCAGTAACGTTTTGCTGAATCGCATAGTTTTGAAAAGTCAGAAGAAGGTCCAGAATATTCAACCTGTGATTTATTAATTGAGTCGACTCCAACATAGCGTTCGGTTACTTTAAAGTTGATGTTCTAAATTATAAATATACACATATTATTTTGTTTAGTAATTCTTATATGGTCATAATTTCGCGTATGTAATATTATACTTATTTATGAGGCTATTTAAAAGATCTTGATTCTCTATGAGTCACCCGGATTTCGTTTTGTTGGAATAAATATATTAATCATTACGCTTTCATATAGTCAAGGTAAACCCGGGTTCGAAATTGAATTCGATGACGTGATTATTCCAATTCCTTTAATATTTCTTAGAAATTCTAATAGCAAGTATGTTAAATAGAAAATCTATTTTTAATGATACCGTAAATCGGGTTTCTGTATCAGCCCATATACGTCCCACTGCAGGGCACGGGCCTTCTCTACAATCGAGAATACGATCGAGAGTGGTTAGGCCATATAGTCCACCACGCTGGCCTAGTGCGGGTTGGCGGACTTACATACCATAGAAATTCTTATGAATCGCTATGGTATGCAGGTTTCCTCACGATGTTTTTTTTTTTGGGTTTGCAATGTTTATTTCATATGCTTTTGTCACGCTTTATGAGCAACTTTTTCAACGTCAGGTTGTACAAAAAAACATGGTTTGCCACAACTCCGTACATATTTTGGATTGTAATTAAAGAAATGCAATGCTAAATACTAAAACTTAAGGAAATAAATCATCAAAACTTTGAATATTTTTTCAAACCGCTAAAAGAAACTAATTCAATTATTTTATAATATGACCAATCAATGTTTATCGCATGTTATAACATTTATTGTTCGGTCTAGGTTTTACACTTATGATCATTCATCATCATTATCATCTTAAATCACGGGAAATTCAATTGCACCCTTAGAATTCGTTGAAGATAGTCACAGCTGCTTGTCGCGAGCAGACTAGAGATTTTCCTTTGCCAAGTACCATGTAAAGCATAGAATTATTTTTGTGTGTCAAATAACTATTTACACTCAACATTCGACACAAGTATTTGTGGGTCAACTCAAAAGCTTTTAATAACAACATGTGTCAGCAAACTCTTCACGTGAAACAAATAATTATGTAATTTTCGAATTTGCCACAAAAACTGTACGCACCCGGATCTAAATGAGAAAACAATGCCATGCATATTTTGTATTAAATATGAATATCATTGTTATTGATGTTTGTTCCGTCTTCAGGACAAGTACTCGTGTTTTTATAAGGTCAACGTGTCAGGCTCCACCCACGCCAAAGGATCAATAATCGATCGAGTACATTTTTTCTTGTTCATGTAGATTTCAATAAGATTTTTCCGTCATGGGTCGATATACTTAATAAAATGAAACCAATTTATGTAATGAAAATACCTACTTTATGTACCATACAATCACTTTTGTTCGTGCAAAGATGAAGCAATTTATCCCTTTCACAGATTTCATCTCAGTTAAACTTTTGAAATAATATTGTCTATAAAGAACATCTAAGCCTATTTTGATTTGATTTCTAGATGACTAAACAAATAAAAGTAAGGCCAAAGTCGATTGGTCGGGTCTTGTTTAAAGGCAAAAACACACGATAATCCGATCTGTATGCATCAGCATTCTGATCACAAGTATAGGTTATACATTAAATGCATGGAGTCACATGCTTATACTGTACACAATTCAAGGCTTTATTATACGGCTACCAGTTAACATCCCACATTTCTCACAATTTTTATGTGCTTTTGGCATTATGAATTCACAATCGTGTCGCTAAGTGAATCACGATTCAATTGTAGGGAATCTTTCGCAAGGCTCGATGATGTCTGCGCGTTAGCATAAAACTCAGCCTTGGCCAAACGTAATATATTCGAAACTGTACGTAACTTATTTAATAAACATCATATGTACTATCCTTTAATAGTCTACTCCTGAGGTCTGAGCACAATCGTGAGTTTGATGTAGAGGACTTAAGCCGTTCTTCACGCTACCCTATCGCGAGTTGCCGACTTCCTATGCCATAGATTTTATATACCTACTTATATTATAGAACAAAGACTTCAATATTCAAAACATTTTCTTACTCAGTTTAAAGGACATTAAAATGATAATATCTCTAAATGTTGTAGCTGTTAGATGTGAAGAAATGTTAATGTTATAGTAGGAGAACTGTTTTTTATGAACTAAGTAAAATCGTGGAATATAGGTAATATTATTAATATGACGTTCTATACATTCAGACAAAATGGGGCAACATTATGTCGAGCCTCACAAGTTACAGTACAATTTGTATCTGTACAAATTATGTCACCACTAATTAGACCTAACAAGTCATGCTGAATTTTAATAAAATTTCGTACAATCGGTGCAGTCCGAATGATGTAATTTATTACTAAGTAAGTACTAGTCGCTTTTAAGTGCATGGTGGCCTGTTGGTAAACGGACTAGACGCGACTGCCAACATGTTCACGGTGGTCGCGGGTTCGAATCCTAGGGCACACCTCTGACTTTTCGGAGTCATGTGTGTATTGATAGTAAATCACCACGAACTAAAACGGTGAAGGAAAATATCGTGAGGAAACCTGCATAACATAGCGATTTTTAAAAATTTCTATAGTATGTAAGTCCGCCAACCCGCAATAGGTCAGCGTGGTGGACTATATGGCCTAACCACTCTTAATCGTATTGTCGATTGTAGAGGAGGCCCGTGCCCTGCAGTGGGACGTATATGGGCTTATACAGTACAGTCGCTTTTAAAGAACGCAGAATAGTAAAACAAAGTTTACAAAATGTAATAACACAATTATTTATTTCATTTCTATTACATTATTTTACTTATAATATATCGTAGAATTATTTGCATAAATGTCTAATAAACGTAGATAAGTCTTTGTAATAAATACATACATGGCCGACGCTCAGTAAATCATCTTCATCTCATTTCCCGTAACCTGAAACAAGAACGGTAATAATTGTAACGAGTTCCATAAATAATAATCTGACCTATTGTTATGATTCTAAGAATACTCTTTTTTATTTTGTATCATTGAGGATGCGATATGTAATGGTATGATGAAAGCATTCTAAGAGAAGTTGATCATTGGCTTGGATCCAGTTAATTTCTGAAAAATATTAATTAATTAGTCAAAAAAAGTTTTTTTTAACAAAGCTCCTACACATTAAAAGGTTCTAATTAGGTATTAATATGTTGCATAAATAGGTACCTTAATTACAATTATTTATTATTACAAACATATATAGATACCTCCTTTTGTAGCGTATCCCGCCGATGCGTGTGCCGAAGCAGAACTGCTGGCATAGCTTCCTGCGCCACCAAAGGCACGAGCTCCGCTCACAGCACTAGCGAGGCTCTTAGCGTCCGCACCGTCCAATGCTCCGGCTTTTGCAACGCCTAATGCCGAATTGGAGCCGAAATCAGGACCGTTGCCGTGATAGCTTCCGCCACCACATCCTCCGCCACAACCAGCATCTGATTTTTGACCATGAACACTTCCATGACTACCACTGTAAGCATTATTGTTGCCAAATATGCCTGAAGTGGCTCCCCCTGAAGCAGAAGCCTGTGCTACAGCGTTTGCTTGAGCCGCTGCAGCAGATTGAGTAAATCCTCCGTTTTCTGAACCTTTCGCACCACTTTCGTGTGTAGCGCTTGATGATCCTCCTGCTGACGCTCCTGCGTTGACCGAATCAGCTGACTGTAACTTACTGTCTAGTTTACCGCCATCATGAGGTTTAAGAAGACCCGGTGGTCCTCCGAATCCGCCAGTGTATGCAACTGCGTCGGCTTTCGCTACCGCTTCAGCGTTACCTGCTTCAACACCACAATTTCCTGATGAGCATGATACAGGTTTTGTATTACCGGTTGTCACTGGTTTATTATAACTATTACTTGACAAATCGTTTGGTTTTAGTACAGCAGGAGTGCTTCCAACACTGCCTATATGTGCTGGTGAGTTTTTGTCTGTCAAATGTACACCACTAACTAATGTTGAGTGCTCTTGAGGGCCAACATGACCAGGAGCAACAATTGGATTGATGCCAGTGTTACTTGTAAAGTATGTGTTAGGATGCGATGTTACAATTGGGGTTGTCAATGCACCTGTGGTTACCGGAAGTGTGTGGTGAGTCGGATAACTAACAGGAATAGCAGGAACAGGTTGTAAAACAACAGGAGTAGTTAGGTGGACGACTGGTGTTATACCAATAGTGGCATCAACACCTGGCCTTAATGTTCCCGGTGGGGAAGTGAAACCGTTAATGGGAACGAGAGGTTTTTGGCCAGAATTAGTTGGTATACTCCCAGACCCTGCGTTTGAGTTAGCAGAACTACTGATTTCATTCGGTTTTAACAATCCACTGGGTGCGCCAAATCCTCCCGAGTATGTCGGTTGCTTGTGATTGTCTGGGTGTTCGCTAGAAGCAGGAGTGTGAGTTGGTGTTAAAGGGTGTTTCACGTCAAACTCATTTGGTTTTAGTATCCCAGTAGGTCCGCCAAAACCACCAGAGTATGGTGGAAGTTCTTCTGCAGAAGGTTGCGTTCCAACAGTGGGTCTTACTGCACTTGGTGACCCTGGATACGATGGTTTTACAACAGGCGTATTAGATGGTCCAGTAAATTCATTAGGTTTTAATATCCCAGCTGGTCCACCAAAACCTCCAGTATAACCTTCTGTAGGTTCCTTGTGTTCAGGGATAGTTCCTGTTGTTGGAATAGCAGCACCATAATGTCCTGTGTTACTGGGTGCGTGCGGAGCACAATTTGGTGTTTTACAACTGGATGAACCATGTTCCACTGAAGGTGTATTTGGTATTATACCAGGGATAGGATAACTTGGTGCTATGTGACTTGGTCCGCCAGCAGGATGGTGGGGCAAAAATTGATTTATGTAATTAGATCCTGAAGGACTTCCTGCACTCGAATATCCTGGAGTGTATCCAGCACAGCCAGGTGTTTTACACTCAGGGTTATAATTAGCTCCTATAGGTTTATGCGATTGTAGTACAGAAGAGACGTAACTGGGATTTGTAGGAAATGAAACAACGCCCGTAACACCGGGTTGATAAATTAGTCCACCACCGTTTCCAGTCGGAGCAAAGGCGTAGTTTGGTGCACAGTTAGGCGACTTGCAATCTAGTGTAGGACTTGGGGAAACGTGTTTAGCACAATCTGGTGATGTGCAAGTTATTGGCCCTGCGGGTCCAGATGGCAACGCGCTTGAACCAATATCAGCAGTTAAATAGGGATATTTATTGGTGCCACAGTTACCATCGTTACACGGAATATTATGTTTCGTTAAATCTGTGGTAGTATGTAAAGGCACGTTGTAACTGGATGGTTTTCCAGAGTTCGGACTGAAAGAGGTTTGACAACCAGCAAAGTTGCAATTTTCGCCTGCTTTCGGAGTAGTCAAATAAGTAACTGGTTTTGTGCGACCAAATCCGATACCAGGAAACGCCGCAGTAGGGGGGGAATAATATCCATTGCAATTAGGAGTGTCACATTTCGAAACACCAGGCACTTGGTTATATTTGTTTAAATTTCCGGAGATATTTGATAAATCAGCTCCTTCAGATGGTTTTGAATCCGCGAATCCGCAATTACCTTGTGAACAGTCAGAATTAGATGAATATCCATTATATCCACCCGAAGCTTTGTCAGAACTCAATTTCGAATCGTGTTTAGTCACAGGAATATCATAAGACCCAAAAGTATGTGCCAAGGGTAATTTGGTTTGAGTATTGGATGAACATTCAGAACCTATACAAGTTAATGACGGATTGGAACAATCAGTACCAGTGCAATGTTTTAGGTCTCCATTGGCAAAGCCATGTGTCTCACCTGCAGCTTTGGATCCAGCTGCACTGTTAGCGGCGTTAGATCCTTGAAGTGCTTCAGTGGCATCAGATCCATGAGCACTAGATATTCCATTGTTGTTCGCGCATGACCCAGAACTACAACCTCCATTTGTGTAATCGGGTGTACCAAAAGCTTTTGATCCAGCTTCAGCATTAGCACCACTAACGCCGGACCCAGGTGCATTAGGTAATCCATTAACATCTTTGTTTGAGCAATCCCCAGAACCACATGCTCCATTTGTATTATCATACACGCCAGCTACGCCCTTCGAACCAGATGCAGCGTTAGCACTATTGTATCCTTGAAGTGAACCACTGGAGTCAGATCCAAGAGCACTAGGTAGTGCATTAAAATTCTTGTTTGCGCAACCCCCAGATCCACATCCTCCACTGATATTGTCATATATGCCAGCTACAGCCTTAGATCCAACAACACTGTGTCCTGTAGCGTCCAATCCATGAGGACTTGATAACCCATTAATGTTATTTTTTGAACATGCTCCAGATCCACATCCTGAATTTTGACCGTTGACGATGTTAGCTCCGAATCCGGGGGACCCAGAGCCGCTAAAACTGAATGAACTGGAGCTTGAACTTGCACTTGAGCTCGAGGAAGCGAAGCTAGAAGATGAAGATTTGGAGTAACTTCCCGAAAATCCTGATCCACTCGGAATAGTTAACGGCAATCCTCTTACGCCATCAAATGCACCAGCAGATGCAC
Source organism: Hyles vespertilio (assembly GCA_009982885.2). Classification (NCBI taxonomy): domain Eukaryota; kingdom Metazoa; phylum Arthropoda; class Insecta; order Lepidoptera; family Sphingidae; genus Hyles; species Hyles vespertilio. Next base: position 13,350,411 of record CM042808.1, on the reverse strand, counting down.
TAGCCTCAGCTAAAAATAAACAGAGAAAAATATTTTTCAGTCATAAATATTGTTTGTTTGTTTAGAAAATGTTTATAAAATAGAGTATTATCTGCAATAATTTTATTCGTCAATATTTTTTTATCATAATACTATTCTTTAATATAATTTGATTTTAGTTAAGGTGTGAAAACTAATTCTATAAAACAAATAGTAGTTAGCAATAGTAGCAACATACAAACAAAACGAAGAGAATTATAGAAAAAGTATTATAAACGATAGCCAACAAAACTATTTATGGACCTTACCTTTGGCTGAAGCACCTCCTTTCGTGCCATAACCATGTGGCGTTGCACAAACTAAACTACACAGTACTAAAATATATGCACACGTGAGCTCCATCATTGTGAAGCTTGTTAACTATAATGTTAATATTCAGCTGACGGTCGCTTTTATAAAGCGATACACAAATAGGCAGTCGTTTATATCATAGCAAAAAACCTGTTGCCGTTTACTGTGAATCGGAGGTTGTATTCGCGTAGGTTGCCGGTATTGTCTGTGAGTTCATTAAGAACGCTGTATGGCGCATTGTAATTGTAGCTGGATACTCTGCAAATATTTATTACTCACGCATGTCACTTACCATATTAACGAGTAGAGGTTAAGAGGATGCGGGAAAATACGTTCAATCTTGCAAATATGTATTATAACACGCATTACGTTATTCACATCCGTTTCAGGATTCTATTTCCTATCTTTTGGAAATGCATTATCTACTCAATTTTAATGAGGGTCGGCTTGTTTAAATCTTTTTTTTTTAAGTGTTGTTTGAAAAAAAATATGTATACCTACGAGTATCTACAATAAACAAATTAAGTACTTATTAGTTGCTTAGAAGACATTGGGCCACATTCATTTAGGTATAATTTAAGAGTTACGCCTAGAAATCAGCAAATATTGATTCATCATTGATTGATAATTATAATTAGCGGAATATTATTTTGATGACTTCTTCTGTCTTAGATTTTAGAAACTATAAATTACTTAAAGTGCAGGCTAATTTTGCGATCCTTCGTTAAAAGCTATTGCATCTATTGGGCCATGTAAGTCCGTTATCTATCACTTAATTTGTCTAGAAAAGCTTTTCATAATTATCGTATATATGGAGGAGATGGGACACCTAAGCTGATTGATTGTGTTTCGACTTGTAATAATAACAAAGAACACATTTTATCCGGAATTAGGGCCTAGACTTTCGAAATACCAGACATATTATACAGGACTATAAAGGACACGGCAGTAAGTTCGTTCAGTCATATGGGTGCTGCTCTCGTGGAATTTAAGCGTCCTTGCTCATTTCACGTTAAAAGTAAGGCAGTACCTACATCCGTTTTGTTAAATATATGAAGAACACCTTGATGTGGAACGTTTATGTATACGAATAAATAAAAAAAAATGTTATTGAAATAAACATGTAAACTTGTTATCTTTTATTATAGATACACTTAAAATATAATGACTGGACCTGGCAAGTGGGAATCAAAGAAAATAATTTATTTGTTTATTTTTTTATCCAGTTTCTTTCAAATATTTGTATGTTATTTATTAAGACTCACTCTGTCGTTTGTTTATTCAACTTAATTTTGATGGCGTGCCTGGCATAGGCTGTAAAACGTGGGTCTTGGGTTTAAATCCCAGATGCTTTGTTGTTGGAAAAATCATATAAGTTGCACGGGACTAAAACTTATTCATTCGTTATCTTACTGGAAAGCGATTAAGCTTGTCTGCCTTGTTGGTGGCACATTTATCACCACTGCCTATCCATTCGAGGACATAAGCGTGAGCTTGTGTTTGGTTTACATACCTATGTACTATGAATATTATAATTTTGCCCTATTGGTCTTAACCACAGAGTACATTTTACAGTCTTAACTAAATACATTTATAATTTATTCGACCAAGTACAATGAGTAGATAAGTATACGGAGCAGAACAACATGAATGATTGAGCTTATATTTTCCCTCCTTTCTTCTCCTTCCTTGCAGCCCTTGGAGAAGGGGACGGACAAGAAGGGTATGTCGGGGTCATCGGTCTTTCAGCGGTTGCACCTATTAGTGCCGATCTGAATCCCTAATGCATGACTCTACGCTACCATATCGGCCAAGGGAGGGACTGAGTAAGCACAGTAGCGCCCCACTCGGCCTTATTCAGGCGCGCTTCTCGGTATTTTTTTGATAAAAGCGCCCGGCATTGCAGTGCACCCTGTTATAATATTTACGAATAGATTACTTTAATTAATAAAAATACTGATTGGTGGTTGCATAGATATTATTTAGTAGGTAATTTATTTTAAATTCTATTAAATACTAGAATCACTCTTGTATCCTGAATTTTGCTAGTGGCAGAATATTCCTCTTAGACGTAAACACCTAATGACCCAAGTCTGGTCGGTATAGTTGTGTTGACAGGTAAGAGATAGGTAAAATGTCTATTTCTCCCGCCAAACAGCAGTGTAAATGCATTGTTGTGTTTCGGATTGAAGGATATCGTAGCCAGAATAACTACTGGACATATTGGGACTTAACAACTTATGTCTCAGGATGGCGAGCGCAGTGGAATGCCAAGCATTTCTTTGTGATTCAAGGTGTTGTTTGGTTGCGCTAGTGTTCAGGAGCGGTCGTATCGCTTACCATCAGGCGAACGGCATGTAAGTCTCGCCATTCATTAGAATAAAAAATAATATGCAGATGCCCTTGAGCAATCAGGGTAGCATGAGACCGCGATGCTTGGCGCAAGATAAAACTTATAATGTCATAATGAAAGGTCACGATACTCAACACTGAGTCAACGATTGAGGAAGAAAGAAATTAAAGAAATTACCATCTCGTGTCGCCAGATACTCTTTTTGGACCACGCTGCACTTACCACCAAACTGGCGGTGATCGCATTTCCAATATCACTCGAGCTCTGACCTCTTTTAATTTTGTATTGCAATTAAACTATTGTATTAAATAGATATGAAAACACCCAAGTGTATTTCCTCCCAAAACGTCATTTGCATATAAGTGGATACTTCGGACTTCGGTAGGTATACCTAACCGTTTATATACAAAACTTCTTCCGCTTACAAGGAAACCATGTAGGTTTACGCTGGCCACATCGTCTTGATTATCGATGTCTAGCTTTTTATAGTTAACGCACGTAACATACGTTAATCATTGTTATAACAGTGCTCAGATAAATGTCAATGTGTTAATAATATAAGTGTAGATAATTGCAGACAACGAAGCGTGACAAAGGCGGCGACCGCGACAGTGCGCGGCGAGGTTCGCGCATGTCCCGCGAGTCGCGACTCGTGCCACCACAACTCACAAGCGTGCAGCGCTGCAGCAGGGTGTTACATCCGGGTGACGTACTCTGCTCACATGTATACATACTTACTGTGAAACCATAAATTCCACGCTTTATTATTACCTGTCGCTACTCACTCCGACCATAATTTATATTGGCTTATAAGCTATACATGCCAATCAGGTGTTCAAGTAAATTTCACAGCAGAACCTGGACATGAGTTATGTCAAGAACCTAATTTTCTCTTCTAAATAAACATAGAACGCTTATCAGGCGCTTTAAGTGCGTAATACATCATGTTGATGTTCGTAAATGAAGGATCGGTTTTATACTCCCAACACAACAACGCATGACCTAAGGCAATTTTAGAGGTCAAGGTCCAGAAGCAATTTGCTTTGTATGAGAGATACGACATTATTTATGCGAAGTTATGATTCGATTCTGGTGAACTGTAGTCCTATCCACATATGATATCAAAACTAAGTCATCAAAATTTAATTAACATTTATGTTTTCCTCTCATATCTATTGGCTTAAGAAACATTTCTTAGAATCGCACAAGGTGAAGGCCTACCAATATAATACTTACGATCTGCTTCGTTGCCATTTAGACAGGACTCTCCAATTTACAAGAACCAGTTAGGTTTGTGTTTAACTTTGTTATTTTGAGGATAAAACCACATCCTCTTCATCTGATATTGTGCTTTAGGATTTTATTTTCCTTAATTTGCTAATTTTTTTTACTAAAAACAGAAGAAATAAACCAAAATCACAAAACTTGTTTGTCCCAAATCCTTTTATGGAAAATAACAAGGACACAATGGACATTATGAACTTATACAGGGTATATCAAGACTGCTACCGAAAACGAAGCCGGGTGGTAGTTTAAGCGACTTCAGACATAATGCAACAGAAAAAGTTGCAAAAAAAGGGACAAATATTTTTTTGTTATTTTTTTCCTACGGCCATATTTGGGTGGTAAATACATTTTTTCCTAAAATAATAGTGTATACCCTTTTATTTATAAATACTCTAAGGTATAAAAGAGTTTAAATTATTATTTAAGCAAAAACTATGGATTTATCACCCAAAAATGACGATGTTTAAAAAATCATAAAAAATAATTGTCACGTTTCTATGCGAAATTTTTAATTGCATTGTGTTTGTAGCCACTAAAACTACCACCCGGCTTCGTTTTCGGTAGCAGTCTTGAGATACCCAGTATAGATTTTTTTAAAGTACATAACCTAAGTTTTTATCCAACATTTGTCCATAAGTATAACTTGTTTCAGTTAGTTTTGTTGTGACTATAAAAGATGTGTCATTTTGATGCAATAAATGTTTTATATTGAAGTGACAAAAAACTCATTAGTACGCACTGGATCCGGGTTCAGTCCAAGTGATTCGTCTTCCTGTCTCGCGAACCTATAGTTATTTGCACTACTTGTATTGTTTACGTATAATTTATATAATTTTATTTGTTTAACTTGCAATTGGTAGTCTTTCTGTTCCTTTAAATGACAGTACCAATGGTGTGTGTCAATCAGTATGTTACCAACGTCTCAATTAAACTGACACGATGGCTATCGAAGACCAAAAAGCTTTAGGAAGTTCGTCCCAGCCTTGATAGCGTCCACCGTGTAAGATGGTTCCGGTTTGATGGACCTGACAAAAGAATGTCAATATGGAGTTTTCAGCCATAGACATATTTGTGTTCGAGTTAATGTAGGCCATATAAGTATTGGAGAAAATTTGGATTACATAGCACTTACAACCAGTTTCACTATGGATACTCTTTCCTACCATAAGAAAAAATACACCCTAATTATTGGCTATCAAGTCTCAATCATTTTGTTTCAAAATTATTTTATCACTGGAGGATACTGGGGTAGAAATAGAATTTCTGAGATTGCTCCTAAAGCTAAGCTACTTACAGTGGCGTAACTACCCCATCGGGGGCCCGTGGCAAAATTCATCCAAGGGGCCCTACGTAAATGTAAAAAAACTTGATGTTGTAATTTGTTTTTTTTTTAATAACTAAGTAAAATACGCAAGTTGACGTACCTACCAATAATTATACATCTTAATGAAAGGAAAAATAAATGTGTGAAAGTGTTCAGTATCGTTTTTTTTTTTTTTTTATACTGCCCTGGCATAGTGGCGTCATTGCACCTGATGGAAAGTGCCAATGCCGCCCAGGCAGAGTATCCATTGGCATCGGACGGCAGTCCCATGCCAATGGAAACAATTATGCCGGCCTGCTTAGGTGCCTCTTCACACCGCGGCGGAAGGACCCAGGATTGTAGGAAGGAGGGAACACGTGCGCCGGCAAACAATTCCACAGCCTGACGGTGCGGCACAAAAACGAATTTGAGAACCGTTTGGTTCGCGCCGGGATGGTGTGGACCGTCAAGCTATGCCTCGCAAGCCAGCACGCGTGGTTCTGGTTTGGAATGGAGAGGAGGGGATCAAGTTGAACAATTCTTCAGAGCACTCACCGTGATACAGGCGGTAGAATACGCTTAGAGAGGCGACATCTCTCCGGAGTTGTAGCGACTCCAAGTTGCTCGTAACGTCTGCATCATTCACAATGCGGATGGCCCGCCGCTGCAATCCATCCAAGGCATCGAGCAGGTACTGGGCGGATCCATCCCAGAGGTGCGAGCAGTACTCCATACCCGGCCGGACCTGCGCTTTATATAAGCAACAAAGCTGACCGGGCGTGAAAAACCGACGCACCCTGTTCAGGACTCCAACCCTGCGTGATGTGGCAGATATTACGCCCTCAATGTGATTCCTTGGATTGAGATCACAGCGGATATCCACACCGAGGATACTCAGGTCATTCCGCACTGAGAGGGGAGCACCCTGAAGAATGGGGAGGGGAGAGAACGGGGATTTTTTGCACGTGAACGCACACACCTGGGTTTCTTGTTTGGTTTTTCTTTTTCGGGCTTTTTGTTCAGCTAAAGTGTCAATGATGTCATCATTATAGTATGATGCGAGCCAAAGATTTTTTTATAGATAGAAATAGCCTTTCTGGTCCACTCTAGATAGCTAGAAGATAAAACATCGGTCTTCTAATTTTCAGAGCTATGTCGGTCATGGTTCTCTGGTGGATATGACTTCTTTCTGGATTTTGACTTTCAGAGAGACTCCCAGCATAGCTGCTACCATAGAACGTCGAATGCCTTATGAATTAGACCCACTGTCAGTGACCAAGTCTCGGCTCTGTATGTCATCACCGGCAAGATGCAATAGTTGAAAATATTCGTCTTCAAGCTCTGTAGTATATTATCCGAAAATGTGTGGTACAGTGTCTTAAAAGCTGCCCAGCCCAACTTAATCCTCCTGTGGGCTTCCTTTTTGAAGTTATATCTATCCAATTGCATTAATTTGCCGAGGTAGACATATTCCTTCGAGACGCATGCCATTGATGATAGCTGGTCCCGGAGCGACGAGTTCATGACATGAATAGACATTCTAATGTTTAAATTGGGGCTGCATGCTGGCCGCTCCATATGTATAGTACCGAAAATAGGCAAACACTATCTGAGCTGTATGCGGATGGGCATTTTCTTGTATAAAAATGGCATTCTCATCCATGTCCCCTAAACGTGGACCAACATAGAATTCAGAATTTCTCCCCTGGTTTTCTATACACTCTTTCCCTCTCGATGTGCTTGTATTAACAGACTCGTCTGATAATATAACTTTTGACCAGACATTCAGAGTCCAATTCTCATGTTCTCTACCATAACTCATCCTTGAGTTTCTGTGCTGTCTTTCTAGTTTTGGGCTATTTGCACGTCTTGATGGTTGTAAATTAGCTTCACCCAGATGCCGCCTTACCACATCCGTACTTAGATTGTTTCTTGTAGTAAATGATGTGAATGAATTCATAAATGATGATTTTTTTCTTCCGATGAATGACGATTTTGAACTCCCAAAGCGATTTTTTAAAACCGTTGACACCATATAGATATCCTCCTGCGCCGTTGCGCCCCTAGTTCGACATGTTTTTGATTTTCTAATGTTGGGTGGAAATATCTTGGATTTCAGTCATTTCATTTTTTGGATTTCATTTAAACGCTGGCGTACTCACTGAACTGTAGAACAGACTAGAGACACATAAACAATTCTCGCAGTATTTAGTTTACTGTGCCCACCTACAAGCATTGTCAGGGTCCTGACTTCTAGTACTTTCTGTTGAATTGATGACTTCAGAAAATAAAATGTATAAGTACAGATAACCATATTTATAACTTTTTCATTACAATTCAAAAACGACCATTATTTTACATCTACAGTTTTTTATAAAATATCCCATTCTTGTGCAAGCTCCAAGCCATCTTCCCTATTAAAATTTGGATGTTTTTTAATTTAAACTCGCGAAACATGGCAGGAAATGCAGGAAACTGTGCTCTTTGGTGTGGATTTTATTTACTACTAGCGGCCCGGCTCAGCTTCGCCCGGGTACAAATAGATTTTTGTACAATAATATGTACGTATTATTATTATACATATAAACATTCCTATATAGGCACGCTGTCGCCGCCCCGGCCGGTCAGTACCGCCGCAAGCGCTACGTCCCGCAATTTTAAATCTGTAATATCTTCGAAAATATTCATTTAAATCTTGTGCTGTAAAGCACAATCAACAATGTATTTAAGTTATTTAATTGGATAAGGATTAATGCTGTATTGGTTAAATCGCTTCGAAAATTAGCCATTATTTATCGTAAAAAGTAAATGAAAAAAAAAATGTTATTGTGGGATATCCATAAGAGATAGACATATACCATCGCGGAGTTTTCTGTAGACCTTTTCAATGTGTACAAATATGTAGTACATTATTTTGCTAAATCTCGTAGGGTTCAGCCTGCGTTTGCAATGTAAGCGGAAAAATATTGATAATTAACGACATCACATTAGAAACCTCAAAAATAACAATATTTCTCCACTATTTAATGGATGTTATTATAAATTTAAACCTTTCTATTGAATCACTCTTAATTAAAAAAAACTGCATCAAAATCCGTTGCGTAGTTTTAAAGATTTAAGCAAACAAGAGGAAATAGGGACAGAAAAAGCGACTTTGTTTAATACTATGTAGTGATTTATGTGACATTAAATATTAATTAATTTAGACTTTATGTTATAAAGCTACATCAGATAGTTTCGAGCATTTTCTAACTTCTTCGGGGTCCAGTGTATTATTTTTTTATAATGGCCTGGCATAGTGGCGGCATTGCACCTGATGGAAAGTGCCAATGCCGCCCAGGCAGAGTATCCATTGGCATCAGACGGCAGTCCCATGCCAATGGAAACAATTATGCCGGCCTGCTAAGGTGCCTCTTCATATCTGTTTAGTTTGTGATACATGAGTTGATTTCTAGCAAGTAATGTTTAAGAGCATACCTATTTTAAGATAAGGTATATTGATCCCTTCGATAGTTATCTATAAACTGACATCTGCATCTCCGAAAAACAGCAGATGTGACACTGTGACTCCGACTGGGCTTCTTGCTTACTAGCCAAGATGTGATGTGGGCCCAGTAACTAGCCATGCCAGGGGTGAATTTAAACCAAAGTATTTGTGCTTTTCGGTGTTCAACTGATTTGATATATTGTATTTTTCTATTGTTTTGGCTGTATTTTATCACAAAAAGGTTTTGTACAACTACTAGATAACTAAGTGACAAACGCCGGATCCAATAAAATATAATATATTTGAAAAATACACTTTCAAAGTGTTTGTTTGTCTTATACCTAAATAAAACAATGTATTACCGATGTCTGCCACACATTGGATAGCGTCACATTAGATATGATAGAAATAGAATAAGCGCGAGTCCTTTGGCAAGTCGCTGGGACAAGGTTTCCAAGTTATATGAACTCGTCGGGTTCACGCGGGGCATCCAAGTCGCGGTAGTGTATGACCGGGCGGAAATCGGCGCCGCCGCCCCTTTAACAATCAACCAGTTCCAAGTTAGGTGCGATCCACTCAATGCACGCCACAAACAATTCATCACTCACAAGAGCCAAACAACTACTCAACACTTCAACATAGCAAAGGCACGCCGATATCTACTGAATCTCAGCTTCCCGGTAATTTTATAATAGGCAATATTAACAGGTAAAGAAATTAATAAGATTGATTGTGTTTGCATTCCGAGCAGTTTATTTTATCATATTATACAGTGTTTATACGTGGTCGACACAATACATCAAACAAAATTTTAAACTAACTTAATCATGGTTATAAAATTTGCTCAAATATATTTTTTCAATTCGTACTTATGATAAATACAAATGATGGTGTTAAGAATGCATTATACAATCTATATGAAATGTTTTATTGAAACGAATTCACATTGGCAAAATTTGTTAAGTTGCTAATTTACAGCGTTTAAATAGCTTTACATTAAACAGCAACACAACAGTGAAATGGTAATGAGTGAACATAACTGCAAAGTACAGAGAGTTAATAGTATTTTTAAATAACATAGAATGACAGGATAATTTATCAAAAAAATACAGAGTTATCCAAATATACTTTTCTGAAATATTGAATACAACTACATTGTACGCATGTTCATAACACATGTTTATATGTAACTGCGACTATATAAAGTTCGGTAATGGTCCTTAATTAAAAAGAAGGCCTGCGTAAGATTTAGCGCAGGTGATGACATATTCTAAATATAGTTTACAACCGATACATTACTGCAGTATAAATATCTTAACAGGTCTTTAATTAAAAGTTTGAGTGTCATTACCACCGTATCCGTATAAATCCTCAACTTAATTGTAACTAAATAAAGAGAAGTAAATAATAATAAATACACCCAACAGTCACATACATAGTCCTGACCCCACACTAAGATCGAGTCTTGTGTCGTGGGTATCAGGAACTACGAGAGACTTTTCGGTCTCACAAACACCCAGACCCGGAAGAAATATTTGTGGGCCGCACAAACATTTCTCTCGGTGCGGGGATCGAACCCGCGGCCTCTCGTTTCACAGGCGGCGTCTAACCAACTGCGCTACGGAGGCTGTCAAATATTTCACAATTTTCTATATATTTAATGTCAATATTGTAAAACGTAAAAAACTCACTCAATACATTACATCTAACATGCATAAAATCATTATTAATACGAGTCAAGTACATTGACGTTTCATTAAAAATGTAAACGATTATTCGGAATGCTTAATACAACAATAAACACTATATAAAAATAGTTTGCAATGTAATGTATCTAGGTTTAAGCTCAGAATATGTCACCACTGTCCGGGAAGTCGAGATCGTTGTATGCAATTATGGGTCGGGACCGGTCCACATTTTCCCTGCAAATAATTTCTGTCAGCTCAAACAGACATTTATAAACATGAAAAAAATAATGTCTGATGTCTGAGATATAAAATTCTAACAGCACACAATAAGACATTTATTTTTTATTGAAAGCAAACAAGCAAAATCAAAATGTGAAGGTCATGCAAAAAATAACGCTTATTGGTTCGATGCCTGTTTTACATAGGTCACATGAGTTATACGATATTATAATAAAGGTATTTATTAGTCATGAGCTTTGCTCATTTATGTTGTACTAATTAAATACAAAAACTGCAGTTCTATCTATTTATATCCGGGTCGTTGGTCTAGTCAGGATTGAAAGATATTCCTTACAAATTAATTTGCATCCGAAACCGTTCAAATGGATTAGTTATTTAGCACAATTTGTACAGTTTATTTCCAAACTAAACTTGGTAGTGATACGACCCGAATTCTTCCTAATATAAGCAGGTAAAACTCAATGCTATTGTTGTTAGATAAACCTTTATGCTGTTATGGAAAGGAGGCATGAATATAATGAGACATAAACATTAATAAAGAAATAGACGTGGAATATATTACACAGAAAATAAATCAAAGAATATGTAACAGACATAAAGGGAAGCAAGCGAAGGATTTATGCACAATACCCACATGCAAGGATATTAATTATCTTTGAGTATTTGTCATACATTTGTATCTTATAAAAAGTATCATCATTTATGGATGTGTCCTTTGTGCTTCCATCAAAATATACAAAGATAAATTTAGAAATATGAACTTTACGTGACTCGCGACACTTGGAATCTACAAATGACCTAATACTTGATTACTATTCAATGAACATTTCCATTACTCACAACCTGACGCTGTGTGAATCCAAATGTATTGTCTCACTTTTTAAATCATCCATAATTATATGCAGAAAAAACACAAAGAAATATCGATTTCTTACGTGTGCAGTGAAATTAAACACTTGTAAATATTCTGGGGCTTTCCGTTCTATTGTAGTTGTAATGAAGTTATTTATAATCGGACATGCCCCATGGTTCTTACAATAGTTCTAATTGAAACCCACTGTTTGCCGAAGGATTTTCCTATGAGCAATACGTCATAATCCTTAACCTGGATTATCATAGTATTATATGTATAACATGTCAAAATTAAAATATTGGCTAACAAGTCCCTTTTTAATATTTGTTTGGTCGATATAATACATTTCTGTGTCAAAGTCAATCGTTGAGATTCAATAGTTGGGCTGGTGGGTTGGTTCTCTGGTCTGGACATTAAAAATGTTAAAGCTAATTTATACGTAGGAATAGATCGGTGAGCGATTTTTTTTTAATAAAAGGCACAGATTACGACTACGATACTTGTTACAAATTTTAGAAAAAAAAAAATAGTTGTAATTCCGAACAAAAATAAATTATACATATAGCCATTAAAATATATATTGAATCATAATATTGTAAATATCAAACAGTACGTACATAACTAAATATACTTAGTAATCAGCATTATAAACACATAAATATCGAAGCTCTTAATATTGGGATACCATGCAAGTACATACTACCATACTAAGAAAGCATATGCGTATTTAGTGTACTAGGGTTTAAGAAGTGTAGAGGAGGTCTCACCTGGGTCTCGAGAAGCGCGGGTGTCGCGGCGCGTAGGAGGGCGGCGGCGCCCAGCCGCCCCAGCCCCAGCCGCGCGCGCCGAGCCCCGCGCCGCCCGGGGCCCCCGCCACACCCGGCCCGCCCGGACCCCCCGCACCCCCCGCACCCCCCGGACCAGCGCCGTACCTGAGTAACAATTATTGGCTGATTTTAGAGTCACACTGACCGCGCGCTGACCGTCAGCGTTGACAGATTCAACTGTTTTTTTTTTCATATGTATGTGCTTCTAAGGAGTGTTTTAGAACAACGCGTAGTTGTAAACTACGCGATGAGCTGTCAGCGCCGCCAGTCGGCGTTCGGTCAGCGCGACTCTAAAATCAGCCATTATATCGCACCATTAGAATGATATCCAACAGAGCAGCATAAAAAAGGCTAGTATTATTATTCAATTCTATTTTTAAAATAATGTTACTCATACATTGTTTGATACAGCTTTGGTTTTCAAACAGTATTTCAACGAAGAGCTTTTACTTTCGTCATGTATCCGGCGTCGTGATGATTGGTCACGTGTTTGTGGTATTTGTGGTGCGATGAGCATCGCTACACCAATCATTTTAATATTCGAAAACAAACATGTTTATTGTTTATATTGAAATTTGCATATTGACACAATATCCTTGTCGATCTTTAAACTTCTTTGTTAGTCGTGATACAACTATAATCAATTCGATCACCGTAACATCTGCTGAATATAAAAAAATACCAAATAAATAATGGCTCATATTATTGAAATTATTTCGTAACTGTTTTTTTTTATTGCGTAAATCGCGGCAAACTAGCATACAGGCCAAATGATCCGGTAAGTGATCACTGCCGCTGATGAACATGCACAACGCTTGGATCAATTGTTGGAATCATCATGTTGGAATTTACCCGTCAAATCAAAAGAAGTACGAAAAGCAAAAAGTGTGGAAAAAGGTATTTGGCATCCAGTAATGTCACTTACTAAACGCTACAGCAAAGCTATTTGCAAAATTTCGACAAGCCTGCCTATTCATGCCGAGTCCTCTCTAGAGATGTTGCGGATGTCGATTTTTTCACATCCGCGGATGCGAATGCGGATGCGGATTTTCAAAGGCTCACATCCGCGAATGCGGATGTTTAAGATCTTATTTAAATATAGTATATGAATGAATATTGAAATTAAACTATTATTTACGGATTTTATCGCTTACTAATATTTATCGATTTATCTGTTATTTTTTTTATATTTTTTAACTTCCCGATATTTCGATTACTTTAAAAGATTCATGGTCATGGGGCGGAACTTAACTACCCGTAATTTACAATTATTAAATTAAAAAGTTAATTTAAAACGTTAATCTGTTTTTGCATTTCGGTCTACGCGGAAGAAGCTCACTGTGTCTTGATGTCGGGCAGTTGGTCTTTTGGGTTCCGATATAATTAAGTGTAGAATTTGATCCCATGCTTGTGCAAGGTTCTAGCCATCTTCTCTATTGATAATTGGACGTAGTTATGCAAAATGGATCCAACCCACAAAAACTACTTTTTGAGTTACTGTCATAAATGGCATCTACATAACAAACTTTGTATATGCAAAAAACATCCAAGCTGCAAAGTTTCTTTTTTCTAATAAAAAACACAAACGTTAATGATACCAACAGAATATTGTGCATTATTCTGTATCAGCCCATATACGTCCCACTGCAGGGCACGGGCCTACTCTACAATCGAGAGTACGACTGAGAGTGGTTAGGCCATATAGTCTACCACGCTGGCCTAGTGCGGGTTGGCGGACTTACATACCATAGATTTTTTTATAAATCGCTATGGTATGCAGGTTTCCTCACGATGTTTTCCTTCACCGTTTTAGTGCGTGGTGATTGACTATCAATACACACATGACTCCGAAAAGTCAGAGGTGTGCCCTGGGATTCGAACCCGCGACCACCGTGAACATGTTGGCAGCCGCGTCTAGTCCGTTTACCAACAGGCCACCACGCACTTGCATTGCATTGCGTGCATTATTGCAGAGTTAAAATAGAACCATGTGTCATGGTGACCTAGATAATTGTTTAAAAGAATAGAAAAAAAGATCCATACTACATTGCGTAAACTTCAAATAAAAGATCTATAATGGTTTCTTAGATTTACGCAAATGTTACACATTGAAATAGAACTATTGTTTACGGATTTCATCGCGGATTTGGTTAAATTTTTACATTTTTTGGGTTCCGGACTTTTCGAGTCCGCCCCGTGACCACGAAAAGTAATCGAAACGTCGGCAACTCAAAAAATGTAAAAATTTAACCAAATCCGCCATAAAATCCGTAAATAATAGTTTTATTTCAAAAAGATCCATCCCACATTTTTAATATTGTAAAAATGATCCAAAGACAATTTTACTAAAAAAAAGTATATTAAATAACATAAAACTTATTAAAACAATACTATATAGGAAGCAAATAACAATACCCAATATTTAAGATGCATTCGAAAACAAACTACAGTCTTGTTATTTTGCTGTATCAATTTTACTAAAACTCCTGTTTTCTCAAAAGTAAGTTTTTGTGGTTGGATCCATTTTGCATAACTACGTCCAATTAAATGCATTACCTTCGTTTTGAGTAGCCCCAAGAGCTCGCAAAAGAACACCGTTTCATTTATTAAATATAACGCCGCGCCGCCTTTTCTGATAACAAGGTTAGGAAGAGGTTCGTAAATTAAACTCACGCTGGAAATAATTGGGCTATCGGCAATAATATTTTTAATTCCTCTCGATAAACACCACATAAGAGGATTGTCATCCACATAGACTCTTTTTTTAATGGGGTAAGAAAGAAATTCTTTTTGGAGTACAGCTTCAGTGCTACCATTTTCAGGTATTTCTCGACTCTCATTTTCACTAGAAGAATCTAACATCATAGCAACAACAAACGCGTCGGATCATGTCACTATTTCTTCCGCTCCCATTGGTCAATGTCACGTGCGAACGGCACGCGCCATTCGCCGGCACCGCCAAATTTCTGTCATGTCTCATTTTGTATTACATCCGCATCCGCATAAATATCCGCATCGATTATTGCGGATGCGGATGCGGATGCAGATGTCCAAATCTATGCGGAAGAAATGCGGACATTTGCGGATGCGGATGCGAATATTCGCAACATCCCTGGTCCTCTCCTTTCAATTTAATGGACAGGCAAAACATCTACAATCTGAGCGTTATGGATGTTCATGGGTGACAGTGATGACATACCATCATGTGACCTGTTTACTCGTTTGCCGGACCCATGCAATTTGTACGTATACAAATGCAAAATGAATTTTAATGGGAGTGCCTTAAAACCGAACTTTCTACTATGGCGCACGAAAACTAGTTTGCAAGTATTCGTACCAATACCTCTAATTTCTTATTCAACCTTGTGTCATATCTTAAATACATCATACAATACATACATATTCCTGACCCCACGATAAGATTGAGTTTTATGTCATGGGTATATGGAAGTACGAGAGACTTTTCGGGCTCACAGACACCCAGACCCAAACAAATACCTGTGGATCACACTAATATTTGCCTCGGTGCGAAGATCGAACCGGAGTTCTCAAGTTTTAAAGGCAGCGCGGCGTCCAACCAACTATGCCTCAGAGGCTGTGTTATAAGGTTGGTTTGTTCTCTCACTTTATCGGCAGTGCTCGGGTGTTCTTTTTATAGCAATGAATGGTGAGGTAAGCGTGCCATTCGCCACATGGTAAACAATACGACTGCTCAAAGACAGTAATAACACTATGAATTGCAAAGCAATGCTTGGTATCTCAGTGCGGATGCCGTACTGAGACATAAGTTGTTAAGTGTCAATATATCCGGTAGTTATTCGGGCTATACTATGTCCTTCAAACCGGAACACAACAGTGTATTAACACTCGTGTTTATCGTGAGAAATAGACATTGCCGTGGTGTCTATGCAGGGGGGCTCTCGCGTACGAGAGACCTACCAGCACGCACGCCTGAAGCAACACTATCACTTCTGCATAAAATGGAAAGGTTGAAAGGTTAAATAATCTTACAGTATATTTTTTACAATATTACGGGATCATTATTTAACAGTCACTTAAAATTTGATTTTGTGATATAAGCTATTCATCTTGTATATGGCTTCAAATATCATATTTTTATAAGAAGTCTAAGTTTGAAATGCTTCTGAAAATTTTAATTTTTGCATCAGCGACAGCGTTGCACTGGGGGTGCGACTAGTATGTAGTATGTATGCAGTATGCAGTATGCAGTATGGGCACGCACGGCGGCGGCGCGGGCGCGTGGTGCGCGTGGTGCGCGGGGCGCGGCGCCGCGTCGGGCTGGTGCGGGCGCCGCACGTCGCGCACGTACGCGTTGAAGTACGCCACCTCGCGGCGCACCTCCTCCACCTGCACGCACATGCACACACAAATACGCATTAAATCAGCATCAAAATAATAAATGAATTAATCAAATCGGCCATGAGGTTATACATTACATACGTTACCTTAAACACCCCCGCGAAATATTTCGGGGTTTTTACAAAAAACTTCAATATGTCTTGGGTAAATTCACACGAAGTGAAGATTAATTTAGAAGACTTTGATATATGTTCCAATACACACGTGCGTTTAAAGGTTCAAATACAAAAATAGAAAGTTCATAAGGGCAAAACAAGGGCCGTTTTTATCCAATGTGAACCAGAAGTTGTTTTTTCGATCTCATTTTAACATTTTGCTTCACCACTTGTTTATCTCATTCACATGCACATATATAATTCATCACAGTTGTAGCAAAGGCTCAGTTTTCAATTGACGCATAAAAAAATATCAGGAAAAAATAATGAGAAAAAACAACTCATGAGCTTTCAGTATTGTCGCGTTTGACAAGCTAAACAAAATCTATAACTATGGTGCCTACCTACATCTAGTTATGTTTTCATATAAACAAATCGTACCTTCTCGCCATGTTTGTTGAATATGTGCTTTCTGATGAAATCGGGACCTTTGAACTTTTTACCACTCAACGGACACAACCACTTGTCTTTAGCCAATTCTTGAGTGTTAGCCTGGATAAACTTCTCCACTTCGGCTTCTTGATCCTGTAGACAATAAAAGTAAATTAAAATGACATTCTAACAGAACATTCATGTCATTGAAATCTTTTGATAACATACCTTAATACCAAGTTTTTGCAGTTCTTCATCAGACAGTGGCTTGACATCTTGCAAAAATGCAGACATTTTACTCTCAAATGTTTTTATGTAGTCTTGTATTTCTTGTTGAGTCGGCTACAATAAATAACAAAAAAAGATGATTGATTTATTAGTGCCAGATGGAACATTTTTCATCAATATGAGTGTGAAATTAAAGTATTAGGTTACCTTATTAGCTGGAGGTCCAGACCGAGCGTGCATAATACCGCAGCGATTCGGCATTTCATCTTCATAAGGATATTCACAGTGGTTGTAATAGTCCACAGAATGCACCACACGCAGGTACAAAACTAGGCGGTCGAGCACACGAATCAGTTCTGGATCTGGTTGTTCTATGGTCGATTCCGAAGACGCGTCCAATCCTAGAAGTTCTTCCTCTTCTGTCGAAGCTTCTTCAATTAGGTGTTCAGTTATTTTGTGGAGAACAGGGTTCTTGGAGGTGAGACTGAAATTCTGAAATATAAAAAAATTAAATGACGTTTTACTGAAAGTCACTATTGATAACAATGTAGAGCAATTAGCTACTTTAATATAGTAATCAATGAATACGAAATTTAATAAACCAACAAATGTTAAGACTTTTACATATGTGAGTGGTCTATGGTATGTACTGTTTAAAGTTTGAATAATTATAGTGGTTTTTTTTTCTTAATTTCACTTAACGATTCTATAATTAATCATTCTATATAAGTGCATGGTGGCCTGTTGGTAAACGGACCAGACGCGGCTGCCAACATGTTGACGGTGGTCGCGGGTTCGAATCCCAGGGCACACCTCTGACTTTTCGGAGTCATGTGTGTATTGATAGTCAATCACCACACACTAAAACGGTGAAGGAAAACATCGTGAGGAAACCTGCATACCGTAGCGATTCATAAGAATTTCTATGGTACGTAAGTCTACCAACCCGCATTAGGCCAGCGTGGTGGACTATATGGCCTAACCACTCTCAATCGTATTCTCGATTATAGAGTGGGCCCGTGCCCTGCAGTGGGACGTATATGGGGTGATAAAAAAAATAGATTCTATATTTGTTTGTTGCCTATAATATGTTTTAAGTGTTTTTTAATGTATAACAGCTATTACTTTAAGAAAATTTTATAGAGACCGATTTCTGTCATCCGGGGCTTCATAGTTTAGGAGTCAGGTTCTATTAGATTGTAAACATGTTGTAATGAAATAAGGATCGATTATTATTATTGATCTATAATGTGCTCATCGTTAACGGTTGTACCCACGATTCTAGATGTTACTCTTGTCAAAATGAACACTGAATGGCACTGACCTCAGCCTGCTGCGCTTTTTCATCGTCAGGCTGCGTGTCGTGCGCGTCCCACAGCTTGGTGCGCGTGTCGAGCAGGTGCGCGAGGCGCGCCGCCAGCCGCGCGTCCGCACGCAGCACGCTGCGCTCCAGCGTCACGCCCGACACCGCGCGGATGCGACGCTGCAGGTCGCGGTTCACGATCGCGCCCAGCTCGCACTCGCGAAGCTACACACACGCATTAAACTCAGTCCGATTTCATTATCACTCACATATAACAGCATAAATAATTGCCAACATACCGATGAATTACGATCCTTTTTTGGGCAGTCGTGCAATAAGTGGAAATCATTTTTGAACAATTTTGAGATTTATTAATGTATAATCAAAATTTAATCGAACATTATAATGAACATTCGATCAAAACAATTACATATTTGGTAATTTAATTTTTCTTTACGACTCACTCGTATGTTGTTAAGATTCCAGCAGATGTCTTTGATGTTGACGTCGCGTCGGAATGTGACCCAGCCGCGGCGGAACCAACGGCGTTCAGGCAGAGGGTCCGCCAGGGCTACGCGCAGGAAACCGCCATAGCGCTTACACATCTGTGAAAAGAAAGTCATTCGCCCATTTCAAAACGAAAGGAAATGCCATTGAAAGGTGTCAATTGCCATAGTTGCAGAAATAGACTACTATGTCATGGTCATATTACGTACCGCCTCGACTTCGGCCTTGGTGATAGTGGGTGCTAAATTTCTTAAGAATATGGACGTTGTTTTGTGTAACGCGCGGGATTGCTTCTTCTCAATGACCGAATCAGTTACCGATTCTGCTTTATCCTCAGCATTTTTATCATTTTCTTTAGAGTTTTCTACAATTTCGCCATCTTTGTCAACGCTCGGTGACTTTGATTTTACTTTTTGGGCTGGCGATTTATCTGGTGTTTTCGACTTGGATTTGGATTTAGATTTGCGACGGTTGCCGGTCTCGCCTTCGTCTTCAGAACTGGATGAAGATGAGCTCGAAGTTGATGAACTGGAAGACGATCCTGGAGGAGCTGGAGTAAAACAATAGGTTATTTAAGTCTTTACTACGTAAAATAAATATAGAAAATCGCCACGTTTTATACAACGTGTAACAGGATTAATTCACAAACTCAGACACCCCAACTTTAAAATATTATTGCAATCATAGTTTATGCATTGAAATCGTACTACCATAATTACAAAATCTTTTATTTATGAAATTAGTTATACCAAATGTAGGCACTTAACATGGTCACCTCACGAGTTACAAATAAGAGAGTACTACTACACACGCTCGCGGACACGCACACATTTACACAAGACCTATTCACACGAGTAGAATTATACCTAACGCCGAACGCTGCGACGACGCGCCGCGCCGGCAGAAACAGCTGACTATAAACGAAATACAAATTACGTACGTAACTGATTACTGGGTGGTTTGGTAAACAAATTATTATTAATTTAATCTGTAAGCATAACATTTGTGTTTTAGCTATAAAATCTAAATATTTTACTTACTAGATATAATGCGTACGAACCCAACGTAAGACAATATTTTGCATGAATCGGCTATAAAATATTATTAATTTCACTTCCGCTAAACTTCGTTCCTACAGGCGGGTAGGATACGGGCGTCATTTATTTTGAATTACTAATTAATAAGATAATTAGATAACGCAATATCTAACAACGAAGACTAGATTGGGAATCACAACACAAAAAAATACAACAAAATTAACTTACGTGTTACACACCTCTGACTTTTCGGAGTCATGTGTGTATAGATAATCAATCACCACGCACTAAAACGGTGAAGGAAAACATCGTGAGGAAACCTGCATACCATAGCGATTTATAAGAATTCCTATGGTATGTAAGTCCGCCAACCCGCACTAGGCCAGCGTGGTGGACTATATGGCCTAACCACTCTCAATCGTACTCTCGATTGTAGAGTAGGCCCGTGCCCTGCAGTGGGACGTATATGGGCTGATACAGTTACATGGCACTCATGCGGCAGTTTCTTTTTAAAATATGTTCGAAATGTCCACCACCTTGATACACTTTGATGCACATTTGCGTAATTGTTCACGTAATTTATGTAAAACTTCAGTGTCACTCTTCACTTTTAGGAAGGCTGCCACTATTCTACTTTTTAGTAATCTAGTTATACCAGAGATTTATTACGTCCCCACAAAAAAAGTCAAGAGGCGTCAAGTCGGGTGACCTAGGAGGCCATTGCACAGGTTCGCCGCGACCTATCCAGCGCTCTCCGAACTCAGCATCGAGATACTGTCGGGACACTACACTGGTGGCGTGCCTGTTGTTAAATGTGCTGCATGCCAATGATACATTATCACCACACAGTGCCAAAGTTCTCACCATTTCAGTGTATTCAATATTCGAATACCGAAAAGACATCGCGCGCGAAAGTTATCGAAATATCTACTAAACACTTAAACACAAGTAGACACAGATAACTGCGGTGCACGACTGGATTTTTTTCACATAGTCGGTGCCCATTTAGGGATTGCAATAACGGGATATTAGACACACCGGGATTCCGCATACATTGTAGCAAAATTACAAACCGAATTTAATCACCATTTTAGCGTTCCGCGAAGTTATTTTTAATAGAAATACCTACTTGTTGTTTCATTTCATAGTGATTTTGTTACAATTTAATTTGTTTCATTTAAGTGCATGTATTGCACGGGATTTGGATCGCCCGGTCTTGCAAATACCGGGAGTAATTTTTTTCGCTGCGCATCCCTATACCGGTTGCCAAACCTTTGTCGGATGGATCAAATTGCATTAAACAATAGCTGCATCCTGCTCTATCTAGTTGTAGTTAAATGTGCGGAAAAGAGAATATGATAGTTATTTATTTTGGTAGCTTATTACGTTTATTCAGGCCTATCGTTGTGTGCGTTTGATTAATGATAGATTGCTTAAATAAACTTTATGATTATCGAAATAAAGTTCATTTTTGTTCATTATTTAGTTTATTAGAGTATTCGTTTAGTGATTCATTTAAAAAGGATTCTTATGTCCTGGAGTTACGTTTCAATTTCGTTTGTTCGGAGTAGTAAATGAAAGAGTGTCTGTAATTTACTTGGTCTTAACAAATTATTTTGAAAAAAAATACCTACCAAAAAAAATGTTGATATCGGTTCAGTAGCTGATTCTGAACGTACTACTTTCCGCTTTTACATTTAAATCTGTTACATGTTGTATACATACGAGGTTCTTTTTCTGGTTCCGGCTCCTGTTCTTCGCCAGTGGAATTGAAACGAGAAAACAACTTTGCTTGCTCTTGCAACTGTTTCAGATGCGGGTCGATTTCCATGGTCAACGGTGCCGTCGATTTCGGCGATTCTGCTTTTCCATCCTGCTGGATAAAAATAATGATTTATTCAGTAAATTACTAAAAGTTATAATCATGAAATATTCAATACGATCAGTGTAATATAATACGAATTACCTTCTTTTCTGTCTCTTCTTTTTCATCTTTTACTTTAATGTCATCAACGTCAATTATAACGGGCTTTTCAGGATCACCTTTATCTGTAAAATAATAGAAATTGAGGCTTTGTATGAAATATACAAGCGTGAATACTATAGTAATATAGATCATTTGTTTACTTACCGGCTTTGTCATTGCAGTTTGCATTTTCGGATGAAGGTTCGTCGAGTTCTTTTAGATCTTCATCGGTGCCGCCTTCAAGCTTTATAACAACTGTATCAAGCAGGCGTATTAGTTTGTCAGACTTATCAACATCAACCGAAACTTTGTCCAGCTCACCGGCTTCTAGTAACTCGAGAAAAACGTTTAGGCGATTCTGCAAGCAAACACAAAAAGATATAGGTAAAACGGACTGATCAAATTTTTATAACTGTCTAAAACTTAGAATGATCTATTTATGTACTATATTTGCTCTACCTTTAAGGCGGCCAATTGTTCTTCCTTGCGTTTCACTGATTCTTCAGGATGGTATTTGATCTTGAACCTAAATAAAAAGACAAGTTTATATTGAAATACTATGTTTGTTGTATTTGTTAGAAACAATGCATAGATATATTCGAAAAATGTTTAAAAGACCAATTTCTATAGATTCTTTACATTTATATATACTTTTGTATAATTAATACATAATTTTAGTTCAAGTGTAAACTTCAAGAACGCTTCATACATTTATTAGTAAAATCAAAATTAATTTACAAGTCGTCACATACAGCAATTTTTGTTAAATGCAATCTACCTATATCTTGAAGTAATTCAAATATTTTGAGTTGATTTTTAAAATATACAGGGTATATCAAGACTGCTACCGAAAACGAAGCCGGGTGGTAGTTTAAGCGACTTCAGACACAATGCAACAGAAAAAGTGGCAAAAAAAAGCGACAATTTTTTTTTGTTATTTTTTTCCTTTGACCATATTTGGGAGGTAAATGCATTTTTTCCTAAAATAACAGTGTATACCCTTTTATTTATAAATAATTTAAGGTATAAAAGAGTTGAAATTATTATTTTAGCTAAAACTAGGGATTTACCACCAAAAAATGACGATGTTTAAAAAATCATAAAAAATAACTGTCGCGTTTCTTTGCGAAATTTTTAGTTGCTTTGTGTTTGTAGTCACTAAAACTACCACCCGGCTTCGTTTTCGGTAGCAGTCTTGAGATACCCGGTATAGAAAAGCATTTACACCAAATCAACCATAAATAGATTACTTGACACTTGCAGCCTTACAGATAATAATTATTAAATAGCTTAGTAACATTGCATGTAACAACTGATAACCAATGAAAGCCCCTTAAATTATTCAATAACACACTTATAAAATATAATAAGGAACTTCCTTCCAATATATTCTATAATTATACTTATCCATCAGGATGTGAAAATATTGTGCTCAAACGCCTTATATCGTCATAATATCATGATAATTTAATAGTGAAAATAAATATTCAACTACCATTTTGGGTTAGTATCCAAAAATGCAAAAATAAGTGTACACATATTTTACTAAGTAAGTACTTGACAAAACAAATCTTAGGATAGAAGGATCTATAGAAATAGGTCGCAATATAAATACACAAATAAATAACCACCTTTTGACTAACGTCCATAACTGTTGATCTGCAAGTTACACAAAACTAAATGGCTTAGCATACATAATTAAAAATCTCACCTGTTCCACACATGTGGAATATTTTTATCCCTACCCCTAACAGAAACGAAACCCGTAGCATTGCGCGCTACGGGTCAACGCGATATCAACTAGCTACACACAGCATTTAATTGTTTGTACAAAGTTTGAATAAAATTTTCGAACGATGTCCAGCAATTCCACACGAATACGCTGTTGACTGTAGGGAAAAAAGGTTACCGTTAACATTTGCATAGCACCTTCAAAAAAATTCTAAACATAATACAGCTATGTAATCAACATATTTGGATAAAACAATATTAATAATCATTATGTTTAGAATTTTTTGACTACTAGCAAATTTATCACATCAAGGTTATTTTATGATTGCTCCTTTTAATTTCAAATATTCCAGTGGTATCAATCACGCCAGAAGCCTTTTTGGAAAAAGTATGTTGAGTCTAGTGTTTTTGATTTTATAAGATCAATGTGTAAATGATACATACCATTCCTCATCCTTGTGGGCAACGAAAAACTCATTGAGCTGTTGCCTTCTAAACTCCAGTTTGTATTCATTGTATTTGAGGATAGCATCATCCTCAGTGATGGAGTCATCTTGGGCAGCAAGGAATGCTTTAAAGGACATCATGGTTGGTGGCCCGTCTGCTGATCCCATTGGCAGCACTGGATCCCTGGTATCATAATAGCTACACTGTATGTATGTATCAGCCCATATACGACCCACTGCAGGGCACGGGCCTCCTCTACAATCGAGAGTACGATTGAGAGTGGTTAGGCCATATAGTCCACCACGCTGGCCTAGTGCGGGTTGGCGGACTTACATACCATAGACATTTTTATAAATCGCTATGGTATGCAGGTTTCCTCACGATGTTTTCCTTCACCGTTTTAGTGCGTGGTGATTGACTATCAATACACACAGGACTCCGAAAAGTCAGAGGTGTGACTTGGGATTCGAACCCGCGACCACCGTGAACATTTTAGCAGTCGCGTCTAGTCTGTTTACCAACAGGCCACCACGCGCTACACATATACCAAAAATAAATGGTTTAATAAATAATAGTTAAAACAAAATGCATTACCATTTTACAATACAGAAGCATATAAAATTGTATCACATTCAGTAGAATATTTAAACAAAAAGAAAATAAAATGTTAAAAACAGATAAATTAGTAACAATAATTCTTGTAAAAAAAGGTCCACAAACCAATTTTGCTATAATACTTTAAGACCATCTTTAAGATTATTCTTTCTTCATAGCATTTTATTTACAATAAAGATGAAAATAAAGAAAAAAATCTATGGTCATTGGTCATCTATTTCGAAATAAAAAACCAATGTGCATGTGTTTTGTAATGTGTTCAGAAGATTTTTTTAACAAGAGGCGAGTCATTCTGCTACCATAAAGATATTTTAAACATTAATAACACTGAAATTTATATGCATTCCTCAATTTTGATCTGTTATGTAAACAATTACTTAGTTTCAAGCATCACACTTGGACGTAATTATGCAATAACGTTCCAACCCACAACAACTCCATTTTGAGATAAATGCAAATTTATAGTTTTGATTGAATTCTTTTTTGTCCTAATTAGTATAGACGTATACTATAGGTTTTATTGAAGAAATATAACGTAATTTATTATTCATATAACAATTGCTTAATATATTTGGTAAAATAAGCAAGTATTTAGTCAAAATGGGATTGGAACATTTTTGAAAAAATGTAAAATGTATGGGCATTCATTTTGGATAATTATGCAATAATGTTCCAACAAGTAATTGACTTACATTTTCTAACTTAAGAGGTTTTTTTTTTCATGAACAAGCAAATAAATAAAAGAAAAATATAAATTATCAAAATTGTATTTTAAAAAGAATCCGTTTTTAACATTTAAGGATGCATCAATTATTTTAAAACATCACATTAGTTTATTGCTTCTCAAAATCTGGCTCTCCCCCAAACCCGTCAACATTGTCTATGATTTCCTCTGAACTTTTCAAATATCTATAAAATTTGAGACAATTTTCAGGAATATATGGATATAACGACTGTAAATATTCTAATTTCGCTGGAGCGATTGGTTTGCCATCAGGCCACAGCAAACAGAAATCTGAATCATTAAAGTACCTTGTTTGTTTTCTATATATTTTAACAATATTTAACTCCTTTAAATCTTCATCTAAAAATGTTCTCATAAATATAGAAAACATTTTCTCCTTTTCAATTTTTATTTCTTTTGTATGTAGGCAGTTAACTTTATTTTTATCTGTAAATGTTTTTCTATTTACAATATTTTTTTCTATTTTTCTTGTGCTATAAAAGTCTGTTTTTATTCATTTTAATTATTTCCATATATTCCTCAGCTGTGTAAATACGCTGATGGTGTTTTAAAGCTAAAAAAAAAGTTTCTATTTTGGAAAAATCTGTGTCATTAGGGAGAAACAAGTGTCCAGATTTTTAAGGTTTATGATATTATAAAGGTTTTGCTAAAATCTTCCAACCCACATGTAACATTGTTTTGAACTAAACAAAGATCATTATGTTTTGTTAAAACGTTTCAACTTACAAGAACATTTTTTTCAAGATAAAAATACCTAAATTAGTTTTACTAAATTTTCCAAGATCATTGGATCATTCTAACAACATTTTATGTATGAATTACATTTATTAAAATGGTTCAGTCCACATGTATCATTTTTTGGTTTTATGAAAGCCCCATTATTTTAAAATTGTGGATTGGAACATATCTCATTAAATGGATTTACCTAGAAAGAAGGACTAAAGCTGGAAATATTTTTGCTCAAATGATGGAAGGTGTCGAAAAAGGTATGCCAGTATTGTTATCTCAATTTTGAGTGAGTTGTGGGTTGGAACGTTATTGCTTATTGACATCCACTTATAGTTAAATTTCTAAAATAAAACTACTTGCATGTTTCAATAATAAGTGGCAAAGTTAATATTGCATTGTCAAATGGCACAGACTGATATGTAAATTAGGCATGTTTAACTTAATAGGTAAGAAATATACTTCCTAACTAACCTAGCTGGCACTGGTGCCATCGGTTGCCCATAGCCTTGATGTGCTGGATGGGGCCCATAATGGTCATGAGCCCATCCATAAGATCCATAAGAATCATGAGGCATTCCACCATATCTCCTGTCATCTATTGGCCAGTCTGGTCTGATGCGCTTACTGGCTGGTCCCTCCCCTCTCACTGGAGAATACCCACGGCTAGCTCCAGCTCCACTACGGTAGTCCCTGTAATCTGGCCCGGAACGACCTCCACGAGATCTTCCAGCAAAGATTAACTAAGAAACTAAAGTTTAGAAAAGCTTACTACATACTACACAAATAAAACATATATCAATAGATTATCAAACTAAAGAATATTTTGGAACATCTTAATAAGTAAAACTTTGACGGTATTAGTAAATTAAATATGTTCAATTACTCAAGTTGATTCTCTACAATAACCAGTAATATGATTATATAACATACAAAAAGTGTTCTATGCTTTACAAACTATCAATATATTCTTTAAATTATACCTTACGACTAAAGGTAAAGATCGCTTTGTGGGTTTGGAAGTCTGGGAAGGAATTTTAGGAGGGTCAAAGTTTTGAGGTTGGGATCTGTAAGATAATACGTTTTATGTAATTATTTAAATGAAAAGTTATTTCAAATGTCGCATTTTCATTGACAATGTACCTCTCTGACCATTCTTCGCGCCCTCGACTCCTGTCTTCCCTTCGGTCACTGCTTCGGTAACTACTACTGTCAGCAGTTCCTCTCTCTCCTCTGAATTTATCTCTTCTTTTACGATCATATTCGTCGTCACTGTCACCCATTATTGTGAATGTTGTCTAAAGAACTTTTATTTTGAAAAAAAACTGCGCAAGAGGTCTGTGTAGTGTTTTGTACTTTTTAGAACAGAAACAAGCCAGATGAACTCGCAAATTCCTAAGCCAAGAAAAATGCCAAGTTGCCAATCTTGTTTAGTTGTGTGGTTGTCTGTGGTTACCAAAGACAGACTACTATCAGTGCGTTCCATTTGACGATCGCAACGACCACGCTCACGACCGCGATCACAGACGACTACCGCGATATTTACCGTTCCACTTGCTCGTGAGCGTTACGATCGCAAACCCAAGTGGAACGGGTTATGGGGCGTTTTGAGCGTTTAGGTAATAAATATTTTAAAAAAGCTATAATAAGGTTAGGTTGCATTATGGGTTTAAATTAATTTTCTCCGGTGACATTTTTGTTGACCAAAATCCCGCCAATATTCTCAACGCACCACGACCCAACTCTTGTCATGGGTCGTCGTGGGTCGTGGGCGTCGCGTCACATGAGCGTTTGTCATGGCGTCATCAATGACGTGTTCATCGCGACCACGACGATCGTGATCGTCAAATGGAACGGCGAAATAAGTGTTTTGGGCGCCGCGCCGCGCCGTGAGCGCCTAATGGAAAGTGCCCTAGGTCATGCAAAAATGAGGTAAACTAAAAAAACGAATTTGTCTGAAAAAACAGAAATTTTCCAGATATTTTTCCGGTATTTTCGTAGTGTATTTTCCATATATATTTCGAAATTTGTAATTTTACTGTTGAAGGGGTGAATAGGAATTCAGGGACAAATAGGAACAAACAGGAGGTCATAAAATATTTATGAATCAATTTGATTATGATTTGATTTAAGTTTTAACTTTTGTTATAAATACGGAAAAATGTTGATTTAAGACTTTTTTTGTCCAAAAGACAGTTATTACATATTTTTTTATTGCCTTTGTAGGCAGACGAGCTAGCAGCCTGCCTAGGCCTGATGGTAAGCGGCCACCGCTGCTCACGGACTTCTACAGTGCCATGGGGGCAACACAACAAAGACGCTGCCTGCCGTAAGGATACCCTACTCTCTTTAAACTTCGTTTGAAGAAGAACAGGTCATAGCGCTCAGGAAACACCGATGCAGGGAGTTCATTCCAGAGCTTACACGTGCGTGGTAGGAAAGAACGCTGGAAACGGACCGTTCGGGAACGTTACACTTCCAGGTGACGGGAATGAACTTTACTGCGGTGACGGGTAGTGTGATGGCAAAAAGGCGACGATGGTACAATCACAAAAAATGACGATAGAACATACAGAGAAACCCGAAGTCTCTCCGCAGCCCTAACGATTCCAATTTGTCCGTGAGATTGGGAACATCGACAAGTCGACAAGCTCGTCGCTGCAAGGAGTCAAATGGGTCGAGCTAGTATTTTGGGGCACCTGCCCAGAGGTGAGAGCAGTAAAAGTGCGTAGAGACGCAGGGCCGGCTTTGCGCTTTGTAAAGCGTTAATCTATGGCCCGACATTAAGTACCGCTTCGCTGTGTTCAGGATTCCCAAATTCTTGCTCGCCAGTTTGGCTTTGTCCTCCAAATGACTCCTGAACTCGACATTGCTCGATATTTCTACGCCGAGGTTCCCAATACTCTCTGATCCTTGGAGAGTAACTCCTTGGAATTGCGGCGCCATGACAAAAGACCCTACCAATTACCGCCCTATCGCTATCACCTCAGTGATGTGTAAGGTCATGGAGCGGATCATTAACACTCAATTGGTCCGCTACCTGGAGGATCACTCGTTGATCAGTGACTGACAATACGGATTCCGTCAAAATCGATCGACGGGTGATCTTCTAGCGTTTGTCCTGCATCGCTGGGGTGAGGCGATTGACCGGCATGGCGAGGCTCTTGCTGTGAGCCTCGACATTGCCAAGGCGTTTGATAGGGTCTGGCACCGTGGTCTTCTTTCCAAAATTTCGGCATACGGTCTGCCCAGCAACCTGTGTTCGTGGATTTCTGGCTTTCTGCATGGGCGTAGAATACGTGTAGTCGTCGACGGACACGCTTCGGCGACCATGTCGGTAAATGCCGGAGTTCCTTAGGGCTCGGTGCTGTCGCCCAACTTTTTTATTCTGCATATCAATGACATGTTGTCGCATGGCAACATTCATTGCTATGCAGATGACAGCACGGTTCATGGGCGATACCACTGCGGGCCTCCGGGTTGCCGGGTCAAAACTGTGAAGGGACATGAAGATCTTGTCATTGAGCTTAACCGGACCTTGGGTCTTATTTCTACATGGGGTTCCAGGAAAATGGTTAAGTTCAATGCCAAGAAAACCCAGGTGTGTTCGTTCACGTGTAAAAAATCCCCGTTCTCTCCCCTCCCCATTTTTCAGGGTGCTCTCCTCTCAATGCGGAATGACCTGAATATCCTTGGTGTATGTTGTGTGTATGGTGGATATCCGCTGTGATCTCAATCCAAGGAATCACATCGAGGGCGTAATATCTGCCACATCACGCAGGGTTGGAGTCCGGTGCGTCGGTTTTTCACGCCCGGTCTGCTTTGTCGCTTGTATAAAGCGCAGGTCCGGCCGGGTATGGAGTACTGCTCGCACCTCTGGGATGGATCCGCCCAGTACCTGCTCGATGCCTTGGATGGATTGCAGCGGCGGGTCATCCGCATTGTGAATGATGCAGACGTTACGAGCAACTTAGAGTAGCTACAGCTCCGGAGGGATGTCCCCTCTCTAAGCGTGTTCTACGTGGAATTGTTCAACTTGATCCCCTCCTCTCCATTCCTAACCAGAACCACGCGTGCTGGCTTGCGAAGCCATAACTTGACGGTCCACACCATCCCGGCGCGAACCAAACGGTTCTCAAATTCTTTTTTGTGCCGCACCGTTAGGTTGTGGAATTGTTTGCCGTCTCACGTGTTGCCTCCTTCCTATAATCTTGGGTCCTTCCGCCTTAGTGTGAAGAGGCATCTTAGCAGGCCGGCATAATTGTATCTATTGGCATGGGACTGCTGTCTGATGCTAATGGATACTCTGCCTGGGCGGCATTTGCGCTGTACCATCAGGTGCAATGTAGCCTATATGCCGGGCCAGAATTAAAAAAAAAGACAAAACTTATAAGCATAAATTGCTAAATTTCTATGAAAATACATTATTGACTATTAATAATAAATACAGACATGATTTTAACACAAAACATGAACTACTGTAACTATATGTGGCTCCACACTTTACAGCTATAACCAAGTTACAACGCATTCCGATGCGGTGGCAGCAGTCATTAACGATTCGAAAGATCTTGTGAGACTATTTTAAAAAATAATATTCATATTTTGATTTTGAAGTCAAATTTTCTAATACTCAAAGCATTATGCAAGATATTACTTATATTTTTACAACTATGCCTAGTATTTATTCTTTACCACCGAAAATAATTGTTTAAGTATTTCGAAATAGTTTCCCTGTGATCGTAAAGGGAGTTATATATTTTTGTATTTTGAACTAAAATTAGTCAAACCAGGTTGAGATCATGCCGCGCCAGGTGAACCATTATATTTATACAGGGTATCAAGACTGCTACCGAAAACGAAGCCGGGTGGTAGTTTAAACGACTTCAGACTCAATGCAACAAAAAAAGTTGCAAAAAAAGCGACAATTTTTTTTGTATTATAATTACAATTCCTATTGTATTATTTATATGTAACAAACATGATAATGGGTAGGTTTTTTTATTGAATGGTAAGACGAGCATGCCGTTTGCCTAATGGTAAACGATACGACCAAAAAGCAAAACCAAGCAACACCTTGAATTACAAAGCAATGCTTGGCGTTCCACAAAGTCTCAATATGTCCAGTACTTACTCTAGCTACAATGACTTTCAATCCGAAACACAACAGTGCATTTAAACTGCTGTTTGGCGGGAGAAATAGACATTGCGGTGGTACCCACCCAGGCGCCTTCTCACATATGAGACACCTACCACCAGTAAAACTCGTGGTAGGTTTTTACTGGTGGTGAAACACCAGTTTTTCGTCTACCATAAATTACGCAATGAGTTCGACTGCGTGCTCGGGACCCAAAGAAAAACCACTGGGCGGGGCCCGCACCACACGCCATAGGTATCTGTTCTATGAGTTATAACCTATTTGGCACTGTACATTGTACAATGTTCATATTCATACATAATCTTGTTGATTGTATTTAGATTGCACATCACTTATTGTTAATTTTGTTACTTTTATTCAAAAATGGAAGTTCGTAATATACCATATCGGGCCATATAGGATTCCAGTCAATAGGTAACTAATAATATTTAGTTGCGTCCTGCGCTTGCTTGGTAGGTGATTGAGTATTTCCAGCATGTGGCACCATGTGGCAATAAAGTTTAATATGTGACAATAAATCGCATGCACAATACAACGGGGAGGCACAGATATTTCAATCAACAAATTATCGTGTGCTTGTCAAAAACAAATGTAATGTAGTACAATCTAAAAATATATATAAAGAAGTGTTTGGTGTCGTTTTAGTTATTCTGTTAAACCGAAATGGATTTGCATTTTATGTATTATTGCAGTCATTTATTACTTCCTTGATTTTAGTGTCAGAAGCTTGTTTAACTATTACGATATATGTACTGTTTATTCAATATGATATTTTGAGTATCGTTGCGCAGGCCCCTGTAACTAAAGGATAAGAGCAGCCTCCAAGAGAAGAAGCGGGAGAATTATAAAAGTAATTGCACCATTAACCAGTGATCCCATCGTTTTGATATTGGTACTTACTTATTATAATCTAATAGAAATTATTTCTGAGAGAAGAAACACAAATAAATATTTAATTACCATATTAGGATCAATGCGACGCTCGTTCGGAGACATTGGATATTTTTATACAAAAATATTTTCCGTATATGGAAAACAGAAAACAGATATTTGGGTTTACCACGCTTGTTTTAGAATTTTTTATACATGAATAAAATATGAGTTTGGTGTGTTAGTTCAAATGGCCTACTTTTGAAAGGATTTATGTGAGGTAGCCGGTCGTAAAATTTTAAGCCAAACCAATACGACTAATAAACTCATATCCACCGACAGAAATGCTGACAGAAGTTGTAGCTGGCCGCTGTTCTTGAGTGAAATAAGATTAAAACAGCGAGACATTGAAACCAAAATAATTTAATTGAATCTTTTATTGAGGACAATCTGTTTCGTCGGAAGCGTCCCCACAGTTGTCATGGCCGTCGCAAACTGCCGAACGAGAAACACAACGTTGATTTTTGCAGCGTATATCATGAACTCCGCAGTCGCCGTCACATCCATGAGGCTCGTCACTGCCATCAACGCAATCCACGAATCGGTCGCAAAACCTCGATGACATTATACATTGGCCATCAGTGCACGTAAACTTATCGTCGGGACACGCTGTAAATGAAACTTTATTTGAATATTTCAGATAATGTAATTGTATGTAATTACAATTATGTGTTTTTCTAACAAATTTAATTGGATGTAACCTATCATTTACTTCGATTATGTTAGGCAATAGTCAAAACGGCTAATGGATACATACATATAAATATTCATTTACCTAATCATTTATTTTAAGGAACTAGAAGCATTTTGTGCGTGATAGATTTCCTAGGGATTTTGGTTCAATTTTCAAAACACCAATTCTCTTCAACGGCTGACGGGCCTGCGGGCGAGCGAGCGAGGGGCGGGCGAGCGTGGAGCAGCGGTTCGTTTCTTGTCTTCCTTTGGAGAGGTCCTCTTCTGGC
Source organism: Hyles vespertilio (assembly GCA_009982885.2). NCBI lineage: Eukaryota > Metazoa > Arthropoda > Insecta > Lepidoptera > Sphingidae > Hyles > Hyles vespertilio. Next base: position 13,316,781 of record CM042808.1, on the reverse strand, counting down.
GGGGCCCGGCGCGAAGCTGCCGATACGGCAAAACCGCCCCTCTTTTATATTCTTTCTCGGTCCACGCTCACCCCCCCTAGCCCCTCACCCTTCAGCACCCGTCATAATCTTTATTTCTCACTTATTTTTACATTTTCCTTACAATCATCTCAATTTCCACACAACAATGTGGGGCTCATCCCCGCGCAACCCCTCACACCATGCACCCATCCCTAAGGACTCCCGGGGCGTGAATGCGGCTGGGTTTTGGGTGCGGAGAGTTTTGTTCGACGTCACCCCGCCCCGCTTGTACCACGTGACCGAGGCGCCCCCCAGCCCTCTCACCACCTCGGGAGCCGCACCGCGCATGCGCAGTAGGCACATAGTGTGAGGTTTGGGAAAATGAAACCACTTCAGGAATAATTATTTATTTTTAACTAGTTATTTCGTGTCGTGCACACATTTTAAAAAGAAATAGGTAAAGATCGTAATAATTAATCCTTAAGTAGGCTTACTTTTATTGAATCAAATCTTTTGAATAAAAGTGGAAGTAGATGTAGGAAACCCCGTTATCTGTCTGAGTGAACACATTCATAACCTAGTTTCGTGGACTACTGAACGGTGTAAGTTCAATTTATTTTCCATTTATAAACTTTGTGGGTCAAAGTAGCCAACTCCCATGGTAACCATAGTGAGAAAAAATAACATAATCTTTACAATTTAATTGTACTAGTTATTCGTAATTTAAACTCACCAGCGGTACAATTAATTTCATCGAAACCATCCCAACAGTCTATAACTCCATCACAGAGTTTTGAGTTGGAAAAACATGATATGGAATGTCCACAACGGAATTGTTTCGTTAAATCACATTCTGAAAATAAAAAATAAAAGAATATTATGTAAATTATAGGCATTACATGCATTAATAAAAATAGATTAATTAATAAATTTGTATATACCGCATTGTACTTCGTCAGATCTATCATAGCATTGTATTGAACCGTCACATCTGGCATTCGCAGGAATACAAAGTCCGTTGCGGCATCTCCATTCTAATGGTGAACAGGTTGCAAGAGTTAAGAGTCTGCATACTCTAACCCCTAGTTTCTTATCTACCAATTGACAAGCTTCGGTTTCTAAAGCGCAAAGACCTCCGCAGCCTAAAATAATCACATTATACATAACTATAATATCCTTTTCCTTTATTGTAGTCTCTCTCTCTTCAGGCACAGAAAGTCCATCCGTACACAGGCCTCCTCCAAGGATTTCCACATCGACACATCGATTTTTTGTAGTAAATTGACGGAATTCTTTATAGATTAAAGTATAACTAGTTTTTAACTGCTAGTAAAAATTGAGCAATTTTATCATTGTTAGTTTCAACAGAACCTGATCTTATCATCGGCAGATGATACCATGGCAATACATGGCTTTGTTGTTTTTGAGAATACTTAATAAATTGAGAATACTTAATATGATTACTGAATTTAGACCAAGACGTTATACTTTAGTTTACTTAGTGATATTGACATATTGTATTTAATTTAAACCAAATATTCCTAACCCCCATAGGTAATATTGTACAAAGTTTGATCAAAACTGCCTGATAGTTTTGTCAAAAATCGCGATTTTATGTTCCAAGACTTTTGGTCAACCCTATAGATACCGAGTCTTTTTACGACTCAGGTAAGCTCCCGAACCAAACTGAACTTCAGCAACACGGTAATAAAATAGTCGTATCTATATCGGATGTCCAAAAATCGTGAAAACAAAAATAACGATTTTTGACAAAACATCACTTTATATTTTTTTCAAATTATGTACAATGTTCCCTGGGGTAATGACTTCGCTCTGTTTGAAAATAATAAAAAGCGTAGGAGTATAGACAGTCTGGTGGTATTTTAAAACTGAAGTAAGCATTATAGATACAAATACAATCATTTGAGTGCCTCAGTAGCTTAGTTGTACTACTGTACGATTTCAACTCTGAGGTCTCGGGTTCAAATGTCGGGTCTGGCAGAGTGAGAAATCACAAATTTGTGCCCGATATGGCACGCTTCCTATTACACTGTTAGGCGGAAAATACAAGGCAAAACGTGTGTCCTGATTGCGCCCCTGGTTGCCCTGGGGAAAAGTGTACATAGGTATGTAAGAAAGAAATTGGCTTCGATTAATTTAAATTATAATATAAATATATGAAATTCTGTATTTACTAACGCATTCAATTATAAATTATGATACAGTAATGAAGAAAACTACCGCCACGCCATATTTTTTTACACGCCTTATAACTTATTTTTACATTCTAAACTTAGTTACAATTCGTGATTGTACGTGTTTAGCGCATTTTGTTATGATTTGGATTGGCTAGAATTATTGTGATTAAAAATATTACCTGTAGGATCATCTACATCCGTAGACTGCCGACACACCGATTTTCCACTGTTTTCATCTAACATACAAATTTCATTTTTTTGGCACGAGCAAAAACTAAGCGATAAATCTCTATTAATAATATCTTTAGGTTCATTATTTCTCGAATGTTTTGGATATGTTTTTATATTTTTCCGAATTTTTAAGATAACATTCGAAGTAAGCGTCAAATTTTCTGTGGTGACGATTTCTTTAAAATATTCTGTCGTCGTACTATATTCCACGGTTTCAGATTCTGTTGTTGATGTTACATCTTCGTATTTACTATATATCTTTGGTGTTGTACTATTCAAGCTTATATTACCAATTGGCACTACATTTGTACTTATCACGTTACTCGTACGTGTAAAATCAGGAGTTGTAAAGTTAACTAACACAAAACTTATAACTACGATCGCCACAATCATCACACTAATTGAGCAAGCTTGTATTTGAGTTCTTTTTTTCACTGGACTGTCAGTCAGAACAAAATTGATCACACATCCGATGCCTTTTAGGTTTCTTCTCAGTCTGCGTCGAGGTAATTCACGAGGCTGTACATCGTGAGATATATATTTCCGGCGAAAACTCGAATCGATTTGCTGCGATATAGAGGGTATGCATTGTTTTATTTCCACACTCGTTGTTGCTTCTATATTTTCTTCACAATAACCTGCATGCGATCCGAATCGTTCGCAATGTTCATTATTAACACACCTAATTTCTTGCTCACTCGTACTCGGTTTAATTGATTCCATTAATATTTTCCTGTTTGGAGTGGAATGAGTATTTGGTATGAAACCTTCTATCGGAGATTGGATTTCATATTTTCTTATTTTACTCTTACACGTGTAGCAATAGTTTATAACACTGTTATCCTTTAAGGGCGGAGAAATTAGTGCATTTCGTAAACTGCTGTTAGTCCATAAATGTGAGCAATATAATGAATTTAAATTTATAGATCCATCTAATATGTCTGTCCCTTGGGAGGTACATCCGTTGTTAATATCTGATAATATCATTTTGTACTCTATACGTATAACTTTGTAGAACAGCAATGTTGAATTTTAGTACCTGCAACAATGATAGTACTGTTACTTGCGAAAGTATTTGAAAGTGTGTAACTGAATTAGATGGTTACAAAGAAAGTATCCGAAGAAAGTAATAAAATATTATAATGCAAATAAATTGTTAGATAGCATAAAAATCAATATTATCTAAGTTATTCATCACACTATGGGTTATATTTTTAAATGGATTCCTATTATCGATTCATCACGCATCATGCACGCCAGTTTTTTTAACAATTTTCATCCTACTTTCTGAAATGAATTATATCTACAATACAATACAATTAGCCTATCGGCCAACACTACAAACAGTCGAATTTTATATCGCACTTGATAATGTCCACTGCTGATCACGGCACTCGTCTACCATCCAGACATCGAATAAGAGTGCTTCAGCCATAATCCACCACATCTGGCTTTTAAAAGCTGGTGGACTTTACCTATCATAGTATAACATATATATTTTTTTTTCATTTTATCATGCGATCAATCGTCTTTATATCATAGTATAATATAAAGATAAATAAATTAGGTTTATTTATTACAGTCACATACATATTTACACAGTAATATAGTGTCTTATATCGTTGAAATCATAAACTACCACAGACTTTTTGGTTTCACAAACACCCACAAACGTACCAAATAGCTATGGGTGTATGATCAATTCCAATCCAACATTCGTCTCTGTGTAAGGATCGAACCCACGGCCTCTCGTTTCTCAGACAGACAGACAGACGTCTAACCACAGATCGTTATGGTACGGATGTTTCTTCGCCGAATTTTTTTTCATCGTTAAAATACATTATAAAGCATTTCGAGGTGTAAATGCTAAAGGAACTAGATTGTTTCCAAAAGAACTAAGTAAAAATACCTATTACATAGTCGTTATCAAGTTATTCGAAACTTATAGTAATTACTTTTTGCTTTAATATTTATACAATTTGACAGCCTCCGTAGCGCAGCTGGTTTAGACGCCGCGGCTGTGTAAAGTAAGGCCGCGGGTTCGATCTCCGCTCCGAGGCAAATGTTTGTGTGATCTACAGCCTACAGTTATATGTTTCATTGCAAATTAATTAAAATTATTCTATTTGTATTTTTCATACTGAAATTATTACATTTAAACTGAATAAAATACCTATTGATGTATCATTATTTAGGGAAAAGCGTAGTTTGAATTTGATTAAAATATTTATAGTACAGAAAAAAATTGTAAGACGATCCACGGTAATTTACCGCGTTGAAACCAAAAGGGTTAATTTTCCTATTCATTAGCGCTGAACATGATACCCGTCAGTGAACACTTTACAAACTTAATTTACAATAAGCGCTTATAGCTTATCATGATACATTTTATAAACACATGATAAATGATAAATAAACATTTTAATGCTGAAAGCTCTGTTCCGGTTACGTGTAAAATGTTTTCTGTATCAGCCCATATACGTCCCACTGCAGGGCACGGGCCTACTCTACAATCGTAATCGATTGAGAGTGGTTAGGCCATATAGTCCACCACGCTGGCCTAGTGCGGGTTGGCGGACTTACATACCACAGAAATTTTTATAAATCGCTATGGTATGCAGGTTTCCTCACGATGTTTTCCTTCACCGTTTTAGTGCGTGGTGATTGACTGTCAATACACACATGGCTTCGAAAAGTCAGAGGTATGCCCTGGGATTCGAACCCGCGACCACCGTGAACATGTTGGTAGTCGCGTCTAGTCCGTTTACCAACAGGCCACCACGCACTTCAATGTTTTATGATTTAAATATGTTTACTTGAATCATAGCATATGTTATAATAAACACGTAATAAATATGTGTACTAAATTACTTAAAACAAAAAAATAATTAGATTTAATCACCTGTTCAATATCCGTTAATTTAAAGTCGAGTAACAAGAAAATTCAAATATTACAGATATTTTCCCAAACAAAAGGATTGTGCGACTTGCGAATAAAAAATCTATATCAGTAGGAAGTATTTCATACTCAAGTGATAACCAGACAGGTCAAGAATAGTTTTCTAGGTCACGATAATATTTTAGTATCACTACTACGTACACAGTTTTAGGGCATTAACGTATTCGACATATAAATAAAAGATAATGATGACTTACATGATGCTGAATGTTTGTCGTTTGTTAGTATTCACTTATTAAATAATTCGAGTATTGTCGTATTGGAAGCTACCGTGAGCGTCAGTTGGCTATGCCGCCTGTGCCATGTATCAGACTGGCGTTGCTTTGACAACGACCAAACAACCTTACTTCACCACCACGCATGGCCCGCGCTGTGCGAAAGGGATGAAATATAGAACTATACAAAGATAAGTAAGGGACAATAGCATAGGGTTGGTGGTGCATAGCCGTCAGCGATCAAGGTCTGTGCTCACTCAAGAGTGACGCGTAGGTAATATGGTTTTATGCGAGCAACTGAACAAACACCTGTTCCTATTAGCACCCTCATTGCCGGTTACCCGGGAACAGTTGAGTGGAGTGTATTTAATTAGGTAATATGATATATGAAACAAATTCATACTGATTAGAATTAACAGGTTCAGGATGCTAATTTCATGCAACTATACACCTTCATGTACATGATACATAATATTATATTACATGGTTGAAAAGTGTAATCATAGTAAAAAAATATGTTATTAATGTATTTTTCTAAATGAGATATCATCTTTAGGGAAGACCTGTATTCATCAGAAGAATTATGGAGAGCTCAGCAGATCTACCTTTTTGAATAAATGCTGTTAAATATATTAAAGATAAAAATAAAATCATCCAATAGTTTGGCGGTAAAATTGACGCCTTTTTCCCAAAACGGGTAGGAAGAAGTGCAACCAGGACACCCACGTTTCGCCGTGTAGTTTCCGTCTCACAATGTTATAGGAGATGAGTTGATCGCCATATCAGGCATAAATGTATTCAATATCAAAGATTTCAATGAATATACGTTATAATCACTTTGCCCTACACGTGATTCGAACCTACAGTTTTGCAATCATACGGTTGTACAACTACGCTACCGAGGAATTAGTATGACCATACTGATGTATAAATATACATAATATGAGTATAAATTCCAATTCCAGCCATCTCATAATATGATATTTCTCTAACAGTATTCCGTGTTTCTCTAACCCACAGGAATGCCCGACCTAGGAATCGAATCTATGACTCAGTTACAGCAGATACACTCACTACTACGTACTAGTGAGACTATTTATTACATTTATAAAAGATCATTTACGATTTTTTGATTAATGTTTTGTTAAGCCAAAACACCGTTAATCTATAATTTCACAGATTTCTTTATTTTAACATTTCTATTAAATGAAACGCCAATAAGTATGTCGAATTCGGCGTCGCTTGTAAGGCCTTTACGACCAAATAAAAAATAAAGAAAAGTTATTAAACATTGTTGAAAGCAAATGTGAGACGCCTCAGGTTAGGTTAAATTTTGAGATAGGATTGACACCATAATATTTTTAATTTTGCTTGTGTATGTAGGTATGTCATTGAATCTTTGAAGTCGGTTTTCGAGCACTTTAAAAAGTCGGATTGATTTGAAACACAGAACAGATGAACCATATTCAACTGTTCAACCATATACAAAACTGAAAATAAATGTGTAACGGGAGCTTACCGCCGCTCGCTAAGAGATGGCGCCACCGTAGAATTAGATCGTGGTATGGTTTCATTACCTCTGACTTTTCGGAGTCATGTGTGTATTGATAGTCAATCACCACGCACTAAAACGGTGAAGGAAAACATCGTGAGGAAATCTGCATACCATAGCGATTCATAAGAATTTCTATGGTATGTAAGTCCGCCAACCCGCACTAGGCCAGCGTGGTGGACTATATGGCCTAACCACTCTCAATCATATTCTCGATTGTAGAGTAGGCCCGTGCCCTGCAGTGGGACGTATATGGGCTGATACAGATGGTTTCATTACAAAGGTTGATAATAAAAATAAAAATGCAAAAACCAAAAAAAAAACTAAATAAACTAATTAACTTTTTTGTTAAATTCCACGCGGACGAAGTCGCGGGCACAGCTAGTTTCTTTCATATAACTAGCTCTGTGTATGGTACAAAAAAGGATAATTAAATAAATAAAACATAAAAAACTATCCCCATAATGAGAAAATCCGTATACAACGACGCAATAGAACATGAAATTAATTATATGCGGATAGACGGGCAAAAAGTCCATACTGTTACATGTATAGTAACCGACCTTCTAACTAGATGTTTAAGGAGTTAGACCTAAGTCCGAAACAAAAGAACAGCTGAAATCAGTGTTTGATAAAATTCTGTCTATCTGACTATAATTTTTACTGAAGACTGAAGAAAATTTCTTGATTCCCGCCAAAAAATATAAAGGCTGATAAAAGTTAAGTACAATATTTATAATATATCTCGGGAATCTATCATTTATATAATATTATTCACTATATTCTACCAAAGGGAAAAAGTTAAGGCAACGAGTACATAATAAGGCAATAATAGAATCCATATGATTTAAGTAGATAACGAGCTATATTTAACGCAATGCCTAATTTAATTTGTAGCTAATACAATATTATGTCGTAACAAACCGAAGCATTATTGTTATTGCGTTAAGCTTGTAAAGAACAGTTCAATGTTGATAGATAATATAAATCAATATAGCTGAGATTCTAATTTCTAACAAAACCAAATTAACAATTTTTTATAAGTACTTTTAGAGATTTTCTTTAACGACTGTATGAGATGACATGCTCGTATTAAATGTATATAACGAAGTGTGAATTTTCTTATTCCTAATGTGCGATGAAGTTGTGGGTTATTATTATTTAATTGAATGAGTTTATAGCTTGACATAGAGTGCTAACACTTTCCTATGCGGGACTTTGACGCGTTGCGACTTGCGGTAGTGTTATTGCACAGAATGCAAATTAGTCAATACGTAGAGCACACCTCCGACGTAGAGCGTTGCGGCGCGCCTCCACCTTCCGAGACGATACCATGTGCAGCGTGCAGCGTGCAGTATGCAGCATCTCGCGGATGCAGCCGCGGCCTTCAGCCGTCAGCGCTCTGCGTGGTGGCTGCGACACGCAACCGGAGGAAGGCACAACTCTCACTGCGCGCGCCGCGTGCGGTTGTGGTTACTCGCCCACCTCCTCGCCTCTGACGCTCCAAAGTGCTGTGACTTCGATACACACTTCAGTGTTCTGTCACGCAGCTATCCGTATGCGCGTTGTACCGCATATCGCGCAGTTTCTCTCGAAAATTAATTAGTATGTGAATGCGACGGTTTTATTTGTTCATCACGAAAACGAGTGAAATGTTGTTCACTCACTGATCGACGCAATAGTTTCATCTGGACTCCATGAGGATCTGAATATTTCTGTTTCTACTGAGCTGAGGTGAGTTAACGGCATAATATTCGGAGAACTACGGTGAGAGTTTTCAATAACATTGATTCAAATAAACGCACTTCAACTGTATTGTTGTAATAATTTTTATATAAACGTACAGAAATGCGTGTTTAGGTCAAAATGTCAGATGTCCTACTTCCCAACGACACCGATTTAACAAGTTGCGAACTGTAATTTTGACCACTTAGCTACTGATCTAATTTTCTATGGAACTGTGACATTAGATACAAGTCAAGAGTTCAAATTTTTTTTCCAAAATTGGCATTGCTAAATGCTCTAATGAGCTCTAATGAGCTTTTGTTATTGTCAAAATAAGGTATCTTATTCAATCTTATTCTGGCATTTGACTTTCTTAGCACTTAGCAGTTAGAATCTAAATAAGAAACGAAATGTTAGTAAGCCAATAAAACAAATATTGGTATAAGATGAAAAATACTGGTCAAGGATTTTTTTCAATGTGAAATGAAGTGAACTATAACTATTTCTTCACCTAACTTAAGATGTCATCTACGTTCTAGGGTTTTCATGGTCTGTTTTAAAGGTTAAACCTATTAGTATGAAAACTCACTATTGTTAGCACTAGGTAACTCTCTATATTTACACCAATTATGTACACACAAAAATATACTATAACATTAGCTACAGTAGTAAAGATTTTCAAATTTGAAATTACTTTAAACGTGACATTTAAGCGATCGAAATTAATTTGTTATTATACATTGCTGGATGTTTTGTTTTTGTCATAATTATCTTAGTAATATAATCTATTTGTTGCTTACAAAGTTTGCAACATGCGAATTTAAATGTATACGTTTTCATAATTATATTTAAAATATTAACATACATACCTACTTACTTGGAAAGGAAATTATAACAATTTATTTATAAAAAACTTACATTATCCTGTTGTGTCGCTGATTATGCCAAACCCATGGTGTGTATTCTTAGAAATATTATGCACACACACTGCAAAATTAATAGTTTACAAGGCCTACAAATTTTTAATTTAACTCTTTGTTTTTATGAATACAAACTATAGTCTATTATTATTTATAGATACCTAAAACATTTCAAAATAGTTATTTGCTTTTCATACCCAATGTTAAAGGATTAGTCTTTGAGTGTTGTTATGAGCTAGTCTTTATAAAAAAAAAAGTAACAAAATGATTGCAATGACGTCGTCATTGCGTAACCTTATCTTGGCATTATAGTCATTTATTTATTATTGACTCCATCATTTTGTGTGTCATTCGAACTAAATGCGATTGCGGCTACTTTCTTCTGGCAAGCCAAAAGAGGTTAACGACGGATTTCGATGTGCGTTGAATCGCAAAGCAATGTAGAACGCCTCTATGGGTGTTGACATGGAATATAAATAAACTCGCCAACTAATATATTGTGTTGTGATATATTTTTGCTTCCAATATGACCAATATTAAATTACGTTCTCATTCGGAAGTGTTTGTAAAAACAAACTCGTGCAGATGGAAATGAAAGTAACGAAATGAAAGGACGTTGCCGGTAAAAAGCAGAATTATCTCGGTTAATTGATGTACAAAGAATAAAATATAATATGTAATTGACTCGGTAAAATATAATATTCTATATAATGTTAGGCTTTGGTACGGATCTCTGCACTGTAATACCTACACTCCTCACAATATGAAATATAGTTAATTTATTACATTTCTACGTTCTAGGGCATCTAATTTCACATCACAGGCTGTGTTAGGTATTTAGATAACATTTTGTTTATCATTATTTGAGGTAAAGCGGTACGACTTGTTTTTAGCTAATGTTTATGATAATTATACGTATCTGTTTCTGTATTAGTCCAATGTACATCCAACTACACAGGCACGGGCCTCGACTACAATCGAGATAGGTTATGCCCAATAGTTCACACTGCCTAGTGCGCTATAGCGAACTTGACACGACAGAGAAATTCTTTAAAATTGCCCTCACAATGTTTTCCTTCACCGTTATAGTGCGCGATGAGCGACTATTAATACGTACATAGCACAGCTCCGAAAAGCCAGAGATGTGCCCTGAGATTTGAAACCGCTACCATCGGCTGATAATTAAAATATTATGGTAAATTAAAACTTATCAATGAAGTAGGGGGAGTCCGGTAGAGTTGAACCACTTTTAATTCAAAATATCATAACTAATTGTTCATAGGGTTTAGAAAATTGATTGTATACTTATTTGATGCCTTACTCTAGTAGATACAGTTGATCTTCATTTTACTGGTAATAAATGGGCAAATAATTTTTATTGATATTTTAATAAAAAATGGGATATGAGTCAAGTCTCCCCACCAGCAGGGACACTTGAACCGGGGTATGGGGAGAGTTGACCATAGTATTTTTATGGAATATAAAAGCAATTTTCAACTTCAATCGTAGTTTTATTATCTTTTCTTATACAATAATTAACATGCTTTTAATACTACCACCAAAAAAAATGTAACTAACATAACAATTTTTTGTAAAATTATACAAAAATTATTTCGGGAAAGGAAACCTCGGAACCAGTCTTTCCCGGCGGAGTTATTCTTCGTCCAGCTATCAGGAAATTTCTTGGAATTTGCTGTCGCAAATTCAAATGCCAAATGCATTGCTTGTTTTCTGGTCAAACCATAATGCATTTTAGAGTAGATCAACAAATATTCGACAAGAAGCTTTTCCTCGGCTATTGTAAAAATCTGTGATGCTTTGTACTGACTATTTTTTTTCTTCAAATTTATTAATTTTACCTTCATTTAATTTATATCGTCTCAATGTACTTCTATCTATGTCATATTTAATATAATTTTCTAATAGAAGCGCCTCCCTTAATTTCATCTAAGGCATTTTGCAACTCCACTATTGTAAATTTTTTTCGTTTGCGTGCATTTTCAGGCTTGTATTGAAAAGGCATCTTATAAGGTACTGCAAAAATGGAAAAAAATATATATTAAGACAGAAAAAGAACAATGAAACAAAATTAAGTATAAGTTCCCTGCAAAGGTAGACATGAACCACTGAGCAAGTCTCCCGCAACCACCCTGGTTCAACTGTCCCGCTCACATTAATTTCCCATTTAGGTTATGCCAAACAAAAATCCCCGATCGTAGAGCAAAAACACTTAGCACACGTCCAACTACATTTATCTGATAATATAATAATAGCAACACACAATACGTACCTCAGTAAATATGACAGCAATCGTAAAACCACTTAAATTATAAAAATATACTCCGCACCGATAAAAACACGTTTTACATTGTCATTGACGAACCACACCATCTTGATGCAAAATGGCTGCATACATATGATTGGCCTTTCGCGTGTGACCAATGAATGTGTTGACGTTTCGTTCGAGGTAAATTTAAATACAATTTTGAAAGACGGCTCAACTCTCCCTCCTGGGCAAGTCTCCCGGTTTCCCCCTACTTGCGGCAAAAGGTTTGCGATAATCAATTGTTGACATATGCGCTTGCATAAATATTTACCAAATAAATTGCACTCGGCCGTTACAATCGCATGTTGCTCAAGCTTCTTAGATGTGAGAACTAACCTCGGAATGTGTAATATAACTAAAAGGAGATCGTAACAAAAATAACAAACGTAAGTTAACTATGATCGCTAATTCTAATTATGAATCTATGATCAATGTTTGAGCTTAGGTATGTGAAAATAATTGATAATGATGTGTCATGATTATGTTCATGATCGTAATTTTACATCATACTACCAACAATAAAAGAAAGTTTATGGAGGTCGAATTGTAATATTGTGGACGCTCGCACTCACTTGAGTGACTTGGGTAACGATCAACGGCTATGATGAAACGGACCTAATTTACTAATTTGATAAATGACCTGTATTATATACCTCAATCGAAAAGTAAATTTAAAAATATCCTCTAATTACCTAATCAGTTTTAATGAAAGCGTATTACAATCTAAGCGTAATGCCTATCTAAACTCATAAAAGTTGATATAATGTAAGTATAAGTCACGTACACGTATTTACATAGGTATTAAAAACCAAATAACCTCGAATATCAATATTATCATATGTAAATGAGACCTTAAATTAACACAATTTATATATGCCTGTATCTAAGCCATCGGTGCGACCTAGATTAATGTAGAACTAATTGTAGTTATCAATGAAACCAATGTAAACGAAGAGCATGTTCAAATATTAATAGGTTCTATAAAACAATTGAAACAATTAATACGTAATTCTGTTTAATATAACTATCAAGTTCATACAAATAATAAAGCAAATATTACATTGTTTAACAATCGATACGGATCAAAAATCTTTAAATTAGGACAGTGTCATGATTAACATCGAAAAAGTTAACGAAACAATAATAGGTACATTTCAAAAGCTTTTCTGTAGAGTTAATATTTAAGCGAAAAACTCGTATCGTATCGTATCGTATATTATACATTATCTTCAACATTCAGAATCTAAGATAAAAGGAACAAAGAACAGCCCTTGCTCTAACGGATTTGCTTCTGCTACTGTTTGTTTCTATTGTTTAACAAAGAATACTGTCATAATGAGCTGGTAATAGAGGTTGTTTATTGCGTGACTATAATGTTATCTACTTCAAGTATCATCATGAAAACAAGTATGATTGTTTGTAAACTTCCTTGGTACAATAATAAAATGCGTATCAGATAAATCGCGAAGATATGGACCAGTGGCGTAACTACACCATCTGGGGCCCGTGGCAAAATCATCGGATGGGGCCCCCCTTTTTTATATAGAGAGGAAAACTGATAAGTTTATTTTCCGATACCCCAGAGGAGACCGAAAAGAATATATTAGTGTCACTGGCCTGCCAGCAAACTGCGGCCGAGGCCGGTACCTCACAAAAATCAGCGCTAACATACCGAATAAAACCCTGTCTGCCGCATTTCGGGCGGTACTGAATATAATCTCAGGACAAGAAGCGCCCTGGTTCCTTCCCAGTGATTGCGCAGCGCAAAACCTGGACGCAGGTCTCTCTCAGTGTGGATAATAGTTGATCTCCACTTATGTCTAGACCTGGACGCCTCTTTAAGATTTTGTGGGCATCCACGACAAACGCGAGGCCACGTGCTGTTGTCCATATCGGAATCACAGATAGTAAGAGTGCGCCTCGCAGCAGTTACTCCGACGGCCCCTATAGCCTCTTAAGTTTAGGTGTCATTTGAAAGACAAGGGCAAATTGGCCAGCAAAAAGTTGGTCTATAAAAGCGATGATCTGCCACCACGTGGAGTACCTCTGGGCAGAAGCCCCAAAATACTAGCTCGACCCACTTTACTTGTTACAAGCCCCGAGCTCTTGGAATCGTCGATATTTCCGACCTTACGGAGAATGTGGAGCCGTTAGGATTGCGGTGAAACTTTGGGTCTCTCTGCGTAATCTATCGATTGTACCACAGGAAAGCAAACGTAGCAATGGTGATGGGGCCCCGTCAGAGGCCTAATATTAAAGTAAAATTCTTTTTAAAACCAAATCTAAAGAACCATATTTTTTTTTTGTTACAAAAATCACAATTTATTTTCTTAGAAAAATAATTATTGATTCGCAATTTAGTTGGTATTGTTGGTTGGTTTGGTCTGAGGAGCCGGGCCACCGGGGGCCCCTAAGGTCGGGGGCCCGTGGCATTTTGCGCACTATGCCACCCTATTGTTACGCCACTGATATGAACATACATACATATCATGTATGAGAGTACAAAAGTAATACGTGTCGTTTGCTACCGTTAAATATAAAAGGAAAAGTGAATACGCAATAATAGATATATATTGTATCTATAAATGTTGATGGTATTAAATAAAAAATACTGCAAACATCTCGTTAAATTATTAATTTAAATACTAAATTGTGCCACCAAAAACATACACCAAGGTACTCGTTTAAAAGCAAATAAACGAATTTTGGATTACAAAAGCAATAGGTGTGTCAAGGGGAAGGTTGAAGATTTCTACATTTCTACGATTACCTTAAGCACATTGGATATATTCGAGACACACTTAAATAGCCGCAGTATTGGCAGTGTTGTTGCATGGTTGTAGGCCCATTTCTGTGGTAATACGTGACCGTTATACAAGTAACTCTAATAACACAAATGGACTCCCCTCAGCTATTGAATCAACAGTTTATGGTATAATCCCAATGCTGTTAGTGTAATCCATTGCAATCTTGTTGGACTCTTTTTTAATATGTTTTGTTAGGAAGACATTCACAAAAAACAGTGATAAAGGTACAGCATCTCTTTGTTGAAAATATTTAAAGTAAAAAACAGATGTCCAATTAAACAGGTGGCTCATTTACATGTTCTAAGAAACGAAAGTAGTCTTGGAAATTTGACTCAAGTGTGAGTAATTCCAATTGTACATTAGAAAATATTTAAATAACAAAAATTATAAAAGCAGGGGAAGAATATCCGTAGTGTCAAGTGTGTACTTTTATTACAACTATTCGGTTTATAGTCAATTTAAATATTAATCCTTGTGATATTTTTTGAAGGCAATAAATATTAAACTCATTAATTCGTAAGTATCAATTATATTTCAATTAAGGTCAACAAACTAATGGTTATAGTATGCCTTAACACAAATAACTTATTTATGAATATTATCATAGATATTAAAAGGGTATGAATATTATTGTTTTAAATGTCACGAGAGGTCAGTCTTTTTATCAGAGCACTCAGGGCGCGGAGGTCAATTGACGTCTGATTTTTAACGTGTGGCTAACTAGTGGTAATGTACTTATTTCTTTAATAGATATCTAGAATTACTCGTGGCTTCATTTTATTGTGATTAATATTATAAATATTACATTTTAAACGTATATCTATCAAAGTGGTTTAATAAAGTGGTGGTAACAAGCTCTCGCAAATTAGACAAAAAGTAATCAAGGGTATGAAAATGTTTACTAATTTACAAATATGCATGCAATATTTTCCTTCAATATTATTATTTATTATGATCCTACCGAATTCAGAAATTGATAGAGGATGAAAATAATTAAATTTACTTTTAGGTTTGCTCTAAATATAATTTCTATTAATCATTTAAATTAAAATTTTGCACATATTGTAAATGTTTACATACATAAACATAATATTTTAAAACAATTTAGAAACTCACGTGCCATAACGAACCACATACTTTTTAAAATTTTCTGTTTTCATACTTACTTTTTTCTGTCGCAGTAAATCCATTATTGGTTTTCTTTAATATTTTGCTAAACACTTAACTAACCGACCGGTAATATTTTGACGTGTGTACACGTTTTCCTGGCGTCCAGGCCGGGAAGAAACACTATTTATATGCCACTATAGATAGCTTGGGCAGAGCGATTCCAACACTGAATAGCAAAGGAGAAAAATCTTGGTACGTCCACACTGCGCCACACATTCTACTCAATGAGACATCTGTAATAAATCGCACTTAATGCCAGTGTTTAAAGTTCTGAAAGACACCCGTTTGATGCTTTCCATTACGACGTTGAAACTAAAAAAACACTCGTTCTCGAGTTCGAAGAGTTGCGTGAAAAGAATTCATGAATTTCACCAATGACATTATATTGTTATTATACTCCGATCATACACAAGTTTATGCGGTACAATGACATTATTATTGACGTGTGAACTAAGTATTTGTATGATAGCAAATGTAGTTATTTCGACTAGTGTGACATCATACATTTTTACTTTTATACATTGTGGCACGCGAAGTGCATTCGAAAGATATTGATGCATGACTCGTGAACTCTTCCATAAAAATGAACATACACAAGAGGTGGTAACAAATGATAGGAGTACATTCCGACGAGAACATGTGCTTACAATAGGTGAAAGTAAGTTCGATGAACTAAACGAAAGTTTTTACAAAAGTGTGTCTGGACGCGCATTAGGATCGTCTAGAAAGTAAAAGGTACGGATAATTATCATGTAGATACCTATTTAATTAATTAATTATGTTGGTAGATAATGCATTCCTCAAGTGAATAATACATTATTTTGCTTTAATAGTTTAAATTTGTATTATCTATACTTAGTTTTGTTTACATTTTGGGCTTGGTCACGGTTTCTTGATTGTTAGAAAATATCCCTCTGCATGGTTTTCCAAAAATTTATCGCAATAATGGTAGATTTTTCCAATGATGACTCATTGTATTTTCCCAAATATTTGTTTTCAAAATAGTATAATAAAATTTTAATTAGAATGTAAATTTACATGTTCACTTTAAGGTAAAAACCTACCACGGATTGATATTGTTTCCGCGTCGGATTATTTTTAGACCCAACGTCCGCGTTATTTTTCTTGTTACTTGCTCCTGGGGGGTATTGTGTCGTCAATTATTGAGCAATTACTGAGCAAGAGTACGTGTTGTGACGATTCTCAGACGATTGCTTCACTGGCATAATGCAATTATTAATAGCATGATATAGTTTATGAATGTCAATGCAAAATGTATTTATGATAGGAATATCCATATGTTTCAAATGGATTATGATTGTTATGGGCTTATGGCGCAATTGAAACCTCTCATATACCTTGTTGGTTCATAAATAGTTAAGCTCATTTCGAAGGCCTCATTGCTAGAGGCGAATACATTCTTCTAATAACAAACTTCTAATAACTAAAAACAATTCTCTTGTTTGAATAATATAAGTATACATTTAAGAAAATCTTCTTCTACTCTGTCTCAAGTCTAATTTAAAGATGCCTCTCATAGTATTGAAAACTTGTCCCATTGACGAAATCGTATCTTCGGGGTTTAGTTTCATAACCAAGATCCCACTTATGTACTGCGCCCTAGAAAGTATCAAATGTTTTTATCAATGTGAGGCATAATACTGTTCTTTTTTAATTACTACAAAACTTAAATTATTCTGCACCCAAAAATACCTTTTCATGTCTAATAGATCGTAGTTTTTGGTGACAACTAGTAATGTAATAAGTATTTACAAACCCACAGCTCCCATTTTATTGCGTGCCAGCGATGAGCGAACCCACAATGCGTTCCGTATTAAACCTAATACCTACTAAAGCTATATAACAAGGTGGTATTTAATATCTTACGTAAGTAATAAGTTCTGCGGAAATTGCTAACCGAGTTGCTAATCGCGGAAAGGCGACTGTCTCCTACTTCGCCAACGCACCAATGCGAACCGTTCAACTTAACGGAAACGGGTTTTGTACGCACGCCTATTAAAGATTGGCACATGAACACTAGAATAGGAAAGTAGAATAAAGTAGAAAATCCTAATTACTGTTGACACCGTCCTTTTTCATTTCTGAAAGATACCTGAGAACGCAATATTATATTATGTACTAAAATTAAATAAATGTGGTTTAGGGAAAACAAAATAACATACGATAAACTTAGTGTTGTGAAATTTAGTAATAAATTTAGTAATAATAATTTAGTAATTTTATGGAATTTTATGTAATCGAGGGATATCCAAAGAACCTTTAGCACTTTGCTGTACAAAAGTGAAAGTGGACGATACGGTTAAATTGGTCGTAGACGGCTGACATCAGTGGGTAATCCTTATTTTACACCTACTCTTTACGGACCTACATATTATCATTCTTCAATCTTGACACGCGTAGCTTTATTTCTTTTGTTAAAGCCTGATTTCCATCTTTGAATCCGCTTTTTCTTGTTGGTTCGAGTGTGTTTCGAGTTAAATTATCAGTCCTTTATGAACTACTTATGGTATATAAATGCAATCTTCTACAACAACAAAAATGTGATACTAAAAACTATAAATACTTTTATAAACGTTGCGTTGATTGCAATGTATCAACTATTTATAATTATAATAATTTTCCGTGGCTTTTTTCCTTTTAGATTACCAATTTGTTATTAATATTGTATAACGTTATTATTATATAACGTACATGCTGGCTGCACGTATTATAATAATTATGGCGAAGGATTTGTTTCCCTTTAGCAAAATATAAACACAATTAGTTAGTTTCTGATACCCAAGAGGCAAGACTCGATCTTAGTGTTTGGTCAGGACTATGTATTTGACTGCTGGGTGTAATTTCATATTATTTTATCAACCCTTTTAATGACATTGACGTAATATACCTAAGTAGGTGCTTCAGTCTTTAACTAGTATTTATTATGGACTTCATCTTAAATCGTTAATATTACTAGTGAAACATATATCGTGATGAAGATAAAATATATTTTATCGTTTGATGTATATTTTTAAAATCCCATCAAAAACATCCTGTAAAAAAAAATCCAAGTCTCGCAGCTCAGGTTTTCTACCACAAAAAGTTGTGAGATGCATGTAATACCAAGTCGATTAATTTATTTAGTCCTTAAGGGACCTTCTATATAAAGTTATTACGTTAGTTATTACCATATCAATATTAAAAATTCTTTACGTTTTAAATAAATGGATAGACTTGGCCATCGCATGAAAACATAATGTATCGTACAATTTATACATAATGCTGCTGGCCAAGTCGATCTATTTATTTAAAACGTAAAGAATTTTTAATATTGATATGGTAATAACTAACGTAACTAAATATCACTAACGATTTTTCTTAAAGCCTCTGTCTTATGGATTTTTCTTATTTTTGTAGGTATCAATTTATCACAAATATAGCGGATTTGATTATTAATGTTCTTTCTTTCATTGTAAATTGATATTTTCGAGTTATTTAATCTATTTATTTGCAAGTTTTTCTTCGTCATGTTTTTCTAGAGGAATGTTGTACAGTTTCATGGGCTGAATACACCATTTCCCTCTCTATATCCCCTCCTGTTATGCCTCATGTATATAGATATCTATCTACAACTATTATTCCATTATATACGGGTACAATGATTCATTAACTGCAAATGTAACTTTGTAATCCTATACATTTATATGGGATTACAAAGTTATTCACGTAGTTGGTCTATCTAGAAAACTAGACACAAATTATGAAATGTTTGAATTTTCCCTTACTTTAGACACTAAACACTAATTATATTCTAAATTTGAAGGTTCTATGTCTGCTAGAAGTGCCTTAGACTTTTGATGATCGGTCAGTCAGTCAGTGAGTGACAAAATTAAGAAAGTTTGACTAGTTACAATCCTAAACTACTGGTTCAAATTGAATGAAATTTTAAATATACCGTGTTTACACAATGCCTACTTAGTAACTGAAAATTCAGGCTTCATGCTTTAGCCACAACGAAGTTATAGGGGGTTGAAAATGGTTTGAATTGCTTCGAGAAAAGGATGTTACGGCCTATAGCTCGACTTGGAGGGGGCTCGGCCGCGCCCCCAGATAAAAATATATTTGATTACATGCCAAAATGGTTCCAAATGTAAAATAAAGCTCTAGGTACCGAGCCTATTCGTAATTATATAAACATCTAATAATCTACTACCTACTCGATATCTCATAGAAATTCTACAATCTAAAAATTATGAATTTAGGTTGCGTTTCCGTATATCGGCACATGCCAAAACTGATACAACACTCTGACCCACCAAACACGTTTTTTCATTGATACCGAATGTAAATGAGGTAAAAAAATAGGTTAACTATGAAGTTATGGAGTATTTGCAATAAGCCCGCATCAACCCATGTTACAAAAACATTCATTACCTACACAATTAATACAATACGTATATGGATTAAAAAGTAAACATTTTTGTTACGGAAATATTTGTAAATCTGTTTTTAATACATTTGTAGAATGACATCATACGATCATGAAATACTTTCTCTGTTTTCACGCATCTTTTTCCTCGTATTATGATGCCGATTACTGTTATAATCCGCGTCACTAGAGAAGTAGAATAGTATTGCGGGACATTGTGCCGACCACTAGGTCCTTCGGAAGCATCATTATGTATGTGAGACAAATGCGTTAGGAATATTATAGTGAGCGTTTGTATTCCTGTGTGTACGTATCGTTGGACGTATCAAGCTGCTATACTAGGCCTGCAGGTGCAGTAGTGTGTGCTTTACCACCGTCACTTTCCAACGAAGTCAATGAAGCGCGGAGAAAGTGCCGACCTCCACGTCCGTGTGCAACTGTCGCGTTGTCCGCAAAATTCGCTTACTCATACGTTGTATCATCACATTGGCATGATGAACGTGTGTTACTGTTTAGAGTAGGTAATTAAAATCGTATCATAATCAATGGAATACAAGACATATTTATACAAAATGCGTGGGACTAAAATAACGATCGTAAACGTTAGAAATGAGGTTTTTTGCAAATATCCAGTTTATAATGTTTGTGCTTAAAACATTTCGTTTAAAATATTATTATATATGCGCATAAATCAAACCATGAAGGTGTAGAATCGTTGTTCAGCATAGAATCAAATACAATGTGTAAATCCATTAGTCATTTTATTCCATTTTATGCACACGAAGAAGAAAATTGCAAAACATTATTTATAAAGTACTTCATAAAAAATATCAAAAGAGAAACTTTTAAACACAGTATAGAGATAAAAATATTACGTAAAGTGTGAGACTCAGCAGTTTATACTGTTACGTTATGAAGTGTAAGCTCTCCAATAAATACAATAAAGGGGAAATTTATGTTTACTGAATGACGAGTTTATGGGCATCCGGGATTAATACGATGTTCCCTCTTTAATTTATATTATATTTTAAGATAGCAAATAGTCATTATTATCCGATGACCTACTTTCACTGAATTTTTTCTACGTAATATGCAGTCAAATATTTTGATTCGAAAGTTTCCTGGGAGGATTTGAGGTTTTATGAGATTTTTACCTTGCTAGTCTCCAACGGCTTTAATTTATATTGTTATGGAGGATCAACACTTCTAGAGAGATTTCTTTATGTGCGTCATTATTTACGAGCAAAGGATTATCTGGATAAGAAAGTATATTTATGCTGATATGTTTTACCTATCGATGATCGACGTTAAGAAAAACTTGTCACAATTAAATTTTTGTTTGTATTTAGTACCACTAATGTGAAAATGGAGCATTAAATTTTTTGCAATTCAAAATCTTTAGTAAGAAATATGTTTATCAGCGTTGGTTATAAAAAAGTGTTAAATACTAATGTCCAGTAGTAACAATGTGACTAAAATGATGTGTGAAATCATTGTATTTCTTTCTGCAGTTAATCATCCCATTTGTACATTCTTTTCGGAGTATGAAATTCAGACTTATGTCGAACTATATTCTATTAAAATACACTGATCGTTGTTCAATATCGTTTGCGATAGCACTATGTGGAGAATTTCACGTCGCTTTTATTAGATTCGTAGGTGTAGGTTGACTATTAAAACTACTTGTTATCAAAACCAGACAAACAATTGTGTTTTACGACAATTTCTGAATATTAATTATACTTTTTCTTCTTGTTTCAGTAATTCCTTCTTCTAGAACTCAGTTATGATTATTAGAATACCATGGCTTCTACAGTTTCTGTTAACTATTCCGATAATCTCACAGACATCAGGTAAGTTGATAATTTTGCAGTATCACTATTTACATGTGCATAAATATCATATTCTGTGTATTATATTAATTTCTCTGTTGTTTATAGGTAGCCCTATATTTTTACAAAAACCGGGAGTGTCAAGTCGTCCAGTAATAAAATGGAATCCACCAACCGATACATGGAATTGGACGACCACGCCGAGGAACGAGGAGCCTTTCTTTGTGCCTTCCAACTTCAGCCATAAATTACCTCCATCGGCGAATGAAACCTGAATTGATAGCGCATATGACTGCTTTAAAGCGGAACTATTCCCGCCTCCTTTGGGATAGTGATAAAAGCACCAATTTGCCAGTCTTTGTTGAAAAAGCATTAAAACTTCTGAATCTGAAACAAGTTTATTATGAAGTTGAACATTCTGTAATGTCTAAGGTATCCTGCACAGCGTGCAAGGCTGGTGCTGGTCTACTGCAACATTATATACGGTTGGGAAAAAGTAAAGAAGAAATTAATAAAATGATTTACCAATTTTGCGTTTCACTAAAAATACAATCGGCTCGAGTTTGTGAAGGGATCACAAGACTATTCGGAGTGAGTATAATATCGGTAAATAATTACTATATAATGTTGGTAAAAAGATAAGTAGCTTATATGGTTCTGTTTTCTTTCAGAGCGAGGTGGTATATGTTTTAAAAAGGATAACTATCGGCCCAGACGAGATTTGCAGTTTTGTAATAGGTGACGCATGTGGCGACGTTTATAATCCTTACCATGAATGGGAAGTAGTTTTTCCACCAGTCCCCAAGCCGCAGATTCGAGCTCCCGCTGTTCCAGCTGACAAAGCTCCAACGTTTAAAGTTCTACAAATCTCTGATACACATTTTGATCCATATTATGCTGAGGGTGAGTTTAATTTTAATACTTGATGAAATATTTGACGTGCTTATAATTATAATTGAAAGCGAAACGAACGATCCCATTCTCAAGATATTAAATCAGACCAAATAACACGATAGAAAGAACGGTTAACTTGGTACAATTGTAGTGTAAGATCTTTTTCTTCAATGATTTTATGCTTTTAGGAGCAAATGCGGAATGCAACGAGCCTCTTTGTTGCCGTGCGTCTAGCGGGCCAGTGTTGACGCCAGGCGGAGGCGCTGGACGGTGGGGCGACTATCGCAAGTGTGACACTCCGAAGAGAACTATTGATCACATGCTGAAACACATCGCTGCTACTCACACTGTAAGTGAAATCTAAAACATACATAGTAACTGCACTTTTTTTAGTGAACTGGCAAAGTAGATCTCGTTTATACTATCATTTTACTTTTTTAAACTATTGCTATTTAATTACGTTAAGCAGTCGTCATTCGGTGGCTTACGATGAAGATAGTTAAGACGATCATATTTTCAGAGAATATGTCAACGAAATTAACGTAATAATTTAGTAGTCTAACTCAAAATTAACGAATACACCGACGTAGGTTAGTTGAGCAATAATTCGCCGGAAGAAATAACCGTTAAATAGAAAATTCCTTGATACCTTTTTGTTTTATTGATATCTATTAACATTCATATGAAATGGCAAATATGTCTTTTGTATTCTATCTGCGATTTTTCCAAGACAATCAGTATCAACGCAACAAGGTTTTATGAAGGTGCATGCACCTTGTTCAAGATGTGGCGGATATTATTGTAGCTGGTGCCACAATTGACGAGGGAGAGAGGCGAAAATAACATCGTACCATCCAGTCATACCTTATTAGAAGTCACGGCGAGTGCACTCGCAAACAGAACAATGGAAATTATACCAGTTTTATACTAAGACCTTTATACAATTACATAGTATAGGTTACTCTCGTAAAATTGTTATATTGTCAAATAAGGGCTGAAGTATGTACTCTTTATTGTATACACAAAACCATACAATATACAGACACAAAAAAAAAAAGAAAAAATACAAATGACGTTTTATCGCTTAAAGCAATGCCAACCATGGAATGGATCTAAAAGGAGAAAGAGTGGACAGTTCCTCATCATACGTACTTACAGAAAAGTATTAATTTCTGGCCTTTTCGAATTAAATGATCTACGAGGTTAACGGGGTGTTTATAACAGATTTCTTATAATTAGACTAATTGTTACGATAACAAAGTGGAACGTTAGATTAGCATAACATCATACGGTTTTTATGTTATTAATTGTACGATATTATTTTTATTAATTATAAGATGTTTTTTACAGGATATAGATTACATTTTATGGACCGGGGACTTGCCACCGCATGATGTATGGAACCAAACCAAGGACGAAAACTTAAAAGTACTTCAAGAAACAGTAGCACAAATGTCAGATATGTTTCCGGGAGTGCCAATTTTCCCAGCGCTTGGTAACCATGAGTCGTCACCAGTTAATAGGTGAGAATAGTTCCAGTCACTACTAGTTTTCTGTGTTAATAAAATTCCCTAACAAAATATACTAGCACATATTAATGTAATAAAAGAAAACTGTTTTGTGAGTTAGAATTCGTCATTTCTTCTTTAATCTTATTCACTGTATCTATTACAGTAGCGAAATTCAGATCGATACCAAAACCCGCCTTCTTGTTTAGTCTCCTCGACTCCGAAACTTTTCTATCATCATCTTCCGCAGCAAACTGGTGCATTTTAGATGAAGGCCACATAGTACCAGAATAGTAATGGTTTGTTCCAGTTTCCCGCCCCCCTACATATCCTCCCCGGACCAGAACATATCGTGGCTGTACGACAAGCTGGACACACACTGGCGCGAGTGGCTGCCGGCGGGCGTGTCGCACACAGTGCGTCGCGGCGCCTTCTACTCCGTGCTCGTGCGACCCGGCTTCCGCATCATCTCGCTCAACATGAACTACTGCAACAATAAGAACTGGTGAGGGGTGACTAACACGATGATTCATTACTACTATATTACAAAGGGTTGTGTGTTATTCCTGCGTAGTTAATAATTCCTGGCATTGAGCATCAATGTCGTCTCACGAGTTACTAAATGAAGTACTTCAGCACTTAAACCTTGTGTTTGATTACTAAGTTGAACAAAACTTATTGTTCAGATTTGGTGGTTTTCCATCTCGGGAAGAACGACGATGTAAAGTCGCAAAACAAAAAGAATAACCATGATGAATAATTTTGCATTAGCGATCTGGACAGATTAGCAAAAAGAATAAGAAACTAACTAATCATTATTTAATAAAACAAAAAGCCTCCTTACTTCAAAATTTATTTTCTATAGGTATACTCAAAAGAATGTTGTGCTAGAGTAAGTATAGGTACTCTCTCTTTTGAGTATTAACAAAATATAAAATGTTGACGAATTATTTATGTGCACTGTACCTACAGCATAATATAGATTTTATTATTCAATAACTGGGGACATCCTGGTATGTACATCATTCTCTCGGCGCAAATAATTGTCATTGTGTTTGTGACTGTACCGGCACTACCGTAACTGACGGTCGGACGTTAATCATTATTCGCTTCTTGCATTTGTCATATGAACATTATTGAAATATTTGTAGCCAGAGTAACTACTGAACATCTGGAGACTTAACATGGCTCTCAGTATGGCGAGCGCAATGGAATGTCATGCATTGCTCTGTAATTCATGGTACTGTTTTGTTTTGCTAATATGCTTGAGCGGTCGTATCGCCTACCATCAGGCGAATGGCACGCACGTGCCATCACCATCAGCATCAGCATTAGTTATACCGGGTATCTCAAGACTGCTACCGAAAACGAAGCCGGGTGGTAGTTTTAGTGGCTACAAACACAATGCAATTAAAAATTTCGCTTAGAAACGCGACAATTATTTTTTATGATTTTTTAAATATCGTCATTTTTGGGTGGTAAATCCATAGATTTTGCTAAAATAATAATTTAAACTCTCTTATATCTTAGAGTATTTATAAATTAAAGGGTATACACTATTATTTTAGGAAAAAATGTATTTACCACCAAAATATGGCAATAGGAAAAAAATCACAAAAAAAAATTGTCGCTTTTTTTTTGCAACTTTTTCTGTTGTATTGTGTCTGAAGTCGCTTAAACTACCATCCGGCTTCGTTTTCGGTAGCAGTCTTGATATACCCTGTATATTAACTCTTAGTTTTCGTTTCTTCTTTATTCTACTCAGCAAGTATTTCCAACATCTCGTGCAATAAAAATATGTCTTATTTATTATGCATTTCGATGATTGCTGATTAATTTAGTTGGAGGTTAAAGACAAATTACAAATTCACTGAGACTCACTGAACTTGAACGATCAGTGCCATTAAAATGCGTGCCGCTGTTGATCTTGAGTTATACTTGTTACAGTCTTCTACTCGTACAAAATAGTAACTAATTGACAGCCTCCGTGGCGCAGGTGGTTAGACGCCGCCTGTGAAACGAGAGGCCGCGGGTTCGATCCCCGCACCGAGAGAAATATTTGTGCGGCCCACAAATATTTCTTCCGGGTCTGGGTGTTTGTGAGACCGAAAAATCTCTCGTAGTTCCTGATACCCATGACACAAGACTCGATCTTAGTGTGGGATCAGGACTATGTATGTGACTGTTGGGTGTATTTATTTATTTATTTATTATTATTATTTAATTGTTATAGGTAATCGTATCCTATAACAATTAATTGTTATTGGTAATCGTAATTAGACTAACCATTACTTTTCGGAGGCATGTTTGTATTGATAGGCAATCACCACGCACTATAACGGTGAAGGAAATCATCGTAAGAATGTGTAAGAATTTCTATTGCATGCAAAGTCCGCCAAACCGCAATAGGCCAGCGTGGTGAATTAAATGTAACACGCCTTAACCAATCTCAATCGTATTCTCGATTATAGAGGAGTCCCGTGTATAATAACAACGGTTACAAAGAAAATGAAACAAGTTTGTAAACATACACCGATAAATTACCTATTGTAATTTATAAATCTCTTTTTCCAGGTGGTTGCTTCTGAACAGTACTGACCCCGCCACAGAGCTGCAGTGGTTGATATACGAACTGCAGTCAGCTGAGTTCAGTGGCGAGAAGGTCCACATCATAGGTCACATCCCGCCCGGTCATTCTGATTGCCTGAAAGTTTGGAGTCGCAATTACTACGCTATTATTAACCGATATGAATCTACCATAGCAGCACAATTTTTCGGACACACGCATTTTGATGAATTTGAAGTTTTTTATGATCCTCATGACCTTGGTAAGTGAACCAATCTGAACATCTGTATATTATTTTGCGATTTTAAGTATGCGGCATTTCACATTAATGATTTTATGTGCAGGGCGAGCAACGAGTATAGCATACGTTGGGCCATCTGTTTCACCATATTATGATTTGAATTTGGGATATCGAATATACTATGTAGATGGTGACCACGAATCAACAACACGGGTAAGATACAACATTAACTCAAATGAAGTTTAAAAAAAATACAACGTTTTCAATGAACTTGGCAACCCATGACTATTTATTTTATTTTAGCAAGTGGTAGATCATGAAACGTGGATAATGAATTTAAAGGAAGCTAATTTGTTTGGCTACCCGATATGGTATAAGCTGTATTCGGCCCGGTCAGCATACATGATGCCCGCACTGCGACCACAAGATTGGGATAAGTTTATCGACGACATGACTTCGAAGGAAGACGTTTTCAACCTGTATTACAAGTAATATTCCATGTTTATTTATGTACGATACTACCGTTACTACAGGTTTTCGATGGTAACCTGTTTAAGAAATGGAAAAACAAAATAAAACCCCGCTTGCAAAAACAACGTTAACGTTGGTAACGGACCGGATGCTGCTATCAATCAATCGCGATGGTGGTCGGTGGTTCGAAGCCCAGGGCACAACACTTTTTTTTTGGCTTTTCGGAGTCGTTTGTGTATTGATAGTCAATTATCGTGCAATACTATAGCGGTGAAAAAAAACTCCGTGAGGAAACCTGAATACCATAGAGCGATTAACAAGATATTCTATGGTATGTGCATCCCACCCACCCGCACTACTCCAGCGTAGTGGACTATGACCTAATTCTTCAACTCTCTTTGGTAGAGAAGTCCCGTGGTCGTTGGGCAAATATAGCCGATTAGATATGCTAAATGAATAAGGTAATGACAATGGTATGTTGATTGATGTGTTATTCCAGGCATTACTGGAAGAACAGTCCTCGTCGCGGCACTTGTGACAGTGAATGTCGTAAGCGGTTGATATGTGACGCTCGGTCAGGTCGGTCTCACGACCGGCGCGCGCTGTGCGGCCAGATCGAAGCGCGCATCGACGGCGCCGCGCCTGCGCCGCAGACCTGGCGGGCATGGTTGTACAACGGCCTCTCAGTCTCGTAAGTCTCTGTCTATCGACTATCACACATAATCATGTCGCAAGCATAACCATGGCTTGTTGTCACTGCATGGCAATCACTGCGTTAACCACAAACGCTGCACAGCATCCGGGGGTGTTACTCTGTACTCCGACTGTGGAATGTTTGAACATCGCACGTAAAACTTTACGAATATGCCTAAATACATTACAAAATTTTTGAATCTTGTATCGTACCTACGTCGTAATCTTCGAATAAATTCGAAGTGAATTATGGGTTTTTTAGAAAATTGAATAGATTTTCAGAAGTTAATTAACGTTAACGTTCATCGTCCGAACATTCGAACTATGTGTCGGAGTATAAAGTAACCCTGACTCCTAAAAGCACTTTGAAATGATAAAAAACGAGTTGCAAAGTATTTCTACCGCTTATTATCTTATACTTTATACAGCGGGCTGTCAATTACCGCAGCTTGTCACTGCATTAAAAGTAACTCTTCTAAGGTCCATCAACTGCAATCACGTCGCAAACATAATCACGGCTTGTTGTTTCTGCATTAACTAACTTCCACTAACGCTGTACAGCATCCTTGACTATAAAGGACGTAACATTACAGAAATTACTCATTATTTTGTTAGTTTGTATAATTATCTCTACTTGATTGCACAATTTAATAGCCTGGTTTTAGCGCCAAAACTACTACTGTTGTTATTCGAAAAAATATATTTTGATACTTTTATAGCTATTTCTAAAAAATGTACAATTGTTTGATATACATAGGCACATCTATGTTAATAAGGTTACCTATGTCACATTTTTATTATCATTTAGTACCATACTTACTACAATAGCTCCCATCAATGCGTGTTTAATGTTTATACTAAACGTTATCACAATATTTTATCAACCTATTCTCACAAATGACAACAACGAGCTCTCAATTACACCAGTAACACTGCTTGATTGTCATCTCATCATTCTCGATGATCATTAATCATAATATTCCATTTTAATCACTGAGTGCTATTATAATAACGAGCATTATTTATTTTTTGCATTGAAATAAAATTACGTAACAATTAATAGTCTTTGATTAAAAATGTAAGAATATTTTGTAAGTTTAATGAATTGTTTAATGCAATACATTTGAAGACAGAAGTTGAGAGTAACGATTCAGACAAGACTGTAGTTTTGATAGATGTACAGAACATCATCATAGTATTTGAAAACGTACGAAGAATGAAGAAATTTTATAATTCATTTAATGTTTCTTCTTTTAATGAGTTGTTAATTAAAGCAATAATGGGCATGTAATTTATCTTCCTGTAACCATATTTACAAGAAAAAGAAAGATATAGGAATTGACTGTTTATTAACCAACGGAGAGAAATCGTCGATCCTCGCCGTATAATGTATTAATACTTTCTAATGCTTTTAATTCGTGGTTACTCGTGTTTCCACTTGCCAATGTACACTTATTATTTTGTAAATACTCTATTTCTCTTTGTACAGAGCTGAACCTAGCGTACAACAAGTTTAGTTGGTGGTGGTGATTTATCTTACAGGGGCGAGGCTTGGTCAAACTAAGGTTGGTGGTACTCAAATTAATTCTAACTGTAAAAAAATATGATGGTTTGATAAAGCTTTTCGAATATACTAAAATTGAATAAGTGAACTTCCATTGATGTATTGAGACGCTGCTACGAATCAGGATTTATGAGATCCGGATGAAAGCAAAACTTATCGCTTTACTTAACCAAATAGCAGAGGCTCTGGGACGTATCACTGAAAACTGATGGCCTATTCACCATCAATGCCTTTATGCACACGGTTACACAGGATAAACTTCCTAATAAAGGTAGCAGGTAATTTCTGGACACAAGAAGTTTCCCTCCTGTCGTTGTTAATACACCTATTTAGGAGAGGCCTATGTTCAATATCCCCTCTGGTTTTAGATGATGAAGTAATTGTCTTAAATTAATGTAGCAACTTTGAAGTCATCATTTCGTTCGAAGTTGGTTGGTTCGATTCCCGCGCAGATGTATATTTGTTTGGTATACAGATATTTGTCGCTTTATGAATGTTCAATAAATGTTTGAAAATTCATAATGCGGAGACCCATAATTATAATTTATAATTAATTATTAATTCTTCACATATTTCTTAAATGTACTAATAACTGATAAGCTTGTATATATGCTTAGGTGATTGTGTAAGGGATGAAAATGTTGGCATAATCCTGTTGTAAACTCCCCATTTAATTTTGTTTTATATTTTATACATGCTGCTTAGGAAAAAAAATAAAAAATGTTAAACGAGCATCAAAATGTTGTAAATAAAAGAAGATGGAGATTTGCTGAAACTGTTCATAAGAATCGATTAACAAAATTATAAAAATATATTTATTTATTACAGGATGTCGATGATAATGCAAATACCTCAAGTGGCCTACCAAATACCTAAATTCGTCATGGGACTCGGTTGAAAATGACGCACAATGAAAGGAAATTGAAATCATACCACCGTTTAGTCATGACAAACACACATACCATGATCGAGTCAACACTATAGCACTCCTACAGTGCCAAGATTAAACCAACAGTGCCTTAATTAATACTAAATGCTCATTATATTCCTTCTTATTTATTTTTATACCTTAATACTGCGCCTAAAATAAATGTTTAAACCTGTAATAGTCGGTGGACCAATTATGACTGCATTGTATCTAGTAATAAGGTTTAATTTTCTTGTAAATATTAATTATAAAATCATAATAAATTGTCAATTATTGTTATGGTTAGCGTTTGATTTCACCCGAAAAAACAGCATTAATAAATTTATTGTTTCGTACATTTCTTCCCTAGGCTACAATAATCTACGGATATCCATCGGATATTTGTTAACATGAAGCGTTATATTAAAATATTGGTTGTGGCACAAGTGGCTGCGAGTTCGATTGCGCATCGAAACAAGAATAATCAAATCAGTAATCAAAAATTACTTGGTTCGAATCTGAATTGCGAGATCGAGTAGCTTGTATTCTTACGAGCAGGGACGTATTTTAAAATTAAGCGCCCGGGCCTAAGAAAATTACCGCCACTATTTAAATAGACATCAGAAGTGTTCTGATTTTTTTCTATCATAAACTATTATTATCGATACTAACCAAAGTTTGATGATGCTTAACTTTAAACGATTAATTTAATCGAAAAAACATAAACCTTATTTTTTAGAGCAATTTTTTTTCATAATGGTTATTCTTTTTTTTTATTATTTTTAAACTTGCTTAACAAAATATACAATAATTGTTAGTAAATAGCATAAGAAACCACTAAGGTTTATATTGATGCTATCAGAGTTGACAATGGGGTTATTCGTATATGAGTTACGAAATTCATACAAAAATTAAAAATTTAAATTAATTCCAAATCAAAACCCAACCAAATCCGCGACAAAATCCGTAAATAATAGTTTTTTAATACACTTTTATTAGCTTCAGACGTATGTATGTTAGTATGTAACGGAATCTTTGAACATGATTTTGACCCCCTTCAAAACGTCCGGATTAACTCGAAATTTGGCATATTTATTAAGGACCGATGACAAATCAATATTTTAGACATTTTGACCCGTTATCCTTACTAGGATAATCAGGATTAGCGATTTTTGTTTTCCTGATACCCGGAGTGTCTGCGTCAAGTCCAATAAAGGAATCTACCGTACGCTTTTTAATAATAGTTTAAAAAAATACGCTTTTATAGAAAATTGGACTAAAAAATATAAAATAAATTTAATACATTTGAGTTAAAAATAGTGTAAGAAAAAATAATTTTATTGTAAAAAAAGCGTGGGGTGCTTTTCAGGATATTATCAAAATAACCCTTCTAGTCATATATATTCATAAAATATTTAGAACTATTGATACCATGCACCCCACGCTTATTTTTAATTCAAATTTATTAAAATTTATTTTCTATTTTTTGGTTGGATTTTCTATAATAGCATATTTTTTTAGTTTTTTTAAACTATTATTTATTTTCCATAAAAATAATTCATTGATAATCTATTTAAACTCATATACATAAGTATAAAGCTGTTAGATTATTTGTAACAATTAATCTCAGGAACTACAGGTTTGAATTTGAAATTTCTTCTTGTTTTGGATAGCTTATTTATCTAAATATACTATGGGCTTTATATCATCATGCTATGGCTAATAACGGGGAAGCAGTAGTGAAAGATGTAGCAAAAACGGGAAAATGTTATTACTTTTGCAGGCTTCCGTTGCGTATGCTGTGTGCGTGGTCCGATTGGTCTGAAAAACGATATCTGAGGGACTCTTCTCTCCGATATTCTATTTCTAAATTGATAGTCAGAATGGAACATTTTGGCCGCCATTTTAAAGTTTTTCATTGAATATATATTTATTTTAGCGCGATTGGTAAAAAAATGAGTCATCATCGTCATCTGCCTATATTGTTGTCCACTGCTGGACATAGGCCTTCACCAAATTGCGCCATTTCACACTGTCTTTGGCTTATCGCATCCAGCATTTGCCAGCGACCTATCGCTAATCGTCACTCCACCTAGCTGGAAAGTGGAGGGCGTCCTAAACTACGCTTCCAAAGACGCGGTCTCCACTCAAAATAAATCAGTGTAAAAATTATTCGACGCGCGCGCACACCGTCATCCAAAAACCGATATGATGAAGTTAGCTGATAATTAATTACGAAATAGTACCTGATTCTGTTGTGAACTGGAGTCAATAAAAGTATATGCACCCTATACGAGTAGAAGCCGAGCCGGGTCGCCAATGTGTGCTTATAATTAGAAAATGGAGACAATGACATTCATATTACTTTTAAAAACATAGTAAAGTGGCGGGGCGGATCCGGTAGTTGGGCCTCATAAGTCCGAGGGTATCTGCTTTTACGGGTATCGAAAGCGGCTACCTAGTGGGGCCAAAATAGTAGTCAAGGGCTTTCAAATGCCCATCGGCTCGAAATTCAAGTATTCTTCTTCTTTTTCCTCTCGATTGACGATGAGGCTTCCGAGCACATTTTGCGGCACTAAAGCTGAAATTCTTGGGGCATCAGGTGCACTATCCAGCCTGCTCCCTAATCAGGCGTCCCTTGCCGAAAATTACATGTGTGGAAGTTGTGCGGTCCATGGCTTTGTATGGCTATTGGCTGCCCAGTGTGGGCCGAGTCCTACACGTATGCGGTGTACTCTGCTACGCAAGCTCATTGTGTACTGGCGCAGCGGTTGATCTAGGACTACCGCACTGTCCAATGAGACGGCTTGCGTTATGACCGGCGCCCGACCCCCAAACCATACTGGAAAATTTCTAGTGCCGGTGCTAGATTCGCCGAGCCAGTGCAATGTTGTCCTCGACCAGTGGACAGACAGGCGCCACGGTGCACTGAATTTCGTTTTACGCCGGTGCTGTTCGAGCATGTCTGCTTTGGACAGAAGCAGGAGTCCACCATATGTGGACGCAAAAAGAACGTAGTGTATTCCACGCGTTTATTGGAGAAGACCTTACAATCCCAGCCGTTATTGTAACAATTGTCGGGAATCGAAGGTCATAGCAAGTGATGTATTATTTTTGTACTCGTATTAGAACTAATCCTGTCCATCGGCAGAGTCGTCAGATAACAAGTTGCCGGTTTAATGGTGGCAATTGGACCGACCTGGCGCCATGCTCTGTGGCACCAGATAGAATTGGTATCAGATGGATCGTTTGAATAAGGAGGGCGCGTAAGCGCCCCCTTATACTAAGACAAAGAGCCAAAAGCGACTAGCCCCGAATTCCTGACGAAGAGGAGCAAAGTCCGACGGCGGCTCCGCCGCCGCCCGCCCCTTACCGCCGGCGCCCCGGTACTACGATTGCGAGTTTTTTGTTAATATCATATTGCTAAGATTATATCTTGTTTATGATTATTTTATTAATCACGTAGTTTTGTAGTTCAAGTAAAAAAAAACCTAAACGAGGGGCGGATTGCGGCGCCCCATCCAGACTGTGCGCCCCGGGCCATGGCCCTTTTGGCCCTTGATAATTACGCTCATGCTTGCGATACGAGTTGTATCATAATGTATAGTCGGCACTCAGGACTATGCTAGGTATAAGTATTTATTTTTTGAGTAATGAAATCTCATAGACGTTTAGATAAATGGTGTGAACTTGCAAGTCGGCTTCAGTAAGGACTTTATACTGGGTATAACCAGACTGCGACCAACGCAACATTACATTTTACGCAACGTTTCAGCTTCCACGATGTTTTCTATATTCACCGAAGATGTGATGTGGCTTACAGGTAAAATAAACACGAGGTTTTTGAAAAATGCTTATATTTACTTAAAAACATACAAATACAAAATTAACCTACGAGTATCATACATCTTTTTACAATCTATTTTATTGTCATGTCCAAAGAAATCAATAACTCGTGAACCAGATGTAGATTTTTTTAAATGTCATGTTTTTGAGCTTCGTAATAACCAATACTACAATAATTTTAAATTGTGCATTCATTTTAATCTAATGATATAATAAATACATTTCAATATCTTAAAAGCACCAAATAATTTGTCTGTGGAACCCGTTCATATTTGTAATACTTACAGTAAGTTATGCACTAATCATTTTTTAGTATTCCCGTAAGGCTAAGAGTACAAAGTTTAGTAAAGTGGTTTTAAAATACCTCACTCAACGTCCATTTTCTTATATTATAATCTCATGAATCAGTCTTATTTTTCTTTGTGATTTTTAAAAATGTTGTGTATATATAAAATACGGTTTTTGGATATGTAGTGGACCTATTTGTGCACAGCACGTATTAAAAAATATGTTATATTAAGTCTGTGTCAACACTATTATTAGAAGTTGTTTTTTTTTGCAAAGATTGGTGAGACGAGCATGCCGTTCACCTGATGGTAAGCGATAAGATTAGATGTGATAGTGCAATATTAGTAACTTTAATTGATGAGGAATGTTAATATCCGAAATAACAGCTCCACATTCATAACAATACAAAACCAGAATGCTCACAAGGGATCGCTAGCGCACGCCGAAAAAAGAAACAATTAAAATAATCCACAAATATTCGCCTCGTGGTTCCTGTGAGAGTATTTTCCCCCTACGCGGACGCGAGACGCGTCGCATCAGCGTGACCAGCACCTCAGTAGCTTATAAAGGGTTGCCTATTCATTCAACATAATATGACCAACCTGCCTTTTCGGACTTCTAAATATGGATACATTTTGCTGAAAATATAACAATAACATTATTAAATACCGAGCAGACAGATTTAAGGGAATGTACCCATATTACATGACCCGTTTTTATGCTTTTTAACCTCCTCCCCGCCTTAGTGACCATCCGTAGTAAGACCCCCCGCCTCCCCCTCGAGCACTCACGTAGTAGTTCAGAAGTATGAGCTTTTGCAAACTTGTGAGTATAAAAAGTGCCATATTTGAACATAGCTCGAAAAAGCGTGAGATTTTTCTAGAGTTCGACCAAGCGAGTAAGACCAGACCCTGTGAACAAGCGTAGTATTATTTTCAAAGATCCCCCCTCAACGAGTCACGTATTATGGGTACGTTCCCTAACTTACATTAATTCAATTAGTGCATAATACTATTAATGTAATTGTGCTAAAAATAGGTTTGGTGCATATGTAGTATAAGATAATTAAATGTATTTATTAAATAGTAATATTATAATAGATGACACATGGAAGAATGTCGCAGTTGTTTTAAGTAATACACATGTTAAAAATTGGTCAATCAATTATAATTAGCTATTTACAAAAAAATCGTAATTCCAAAACGAACTGACCATTTTAATTAAGTATATATAAAGCTACGACCAGATTTATAAAGTAAAAAGCACGTTTATACTCATTAAAACAAATACATAACATTATCGAATTGATCTCACATTTATATGGCATTAATATTTGTAATTTATTTTTAAAATTGTATTTTTCTATTTCAAAAAGAAATAAAAAAAATAGGTTTTAAAATGCATAGGCCAATTGCGGCCAGTAAACATCACATTTAAAAATATTTACTTATTAAAAATTGAGTATTATCACTCAGAGAGCAAAAAAGTGTTTAGCTAACTGAAAAGCCCAAACAATTTGGTAAGAACATTAGAATACTATTTCGACACATATTTTAAAGCTGGGACAATTTAAGAATATATCTATTTATGAATGAATATGACTAATGAATGAAAATAAAAATGATTTTACAAAACGATTGATATAAAACTATTTAGTAGTTTATCTGTGTTTCTAAATAATGGAGATGACGTTATTCATACTGAGATTCACTGATTATTAACACAAATTCGAATTTCACATTTTGGATTGTACACAGAATCGAAATTTAGTATAATTAATAAAATTATTGCATAGAGTTCGCAAATATTTTGATTGTCGTTCTATAAATAAATATTCCTAACTGTTTTATTTCTAATTTTTTGCTTTTTGCTAC
The DNA here is from genome assembly GCA_009982885.2 of Hyles vespertilio. Lineage (NCBI taxonomy): Eukaryota > Metazoa > Arthropoda > Insecta > Lepidoptera > Sphingidae > Hyles > Hyles vespertilio. Next base: position 13,279,565 of record CM042808.1, on the reverse strand, counting down.
ATTTACATTGTTTAAAAAATTCTAGCAAAATAATATAATATTTTGAAGAATCTGTGGGTATTTCAAACATCATTATAAATATATGCCAATCGTAATTTGTTTGCTGAAATAGTTTCTAAACTTGGAGGAATGTTGAGTTGAGATGTCTAAAATGTTACAAAACTAATAGCGATTACGTATAAATGGGTGTTCCCTAACATTTAGGAAGTGGTGAAAATTTCCTAAATTTATAGCCAATATGCTAACGTTTTATGTAATAATGTGCGTAAGATAACGTAAACTTGAGTACTTTAGAGAGACAAAATACATAGTATGCGTTAATTAGTATATCCGATTATTTTATAATCTCTTTCTTCTTTACCTGTCTAAAAATGCTGACGAAATTATTATCTTTTGATTTTATGACATTTTACCCATTGAACTTTACGAGGCAATGTCGATACTTGGAGTGTTGAAAAGACGAAATTTTCGTCTGCACTTTATATTTGCACTATGTATTTCATAATTAAAATATGTATTATTACAGATATTCATTATTTTTCAATTTAAACATTAAAGGCAATATGTAATGTTAGTAGTTACTGTTTGTTCCAAACAAAGATTACTATTATTATATATTTTGGCATTCAATGAGCATATTTTCTCCTAATGTTCCTATGGATAACATTAATGATTCATTGTCAGAATAACATGTCTAGTTTGTTTACTTACGAACAAAATTGAGATAACGCCCTTACAAATCATGAAGGTTTACTACAATTCCAAAACACCTACAATTTTATGTCCGTAACTTCAAACCCTCCATCTAAAGTTTATCTATTATGGCCATGGCACATCTATGACATATAATTGGTTGCAATTAAAATAATATTCTTAAAATACTACAAGACACATATAAGCAAAAAAACCGTTTTACCCGTCTGTGCGTTTTTTGGTATAAAAAGATTATCTTTTTCAATTTATAGATTTAAAAATAGTATGGAAAAATGTCCAGCAAACGAAACAGACAAGTTGAACGCTTAATCAATAACACTAATAAGCACAGCTTATCAGATTGTTAAATTAGAATGTGTAGTAGGAACTTGATGTATTCTTTTGTTATTCGGAGGCATGTACCATACATCTAAATACAAATAAATGTGATGAAAATGGATCTTATTACTAATGCATCTTTTGAAATCAAGTTTTTGTTTATTGGTAACCTGTACTTGAACCATTCGAAATGTATTTGTGACATTTATACACAAGGCACATTCAATTATATATAATTATTTAAGATACTTAATAAGTCATTAATTTGAAATAAAGTGTTTAGCAAATATCACTCTTATTTGTCTGACATTACTAATATATTGGTCCCTAAAGTTTTGCAGGTTCTAAGAATATCAATTAACAGATATTCACATTAAATTACAGAAATAAAATTACAATTACACACAATAAATGAAATTGAAATGAAAATTCAATAAATTAAAATTACAAGAACTTACGTATTTACAAAACTTAAATCTTCAGTCTTACAAATTATGAGGTACAATAACTAAACTACTTGTACCACCAATGGCACTGGGTCGACCAGACCAGTAAGGTATGTTTAAGTAAATTTAAAAATACTCAAACATTCCTTCTGTATCAGAATAAAAACAAATGTCCTCTGAAATTATCTCAATAAACCTATTATTCCTAAACAGCAAAGTCAAATGCATTATATTACAATCACAAATACAAGTTTTTTAACATTCAATGTTAAAATGGAATGAACTGGGATTATTGTGATGAATCACAACCGTCGTAAATTCTTTCGGCTGTTTTCACTGCCCACAACATATCTTGGTGTTTTCTTTCTTTTTGATGGGCTGGGCCCGTCTATACCAAACTGTGTGCACTTTTTATATGGATGCCGCATGCAACTGCACAGTTTGCAGAATTGGTATGCACATAATTTATGGGTGCACGAAACCCATTCTTCACCTGAAGCTTCTAGAGTTACCTTTGCTGGTTGAGAACACCTCACGCATGGTATTTGGGGCCGAGAATCCAATGAAGCCGCCTGAAATAATAACAAAACATAAGAATTAGTATGTCTCAGGTAATAAATTAAGTTTGCATTAGTAAGAGCAGCAGAAAAGTGGTTGGCTATACTGAACAAACACTATGTTTTGGTCTGCATTATTTTACTTATTTTATTATAAGATGTTTATAGGTTACAAACTTGCATCTGTGGCATGTATGCTACTCACCTTAATGAATTTTCTAAACCTTTGTGACCTTGGAGTGCCAGGCGGGCTTGATGGAGCAGTCTGTTTGTTGGCAATTAATTTTCTGTGATCAAAACCAACAACACCTCTAACCAGGTTCTCCTGATTTTGTTTCAAATTTTCTAAATAAGTTTTATATTCATTTTTCATTTTATTTGTTCCCAAAGTTTTCCAAGCTAGCTCCCATTCTGGGCTTACTTTGATGAAATTAAAAATGTCTTCCGGTGGTAAATACTCAAAGATGATTATTAATGGCGGGCTAATGTTTCGTTGGTACAGATTTTGGATCAAATCAGTTTCTTTGGGATGTTTGCAGGGAAGTAATAGATTTTTTAAAGCTTTGACTTGAGTCTCCTGTTTCACTGGCTGCAATTCACTGATTTTACATTCCAGTGAGTGTATTTGGTGTCCATTAAAGTCCAGCTTCTTCGATGATGTCTTGCATGGATTTAACCTGCAGTTTCTTTTAACTGGAGTTATAGGATATGGATCTGTTTCTTGTTCTAAATAGTTATACCGTGAATTGAATCCACTGCTACATTCAGACCTTCGTCTTTTGCGTGGAGTACTGAGAGTTTTGTTTGTATCTCCTGATTGATCAAGATTCTCTTTAGATGACTCCGAGTCATATATCTGGCGATATGAATCTGGCGTGTAAGTAGTATTATAGCCACTGTCTTCAGCTTTACCAAAACTTATTTCACCATGGCCAAAATATTGCACCGCAGTAGCGGGCCCAAAATACTGAGAGTGGATATTCATTGTGTCGTCGATAATTTACCCAACAGATTCTAGGCTTGTTTATAGACAATAAGACAGACCCGAATGTACTCCTTCTTTGAAAATTAAATACTTTTTGCACTAAAACATTATCACTGGTGGACTAATCGAACATTTATTTCTAAATTATCATAAAACTGTTTATCTATCCACTGGTATCAAAATATTAAAATCCGAAAAACAAATCCATTTCGACGTTTCCATTTCACTTTTGAAACTTTTTAAAACTTTATGCCTGATGCCATGCGGAGACAAACATGCGTCCTAAAATATTGTTCTCGGTGCTGCTATCTCGTATTTGTAGTACTACAAATACGAGATAGCAGCACCGAGTAACAATCATAATTTTTTTTAACTTGATCATTTCCACACAATACTATTTAGTTGGTAAAATTTAAAGGTATTTTTTCAATTAAATTATTTTGTAATTTCTTTAATTTTATTTTATTTGTAGTTTCTTAATCTATGATATCGTACGATCGTACGCACTTGTTTTTTGAATTCAAAGTTATCTTTAATATTTGTTTATTATCTCCCTGAAAATATGCAAGTCTATGCAAAATATCATGATGATCAGTTGATTAGGGTTTGTGCACTTCAATCACGGCAAAAGTGAAACTTCATAACAGGAGGGAGAATGAGATAAATGTAGACTTAAAAGCTGCGCAACAAAGAAACAAACATTTTCATAAATAGGATTTAGCCTACGAAAAAATGAGATAAATAAGTGTAGAGTATTTCATATAATGTTCAATATAAACTATCAGAATAAAGCTTCCCTCAGCTCTGGAATTTGAAATCAATCGCATCAGTAACCAATAAGTTCAAAATGGCGCTTATTACTACCAATTCTGACTATGGACATAAAATAACGGAATAAAACTAACTCAGATATCGAATCTTCGGCCAAGTACGTATAGAAAAAAATGTTGGCCAAAATTTTCAATTCTGACTAATAATGAAAGGGGTAAATGGTCCCCCAGTTATGTAATTCGATACCAATATGACCAATATTTATAAAGTTCAAAATGGCGGCCCACGTTTTAGTTCTCACAGTCAATTTAGAATATCGGATGAAATGTTCATCTAGACATCAAATTTAAGAGAAAAACAATATATTTCACATATTATTATTTAAAGATAAGTCTTTAAAACTTTTTCAGGTAGCTTTATTCGTGTCGCTTTTTCGTTTTATATGATTTCAGAACAAAAACAAAAACTTGAAAGGTGTCAAGGGACACCCGGATGGAACGAAGTTCCTTTCGATTAATTAGTGAAGGAATTAATTTATTTAGAAAAGAGTTTTTTTTTATTATTAATAAATGTAATGTACTATGAACTTAATCAGTAGGCTCAATTTTAATAATAATTAGCAAAGATACATAGTCAAATGAAGGGTTGATGATTGACTGCTGTCAATCTGTTCTGTCAATCGTTTGTTATACAACTGTCACCAGGCTGTATTTCATAAATTGTGATAGCTAGAAAGCTGAAATTTACGCAAATGATGTATTTCCGTTGCCGCTATAACAAAAAATAATAATAATAAAAAAATGGAGTCCCCCACAGACCATGAGGTCCCCATACAATAAACGTGTTTTTGAAGTGAAAACTTCTTTAGCGGCGTTGAGCACTTTTTCTGTAATGGGTATAAAATCTTAAACTCGCGTCAGGACACGTGACCTGATCGTAAGACGAAAAGCGTAAGACGGATGGAGAGTAGACAGCTGTCAGTTAGCTGTCAGTTTATAAAGCTTTGATGAATTGCCAATGATTTTGAGTGGAGATTTCAACATAAACTTCGCAGATTATAAAAATCAACTATTAATTGAATTTTTAAATAATGAATTTGGTTTAACTATGTCGAATGATCGCAATCTTAGCACAACGAAATACAAAACTACTATTGATGCGGTCTTTATTAGACATTTAAATAGGTTCGAATCAAAACTGTTCGTTTCTTACTTCAGCTACCATAAACCTATCGTATCAGTTTTAGAGATTGGCGATGATAGTTCTGGTAATGATGATGGTGAAAAAGTCGTTGAAATTATGGATGAAAGTTGATTTTTCGGAGAGATAAACTTTTTAATGTAAAATAATTGTAATAGTTTTAAAGTGTTAAATTTTTAATGTAATATAAATTGTCATATTTTTGTACGATAGCGCAATAAATGAATATTGTATTCTACCACATAAATGATAGTACTTTTATACTGATAAAGCAATTGGTGCAAAATTATTCCCTAACCATTCCAAAATATCAAACATGCTCAACGTTAATAATCAAGTTTTCACTTCTGCCGGCACTCCCGGAGTGCAACCCGTATTTTTTTCGTATTTTTTGTTCACTTTTGAACATACATATGTGTGTATGGGTGTGTATTATAATCTATACATATAAATAAAATTGAAGTGTCTGTTTGTAAAGTGAAAATAAATAAAAATGTCCAAGTACATATCGTTATATACACGTTAACTATAACGAAAATGACCTTAGATTTTTTGTCTGTCTGTCTGTTTGTTCCGGCTAATCTCTAAAATGGCTGGACCGATTTTGACGGGACTTTTTTTGTCAGGTAGCTGATATAATAAGGAGTAACTTAGGCTACATTTGTTTTAGAAAATTGCATTTATTTAAAAAAATAACTTAAAAACACTAAATTAACTTTTTTGTTAAACTCCACGTGGACAAAGTCGCGGGCACAGCTAGTAAATAATAAAAATAAAGTAAATATTAAAGGGGTGCTCCCATACAACAAATGTAATTTTTAAGCTATTTGTAACTCGATCTTAATAAACAGCAACAATAGTGAATTTTAGGATTTCTTTTGTGGATACGGGAATACGGAGATACGGGTCCGGAACCATTCGTGCGCGAGTCCGATTCGCACTTGGCCGATTTTATATCAATGACTGCCACAGTGCTGACTGCTAAGTAGTCTATGGTGCTAGTTAGGCTGAAAGATTTACTTTCTTTGTCCATTCATGATGAAACAAAAGATTTGAAGTTTGTGCTGTTGGATGGACAGAAATGTTTTGTATTTTATCAATTTTATTTTCAACAATATCCTAGGTATTAGCATTTTTGAAGTAGTCTGTGCATATTTATAATTAATTGCAGTCAGTATTTATAGATTGAAATGTATTAATTGGAGTGTTGTGTTTGTATCTGATATCGTATTTGAAATCACAATGAATACGAAGGATTTGTGTAGACTCTGTTTGACTAAAGATGAGTTTTTAAAAGATTTGTTAGAAGAAAGTAATAAAAATGTCCTGAACTTAATAAAAGAATTTTTACAAATTGTGGTAAGTAGTATCATTAAGTTGCATACATAATAGAACACATGATTATTTATTGTAATTTATTAAGTATAAGATTTTGCATCAACAGAAAGTTAATATTTTTTCTTATATATTTCAGGTTTATGAGAATGATACTTTGCCTACTAAGATCTGTTTAAACTGTGAAGAAAAAATGGTTTCATTCCAAATATTTATTTTGGAATGTTATAAGACACAAGACACACTTAGAGATATATGTGCTGATGAAAAATTGGATTCACATGAAATAAAAGTAGAAGATTCTGAGATTGATTTAGGGATATCTGTAATAAAATCAGAGGTTTGTACTAGTATTCATTGTAAGTGGTCATTTTTTCTTTATTGCAATGAATGGCGAGACAAGCATGCTGTTCGCCTGATGGTGAGCAATACAACCGCTCATTAACAGTAGCCAAACCAAACAACGCCTTGAATTACAAAGCAATGCATTCCACTGTGCTCACCATCCTGAGACATACAATGTAAAGTCTCAATAGTCCAGTAGTTACTCTGGCTACAATGTCTTTCAATCCGAAACACAACAGTGTATTTAAACTGCTGTTTGGCAGGAGAAATAAACATTGTGGTGGTACCCACCCAGGCGGATTCTCATATATGAGAGACCTACCACCAATAAATTGTTTTAGATATAAACTGATTTAACTAAAGCATACCAATGTATCTGATTTGTATAATGTATTTATATTATATCCAATAAAAAAATTGGCTTATAATTTATCTACATGGATACAAAAAAAAATAGTTGCATACTTTTAGTGTCTACATAATTTCTTTGCGGACATATTTTATAAATCATATTTGTATTGTGAAAACTAAATAGGAAAGTGAATTGATTTTATGACTAAAACAATTTGACAATAACCTTGTTTATCATTCTGATATTAATATTTCCTACACCTATTAATTGTTTTTTCATAATTAGTTGTACAATTCATATTGTATAAAATAATAGTCATTTTTCTTTTCTGTAAAAATTAAATAATTGTGTAACCTTTAACGAACCATACTAAATAAATAAAATAAAAGTAAATGTTTTCGTTATTCCTATATTTTGTTGGTTGGTGAAGAGGTTGTCAGTGAAACAAGTACCTTGGTTGCTGGTGGGTTTGATCTCTGCACTGACTAAATTGAGTGTGGCCCAAAAATATTTGTTTTATGAGGTCATAATATCTTAAGCAGGTTCAGATTTGCTCAGTATAACTATTGGTATGTTACTATGAGGGTAGGATTTTTTATTAACTTGTCTGTCAAATGTTTTTATTTATTCCTCTACACAAGGTTGAGTGTAATTTCCTAATGTAATTAACCTTCATTTTTTAAAGGTGAAAGATGAAAGAAGTGCCGAAGATCTTGATGGTGAGTATTATGAAGAAGGATTTATAGAAATATTATTTATGTATACTATATTGTCAATGTTTTTCAGGCACACTAAACCATGAAGCTTCCTTGTCAGATTACTTAGACTATCAGGATGATCATTATGATGAGAACACTGGCAATGAAGATGATGATGACTATCTGGACAATATAGCAATAGCCTCACTGAAGCATGTTGAAAATTCAATTATTAAAAGACCACCTCCAATAGAAAAGGAGACTGCACAGTTTAAAGAAATTCTTAGAAAGCCTAATTTGAAAGTGAATGATTTTGTAAAGTGAGTATAATAGATGTTACTTATCGAATTTAATTAAATTGTTATTTAATTAAATATATTATAATTACAGATTAGAATGCAGTGTTTGTGAAAACAAATTGAAGACATGGAGTGATTTAAATTATCATTATACAAGAGTCCACAAATGTAAGCCTGTTATCTTTTGCATTTGTGGTTTTGAAATAAAGTCTAAAAGTGTTCTTTACAGACATGTATCTGATCATAAGATAGAGAGTAAAAGACTTAAAAAAGAAGAAGCAATAGCTGAGAATGGAGAAGACCCAGAGGATTCTAAATATTCCAGCCTTAATGTTAAAGATTTTGTCAAGTAGGTACAATTTATTTATTTTCTAAGATTTCCGGACCTAAAAGGTAAAACCAGAACCCTATTTGTCTGTCACCAGACTTAATCTCATAAACCGTGATAGCTAGAAAGCTGAAATTTTCACAAATTATCTATTTCCGTTGCCGCTAAAACAACAAATTCTAAAAAGAATTAAAATATTAAGAGAGGTCCCTAAACAATAAACGTGTTTTTTTCGTATTTTTTGCTCAATATTAATAACCATAACAGGTGGACGCTTAAAATTTTCACAGAATATTTAGTTGTACATTACCTTTCAAAATAAATAATTCAGTAATTAAATAAAAATAAAGTAAATTTTAAAGGGGGGGCCTTCCATGCAACAAAAGTAATTTCGATCTTAATAAACAAACAAAGTGTGATTTTTAGGGTTTCTTTTATAGATTATGGTACCAAACCCTTCCTGCGCGAGTTCGACTTTCATTTGTTTGCGCTATTTTATATGAGTACATTGAGGTATTATACTAGAGCGGACATCGGGAACAAAATCTCTGCGTATGGTGCGTGCACAAGGGTACACATTGAAGCGAGAGGGAAGATATATTACTTTGTAGGCGTGACAGAGGCAGAAATAGAATGTACCCTTCATTTTGTTACAAACATTTTGTTTGCTGTGCCCCCTCTAGTATATTATCTCAATGTATGAGTAAAACATTATGAATGCAGAGCGAACCACATAGAACATCCAAAGAGAAGACAAGCTTGGTATTACTAGTAAAGATAATTATGCTGACATACCCGAAATCTACTGAACAAACATAGACTGACCATTAAAAACAAAATTTGTGTGCCTGCTTGCGAGTTTATGCATCATTGGTGGTCACTATTTCGGGCTGGATGTTACTCTACCAATCCATTGATATAGATTTAAATAGTGTCAGCAAGGCTGTACCATATCAATATCATAAGAGAATAACTATTTTATTTTATGTGCAAACAAATAGTGTTGCGAAATATAATACAGAACAAAAAGCACTAATTACTAACAAAATATTTCCAGTTACAAATCAATACTAATATTTATTATAAAATATTATGCATAGAAAATACAGTTATAATATTACACAGTAATTTACATAATATCTACGTATATTACAGAGAAAATTAAAAGGAATTAGAAATAAAAAAGCAACATAGTCGAATTGAGAACCTTCTCCTTTTTTTGAAGTCGGTTAAAAATGGAAGCCAATGAAATACTAAAACGCTTAACCATATTACAAATACTTAATAAAACAATTTAAAGAAAAGATAAAACAAAATTTAATGAACAAAATATACAAAATCTATAAAATGAATATTGTATGTATTATTTTCAGGTTCACTTGCTTTAAGTGTGAGAAGAAATGTTCAAGTTGGTACACATTGAAGGCACATTGTGAGCGAGTGCATAAAATACTGCCTGTAGTAAACTGTAGATGCGGCATCACTCTCAAATCCAAATCAGTAATGTATAAACACATACAAGATCATAAAAATCCAAACGTTTTTGCGTAAGTATTAATTTAATTCTGATGTCTTGTTTTGGTGGAAAATTATTTCTATTCAATTAGAAACTAAGAAGTGTATGGCTATTCTAAATGATGCCTATGAATGCATTTTTCAGAATTGGGTTTATTTTTTGCGACTGAATATTTATTTTGTACTACTATAACAATACACAACCATATGATTTTGCATATTTACAGATGTGATAAATGTCCACGCATAACAAAATCATTATCAGCACTAAATAAGCATAAAATGAGGCATATACCAAAATCTGAAAGAAGGTACTGTTGTTCATCATGCGACAAAATATTTAAATCAAAGGACGCGTTGAAATCACACGAGAAGTCGCACATACCGATCGAGGATAGAAAAATATATCACTGTGAAGTGTGTAATATGAAGTAAGTGAAAATTTAATGAATCGATAAATATTACAACACGTCATAGGTCTCTTGGTAGTTAGTATAAGAAATTAAATAAAACATAAAAGTTTTCTGTTAGTCGCTTCCGTTATTAAAAATTAGAATGTCCTACCGACTACAACTCCGTGATATACTGCTATCTCCTTTAGAAAAAGGGATGTGGGAAAAGAGTGAGCATACAACCGCAACCTCCTAGGAGTTTTACCTTAAACAGGACCCGCTGTATGTTTGAGGTTTTAACATCTACCTCTACTTAACACTTTAGAACTTACTCTACCTCTACCTTAAACACGTTTATGACTAAAACGTGAGAAACCGCGAGATTGCGACTCTTAGAGTATAGTAGTCCTTATGGAGGCCGGAGATCGTCTCCGTTTGCCAGTACGCCGCGAACGAGTCAAGGTGCTGCTCCTCCGTTCTTGTTCCCACTCAGTTGTCTCTTTTACGACGACCCGCCTGTAAGCCATTGTGAAAGGCGGAGATTATTAATTAAATATTACAATGTACGCCGACACGGACATGCCATTCGCTTGATGGTAAGCGATACATCTGCTCATGGACCGTAGCAATACCAAACAACACAACAAACCTTAAGCAACCCCTGCTATTTCATTGCGTTTACCATCCAGAGACTTAACATCCTTATTATTTAACCCGGATGAGCGAGGGATTAACTTTAGCCCAAGGCTAGGCTCTTTAAATTAGACTCGGTTATTTGTTCATATATTTTTTTAAAGTCAGTGGGCTGCTGTATTAAGATTTTCATGTTAGGTCGAAGTACATCGGTGTTTATTATTAAAAAAAAATGGCGAATATATAGCTAGCTATTCAAAATAATCGAGTCAGTTATAAAATCTTGGGCTGAAGTTAATCCGTTGTTCTGGGGGCCCCTGTATAATTGACTAGGGGTCGCGCCCGGCTTCGCCCGGGTGCAGATACACGTTTCAAAGTGGCGGTCATAATTTTCAATTCCGACTATCATATCATATATTTAGAATATCGACCGGTCGGACCACGAAAAACGATTTTTTTTTATTATTTTTTATTGCATTGTATGGCGAGACGAGCATGCCGTTCGCCTGATGGTAATCGATGCGACCGCTCATGAACAGTAGCAAAACCAAACAACACCTTGATTTACAAAGCAATGCTTGGCATTCCACTGCGCTCGCCATCCTGAGACACAAGATGTTAAGTCTCAATATGTCCAGTAGTTACTCTGGCTACAATGTCCTTCAATCCGAAACACAACAGTGCATTTAAACTGCTGTTTGACGGGAGAAATAGACATTGCGGTGGTACCCACCCAGGCAGCCTCTCACATATGAGAGACCTACCACCAGTAATAAGTAACCAAATTTCCTCGTATTTGCTAGAAATGTCACTACTGCTTCCCTCCTATATATAGGGTATATCAAAACTGCTACCGAAAACGAAGCCGGGTGGTAGTTTAAGCGACTTCAGACACAATGCAACAGAAAAAGTTGCAAAAAAAAGCGTCAATTTTTTTTTGTTATTTTTTTCGGATTACCATATTTGTGTGGTAAATGCATTTTTTTCCTAAAATAATAGTGTATACCCCTTTATTTATAAATAATCTAAGGTATAAAAGAGTTTTAATTATTATTTTAGCAAAAACTATGGTTTTACCACCCAAAAATGACGATATTTAAAAAATCATAAAAAATAATTGTCGCCTTTCTTTGCGAAAATTTTAGTTGCATTGTGTTTGTAGTCACTAAAACTACCACCCAGCTTTGTTTTCCGTAGCAGTCTTGAGATACCCAGTATAGCATAGCGTGATGATATAGCCTATAGCCTTCCTCGATAAATGGACTACCCAACACTGAAAGAATCATTCAAATCGGACCAGTAGTTCCAGAGAATAGCGCGTTCAAACAAACAAACTCTGCAGCTTTATAATATTTATATAATTGATACGGCAGATAGGGCGGTAGCTCCGTTAATTTGAAATATCAATAATCGGAATGAGTACGTTGCAGGTTCACGACGCGTTCGTCTGCGGCGTCTCACAAGCGCGTGGTTCACGACAAGATCAAGGGGTACGTGTGCGACGCGTGCGGGTATGCGTGCGGCACCAACGGCGAGCTGCGGCAACACCGCGCCATACACAGCGACGACAAGCCATTCGTATGCGCCAAGTGCAATAAAAAGTCAGTATATATTTATACCATATCGCACCTTTAGAATTAAAGTTATCTAATCCAAAAAAAAAAAAATGCCTTTAATCATATTTTGGCTCAAAGTGACCTATCGTTTATAAAGAAGGACCTATTGACGCATGAAAGGCAGAATGAGGTATAAATCGGTCTTCTAGATGTATATTCCATAAGTACATTTCTTATGTTAGTCTTTTATGAACGTTTCCCAAAATATAAGATTTTTTAATTAGGTCACTCTAATTCTAAAATTCTAATATTAAAAATCTCCGTAGCGGGGTCAGAAGCCAGATGTTGAACAAAAAGTTGAGATCGATCCAAGCACCGAAACAAGTGTTTTTGTGACCTACAAATGTTTGTTTTGGCCGTCTTGTAGTTTCCAATATCGAAAATATATGACACATGGCCTAATATTAAGTAGAGGTAATCCATCCCTGGTCTTCGGGTCGACATCATTTTCGGTAGCAGTCTAGATACACTGTATATACTGATTTATATCTGCCTCCTGGTTACATTAATAAAAAAACACTCGAAAATAATGTATTATTTTTATCAACATAATTTATATTAGTGAGTTACCTACTTTGTTCTATTTTGTGCATGCTGAACTAGCCTGTACCTGATTATTACGCTTAAATAATTGTTAGTCGCCTAGTTATATTATAAGACATGTTTCAGTATAAACATTAGGGTTCTAGTCTTTAAAACAAAATTTAAAAAAAATCAAAAATGTTACCCAAACACTAACTAGAGACAATATAACCCAGGTTCAAAACGTACTCTAACCTGAAGACTCACATGGACATCCACGAGGACACGTCGTACGAGTGCTACATTTGCCGGCGCGTGCTCAACAGCCGCCGCACGCTGCGCAAGCACCTGCTCGTGCACGAGGACAAGTGTCGCCACGTGTGCTCCTACTGCAACAAGGCGTTCAAGCGACGGCAGACCTTGAAGGTATCATAACTTTAAATACTTGGGATTGACATTTTTTTGTTGCATGTACGCATGCATGCCGTTCGCCTGATGGTAAGCGATACGACTGCTCGTGTATAGTAGCAAAACCAATTGTTTGGTTGAATGGTGGAAATTGTGGAATGGTTAATTACAAATTACAAAGCAATATATTAGATGTTAATTATATGGCTGAGTGAAGCGAAGTCGGCCCGAATGAAGAATCAGTAGCACGTTGTCGCCAGTATCATTATGATGTGGTGTTGTGTTGCAGGTGCACATGTACACGCACACCGGCGACAAGCCGCTGTCGTGCAAGTGGTGCGAGGAGCGGTTCGCGTACGCGTCCACGCTGCGCTCGCACCGCCTGCGCTGCCATCCAGACAAGATGGCGCCCGCGCACAACCACTACGCGACAACCTACCAGTCGCACGTCGCTCATCCCACCCACACCACCCACCAGGTCACTATTACACGACAATTTTTTTTTCTTTTTTCTCCATTTTAATAATAATACTTTATATTGTTTAAGATATATTACTGTCGATTATAGAGGGATGCCCGTGCCCTGCAGTGGGACGTATATGGGCTGATGCAGAATTGTTTTTTGTATTCTAAGTTACAAGCTTTGCCTAGTTTGGATACCTTTAGTAATACTAGTTGTTTCATGTCATGTTATTTAAATAAATATATTATTTCATTATTTTTTAATACACTTAAACTGAAATCAATCTATTGTATGTCGTCTTACGCATAGAGTAAAGAAGCGGCCATAAATACTAGAGAAACGCATCTTAAACTGATTTGAATAATAGATTATTTTGATATCTGCACATTATCAGTCGTAAGCATTAGTCGTGACCTTGTGTTTTCCATTGTCCTGATTGGCCAGTTAGCCACAACTAGTATCTATGGCCACTTTTTTTTTATTGCAGTGAATGGCGAGACGAGCAAGCCGTTCGCCTGATGGTAAGCGATACGACCGCTCATAAACAGTAGCAACATTCCACTGCGCTCGCCATCCTGAGACATAAGATGTTAAGTCTCAATATGTCCAGTAGTTACTCTGGCTACAATGTCCTTCAATCCGAAATACAACAGTGCATTTAAGCAGTGTTGTTTCACGGGAGAAATAGACATTGCGGTGGTACCTACCCAGATGGCCTCTCACATATGAGAGACCTACCACTTCTTTACTCTATGCGTAAGACGTAGGTACGATAGTTTGATTTTTGATTGAAGCTTCACAGTCACACACATAGTCCTAACACCACACTTGTCTTGTGACGTGGATATCAGCCACTACGAGAGACATTTCGGTCTCACAAACAACCAGACCCGAAATAAATATTTGTGGGCCACATAAACAGTTCTCTAGGAGCGGGAATCGAACATGCGGCCTCTCGTTTTACAGGCGGCGTTTAACCGACTGCGCCACAAAGGCTGCAAAAGTCAATATACGATGGTAAAGGACGCTGATGTCGCTGGTTGTAAGCTGCCTCTGACAGGTCACCGTGGAAACCATGGGGGGAGGCCTATGATCAGCAGTGGACTTTTCTTTGGCTGATGGATAGATCAGCGTTGCATGCATGGAAATTATACGATTCTGGAAAACCCGACATGTGCAAGAGTCTCGCGTTTCGGGTTCAGCCTCAGGTTTTGAGCATAGAGCAAGCCGCCATAATGTTGTTGATTGAAATAAGATCTCTTGCGTGTGGCTATTCTATTACTTACACTTATCATCGGGCTCACTGTAGCGATCTTTTTGTGCAAGAGTTAAATATAAATATGTGAGAAATCAATCTATCCTAATTAACTAACATTAATTTGTATTTTTGTTGTTTCAGAATTTTATCAAAAATGACGTGGCGCCAACGAACGTTATTGTGACTAAGAACGAAGTAGAAGCAATGTAGTTTTATATGAATAGAAATGATAATTTGTGTTACATTGACGTATGTAATTTTTGCATGTTACATTAGCTTGTACAATGTAATATTATTATATAGAATCAAATAGTTCCAATAATTGTTTTCTATTTTTGTTAAAATTGTATTATTATGGTAACGTATATTAAATACATTCGTCACAGTAGCCAGAATATTAGTTGTTTTTTTTAATAAATCAATTGCCAAACGCATTCTTCTAAATAAAAAATACCCTTAAAGTATTAAAATACTTGAGGCTAAAAGTGGAGATTCGTCAACGCCGGCAACCCTGGTAAGAATGTCCTACGTTGGCTGGGATATTACTGAATGCGAAGTCTCGTCTTCGCTTTCTTCCAAGTGTCTGGTCGGTCCAGTACCATTACCCGATCTTCTAGTCGGGTAGCACAGATGCAAATACATTTTTGGATACCCGTTCATGACAGATACGCAATCATGACCTCTGTTGCCATCCTCCGGGTTGCTACCGGTGATGGTATACCTTGATGACCCCTTTAGATTGCATCTTACGACATGCAAGGCATACCGCATCGGTATTCTCTAACAGCTCCAATTGATTCAAAGCAACAAGACCCACATTTATAAGTTAAAATATAAATGAACAAACGATATTTTTTCTATAAAATCAGTCATAAAAGCATCGAAAATGCTCTTTCATACACGAATTAATTTACGTAATTAAAAATTTTAATCAAACAAATGCTTAGTTGGAATGTTGAAATAAAAGTTTTCGACAAATGTGGGGGGAATAAAAATTGCAACTACTACTTGCTCCATACAGAGATGTACATACTGTTGTCTGATGAAAACTTTGAAAAATCTCATAATAAACATGTCAACATACAGGTGAGGTATTAATTGAAAAAGTGGATATGCAAGGCCGAAATAAATAAATAAATAACACCCAACAGTCACATTTATAGTCCTGACCCCACACTAAGATCGAGTCTTGTATCGTGGGTATCAGGAACTACGAGAGACTTTCTGGTCTCACAAACACCCATACCCGGAACAAATATTTGTGGGCCGCACAAACATTTCTCTCGGTTCGGGGATCGAACTCGCGGCCTCTCGTTAAATAGGCGGCGTCTAACCGACTGCGCCGCGGAGGCTGTTGAAATTCAATGTCGGTTAGATTTTTAATTTATCGTCTAAAAAGTAGTTCTTTTAATCTGAAGGTTTTTATGATTGAAGTACATAATTTTTATTTGTTTTATGTCACCAGAGGACCCATGTAATCGTTTGTCCCGTGGTATTTAACATCTGGCTTCTCCACCTCTAGGTGCACTCTATTTTTTCCAACTATTATTACTTTTTATTTCTAATTGATTTCGATGAGGGTTTCGAAGACAAGCTAGTGTTCTGAAGAGAATCGCCGAGCTCCTGAGCTTGGTGTAAATTTTTTGAATTTTGCCTTTGATTCTGACTGAGAATAGTTGCATTGGTGGGTGTGAGTTGTGACAAAAATATTTTTCATAAATCGTAAAAGTCTGTACACGATAGAAGCGTGAGGCTCCGTGCCCCGTGAAGCCGTGGGCGGTGGTCCACGTCGCCAACGACACATGTCGCTTCTGTTCTATTTAGCATTAGCATTCAACAGACATTTCTAGGTCACAAGTGGCACAAAACGATCGTTTAAAACGATTTGTCTATTTTTTGTTAGGCCTGGCCGAAAACGATGAAATGATATCTGCATAAATATACACACTGAAATTTAGAAAAGAAATGATCTGATTAAGCTTCGAAACCTGGCTTCATTTGAAACCCACTTGAATCAAAACGAATCCATTATTTTTAAAGTTCCTTTACTAAGGCACGATTCCTCTCAGCTCAACTTCGTCTACAACTTTGCTTCCCCGCTATAGTAGGAAATTAGGTAATAAAAAGTCCGCACAAGCGGTACTACAGATTAAAAAAACGTTATGTAATAAGCAGCTGAATGAGAAAGTCGCAGCGAGGGTGGACGCTAGTGGCTGCTGTGCTTGGAACCGCGCCAACGCGCTTACGATCGACTACCCTTATCTCTGCACAGATCTATAGCTAATACGGATCACTTCACTTTTACCAAGTAATGAGACGTTAGTTAGCGCTTTGTTGATGACCCGCCTCGCTATCCGAGAGCTTATTACAATATCTAATGTCTATCTCGCTGTAGCTGAGTCTAGTCAATAGCCAATTAAGTACCAGTCTCAAAGTTATTACTAGGGTGCTTAACGTACGGTAAGCCTGTATGTAGGTACCTATGAGTACTAGTACACTCTATAGTTCACTGTCCTTAGTTTATGATAACTATCCTCTGATAGAGATTGAGACCGTAAACTTAATTAGAATTCTTACTATTACGCAGCAATAGTACTTTTTAATCGTACGAGGTTGGTCCATTATTTTACACGCTAGTATATAATTTAAAGGTATAGTCGTATACTATGCTTGACGAGAATGGGTTCGTGGTTTTCAAAAAAAATTGGATTTCTCCTGAATATCTCTTATCTTCCTTTCCTAAAGGTCTTTGGTGTAAGGCCTCGATTTGAACCGGCGCGGCGATGCCCGATCCATAGCCTGTTTATCTATTGCTGAAGAATCTATGAATGCTTTGAGTGGAAAAATATCGATTCAAAAATGTCATCATTAAATGAAAAAAAAAAATATATATAAATTTTACAAATATTTGTATAATCGTATAATCCTTATAAATAACTAAATATGTGTTTTTAATGCGCTATGAAAAACTACGTATCAGTTTAGGTATTCGTTATTCGAAATTTTATATAAATAAATTCCTGATACGTATACACTAATAGAATAAACAACTATAAGATCTAGTTAGAATATGTATGATTCGAGTGTAATTTTAATAATTGAATGCAAGAGGTAACCTCTATTTTAAGCAGGTCACTCACTACTACTGCTGATATATGGGACCATTAACGTTAACTAAAATAAAATCTAATGGCTTTATGATCACCATTATATAAAATTATAGACGTGTCTGAACATAGACATTTTTTAAAGATTATCACAGACTTATTTAAAATAGCTCACCTTCAAAACAATTCATAATTAAACGATAGGGAATTTACAAAAACACTTATGACTTATTGTGAATTAATAAAGTCAGAGATACGTAGGAATATGGTTAGAATACGTGTTAATAGACGTTACGAGCAGCTTGGAGTCGCTACAACTCCGGAGGGATGTCGCCTCTCTAAGCGTGTTCTACCGCCTGTATCACGGTGAGTGCTCCGAAGAATGGTTCAACTTGATCCCCTCCTCTCCATTCCTAACCAGAACCACGCGTGCTGGCTTGCGAAGCCATGGCTTGACGGTCCACACCATCCCGGCGCGAACCAAACGGTTCTCAAATTCTTTTTTATGCTGCACCGTCAGGCTGTGGAATTGTTTGCCTTCTAGCGTGTTCCCTCCTTCCTACAATCCTGGGTCCTTCCGCCGTAGTGTGAAGAGGTACCTTAGCAGGCCGGCATAATTGTTTCCATTGGTATGGGACTGCTGTCCAATGCCAATGGATACTCTGCCTGGGCGGCATTAGCACTTACCATCAGGTGCAATGCCGCCACTATGCCAGGCCATTATGAATAAATAGAATAGGCGGCTTGATCAGGGTATACTACCACTAATTAGAGAAGACGGTCGTGAAGCGATAGCCTTGCAAGTTTTGTTCGTTGATTGAGACGGTCAGAGGCTTAACAACTTTTCTACTTCCTTTGTTTTCTTTCATTTTTCTATCTTATATGTAGAAGTTTACAATGCACATGGAAATTGGGTAATTATTGGTGGCGATAATCATATACGATTTGAGAGAAAAAAAATGCGAAAAAAGGAGAGTTGATGTATTAATGTTAACTATGTAATATTAGATGTTCGTACTTCATTATTTTATTTCTGGCCTAGGCTAGAAATTATAAAGCAAGAAGTAATTAAGGGCTTAAACTTTATCGTTAATATACCGCAAGTGTATGGTGTCAGCTTATAACCCTAAAAATTGAGATTTAATAATTACATGTGTTTTTTAATATTTAAGTATTTTATTAGCTTTAACTTTTAAGTGTGGGTGTAGACTGTGGGTGACTCTCCATATGTTGTAGAAAAATAAATTCCAATGTAGGTCACTGGATTTTATGAGAACCACTAGGTATTTTGTATATTTATATTTATATATTTATACGTGTTAGAAATTGAGCAATTCCTGAAGGTATTCACGCGGCTTAACAACTGCTAATATATCGAAATATGTAGTAAAAACCAGCAGTGTAACAATCCTCAAAAGCATTGTCGATTTTTTTCATCACACTTTGTCGCTTCCCAGTCTAAATTCAAACTTATGGAAAACAAATCAAATAATAAGTATTATCTAATTTCTAACAGTAAACATATTTGTTCTGTTAAAACATAAACAGTTTAATTTAAAATATAACTCAAACACACTCTAAGCCTGAAATCTCCGACTGACCTTTTTAAAAATCCTTCGTATTCAGTTATCGTCTATATAAGATCCTTCTGCCGATGCCTATTCAGCAGACTTAGTGTATCGATTGAAACAGTTTATTTTTTGTTTCATAAAACTCAAACGCCTTTGAACGTAGCGAGCAGAGGATTGAGGATTCTAAAATGGTACGTCAATACATTTTGAAGTAGAAAATGGAAAATGCTGCCAGTTTTGAGTCCCGTCACGTGAAGGAAATCATTGGCGTTTCAGGCGTGGAGTAAAATTAAGTAAAGATACAGATGTGTGAGGGTGCGCGCGAGGGGTGCCGGGGCGCGGCGGCTCGGCGCCCCTGCTGCCCTTAGTGCCGCGGAGGCTGCAGTCGATCCCGCCGCCCGACGCCCGCTCTGCGCTACCATATTTTCTCGCCAAAACATTGCTTAATATCACACACACAAACATTAATAATTATCACAAAATGTTTTGATATATTGTTTATGTGAATTGTATTAATCGGAACTATTTACCATTTATCAACAAAACAGTGATTAAATAAAAGCAGATTATTATTTCTGTTAAAGTGGCAGTGTCGTATGGTTTTATTTTATTTCATCTCATTTTTGTGACGATTTTATTTTAAATCATTTTGATACGTAATGAAAACATCAATTTTTCTGCAATATTACGTAAGTATAGGTGAATCCTATGATTTGTTTTGCAGAACGTTTATTATTATTGACAATCAACTTACCTGTATGTGGTTGTTGATTTATGACATAGTAATTACGAGTAGGGTTGGAATTATTCAATATTGGCTTGCAATTTTCTTGTAAACGCAAAACGAATGTATTATTGTCCAATACCATAACACATAAAACTCGTTATCTAATCTTTAATTGGATAAACAAGCATGTCAACTTGAATGATGAATCTGTTTTAAGTTGTTTTTTTAATTCATTAATGAGTTGATACTTGATAGACACATATTTCGCGTATTTTATGATAAAATAAAAGTGGAGTGTTAGTTAAGCGTGTGCTAAGTATATTATTAGCTTAATAAAGTTAAAACACCTTTAAATAATACTAATAGGGATTAAGATTTGGTGTCATGATTTTTGTACACTCTTATTCAATAAACTGCTGGACTCGAAATAGCATTAAGTTTATGAATAACATGCAATAAATTGAAAAAGTTTATTGAAGCCTGGAGGTCCTTACTCGTCATGAAGAGGGTCGCTCCTCGAACGACGGTCGTTCTATTATGGGTATTCTCACTAAAAAGTGTCATGTTTCAAATTGTGAGAACAAATGTTTATTATTTTCGTTAGCTTGCTAAAATGTAGCCCACTTACACAACACTGCGTTAAGTTTGATAAATTGATTCAATTTGTATTTTGTTATTCTGACAGGGCGAGCTTTTAAGGAAGTTGGACATTTGCCAAGAATGTAAGACTAAGGAACTATTCCGTGACAAATAATAAGTGTCCATACATATTCAAGCGCAGTAAAAACAATGTACATAACTAGAGCCGAGTTCAATATGAATGACCGCGGGAGCACGTCTCGCTATTTGCTAATGGCGTTGGCGCTAATCCTGTTGTTAGCCAGCCAGTGTGACTGTGAAACTACGCTGGCCTCGCACGATGCCTTCAAAACTGAACTTAATACGCCAGCGTCACAGGGTATTGTTTCTAAAAACCAGACGACGACGCCTATGGCCACTACTGCGGCATCTTCTATCGCCACTTCAGGACCAAGAGAAAGCACAAAAACGTTGCTAACAAAGGCATACGCGACGACTGAAAGCTCCTCTACCGCTCGCCATTTCACAACGAGATTGTACCCGGGCTCGAAAACCGCAGTGAAAAGTGCAAGAAAGCTAAAGTTAAACACTAGCTCTAGTGCCCTTGGGAGCGGTGCGCATTCACCAGCACGCCTACATGAGCGGCTGGGGGCGATAGATTGCGATCTTCCCGTGCTACCGAGAGACTCGCGACTCTGGCGTGGCAACGAGACTCATGAGTTGACTTTACCTGTTACGGTAAGGATTAAATTCAAACATTATGAGATATTTTCTGTTGGCATCAAGTTTATCAAGTTTTATTATGATTACATATTTTTCTTTGATCTTTTTTTGATTTAAGAAAGTAGCAATTCTCTAATATCTTAAAATAATACCAGAGCTTCATTGATAAGATTATACGACAGAGCTCTACTTCAAACTTGTGAATATAATTATAATTAATATCATCCATCCATCCATCAGCCAAAGGAAGTCCACTGCTGAACATAGGCCTCCCCCAATGATTTCCACAGAGACCTGTTGGAGGCAGCCTGCATCCAGCGACGTCCCGCGACCTTTACCAGGTCGTCGGACCATCGTGTGGGTGGACGTCCTACGCTGCGCTTTCCGATACGCGGCCTCCATTCGAGCACTTTCCGACCCCATCGGTCATCAGATCTCCGCGCTATGTGCCCTGCCCATTGCCACTTCAACTTGCTAATCCGGTGGGCTATGTCGGTTATTTTAGTTCTCCTACGGATCTCCTCATTTCTGATTCGATCTCGTAGGGAAACCCCGAGCATAGCCCTCTCCATAGCTCGTTGAGTGACTTTGAGCTTCCTAATAAGGCCCATAGTGAGAGGCCACGTCTCGGTGCCGTAAGTCATCACTGGAAACACACAACTATCGAAGACTTTCGATTTAAGGCACTGAGGTATTTTTGACGAGAAGACGTCGCGTAGTTTCCCGAACGCTGCCCAACCGAGTTGGATTCGACGATTGATTGACGATTGATTGATTGATTGATTCGATAATTAATATAATGTTTACAAATTAAATTAAGCGTAAATTAAAAGTAATCGGTGTGTTAATGTTTTGTAATCTGTTAATGTTGTTTACTCCTACGATGTCTACAAAGACTGTAGTAGGTAGATACATAAGTATTGGTGGAAAACTTTATTGAAATGACCTCGTGTTCAGCTTTATATTTAACATTATTTTTTAAACCGTTATAAAGATTCGTTTATTTTAATTTCATATCTATTTATAATCATTTAATTTGGATATGACTAGATTTGTTATTAAAAATAACTTCTACTATTTCGTATAGATATTTAACTACTATCTATATATACATATATAATATTTTTTTAACTGAGCAATGGCTATTAATAACTGAACAATAATTATGAGGGGACTGTAATCACATAATGGAACCCAAAACTTTCGTTAGAACATTTTTCGGTTACTCTGTGCCTTTGTGGGCGCAAATATCAGAAACGGTTAAATCAGTTTCGTTCAAATCATTTTCATTCTGAGAAATGTTATAGTTTCCCGTGGGATGAGTAAGGAATTCAAATATATTTGTTACTATTTAAAACTGAAAGGGATGTGATGGAAATGAACAGGAGAGGTCAAGATTGCATGCTTTGGGATGGGCATTGGATAGAATAATATGGGTAGGATATAAATAAACAGACAGGGAAAAGGAGAATAGCGCCCAAATACTGGAACGCAACTTAAATATAAATGGCGCTTAACTACGTTAATCCCGATTAAATGTACTGGCTAAGTGGGCCGTGCGCTGTTAAGAGCAACTTATTATTTGAATGGCGTTCCAGTATTCGGGCGTAGGGAACATAGTCTCATTAAGCTTTTTATTATAATTATTATTAATGGCGAGATGATCATGCCATTTGCCTTGTGATAAACGGTACAACCGCTCATGGACAATAGCATTGCTTGGTATTCCACTGCGCTCGCCATCCTAAGACATAAAATGCTGTCTTAATATGTCCAGTAGTTATTATGGCTACAATGTTATTCAAACCGCAACATAGCAGTGCGTTTACGCTGCTGTTTGGCGGCAGAAATATACATTGCGGTGGCATCTACACAGGCGACCTCGCACATATGAGAGACTTACCAGCGTATTAAATTTAAATGTAAATTAAATAGAACGCAAAATAATATGTAATAATGTTCTATTGATGTGAACTTATGTATAGACTGGACTCAAAAATATCCGGACCAGGGCGAACTCAGGCTGGGCCTATAAAAAAACGGTCAATTTAATTTCAGTAAAATATCTAAAACTCTAATCACTTTGAAACGATTTAGAACTTATAGTTAATACTATTTCTGGTGGCTTATGTTTCTAAGACATGTAATTTAGAAATATATTTTTTTTTAGTTCGGAATGTGAACATTAATTACGTACCTAAGGTTACAATTTATAACTAACACTTGAACTTAAATATAATTAAATAAATTATAATTGCTTTATGACCTATGCCGTTTTTGCTTTGTAAAGGGATAGTTCAATGCAGTTGGATTGCTGTTGCAGGATACCTGTGGTTTCTTTTGGCGCTGATTTATTATTACCGAATTATTATAAAGATTTCAAACAAAGGTTAAAAGAAGCATCATAATGTGTTATGATTAGTTAAATTAATTATTTAAAGTATTTATATTTTCAATACAACCTCCGTGGCGCAGTTGCTTCGACGTTGGCTGTGAAATGGGTAGCTTTGGGTTGGACTGAAGCAAATTTTTGTGAGGCCCACACATCATTGCCTCAGGTCTTTGCTTGTGAGACCGAAAAATCTGTCGTCTGTCCAACGACACAAGACTTACTGACTGTTGAGTGTATTTATTTTTATTTTATTACCAAAATATGCTCATAAGCTAAGCAGGCGGCCTAGTGTTCGCAATAACAAAGTACTTTTGATTGTGCATCCCTGCCTATCACCAGTGACTAGGCTTTTTGGTTGGCCCTCTATCGATGTTGTGTGGATATATTGCCATTAGATTTAGCAAATATTTTTCTCAATGGATGTATTGTAATCAGATCAGTCCCACCTTAAGTCTTGTCTGTCTTATCTAAGACTACTCAAACCTCCTCCGGTAACTTTTAAAAGTGTTTTTGCACTGTTTATTTATAGTTAATATATAAAATATTGATATGAGGCGTATGACTGCTAAACATAAAAGCTAAAGGCCAAATTACACTACATTTTATGACATTTTAATATCTTAACATTTTTATTTTTTTCCTTATGTTAATAAGGAAACGGAAACTAAGAAGTCCTTCAATCTAAAAATTGTCCCTAGTCATAAAGTTTTATCCGATTATTCATCTGAATAAAGTAGATACTACCTATGTTTGTTAAATATTTTACTTAGAAGAAGGTTAGGTGGTAGAGTCGATGCGTGATTCCACTGTGGAGGTACTAGCGTCTTATTGTTAAACCTCTTGGAGTTTACGGGGGAAAATAAGTGGATAATATTTACAAAAGGTTCTAATCAGGAGAATAAGCTCTGGCCTATAAGGTTGAAGTATTTCGGTTGACCAAAACAGGAACTATACATATGTAGATGGGTAGCAGCGCAACTAGTGTGAATGCCCCGGTACTACACTTACCGACCTCTCTACTCAGTGTGTGTGAAAATGGACAGATATTTCTTAACTCTCAGTAGAGTAATCTTAAAAAGGTCTGAGTCTTGCATTGGACGGCTACAAGCTAATATGGAATACAGGACATGATGGATGGTAAAATGTGAAGTATTGAACAATGCACTTAAGCTTAAACAGTAGCAATAAATAATATATTTTCTTTCACTCCCTTATTCATAGCATAATATTCTGGTTCGTACAAGTTTGATCGTGACAGCGGCACGAAGCATAGCAAGGTCGAATACATAAACTATAAATCGTCTTAGTAGAACAGAAATAAGGAAAAAGCTTTTCTCTTCAGCGCTTGTATTTTTATACATTATTTTTGTTCCATTTTATACGTAGTATTGCGAATATCAGTGACTTTCAGATTAAGCAACATCGGGTCTAACTGTACACCTGCAGTATTTCCCATTATTTCTTGTGAATTATCTACTAACATATGGACTTGTAGCCATAACTTCACTTAATAGACGCATTTATTATATTATACGTGTACGCGCGGTCAACTGCATGCAATGTATCGTTTGACCCTTTAATTATACTTGTTTATACAAAGACTGGCATAAATTTGTGCAAGCTTTGTGTCAACAATGCATTTTATGTACAACTGTACGTTTCACACATAGATATTCAGAATACAATATAGATTATAGGTACCAATATAAAGTAGTACTGATTAACACTTGGCCGGCCAAGTTCCTCGTTCAGAAAAAATATGTGATTGAGATATTCGCTCAATGTGGCTTGATAATTAATGTGTATGTCTGACTTGCGGTATGGATGGCTGAGGAGTGTGCGGGCGGAGGCGCGGGGAGCGCACAGGGTGCGCCGGACGAGGAGTGTCCCCCATCCATCGTGTCGTGGGAGGGCTCGGCCGACATACAAAGTGGAGACATCCTTATCGTTCGAATCGCCGACTCCATGCTCTTCGATAACTTTGGGCAGGCAGAGCTCAAGAACGCCACCGTTGAAGGAAATTCGACACACGGTGACGCAGAAAAGTAAGTGCTCGCATACGATCACAACGACTAGACATATATTGATCTGGGACTGGAGGCACTGACCTGTGCAAAACAACACTGTACCAATATAGATATATTTTTACAGGCCTCACCGCTTGCTGTTGCAGCCGGCCGTTTACCAAGTGACGCGGCAAGGGCACGAGCACTGTGACATATCAGATGGAATGTTATTAGACATCACCCCTCTTGACGAACGTGGCGCCAAACTTTTTACACTTTACGATAAAGATTTGACAGAAGGAGTCAACTTGCTTATAGGTAACACAAATTTAATTTTAGTTATGGAATAACATTTACCAAAAACCTTCCATTCGGTAGATCGCGTGAACTGTCAAGGTGATAAAACAGCAGAATAAATAGCTATACGAACCGGAAGTCGGAAGGAAGTATAGTGGATACCGTCTGCGGAGATTTTATTTCACTGAGTTATACTGTGAAGGCTACGGCTGGTTTCTGAAAACACATTAACTATGCTCTAGCTAGAATATTTTCACCTATTTTTGTCTACATAAGGAGGACTCATCATGCTATTTTCTTTATTGTTCCCGTAGTAATGCTAAAGATAAAACTGAAAAAATAGGCCTAACATTTTCAATTTATTTTTGTTTAGTGGTGTCAGACAATTGGGGGTCACAGTGTGTGCGATTAAAGGTGACCGTTAAGTCGGACAACTGCGGCGAATCGCAAGACTGCTCAGGGAAAGGCGTTTGTTATACTAACGTTTCTATGGTATGTTATCATATACTATATATTTCAGCTTTTTCTACTTTTTCCTCGTTAGTTATTAAAAACGCGCGCTTTAACGTGTTAAATTGGAAAAACGTAATGTTTATTTCGTGATTTTGCATTATTCACGGCTGTTTGCATGTACTTAGCAAATTTTTGTTTGTTGAAAATTTTGAAAGTTTACTCATATCTTTGTTGCTAGAAGCCATTTAAGTGATAACACTTTGATGAATGGAATGTTATAAATTTGAATCAAGAAAGCCTCAGTTTATCATTTAGCCCTGGCAATAGTAAAGGCTTGTATAAACCCTTGTCTTGTTGGTAGATTCAATTTTGAAACATATATTAAACCATAATTGTCGGATGCTATATGAATTTGGCGCAGGTTCAGTGCGGATAATAGTTTTTCGTTATTTATATCCATGAGCTATTTTTAATCATATCTAATGCATATCGGTGTAGCGAAATGGTTTTGCTACTCGAACCCGAGCAATAAAAGGCAGCATATGTTGGGATGAATAAAATATGTGATGTGTTTTCAGGAGGGGTACGAATGCCAATGTTGCTCGGGGTTCGTGGGGCCCCACTGCGAGGAGAGGGACGCATGCAATCCCTCACCGTGCCTCAACAACGGTATATGTGTCGACCTCACGCAACCTCTCAGCGAGAACGGCACCACCTACCGCTGCCTTTGTCCCTATGGTAAATCTTATTCAATAATTCCACTCAAATCGATGTATTTGATCCAAACACATCACCGTATTCAAATCGAATGAACCTTTCAGAAATAGCTTTCGATTTTGTGTAACATTTTACGTCAGTAAATTGATTTTCAATTCAAGAAAACGTACGAATGCTTACTCACAATTTTTATGTCTTTTCGTGAGTAGAAACGACTACTCTAAAAAAGAAAATGGTTTGATATCACGAACAAAAATACTTTTCAACGAGTATACTTTTAAATCCTGTGGGTACTGATGAAATATGCTCGTTTTTTGCACAATTAAATAGCAATATGACGCAATCTGGCGCCCATGTCAAGCCGCTATTATGCAACCTTTCAGCTTTTTATTCGTGTAATAAATTCATAGGAAAAACGTTTCATTGATGTTTGTGTCACCAGAGCTGTTTTATACGGGTGTTGACGGCACATTAGTAATAAGTAATAGATGTTATTAATTTAATATGTTATTAATTACTGGATGTGCAGAATCTAAAATTAGCATTGATGACAGTGGTTTACATTGGTACGCTTGTAATTCATTTGTGTTAAGACATTTACAAATTAAAAGGTAGCCATAAAAGATCCTCGAACCGCCGTTAAACTAATGCCTTATGTTTTCATTTACGTAATAAAAGAGGGCGGCTTTAGGAGAATTAATTTACAGTATTCTTTCCTTCAGTTTTGGGTTATAAAAAAGGTTTACGGTAAAGTTTGGCGCAATTAGAATCATAATTTAGTAGCTAAGTTATTATTTAGGTTGGTCAGCAATCTATATACTAGTATGATTTTATTTTTGTAGGTTTTAGCGGCAAGAGATGCGAGAAGGACCCGTGTTTTTCAGCGCCGTGTTTGAACGGTGGTTCGTGTATGAGTGTATCAGTGAACGGGTCCACCACGTTTCACTGCGCCTGCCCTGACGGCTGGACGGGGGCGCGCTGTGACCTGTCTATAAACGGCGGCGCGTGTGCCTCCAACCCCTGCGTTAAGGGCATTTGTATCGAGCAAGTGGACACCCAAGTCGATGGACCGGAATACCAATGCTTCTGCCAGCCGGGTATGAAATATTTATTTATGCGATGACATTTAAATGGCTAAAAGGGTTGTCAGGTCCACCGCTCGGCTAATAAGCTGAAACTTTACATGTGTTATATAATGCATATAACTTTATATACTTGGAGCGTATAATTTTGAACTTTGTAGTGTACGCCGCGTGCTGAAATATTTATGTAATACATAAGTACTTGAAGTTGTATAACAGTTGTGCTTGAACTCAGTGAATCCAATTTGTGGTGAAACTTATATTTATTTGACATACAGTAAAATATTTTATATCTGTGCAATTTGTATAATAAAAGCTCACTTTTTTTTCCAACGAAAATACTAACTCTACTGCATGGTTCTAATTGCTTGCTTTTACTGTCGTGATTGTTATTAGAATTTGCTGGTTATGATACAACTTTATAAAAAAAAAATATCCATAAAGTAATACGTGTAACTCCGAATATTGATTTATATTTAGTAAAAAGCGCCCCAAATTGGTTTGAACCAAACTGATATTACATTAGCGAGCAATGCTTCCAAATTTCCTAATTCCGAAATCTTCATCCTGTTTATAAAAAAAATATTTTTTAAGCTTTGTTTATTTCCTCATTTTGTCTATTATAATCCGTAAGTCAGCATAGCTATGGATTTCAGTCCTTGCAATAAAGCAGTTACATTTGGGATCGATTGTACTGCTAATGATTGTTATGCATTCATAAACAACAATCATAATACTAGTATGTACGTCGCATTTTAATACTCGCTCGGGAAAATGACAATGAAATGCACAAATATCATATTATAATAAATGTAGTGCAGTATAAATATAGTATCTCTCATCTGTTGCCAAAGTTATGACAGCTTATGCGATACCTGATATACATACACAGGATAATCACGGAACTCGACGCACTTTTATGGGTTGCTATGGCGGGCTTTACACTTGTTTACTGTGGTCTCCATTCAGACGCTATACGAATATTATACCATCAGTACTATGGGCAACTAGGTCCATTACAAGGCCAAGAAATAGAAGAAAAAAAAATCGGGTCTCTGGTATATTGCGATCATACTTAGTCTTACTGAGTCGGTTTTCTGTGAAACAGTGGTCGAACCGACCCTTTCGTGCAACGTTCAAATCAGTGCAACACCGGGACTCTGCCACTTTGAAATTATCAAAAGACGAAACCGGACTAATATACAGGGTATATCAAGACTGCTACCGAAAACGAAGCCGGGTGGTAGTTTAAGCGACTTCAGACACAATGCAACAGAAAAAGTTGCAAAAAAAAAGCGACAATTTTTTTTTGTTATTTTTTTCCTATGGCCATATTTGGGTGGTAAATACATTTTTTCCTAAAATAATAGTATATACCCTTTTATTTATAAATACTCTAAGGTATAAAAGAGTTTAAATTATTATTTTAGCAAAAACTATGGATTTACCACCCAAAAATGACGATATTTAAAAAATCATAAAAAAAAATTGTCGCTTTTCTATGCGAAATTTTTAATTGCATTGTGTTTGTAGCCACTAAAACTACCACCCGGCTTCGTTTTCGGTAGCAGTCTTGAGATACCCGGTAGACCTACAACAGCCCTCATTGTTAACTTCAAAACGTGAAATGATTTAGACCTAGCTCCTATTCGCACGGTCATACATTAAATAACGCAGCACCAGTCAAAGAGTGCCGTATTTATAAAAATTACACACCCAGAAACAAAAGTAAATATGCATCAAAACTTACTGGAAACGCAGAATACAACCAATAATATTGTACAAGAATTTCTATCAATTCCCCAATTAAGTTGAATGATATCTGGGCACTTAAGTATCGGACTTCCGTCTAGGTCTCGAACCAGGCAACTGTGAGAGGTCTTAAGAGAATGCTAAATAAGTCATAAGATTCCCTCTAGATTTGCTAACGAGGAATCCAAAGCACTCGAGATCAACCACTCTACATCTTCGCTGCAAGTTTACAAACCTGTGAAGCTGCAGAATCGAATGCAAAGTTATGTAAAGACGTCTTATTCAAATATCTATCCAATGTCCATTTCACAAACTCAAATTTTACCAAAAGATTCTTTTATATATCGTACCTTGGATATTTCAGTCCCTGCATGCTACTATACCTACATAAAATTCTGCAATGCTGGCAAATCTACAATAGCAGTTTTCCAATGTTTATCGGCACATTTTTCTATTCCGTTGGAATAGCTCGGTGTATTCGACGAGAATTCAAGATAGCAAGCGGTAATAATGCGCTAGGTTTTGTTTCATCCGACCACATCACTTTTATAGCGTCGAGATAACCTTATGATAACACTGCTATAATGGAAACAATGTTTTGATACGCTTACTCTTTCCAGGGTATAAATTGGTTAATGTTCAATTAATATGCCTCACAAAATTAATTGTAGGGTTAAATTTTGGCGTAACATGATGCATAAAGTTAATAATTCTAAGAACAATTCATTAAGCTTTCCAACTTTTGCCAAGTGAAAGGATGCGTCCAAAAATAATTTCATTATTATTTCTATTTCATTAATTAGTGTATTGATTGACATGCCAATTACGGGCAGACAAGTTTAAATATTTTGCATTAGCAATGAGTACACACGGAGAATGTCCTAACTTGTGAATCTAATAATGCTTAATCTTATTTGCGAATGTTGGTGGAGCGATTTTACACTGGTGATTTATTCGAGATGAAGTTGGAAGGTTGCCCGGAGCGACGGTGGCGGCCTCGCTGTTTCGTATCAGGCGTTCAGTAGAAACCACGCTTTATTTATTTGCAATGAAAACGTCAATAACAGAAAGAAGCAATTTTACGCTTCACTACATGTATTAAATTGGTATGGGGACCTCCATTGTGCGCAATTTTACCATATTACTTATTAACAGACCCATTGTAACGGTTTCCATCCAATTACGTGCTGTTATGTTGCGTTGTGAGCACAAGTTATTTTATAAATAAATAGGGCTTCGGGTTCACCTTGTATATGTCAATCTGGCACTGACACACTGGCAAATACATTTCTTGTATGAATTATTCGTTTGGGTATTATTCTGATGTATCATTTGAAATTACTGTAATTTTTATGGAAATCCGATCACTATTTTCTCGTAAAACAATAACATACAAAAATACTCTCATATATTTTCACATTTGTGAAATAAGTATAAATTCCCTTCTGTGAATATTTGTAAATATGCTAACAATAATTTGATACAGCTATTAGTGTCCACCCGACTAATGTTTTGCGTGGGATTACAAATTTACGAGAAGTGTCGGATAAGATCAAATTAGAAATTGGACTAGGCCATTTTTGTTCAATATTTATAAAGTTATGCAATATATATCTATAAAATAAACACAAATATATTCCATTTCCGAATGATTTCATTACCAACATGGTATGGTTGGTTTGTTTACTGTAAATTTACATATAGCTGTTGTTCTGATATCCGTAATCGATAAGGTGGAATTATTCAAAATATTGAAAGGAAAAGATCAGTGGAATAAATTGCAGCAAATTAATCAAGTCACTTGTTTTCGTTGCGGTAGGGTAAATTTGGGTTGGATGCAAACAATCCACCCTCGGCCCGGATTATGTTTCGGTAAAGGGAACTTGAAACGGCTTTCGTGTTTTGTTACGCTGTTGGAGGACGCTCTATGGGCAAACTTAACTACTTGTCCGTTTACTCAGCTCTTACAATACGTAAATACCAAATGGTATCCATAATAATATTGATGTAATGATGATGATATAGCAATATACAACTAGGAATGATTTTTGACCCTAAAATCTGCTAATACATATTTTTATGTAGGATGTTTATTAATCAGTGCAATAAAAACGTATTTAATCACCGTAAAATTGCTTACAAATATAACCCTCTCTATGTTACTTTTTCTTGACAAAACTGAGAACATATCGTATTGAAATAAATCGTATTGAAAATAGGTTAAAGGTTTCTTAGGATCAGAACAGGACTTAGGCTACTTTTTCATGCTAAACTTAAGCCTTAAGTTTAGCCTTTTAGCCCGTTTAGCCTTAAAGTTAGGGTTAATGAGTGGGAAGCAAAATTCATAAAATTTTATTTATCTATATTATTCCATTATTCAGCTTATCGTCCTGGCAATGTAGCTTACATAGAATCATAACTATTACTTAAATTTTCTCCTCTAACAGCACGACAAAATAATTAC
Source organism: Hyles vespertilio (assembly GCA_009982885.2). Lineage (NCBI taxonomy): Eukaryota > Metazoa > Arthropoda > Insecta > Lepidoptera > Sphingidae > Hyles > Hyles vespertilio. Next base: position 13,246,540 of record CM042808.1, on the reverse strand, counting down.
AACAAACACAGTTTTCTTTAATTTATCGTAATGAACTTCGGCAAAGCTAAAGTCGGTAACTTTGTTCGTTCATAATATAATTAAACTAATACGCTTCGTAGCCGAGTACGACAATGTGTGGAACTTATAAGTTACAAGTTAATCCCTTACAGTAGGACAATTTCCCTTAAATGTCACGCATATATATTATGCATATACCTACATTTAAATCACTATTATCATTTTATATGTTTCAATGGCATCATCAATGGTCCTGAGTTCGATTTCTATATATTATGAGGACATGCACTTGGTGCAAGCAAAGCAATTTAATTACAACTCTCCCTTTCGGAATCATAGACGTGAGATTACGAATTTTAAATAAACGTACAATTTTAAAGATTGCGACTTTAAATCTGTTATATCAGTGGTCAAATTATAATATTGTTTAAACAAAAAACATAAAAACGAATTTAATAATGAAATGCAATTAGCTGGCTATATCTCAGCAGGCCACAGGCACCCTGCTGCGCCATCTTTGTAGCGCACATTTAAATGGTTTTAAAATCATTGCTACATTCAATTAATATTTTGCCGTATTCCAAAAATATTTATGTCGCCCTTCGTTTACGTTTTCGTATCTTTAATACTTTATGCTTCTGGCGACCGTCCTTGGTCCCACAAATATTTAAATGTTTGACTCTCCGTGTCGCGGTATTTAAAACGTGATTGCAACATGGAATTTTCAAGATTCCTTGAGTGCCAGGGTGCTTGAAACTATCCAATACTATTAATATTAAATGTATTAGTGAAAAAGAAAGTGGCTTTCTTTCACTGCATTAGAAGAGCACTTTACTGTTCTTTACCGTGCATCTTAGGAAAATTATAGAGGGAATCATATCGAAAACAATTATTTATTCAGAAATGATCACCCTCCTGTTTACCGTACTCAGTAAGAATAAGTGCAATGAGCAAGTCACATTAAATCAATAAACGCAAGGGTTGACGTGTTCTTGAGTCGGCGATACTGCAGATATGTTTTAATAACCTATGTGGCGTAGTTGCTTGAGTAGTAAAAAATAAGTTTAAAGTAAGTTAAAAGTTAAGTTTAAAGTTTTTTTTTTTGTTTTCTGTCTCTAGAACAAGAAGTTTCGAGTTCAACTCTTGAAACGATGCAATTAGTTTATGATTCACATATTTATTTCCTATCTGTGTTGCGAGAGTAAAAAGTATTGTTGTTTCCGATACTGACGATAAAATTTTGTTGTGGAGTCAAAAAATGTTGTTATTATTAAAAATGTAGGTGTTTTAGGTTGTAGGCACCTTATGTCTATATTGAGAAGACCCATACAACACCAATTAGGTAAATAAATTCATAGCCTAATCTCAGAATATGATTGTAGATAGGGATTCTTACACTAGTATAATTTTACTAGCAAATATTGGATTGCTAACATGGGAGTGTTCTTTGGCTATATTGAGCGATCCTATTACGGGAAAAAGTTGAATAGTTCAGTTGGTAGAGCTGTAGAACTTAGAAGTTATTTGAAAATGAAAATGAAATGAAAATGAAAATAATTTATTGAATCCATTAAAATGTTCAACATAATTTAGATTCAGTCATTTTTTTTATCTACCACCCGATTCGGAAAGCGGGTTTCACTAGAGAAGAACGGGCAAGAAACTCTAGTGTTGCTCTTTTCAAAACCAGTTTACAATGTAGTGAATTATTACAAAATTTACAAGTTGGTTTAAATCAGAGCAGTTTAATAATAATATGTTGTAAATTTACAATAGATATTTTTGATAAGAATATTATTATATTATAATTACTATGGCTGAGTGAAGCGAAGTCGCCCAGAACGAAGAATCAGTATACTCTTTTTTGTCAAAGCAGTGAATAATTGCGAAAGCCTTATGTAATCCATCAATCAATCCCTTACAATGTAAGCAAATCGGATAGACCAGTCTACGCAAGCAGCACCCGTTCACGAGTATGAAGCATGTGCCAGCCATCGGCCTCCTCAACCATGTTGCAGGGAAGTGACCGACCTGGCACACGACGCTACCGCAAGCACAGACTTTTTAGTGAGCATGACATACCCAATCACTTACACAGGAAAACAGTGTCAAATTTGACAAGTTACTTAATTTAAATGATATTTTATAGAGCACACCAAGACTTTCGCTCCGAGATACTACACATTTATTTAATTTTATTTTATTCCCAAGCCTTGTTATCGTCTAAATATTCCGAAATTTTATAATATGCCTTATTGCATAAGTTTTGCTTGATAGTAGCTTTGAATTTTGTAATAGATAAGGCTTTAATATGACTGGGAACTTTGCTATAAAAGTGTATACAGTAACCCTTAAAAGATTTGCTGATCTTGTGGAGTCTGGTCTTAAGAGTAGCTAGATTATTCTTATTCCTAGTATTTTTGTTGTGAACATCGCTAATCTTAAGAAAACTTTCTTTATTTCTATGGACATAAATTAAAGTTTCAAAAATGTATTGTGATGCTACTGTCATTATATTTATCTCTTTAAACTTTTCTCTAAGAGAATATCTGGACCCTAGCGAATAAATTGACCTTATAGCTCGCTTTTGGAGAACAAAGATGGTATTAATGTCAGCAGCACCACCCCACAGTAAAATTCCATAAATTTAATATAGGGTATCTATGTCATAGGTTCAAAGGCTATTATTACCAGCAGTAGTTAGCTGCGTTCTCCATGTGATTAGTTTAAGGATCAGTGAATCAAAAGATAAGTTAATACGTAGCCTGGACTCGCTGATGTAGTGATTACCACACACTTCTTGTTAGTGCGGTGAATTCCCAATATATTATTATCAATCTAAGGTTAACTCTGTTCATAATCTTTTACATAATGGTGCATCCACACCGCAGTTACCATTTATGAAGTACAATTGTGCAACAATGTTGTTGATATATTAGGCAACATGTATTAACATATACATACTTAAAATACACAACGCAACATTTTCTAGCAATAAATAAAATTTTTGTATCAAATGTTGCTTAATGCTGAGTAATATTTGGAAACGTTAGTCAACAAAAAGTAACTCCGATGTGGATGCACCATAACACATATGCCGAAATACAAACATATGCGTTACAAATGCGTGGCCTTCGTTGAACGTATTTCCCCATTGTGTACGGTAGCCGCTATCTATACGATTTGAATTATGATTCTTGATAATGATATCTATACATATAAATAAAATTGAAGTGTCTGTTTTAAAAGTGAAAATAAAAAAAATGTCCAACTACATATCGTTATATACACGATACTTGTGCCGAAAATGATATTTAAAAAATTTTTGTCTGTCTGTTTGTCTGTTTGTTCCGGCTAATCTCTGAAATGGCTGGCCCGATTTTGACGGGACTTTTTTTGTCAGGTAGCTGATATAACAAGGAGTAACTTAGGGTACATTTATTTTAGAAAAAATCTTTTATTTTAGAAAAATAAAGTAATGTTGCAATGCCCGCGCGCAGCTCACGCGCATGCCACCACTGGACCGTCACGTCGGGCGCCTCCCACCACTTCTCCCACCAACGAATGAATATCACATTTATAAAATATTGTATGTAAAGAAATTTTTCAATAAAACTATTACAAAAAACTGAAAATAAATGTGTAACGGGAGTTTACCGCCGCTCGCTAAGAGATGGCGCCACCGTAGAATTAAATCACGGTATGGTTTCGTTACAAAGGTCGATAATTAAAATAAAAAGGCAAAAACAAAAAAAAAAAAACTAATTAACTTTTTGTTAAATTCCACGCAGACGAAGTCGCGGGCACAGCTAGTTTGAAATATTATAATTACTCTCACCTCTCCTCTGACTTTTCGGAGTCTTGTGTGTATTAATAGTCAGCCACCACGCACTTCAACGGTGAAGGAAAACATCATGAGAAAACCTTGCATACTATAGCGAATTTGTAAGAATTTCTATGGTAAGTAAAGTCCAGCAACCCGCATTAGACCGGCGTGATGGACCATATGGGCTAACCACTCTCAAATTCTTTACTACTATTTTCTAGTACTCTTGATTGAAGAGTAGGCCCATGCCTTGCAGTGGGACGTATATGGGTTGAAACAGTACATAATTATATTTCTTTACTTCATAGTTTTCTTGGAATGTTAGGTCAACAAAATAACAATGATTTGAGCATGCTATCATATTTAATTTGTCTACTATGTTTAATCTAGGGTACACAGGGGAGCGATGTGAGCTGGAGTACAATGAGTGTGAATCGTCGCCGTGTAACAACGGCGGCACTTGTACCGACAGAGTTGGTGGCTTCGAGTGCTTCTGCGGGCGCGGATACACAGGAACTACTTGCCAGTCGAAGGTAACCTGTTATTTCATAAATAACCGAAGGTAATGTCTTTGTAGAACACTATTATCACTACATTTTTTATTTATTTTTTAGTAGAAACAAGTAAAGAATCTTTTTTAATGTTAATATAAAGTTAATTAATCATATTTTTTTTAATTGTTTGCAGTATTACTGTTTGTTTTTCCTGAATAAGTAATGTAAGCTGTTGCACGTATAAAAATACAGTTGATAGAAACTTGAACAAAACTAAACTAGATTCTAGTCTCTAAACGAAATTCTTCTCAACAATGTGCCCTTGTTATGCAGGACTCAAAATTCTCTTGTAACATCTGGGACATGCAACTATCGATCCCATCGAAGCAAATCGAATTCCGACAGCTAACAATCACATCAAGGGTCCATCTCTCAGTGTTCTCTTGTTTCAAAGAGCGTACAGACTGTTGGTCAAAGTTTGAATATTTGGTTCAAAATTTACACAAACCGCTTGTACTCGTATTTGACTGGAAGTTCATAATTCTGTGTTAGTAATTATATAAATTTATCATAAATATGATTAAATATTTCTTTAAATCTTGTTTATTACCTACTACAAAATCAAATTGTTGGATTGAACTAAAATATCACTTTTCATTATAAAATCAAACATTTTATTACAGATAAATATGAAATCAAAAGAAGGTACAAAACAACTGTAGTATTAAAAACAAAAATGTTTAATTTAATGCCTCGCTATGATGCATTAGCTTTTTGTCTGTGGCAATTATTTTTTTTAGACTTTAATCCAACAATTGCGTGTTTTCGTCGCCTCGACTTAATATTTTAAAGTAAGGTAGACACTAATTAAAATAACACTGCAGTTATAGATAAGGCAGGTTAACGAGCAATTTAGTTAGCACGGTCTCAGATAGGATGAAAATATTTAAACACAAACTGTCGGAATGTTTAAATTAGTCTAGGCTTGAGTAAGTAAATTATAAATATTTGAGTTATCTATAAATGTGTTTCATTATAAAACAGATATTTTAATGAGATTATGTCTCTTGCATGACATGGTATAATTTTGTCGAAGGTGGACCTGTGCAAGCCGAACCCTTGCCCGACACATCGGGACTGTGTGGATCAGGGCAACATTTATACTTGCAGCTGCCCGCCCGGCTACGTGGGAGATGATTGCCACTTGCCTGCTAGATCCGTAAATATTTATTTTGTGTTTATTGCAATGAATGCCGATACAAGCATGCCGATCACGTGATGAGAAGCGATACGACGGCTCATGAACAGTACTAAAACCAAACAAAACCTTGAATTACAAAGCAATGCTTGGAGTTTTACTGCGGTCGCCATTCTGAGACTTAAGATGTTGGGTCTCAATATGTCCAGTAGTTAATCTGGCTACAACATCCTTCAAACCGAAACACAAAAGGGCATTTACACTGCTGATTGGCGGTAGTAATGGACATTAAAGTGGTACATAGCCCGGCGGCCTCTCACATATTAGAGACCTGCCACCAGTTGTTTCTATTTACTTAACCTTTTTACTTACTAAGCATCTGTGAATATCGTCTCACATTTCTCTAGAGACTAGGCCTGCATGTAACCTTGTTGTCAACCCTTATTATTTATTACGCAACTTACTAAAAGGATTTACTTGTATGTCTTGCCTAGAAATAGTGAATATTTCTTATTCCAGCCGTGTGACAACAACCCGTGCTCCCACGGCGGCACTTGCTCAAGCATCGGCGACTTCTTCTTCTGTTCTTGTCGGCCTGGATATACCGGCAAATTTTGCGAAGGTACATATTTAAACATTTGTAACAATTCACACTAGATTAGTGTGGTAGACTAAAATCTAAACCAGCAAAAGGTGTTACATAAATACATAAACTCACGCCTTTTCCTAGAAGGGGTAGGCAGAGGTGCTAACAAGACAGTAGACACACACATTTCGCCTTGTATGTTTCGTCCCACGACATAGATCAACAGCCTATCGCCATATCGGACACAAATTCCTGACTCCGAGTTGAAAATGACTAGAATCTAATATCACTTTGGATGTCGGTTGATATTATTTAACTTAAAACATGCATATGAACTACAATTTCTTTGAATTTCAGATGATTTCATATTAGAATCGGTTGTGAGTGGTGAAGGCGGCATGGAATCTGATTCCCGTGGTGGCAGCTCAGTTCGAGAGGTCCGCATGCCTCTGGGCTTGTACCACGACCGTCTGCACAATGTGTACATAGCGGCCGGCACTCTTGGAGCCGCCATAGCCATCGTTGGAGTTGTGGTTAGTAACCAAAAGAAGCTCAGTCCTTAAATCTTCTTAGCGTTTATGGTAACTATTCTAAATTCTTATAGAGTATGATTACCACAAATGTTGAGCACACAATACAGTTCAACTTAGAAGAAAAGGCTACATACCATATAAAACGAAAATCTACATAACATTTTTAATAGCTTTGTAGAAGCACATGTGTAGAAACTACAGCCTATACGTAATGTTGTATTCCAGGTAACTGCATGCCACTGTCGGGTGAACAAGACGTACTCCCGGCTGCTGTCTCGTCTGTCCCGTGTCACAGAACCTGGCCCGACTCACCACTGGCTGCAAGACAAGCGCGCTCCCCCCTCCGCCGCCCCCTTCACACAGACCGCAGCTGCCCTCGAGTCTGCTGACATGTACTACACCCTCGACTTCAGCGACAGCCAGAGCTCACCGCTCATACAATAGCAATCATTTTGGAACTGCTCCGAGGGGGAACGGTTCAAAATACAATTTTGAAGAGATACGACTAACGCTTACATACCCGTCACGGCACATGATGAACATAACTATTCTATTTGAATATTCATTTGCGAAGCTAAAAACTATGAACCCAATATTAATTGGAATAAGTGTACTATGCCGTCATCTAAATGTGAAGATAAAGACGATAAATGAAAAACAATTCAACCATTTGAAGTTTGTAATTGTTTTAATATAATTACGTGGGAGCCAGGAAGGAAGTTTTACGAATAATTTTGATTCATTACGCGACCTTGGCCTTGTAAATAAAAAATACGTACTAGTTACCTGTTATTATAAGTATAATATGAAAATTATGCTAGTTAAAAATACGATTAGCTGTTTTTTGTGAATTGTATGTTATTTGTTTATGATTCAAATTTTATATCTTGTTTGCAAAGATTTATACGTGTATGAATCTAATTTCAAGAAACAACAATATATAATTAATGTTTATGTGTGTAGGCTGATTCTTCTATTTTTATTCATAATTTAAATATGTAAATGAGTATCTCTATTTCTATGCAACTGCATTTAGAATATTACAGTGTTGAATATTAAATCTACTTAATTCTGTAAGGTAGTGAGCCCAACATATAAATTGTATTTAATTAGAACACAACAGACCCTGAAGCCAAAATAAGCTTAGTCAATTTAGATCTAGGCTAAAAGTGTATTAATATTAGAATTATATTCCAAACCAATTATTAAATGCAAGTAAATTTTTTGGAGATCAATAATTTTATAGTATATTTAAAGCTTAAAATTAATGTCAGCGATAATACTTTTAGTAATTCAATTTAAAAAAAGTACGATTTAGAATCAAACAAATATTCGTTAATTGTCCTTGTGTAATTCAGTATGAAGGATGGTTGTTATTTTTAAACATATGAAGAATATACTTAGTAATGTATATGTTTAGTTACTTACCTAGGTAAATACAACTTTTAGAACCGTTGTAGATGGTTTGCTAATGATGTACTCGTATTTTACATCCAGTTAAGTGCCTGTGAGTATGACGATGCCTGATTATATTTTTTCGGCAGAAATCTCTTACAAATGAAGTGTTTTAATAAAACTATTGTGTGTATTGTGTAAAATGTGTCAATATTAGACAAGTATTTGACTGATCTTCAAACTAGATGTTTTCCGTACTCCTAGAATGCTTTTTGTGTGTGCCAGCATCTCTCTCATTGCGTATTATATTATAGTGTTTTGTGCCACCTAGAGCAAGGCGAAGAAATATTTATCTTCATGTCTTATCTTTCTGCTTTTGTGAATTTAAAGCTTCTATGTGTAAATACTTTATTAATATCGTTAATATATTTCATAAGATCTAATAAAAAATATAAAGTTGCTTTCGTGTATTTTTTTTTTATTGCTGTGAATGGCGAGACGAGCATGCCGTTCGCCTGATGGTAAGCGATATGACCGCTCATAAACAGTAGCAACATTCCACTGCGCTCGCCATCCTGAGACATAAGATGTTAAGTCTCAATATGTCCAGTAGTTACTCTGGCTACAATGTCCTTCAATCCGAAACACAACAGTGCATTTAAAGTGCTGTTTGACGGGAGAATTAGACATTGCGGTGGTACCCACCCAGGCAGCCTCTCACATATGAGAGACCTACCACCAGTAAAAATTTTATAATTAAATTCTTACATTTTTTGCTACCCAACATTAAATCACTTTTAGTCACGAGTGTACAGTGTATGATGTTATGTTGCTCGTTATCAAACTTTTTTCTTTGAATTTTATAGAAAGACGTGTTGAAAACGAAAAAAAAAACATTGAGATAGTATCGTAGTCAAAGTTAGGAGAGCATAGTTTTCGTACGTACAGCAAGTGATATTTTCTGCACAAAATATAGCACACAACTGAAAAGTATAGAGGAGGTTTAGAAGAAAAACATTTTTATTTAGATTATAAACTTTGATAAAAATAATTATATTAATAATATTTTATGACAACTTACAAATATTCATATAAAAGAATAACGTAACATCTATTCGATTAAAACTTAAGTACAGTAAAATTTTATAACGAAAATGTGCTACCACTTTCGGGTTGTGTTTAACTAGTGTGACTAAACCTCGGCGAACCGCGAGCACACCGCGGCGCGGCGCCGCCCGCCCTCGCGACACTCCGACACTCTGTCGCCGCCGCCGCCACCCTCGCCGACAACACCACACTATCACACAGCTTGTGTAACGTGTGCTACGTACCAACATTACACATAATAAAACTCTGATTAATTGCACAACCATTCCTGGGGCGGCGGCGGCGGCGGCGTCAGGCGGCAGTGACGCGCCGCGTGCGCCTCATACACTACTACACTGATTTTACGTATTATTGCTATGATATTTGTGACTTATGACGAGATTCTGAATCACGATCTAACATCATTGTAAGTAAACATTAAAGCTGCACAATTTATAATAATAAGTACATATAAATAAATATGGTTACTTGAATAAGTAAAAGTAAGTACAATAACAATATCGTTAGAGTCCGCTCGCGTTAATGGCAAATGCAGACTTTGAGCAATGAACGCGTATATAGTTTATAAAATAACGAGTTGTCGAGAGCGAAATTTAAAATTCCATAATAGCGGTGAAGATAAATTAACAAGTGTACACGAGCCAAACAATGGAAGAGGGCACGAAGGACGGACCTAGTCACGATCACGACGCGGCGACAAACTACAGAAACAAAACAAATACAATACATTACATAAAGTACATGATAATATCGATATCGATAAAATTATCTTAATATAAAATTCGGTGTCTACCTGCAAGTCACATGTGACACAGTAATACGAGCTATCCTTAACATTATACATCTAAAATCATTACGTATTCTAAATTATGACATAATATGGCAGTTAATCGAACCGATCGCACTAGGCACATTTCTCATAATATAATTCAGCTGATTATTTCTGCGACCAATCCTTCCACAGTAGGTACAGGACATTATGAATTTCGAATACAGTAAATCGGTGGAGAACACTTAAGGATACAATGTCTATTTAATTGAATGGTCCTCAGAATGATTTCGGTTCGGTTCTGTACTAATGTAGGCGCGTCCGAGGTGTACAGAGTACTCCGCGACGCTCACAGGATTGGACATTCTGTGTTTAGATTACACAATGTTATTGTGAGATGTCCCAGGTAGCATACGAGTAAAATTTTTACCATCCAAATGTGACAATCACTTCTTCAATTTACATTGCTAATCGAGATGAAATCTTATAATATAAATAATAAGTCTTGGACAAAAATACTTTTCATAAACTAAATTGTTGTCATGGCCCGATAACCTACGTAACGAAATTCATTTAATATAACAAAATCTATTATGATAATATCTTAAACTTAGACATAAACCACTCCCATCGGTAATAACGTTAATGTTTTTCAGATGGACATTTGTGACTATATGTTTGACTATTATATAAGGTATATTATGCAGAATTGAGATTTTTTGACATGGAATTCAAATTCTTATTCATTGCTTCCATTTATTGACAATTTAGCATTTTAGTAAACACTTAATTCACTGAACAATATAATCGACATTAAAATTAAAATGGATACAAATGTTTGAGTCAGGATTTCATAAATATTCTAATGCGTATTTTTAAAACATTAAATGCTACATTTAAAGATTTTTATTGTTTTTAACATAACATTTATCTGAGTCATCCCATTGGAAGCAATGAATATAATATTTAATCCTAAAACTAACATCATTTTTAGGTACTAAATGAATGAATTGAGCGAGCTTATAAAGCAAACTTAAGCTTACAAACTTAACAAAGTGGATGGCATTTAATTTGACTTAACTCACTTACGTTAAAAATATAATAATTATAATGAGCAAGGCACTTGATCCTTTAATGATTTGTGACAAGAACTTCTTACTTTATCACCATGGCAAGATTAGAAGGTACCTGTTGAAACGTTAACTACATACTTAATATAATAACCAAGTGAATGGCACACGAGTTTTTATTTAGCAACAGATCACTCATTTACAAATAAGATTTATATATCATTCAATAAACGAACCATCGGGTTACCAAACATAAGTATTTGCCAGCACTGCAAAACAGACCATCTCCGTTGCGATTTCATAAGGCGCTACAATATATTTACAATACGGTCCCACTTTTATTAAATTACAACCAAGATATAAATTGTGACATCAGTTAGTTACGACGATACATCGCTTAAAATAATTTTCAATCTGAGATCGACACTCTCTGAAACGTAATTATTTCATTACAAAAGATTTTCACTCGAGTGCAAAAAGGGAATGTTCAAACTAGATGTAACTGTCCGTTTATAATAAAGAGCATAGGCCGCTTGGTTGGGCGTCGCGGTCTATGGTGTAGGTGCTATGATCAGTGTGATGTGAGCGGCGCCACGTTGTGTGGACGCGGGGCGGGCACGTCGGGACCGCGTCGGAGCCGCCGCTAGTGCTCCGAGGGCAGCTCCACGAAGGTGATGTCGTACAGGCGCTCGTCCTCGGTGGCCGCTGGCCGCACTTCCAGCAGGAACAGGTCTTCGTTGCAATAGTACGCCAACATGTCATCGTCAATTTTGGCCGTAATCCTGAAATAAGTTTACAGTTCACAGCACTTTCGCGATTTAATTTGCCGCCACTTTTGTTCAATTCTGTTTTACTGTCTCTTAACGGGGCGCACACAATGCACTCTGATTTTACACAAATTTGAGATATAAATATTCTAAATATAGATTAATAGATTAATTAATATTAAGTGCAAAACTATTATTAATGACGGTGCTCGGAAACAAGGCTAATTAAAGTATTAATATTAAGATTCAGGTGCCATGTTGGATTAAGGAATGTGATTAAATTACGGTAACGTGTAAAGCTATATTAATCAATCGGAATAACAAAGGTGTTGTTGGTAACATAAAGCATTGTATAGTTAGTGGCGCGCCCTCTGGACAAGCGATGTTTCATTAACGCGAGGCGGCCGGTGTGTACACACTAATAGAACTGCCCGAGGCCAATGGAAACTTACCCTTTCTTGTTCTTTCGATAAAGATTATTAATTGCCGAACTTGAAATTTTGTACTTATTCTCAATCTGAAAATAAGCAAAAATAAGAAATTACAATGAGCCTTCGCTTTTTTAACCGAGACGTCTCGTCTTACGGATCGAAAGAAATTTCAGTAACCGGTCTAGTGGTACAGAAAATTTAGTCGAGTCGAACGCGATGACTGGCTGAGGAGCCAGCCGGTGCAGCGGCCGGCCGCGCGGGTGTTAATTACAACATGCAGTTATGATGATCGTGTGTATTGTATTAGACGGGGTTATGAAGCGCCACATCGGTTACAGCGGCGCCACGAGCGGCGGCCCCGGCGGACCGGGGCCAGCGCCCGCGGAGCGGACGAAGCGTCTCGATTCCTTTCAGTAATCAAACAATTATATCACGTCCAACAAGGAACACAGTTACGATGAGAAACCGAGAAAGCGTCGGAGTCCATCTCACTCATTCGAGTTGTGCGGTTAGCTGACATCACCAGGGTTATTTCTCGCCTCTGCTATGGGCGTGTACGTAGTGGAGGCACTCACCGCATGCAGCAGGCCCTGCGTGGTGGGCGGCACGACGTGCAGCGCGGTGTACACGTCCTCGGTGTCCTGGCGCACGTACAGCATGACGCGCTCGCTGAGCGGCGGCGTGGAGGTGCGCGCGCGCTTACCCAGCACGCCTTCCAGCTCCAATGAGTCCTTGCGGTCGCTGTATGGAGAGAGCGCGCCTACCTCCCGGTACCTGCACCATTCATCACTACCATTGAATTGGGATTCTGAATATAGCTCCAACTTAAGAGAAAAAACCCTAGAAAACACTGAAAAAGTACCAATCTTTTTATAAAAATCAGAATAAATATAACAACAACTGCAAAATTACTATAAAAATTATAGAATAATCAAACAGGCAATCTATGGTGTAATATATTCTTGATTATATAGTGTACTAACCCAGGCGCGTCTGGTGGGAAGTGGTTGTGGAACTTGAGGGCCGGCGCCTGGGGTTTCGCCGCATGGAGCAAGAAAGGCGAGGCGCCCTTCAAGTGTGCCTCTGCTAGCGCCGTGTCGTCGTGTCCGTAGAACCCTTGTATGTCCATCCCCGCCAGCTTGTCGATGTCCTCGGCAGGACTGAACAACACCGGCGGCTTGGTCAGGTCGGCCATGGTGTAGAATTCACTCCGTTCCGTCACAGGGTGGTAAATTTCATCCAGTTTCTTTCTATTCGTCGCTGACATTTTCCTTTTTGCTGCTCTTCTCTCTTCATCCCTTGTTTTTCGCTCAGCACCCTATTAATAAACATATTGATGTAGCTTTATGTTTAAATACTTTATGTAGACTTGTTCTGAAAAATCTAACAGTGAAACCAGAGGCTGCGAATTCAAACACTGGTACTTTGGTCTTTTCTAACCTCTCGTCCGGTAGCCGTAGAAACGAAAATATTTCATATTTTTAATGCCATCGACACCGGAAATGTATTTGATATAATTCGTTTTGTTTATTTTTAAGATTCATATTTTCGTGTTAGGTCTGTTTAAATAACTAAATATAACATGTGTGGTATGTTTAATACTAGTAAGAGCTGTTTACACACAACAGTTTCCTTTACCTTATCACAAAACACTTTGATTTGACAGTAGCCTCTGTGATAGACTTGCGTGTCCCGGGGGTCTTCAAATGTGTCGATTTGAATGTGCAGTGGTAATCCCTGTAACAAACGGTCCATTTAATATTGAAATTAAAACATATACAGTTTTTGTTTCTGGTTTTGTAATTGTTGGAAGTTTTTAACGTTTCATCATCACTTTCGTCAATTTAGCGAAACAGTTATGGATGGAAAAAAGATTGGCATAATTGGTCTATTATAAGTTCACAACAAACTCTCACGTTATTTCCGCATCAGAATTTGGCTGTGTTCAGAATCTCGCAAGCAATTCGACTGTTATAGAGCTAAGCAATTTCATGCTTGAAGTGTACACTTAGAATCATAACAAAAAAACAGTTTTAATAATCGTTCATAAGGGATAATTGCGATAAATTTACGAATAAGGAAAAAATATGCACGTGTCTGAATCGAATCGCGTTAAAACGTCTTAATTGCGTTGGTTCGAGGTCGGTGGCGCGGGCGCGGGCGGCGCTGCGTTTTGGATCGGTAATTGAGAAGCTGATAGCGGACAGGTTCAATATCGGCGACAAGCAGACGAACGCGACTCCACGCACGACACGGCTGCAACTCACAGCGGAGGAGCGATCATCTAACAACTACTATCTCAGCCTTTATACGTCACCCAACTATTAGGCTAGATATAGGCGGATCAATTCTACGAAGTACGATTGTTGGAATTTAAGCCCTATTCTACACAACTCAGTACGGATTAGTAAACTTTACATAAAGGCCATAGGTATGAATATTTATTTATTATATTTGCTTAATACAATTAATATTAGTCATTGATTCTTAATCTAGATAAACCTGTTTTTGATAATCAATATCTTAACGAGTTAACATATTAATGGTATTCTAAAGAAAAGTTACTTGTAAAATGATAAATTAAAATTAGGGATGAATATATACAAAGCTATATATAAATGTAATAAGCATTGGTTTTGTCCATTGAAGAACATTACCTAACCTTATACGAGTTATATAATAAAATTATTGATAAAAAGTGAATTTAATATTCAATTATGCGGTAAAAACATAATAAGCGGAATAGATTAATGAAATTAGTTGGTTTATGTAAATGAGTTGTGGGATTTTCCGCGGTAGGGTTTTGTTTGCGCCGCCGAGCCGCCCTTGCCACGGATCGCGCCGCGGCGTGGTTATCGACGCGTCTCCGAGTTCCGACGACAACGCGGTTACCGACCTCACACTTTATGTCCTACCACTGTAACTTACGCTTACTCTTCAAATACGGTATCATATATTGCAAAAATATACCACAACACAGTCAATAGTAATGAATTGACATTAACATCTTTCCCACGTTCATTTAAAATACTATCTAACGACATCCGTAGTTATAAAGGGGTTTCAATGGCTCATGTGATGAGGCACAATGTTAAAGCATTTATAATAACAATTAATTAATTGTTCCCGCTGTTTTCCTTAGCGTGGTTATAATGTTCAGAATAATATAATCACTTATAAAATCGGATGATTTATTTGTTTTTACCGATGTGACTGTTAATATGTATAGTGTAATAACAGGTAAAGGATGACGCTTTGCAAAAATAAATATTGGCAATCATTAAAGATTGATCGCTTACCTTAACACCCTTTTGACTGCTGAAATCCGTACTCAAACACTGCACGGCGATGTTGATCTGTAAACAAAAAGTATTTTTCATAAATGGCTCGGAAAAACAACATGTTGTTTATATTTGTTTTGTAGCTAAAGCACCAATGTTAAATGATTGACGTGGTGTGTGTCACGATGGGTTAATAAACCGGGAGAAGGCATTCCCGAGATCATTGAGTGCTTGTCGTCGGTGACTGCGAGCTGAATGTATTTACGCGTGTAATTGCAGAAGGTGGTGGATGTGCGCGGTGCGGCGGTGGCCGAGGGTCCCGCGCCGCGCGGTGCCGCCGCCCACTTATTACCGCGGTCTATGCAAATGACCCCCTTGCGTTTTTACCGCCGACACCGCTACCGATCTCTGGTGGTACGCATATTATCTATCGCAAACAACTCGCATCCGCCACGGTTTCCCCGCCAACAATAAATAATTATGGATATCGATAACAGACCAGTAGCTGAACGAGCGAGTACACGACCAATTTACAGTAATAAAAGAAATCCGAAGCAAAAAACTAACTCGAGTACCAAACGGTTCTAATTAATTTAATATCAAGGTTAACTTTTATTTATCACTTTTATGATCAGAAACAAAATTGTGATTCGACGTATAAGTCGTTAAAAGCTAACGACTACCTTGACTAGCATTAGCATACTGTCATAGAATTGAGGCTATTTCACGCGGACTTTTAATTGTTGATGAATATTAAAAAGGCTACGTACATTATCAATGAAGTATTCGTTTTTGCGCTACCAGCGGGTAGGTACTGTATAATTTTATGTAAGCAATTAAAACAAAGACTGCTATTTATTATTCAATAATATAATGAGTGTTCGCTGCGGAGCGCGGACACGTTCCTGCGGCGCTCGCCTGCTCGGCAGTCGGCGCGGCGAGCGGCGCGGCGAGCGGCTCCCGGGCTTACCTCTTAGTGCCGGCGGACGCATCATTCTTTTATTTATCTATGTTATTGCACCAAATATGGTTACGGATCATTTATTAATTACAATTTAATATACGTAATAAAATTGTAGTGCCGTTTTATTGTCAACGCTAACAACGGGGAACTTCAGCTCGAAATGGTTATTAATCGTTTAATGCAAGCCACTAACGATTATGGCTGACGACTTGAGTTATAAACTACTATAATTAGTAAACGTTACCATGGCTGAATGTAATGAATAGTTAAAGATGAGTACCTTGGCGGCGCTCTCGAGAGGGTTCCAGTAGACGGCGATGGCGTTGTGCGCCACCTCCTCGATGCAGCCGGCCAGGCCGATGCTGTTCTTGGTGTCTGCAACAAAGTTACTAATTGTTAATCATGTCTTCGGGTAACTGTACAGCCACGCTCAACACTGTCGGAGATTTCGATTAAGATATCAGCGCACAATGCGTCATCAGGAAGGGAAATTTATTTGCGAGGCGTGAATAATTACGTGATAGGATCAACTTATCCGCGATTGCAACGTTTCCACCTCTGCATTCTTGCATCGACTATCGAGACGTGCAGCGTACTCGCGTCACAGCGCGTTATTTGTGTACCTTGAGCTTTACTTCAGGGCTCAATGGTGTTTATGGGCGCTGGCGGTGACAAATCATCTCGCGGCTGTTGCCGACTTTATCTAATCCATTAATATAAATCGTTCGCACTAATTGTACACGTTTCCGCTACATTTATAAACAAGGACGTTAAACAAATACGTCCACTTATGTATATTGATTTGATTATTTTAAATTCTTTCCGGAAATTGGAGCACAGAAACATTGAGGAACAAGTGGACACTGGTTACTAGGTACTTATTATGCCGCCCTTCATTTCTAATCCTTTCAATCTTCGTAATTCTTTTACGACGTATGAAAGTTTTCCTATCCGCCACGCCATTGCGCAATGTCAGGTGTAATTTGTTACGTTTATACTAAACAGTAAATTGTTAAAAGGTCCGGTATATTTTGGTGGAAGAAAATAAATAGCGTTCCTCCCTACCGGCACGTTATTAAATATTTTATTTACTTATTTGATTAACAGATTAAATATCCAGATAATTGTTAATATTGCGATTTCAAAAACAGTAGCAGTAGTCAATTGTTGACTCAATAACATAACTAAAATGTATGCTGGCATCTGTTCAGTAATTTAATATATTTCTATTTTAAAGTTGTCCCTATTAGGCGGAAGACATAACATTAATATTTATATATTTGTGAATTATAATTATTTATGTTTGTAATTCCAAATATTTATTACTCTAATTAGTTTGAGTTTGACATTATTGCTTATATTATTTTATTAAGGCGACAACATACACGGAAATGTCAAATTTGCAATACTTATTGTTTAGAGTTACGTAATAAGAATTGGGAATGTAAATAGGGTATTTTATCATAACACCTACACATACATAAATCGATGCTTTTGTAGAGAATGTAACAATTAAAAAGCACTATTACTAAACCAATATGCCCGTAGTCTAAATGGATGGTGTTTCTAATTTTAAATTGGAATAGTAGCGTATTCTGTTGAACAAGGCGAATATGGTTGATTCTAAATTTAAAAATGGATTAGCGGGGTTGTATTTGTGGCGTGTGGAGGTGGTGTGGCTGTGGCGTGGAGCGTGGGCTATCGGCTCGACTGGCGGCGATCTGTGCGGGCGACGCGACGCGGCGCGGCGGGCCCGTGGGCGCTGACGTGTTTATGCGCCGACTGCAGGGCACCACCCGCCCTCTCCTGCCTTATTGTCTTAACAGCCTCGCGCAAATTTACGAGTCCGACCAATGTCCTGCCACGTGCTAATAAATCCACCCACGTACCCTCAACTCAATATTTCGTGTGGAGTCTACTCAAACTAATAATGGATAGAAACAACCTTCCTGCACAGATAATAAATTGTTTCTGCAAAGGACTTTTATTTGTATTATATTGTCTTTCAATTGAGTGAACTGAGCGTCAGGTGAAATGACGAATTAAAAATAAGGTTACAACCTGACACCGGTGGAGAGGACGCCACGAAGAAGGAAAGTCACATACTTATCTATATTAGATCAAGCGTGAGAATGATTTGTTGTGTCTCGGGTCTTTTACACATCCTGTTCAGTCGATTACAATGAAATTAAAAAAAACAGCGATGCGAGTTCGTGTTTCATATCTAATATGGAACTAATGTGTAACAAATTGAAAAGTGTCAAAAGAGATAAACGTGTAAGCGAAGAAGTTGAAGTGCAGAGCGCGGCACGCGATGCACGAAGACATGCAGGTAACCGGAGAAGGCATTGTGCGGAGGCGCGGTGCGTTGCGACCCCCGCTCCTCGTTTTTACCCCGCGCCGCTTTCACACGCCTGCGCACATAGCCCGGGTGTCCGGTGTCGCCCTTGACGCTCATTCCAAGTTCGTTTCTTTCTGTTTCCCCACGACCAAGCGGACCCGTGGAAGAATACTTCACAACGAGCAATAAACGCCTCCTTCATGATGTCTACTTTCAAACTTTATCGTTTTCCAAACCGATGTTTTGTTTTCAATTAGCGTGGCAAATAGTGTCTCAAGTTATACACTATCACTCCCAGATTATACTTATAGATTGGTCTCCACCTATGTAGAGTCGTAATTTTAAGGATATCCCCAAACTAACGAATTCATTAATTATATCAATTCAGTAATAAATTCCCAGTGCATTTGAGATTCATTTCGATTACTAATAGGTATTTCCCCGCCATGAAATAAATGTTATAATTTATAGTTAACATTAACGAGGTTTAGACTAATACTGTCTTAGAAAAATCTATTCTATGTATTGCAGATGAGCTCACTTTATTCAGCAAATGTTTAATTTAGTTTTCTTTATTGAACTCTTGCATCCACAAACAAGGAATAAACATTTACTTTTATTGTTTTTCCAAGAAAAACAACAACATTCTTTGTGTTTAGATATTATTTAAATCTACATAATAACATAAAAAAAACATAACTAACATCGAGATAAGCTAAAAAACCTTGACATTAAACTTGGCCCGGCCGCGCGAATTAATGGCTTCCATGTTTTTATTTTCCTTGAGATTTAATTTATAGGCAGTGCTTACGGCCGCGGCGTCACTCATTACAAATGCCACAGGTCCCTCTAAGTAATGTTAGAGTTTGTAAAGTGTCATATATCAGCGCTGTTAGCTTCGACTCGAGCGATTAATAAACAAGCCTTCCATCGATGACGCAATTCTTATTTCGTTGAGCCCTCACATTTACAAAATGAACATGATTCTCCCATTCTGTAAGACCATTAGCCATTAAAAATCTTTTATACTAGAGTGCGCGCGCTCACTTGACACGTATCACACAATTCGGATGTAAATATTAGTGAAGCGTTGCCGTGTTCGGCGTTTTGAAGATAAAGTTGTCGTATTTTGCAGCATTATCAATGTCTATAACTTAGTAAGTTTGTAGAGTGGCGCGAGGTGGGGATGCGCGCGGGATGCGCGGGCGCGGCGAGTCTCATCGCACAATTAACATGCTAATGAGTGCGCGCTCCCAGATATCATCGGTGTAATTATCTCCGCGACCGACTATATTGTACGATTAGCTTCTTGTGCATCTCCTCCTCCCTAATGGCGTTGCACGCGTGAGTAACTCACTGTGCACAGTACAGAGTGTGCCATGTAGTGTGTACGCACATTGCGCAGGCGCGAGCGCACTTGTAAGTTGTAAGTGCACTGTCCGTACTTCGTAGTTCGTACATTTAAGCCGAACTCTGTGCGAGTACGGCCGCATGCGCGAGTAGGTATGTACGAGTACAGGTGGTGCGGCGTCGCGGCTAGCGCGGAGATTTCTCACGAATTTTAACGATTTCCTGTTAACTCTAAGAGCTCATTGCGACGGATATCTTTATCGTTTTATTTAACCTCACCTCGTGGAAACGTTTCATTCGGTTTTATATCTTTAATCTAGTGGCCGTTGGCGAGTGTCGTTTGGTCCGCTGTCCACTCGGTGTTCAGCAATATGAAGCTCGAGATGAGGGAGCGCGGCGAGCTAGGTGGCTGATGGCGCCACGGGTTTTTATTTTAGTCGTAGCGATTGATAGGTTGTCTGGCGAGTGTGGGCTGCGGTCGTCGTGCGCGTTATTTATGCAAATGTCCTAACGAGATATAATGCGTAGCGGGGTGCGCGGATGGCCCGGCGCAGTGGGCAGTGGGCAGTGGCGCTGCGGCTATCTGCGCGCACCACGGTAATTAGGTCCTGCGTGTCGAGTGGGCGCCGCACCGCGCCGCGCCGCCCGCCGCACCGCCGCGCACTCGCCGGCCGCCGCACGCAACTATTTGTATGTCGCCTCCAGCACCGTTGTGTTTTTGTGCAGCAAATATCGTGTCTCGCCGCTCGTACGGCTACCGTTTGATACTCGCTGCACTAGCAAAAACTACCTAACCATTGTTTATTAAATTATCTCGTTAATATGTTCATAATTATATATAGTAGATAGGTAGTAGTTGCTAAACAAAGTCAAAACATGTCGATTGTTTGATAAGAAGGCATGGAATCTCTTACCGGCGTCTAATATTCTTTGTTTGACGGAGTGTTGTCTGCCGTGCCAAAACTGCCACGCTTTAATCTCGTCGTCGGGAGATTTCTCTTCTCGGAACATTAACATCACTACGCTCTGAAACAAATGCAAACATATTAATGATGAAGCGGCTCGATGCATTAGTTAGTCTACATATTTAGTACTTATATCTTTACCTGAAATCCATAAATTAACGCAGAGGGTGGTCATTAGAAGACGCCGGAGAGCCACACTCCTGCGTTATTTATTGCTCACTTTTAATAGCGAAAGTAACAACAAAATGCCGTAAGCATTTCGCGAATACGCAAAACGAGATTACCGCCGAGCATTTCTCTGCTATTACATTAAACGAGGGCGATTACGTCGTTGCGGCGGGCATTTTAATTTCATACACATTTTAATATTGCTAAAATGAGACTAGAAGCGTTCCAGTGTTTCCGATTCGTTAAAAAAGTAATGTATGCTGTTGGGGCGATTTCTATCGACGAGTTAGAAAATGATATAAAAAAGAAATGTCTCGCGCAAGGCGTGGCGCGGGTGACACCATGTAGGGCTAACGACGAGAAAGCACCGTGAGCGCGGCCGAGTGATGGATTGGCGCGACGAGCCATCACTGCCGCGCCGCCCCCGTCGCCTCTGCCTCCCCAGCCTCCCCTCGCCCAGCACTCCAACTGACCACATTGAGTAATTAAAACTTACTCGCACGACACTCGGGCAATTGTCAACGCTTTACTACAATATAACCAAAACTACCTACCAAATATCTACTGGGACACTAGCTCGACGATTACTTACAACTTAACTCTACCTTCAACGTTATATTGTCATGAATATGTATGCTCAACGATAAGCTTAATAGAATGAAATAAGCGGTCGGTATCTAAAATTGGCAAATGTTTGCGGCGATATTAAGTGTCGCGGGAGGCTCGTGGTCGACTCGCGCGCACTCTAAGCGTGAACTAGAACCTACGGACATAGTTTTTGTCGATAATCGATGAATTTACGAGTAATTTGTGTCAGCAAATGGTTTCTATAAGCGGAACGCTGGCTTTCTCCGGAGATCGGCGGAGTGTGGTGCGGCGTGTAAACCCAACGGAACCATGCATACTAATAGACAGCCAATGTATAACATTGTAACGGTGCACTCCGCCTCTACCGAATCGTCTCATCGGTTATCGTTTATAATAAATAAATATAAACATTTACTGCTTTATTAAAATTCCCGCACCGCAAGCATTTGACGAAATACATAATACATGCGTAACTGTACTTCGCGCTACAACATATGCCCATAGCCACGGCTTCGTATCCACAGCGTAAATGATATTTAAATTGGCGCCCAATGGTAACAAATAAGAATTAAAAATAGAGTTTATGTGACGATCGTGATTCTTATTGGTGAATTGGTGAGTCGCTGCTCGGCGTGGATAACTGTTGATTTACAACAATCCGCTTTTGTTTATTGTATTGGAACTAATGATTCATAAACACTTGCCAGCAAATTTAGAGTCGGTTCGTAACAGTTTACGTAATTTAGTGCCTATTCTACAGCTGCAATTGGTAGTGTGCAATGTTGCCTATTGTTACATGACAAAGATACATAGTAATAGGAGACAATCTTAAATGTTCGAATTATACAATTTATCAGAGACAAGTTCTGTTGTGATTTCATTAGGGAATTAACCGCTCTTAAATACAAGTTAATGGAAACGATTGCAATTAGTTGTTCATGTAAATACACCTATAGTGTGCCACTAATTGTTTATATTTGTAAGTAAATAGCCGAGACAACAGCGCTGACATCATATCCTGTTATTTTAAAGAACCGTAACTTTATACGTCGATGTATAATATTTTGTAACAACCTACTATTTTTCGTATTCAAATGATAAAAGCGTGGGCGGCACGAGAGTTCACTCCGTTAATTGGATTTTTAATCCAAATTGACGTTAGGTACCGTGTATTTTACTACAACAAATTTACGTTCGGCTAGGTAATATAAATTTAAAAAATTACTATTCCAACTCCTTCAATTTTATTAGTCAATTAAGTGTTTTGGCTGAGTACTGTGATGCGAATATGTTTTTGAATATGTTGCGTTACGACTTAGATTTATAGCATCTTCTGGGAACTTGAGACTAATAAAATATCCTTACGTTTGGCAATCGATCAGTAATCAACCCGTGTTTAAATGTAATGCATGATAGTGCGACACTTTTATCTTACATTTTAAAATATGTAGCGCGTTTCACAAGAGAGCGCCCACAGTTTTGGTTCTCGGACCAGTTACTTCCAACTTTTCGGGCCGTCAATTAATTAATCGAGTGTATCGACATTCGACCCGATTTCAGGAGCTCGGTTGACAATCTGAGTTATCTGATTAAGCACGCTTTCTCTCGTGTGTGACACACGCCTGAGCGCTGTTGTGCCCGTGTCTCGCTGATTACGCCCCAACAACCGCTTCGCTTTAATTTCGTCACTCTATTTGAATAAATAAGCAATTGCATATGCATGTTATATATACGCAACTCGAAGATATCGAGCCACAAAACATTCATTAATCTTATACAGATATAAATACGTTTGTAACAGGATGCCATTCCAGCGTTTTAACTAAGTGATGCCTTCTCCGCGTTATCTCGCCGATACATATTTAACTTTTATTAAAACAAAAACAATCAGTGGTTTTTAATTTATCGTAAAAATAATGTAACAATTATTAAACAGGCTCGTATATTTTTTGACGCTATGTCAATGTAGATCAAAGTCGTCTAAGAATCTAATTAAGAGTGAGGCTCGCGAGTCGCGCATGTATCCGTTTTATTTCAATGGCGGTGCCTATTTCTCATTAATGTAGTTGTTGTCAGGCATATCCGAGAAGGCACTAAGTGACTACACACCTGTCTTATTGTTAACTATAAATTGTGAGTTAATGACATCGTTAACGTATCAGCGTAACAATATTTCAGATTTAATCTTGAGTTACGCGTTTTCGCGTAACATCGCAAATAGTGCATGGCGCTAGTGCGAGACGCGAGTACATTATGCATAATGGAAACATTTAATAACAGTTTGAATATTGGAATGAACAGCGCCGGGTGCAGCGCACAGTTTCAGTTTGTCGCAAACGCTTCCTCGTTAGTCACAGGTCCGGCCGAGGCGGCTATCCATCAACCCTATCTGTTTTATGACATTATTATTTATGTTAGCTGTGTGGCAAAACTATTTCGCTCACCGTTGAGCTTTATCGATAACGCAGAAGTAATGTCTCGCCGTCTCGATATATCTGATACGGATACGTCTGTTTGTTAAGTGCGCTAGTTGTTTTAACGCCTTGGTTATTTGCTGCGAATGTTCTGCAGTGAATGTCGGTTTCGACATAAATTCTGAGCGGAACTGTGGGTGTAACAGCCACGCGGTTGCCTGCGTGTCGGTATCTATTCTACATTGCCTCAAATATATCACCCCCGCCGTTTTTACTGTAAACAATAAGATGATACGTTTTGTTGATTTCAGTACGACTTCTGTGTCTAGTAAATAAATGGTCGTTTGCATAATTTTTCGTCTTTCGTTGTAATGTACATAATATAGAGGCAATAGGTACTCATGACTAGGGGCGACGCTCGGTCATAAACTTAGAAATATTTAAATTAGGCTAAGACATTATATGCTGCAAAAATGGTTTAGTGCTGGGGCGTATGGTGCGGTGCATATTAAGTGGTGCGTGCGAGCGTTGCATGAGGCGCGAGGTGCGCCCGCGCAGCTCCGAGCTACGGGAGATTGCTAGAGACGTGCAACTTCCGTTGCCGGACAAATTGCCGCCACATTAACTGAACACTATCTATAATTGAATATTTAGCTGCGAGGCGCTATCGCTCGGGACCGTACTATTTATTTATTTATTTATTTAATTCTTTATTGTACACAATAAAAAGGAATAACAGTTAAGAGATAATACAAAATAACAAAGTACAAATGGCGGTCTTATCGCTCTAAGGCAATTTCTACCAGACAACCATGGGATGGATATATGAGCAGGAAAAAAAGATAGGGCAGTGTAAAATAAAGATAACGAAAACATGGAGACATAAAAAAAAAACATATAAATACATTATATATTAATACATACCACATATACATACATATTATATATACATACATAAGTATTATACATATACATACTTGTACTAAATTTAAACATTCATAAATGAGTATTTAAAATTATGTATTATATTTAAATACCAAAATCGCAGCTAAGGAAGCGACCAAATAAGTGAGTGTACTAAGCACATTCGGGCAGTAAAGTGATAGAATAAGTTGCGTAGCGCTCGGTGACCGCTAAATCTCGATTAAAACCGTAGCAATTCCCGCAACCAGTCGTGCGTCGGATTAAACTCCAAAGTCGCCTCGTAACACTAATCTGCTCAAATGTCGAAAGGAAATGTCAGATTGTAATGTGCAGGGCTCTCGGACGAGGCTTGATGTGGCTTAAGACGCTCTACCTACCGCTAAAAGCCCCACTTTCGACGTTGCCCTTGTGTTGCAATTGCTTAAAAATATAATTAAATATGAATGGACTTTAATAAATAATATATTGATACCTGATAAGGAATACTTGTCATTGAACCCAAATAAATTTTTGATAATTGTGCAGCTTTTATTGATTCCTACAAGATTTTTTTATTAGAATTAATTTGCATGCAAGAGTATTTCTTTATAAAGATAAGTTCTAGTAATG
Source organism: Hyles vespertilio (assembly GCA_009982885.2). NCBI lineage: Eukaryota > Metazoa > Arthropoda > Insecta > Lepidoptera > Sphingidae > Hyles > Hyles vespertilio. The sequence continues at coordinate 13,220,760 of CM042808.1, read as the reverse complement.
TCAGTACATTTCTTCTAACGATGTTCTTGTAATGTAAGTACATTATGACTATTCAATACTATAAACGGCTGCATTAAAAATATAATTTAAAAAAATACAATATTTACATAACTGAAACAGCGATCGAATCATAAGCGTCAATGTCCAAACAGAGTACTTCCCAGTGCTCTGTAGCCTTATTAAAGCGATACTAATGCGAGTGGACAATGACGAAAACAGCTATGTTTTAAGCCGCGACTCACGGCATTGCATAATTGGAGTATGATCACCCCGCGTCGCTGATTACTGACGGCGGCCGGCCAGCGATGCTATCGACGATTGACGCTAAATACGCGCGCGCTGTGACAGCTCCAATACCGAAACAATGACGAACCTCCGATTGCGTAACGCCATTTATATCCAGCCACCATCGCCCCGGCCGGCTCCGGGTGAAAGTCATTTCGGATAATTTAATTAAACCGACCCACACTAACTCGACACAATCAATATCAGTCTATCCTTATAATTAATCCTAATTATTCCGCGTGTTAATTCAGTTACGTACAATCGCTAATTATTCTAGTTATGCTGTTTCGGTAATTACACGCGAGATATTACCGAATAATACGTAATGTCTCGAATGTGTAATAGTTATCGAGCGGTGTTATGCGAAATTGAAACGAACGTGGAAAATTCACGCTCGGCCGAGCGGCGCGCTCTTTGCGTAGCCACCAACCTTAGCGTATACTTACTTTTTGCGCTTGTATACTTTTTGCGTGACTTCTGTAACATTTTGGCACGAGGTGCATTGCAAAACCCTACTATAGTGAGTAAAATATTGACGTACCAACACTACTCATTCACGACCGATGCCGAAGTCAATTATAAAATGTGTCTTTTAATCACACTGGAAAATTTAAGAGCAGAGAACCTAAATATTTACTCCATACACCACTGTTATTATGTATTTATATTAATATTTAATTAGGGCATAGGAATAAAGAAACTTTTAATACGCATTTACTACAAGGCAATAAGAAATGAAGTAAGTTTTACCATAAAGCGGAAAATATTAAACGATAAGAAATATCGAAAATCCTTTTTAAATGCCTTTAGTCGATGTTAAGAAGGTTATTTGAGGAGTGTATGTGCATTTTAAATGTTCGCGTTAGTAAAAAAAGTTTGTCGTACCTTTACCATCTGAACAACACTAAAACCGATTTTAACCGTACTAACATATAAAATAAAGTATTCGATAATACCGCGCATTTATTGCAATTTAATTTTTTCGCTAAGGTAATTACACTCATTTGTGAACGATGTAATTGTAATTTTTTCATCTCGATGCGGAATTACTAAAAAATTTATTAGTTCGGGAAACAAAAAAGAGAAAAAAGCAATTAGGTGCATTAAAATCACATAAATTACTTTAAAAAAAGATAAGACATAAAAAGTACATTATGGTGAGGCCAGCTTGCAGTGGACAAATAACCAATATAACCATAATTGGCGCACATGGGCAAAATTCTGATGCAGGACATGATTACTTACGCACGGCATTAACAGTACGAGTATGAACGCGCACGTCGCCGACAGTTTTTAACTTTTGGAACGTACATAACACACATCACGTTAACTGTACATGTGTATATATTTTGGACTAAAAATTCCCATTACAAATCATCATGGAATAAAGCCTTAAGGACTTTCCACTAGGCTAACATACAGGGTATATCAAGACTGCTACCGAAAACGAAGCCGGGTGGTAGTTTAAGTGACTTCAGACACAATGCAACAGAAAAAGTTGCAAAAAAAAGCGACAATTTTTTTTTTGTTATTTTTTTCCTATGGCCATATTTGGGTGGTAAATACATTTTTTTCCTAAAATAATAGTGTATACCCTTTTATTTATAAATATTCTAAGGTATGAAAGAGTTTAAATTATTATTTTAGCAAAAACTATGGATTTACCACCCAAAAATGACGATATTTAAAAAATCATAAAAAATAATTGTCGCGTTTCTATGCGAAATTTTTAGTTGCATTGTGTTTGTAGCCACTAAAACTACCACCCGGCTTCGTTTTCGGTAGCAGTCTTGAGATACCCGGTATATTTATTATTAAAATTGTATATTGTTATGCTTACATGAATTGTTTTGATGCTAACAAGTACTTATTATTTGTGTATTTTAGCGAATTTAAATATGTTCAAAGGCATTTAAATTATTTTATATGTATCTATATTATATCAATTAATCAATTAATCACGAAATAAAAAAACTTTAGCTACTTTAAAATAAAATGGTTAAATTCCTGATCAATTTAAAATAAAAATTATTATACACAAAATTTATGTTCAATAAAATAACAAGTGAATGAGTTGAATTGATGTTATCAACGGGTACGTGTGTAGAATTCTTGAAGTAACATATGGATTGTTTCATATATTCGCCAGTCATTTAAAGGAACATCGTTACGAAGCTTTCCGTTGTATAATTCTGCAATTTATAATCATTAGCGTTTTTATGGTACGACAGGGCTCGGGAAGCGGCAGATAAGGGGTGCGGGGGGCTATTAAAAGAACGAGGGTGCAAACTCAATTGAGATATCTCACCGCGTGATTGATTATGAGCATGATTACGGCTTCAAACGGCGCGAATGAAAATTTTTGGGCAATTTTTTTGCAATTCACCGGAGTTCGCGAAACCTTTCTCGTGAAGTTGCATATGAAAATTTCATTACAGCCGAGTGCCCCCTGTGAGAAATGTCCGGCGTGTCTCGTATGACAGCCCTTCACTGGCACGTCGCGCGTCGCGTCGCGGTGCAGAGAACCGAAAGGTGCGCGCTCGCCGTTGTCCGCTCGCAGGGACTGTTCAGTATGCGACCGTTATAATCCCTCATCAAGCGTAATATGTTCAGTGTAAAAGGCATCATTAACGACTGCCTTAAAAAGGCAAACAGAGCAATCATTAAAATCGCGAAATATTACAAAAAGAAAATAAAAACGACGGTGTGTCTCGTTACGCGAGTTTCCGTTGCTACGAAAGTGAACACAATGATATCAGTGTGCCGATAAAAACTCGGGTAAAAAATGCTCTGAATGAGTACGTGCGCAGCAGACATGCAATATGTACCGAGTACCGAACGCGGCGGTGCGGCCATGTGCTACCACATACCTACTACCCACTACCCACTACCTAAAACATACCTACAAGTCAATCGTGAATAAATAAAATCGACGGAAGTTTATAAGTAACGCTTAAAAGGTATAAATTATCTCGGTATGTAAATTAAATAGGTATGTAAGTATCGACATAATCTTAAATTACTACTCTGATTTCATGTTGCCACATAATGTCGTATAAATTATTCCTTAATTATAAAAGAAAATTGTTTCCTATATTTTGAATAAACAACCGATCGGAATTAATTTAATCGTATTTGTATTAAGTTTGTTTGTTTTTTAGCACAGTGATAGAGCCGTCCTTAGCAACAATAGTGTTACGTCTACATTGTCGGAGATGCTTTGTCATGCAGTTGTTCAACGGTTGCACTCACTCAAAGTCCATGATTAATGAGAGCTAATTTATACAAAAACGTCGCTCCACATAATTATTTTGACGACCTGCAACCCCTTCAACCTCTGATTCAGTGGAGTAGAATATCATGCAACGACACCGCTTTATTGCCGATGATTAATTACCGCCACACCGTGTGATTGATCGACATGCTTTCATAATGTACTTTTATTAAAACTATTTTCATAGAGTCGTATTTTTTTAAATTATTCATGTTTGCCGAAGTGTTTTTTCGACGTGTAACATTTTAAAATTCTATTTATCATTCTGATTAGAGATGCAAATGATTCGGCGCGCCGCGCCGTGGCGTGTGAACACGAGCGGTGGCGAAACAAAGTCCAACGCTGGGCCGCCAGCGGAACTTAATTAGGTGCAAAATTTTGAGTGTGTTGTGTAGGTGTTCATTAGACGAAACAACGAGTACGATTATTATCTGAGGCAAAAGCAGAACCCAGCCGAAAGAGAGGCGGTGCCGGAGCCGCTGCGTCCGTAATTACAACCCCGCCACGCACGTCCCGTTCTCAGGCGAAATCTCTCTGTTTACTAAAAATTGGTACACCTCGTAACCGCTTTTTGGCACGCAAATTCATTTTCAATTCGTATTGCGTGTGACTTCACAATTTCCAAACACGCTTGATAAAGAAATTGTTTTGCCAAAACTATCTATAATTATAATTTTAAATTGCTTTTAAAACCAACATATTTTACAGTTATTTGGTTTCCATAAAACTGTGTGATATTGGTGTTTCCTGTACACGCGATTTTCACGATTTCAGATAAATCTTGCAAACACGACATTGCGGATGGATCATGCAGCAAGAAACACTTAGGAATATCGGAAGCTTTGGTGTTTATTTATTCGTTGGAATATAAAGTTATTCTTGTTAAGAAAACACAATGTTTCGCGCATTGAGATTATTTTATCATAATGCGGGGTTATTGTTTGGGAGCGATATTATCCGAGCGCTGGCGCGGGCGCAGCGGCGCGGCGCAGCGGCAGCGACGTGGACTCCCGGGGCGGTCATTGTGTTCCTATATGGCGAATGTCAAAAGCGTCGTCTTAATTATCGAGCGCGGCTATACAATGCGGACTCGATTGCGGCGAGATAAGCTTCGCGTACCTATCTCACTTCGTATTGAATGTGATACTACATTCATTTTACTTCGGCTGCGGCCAAGGCGCTCAGCCGGACTCTCGGCCCACTTACTATAATAATAACCGCAAACGTATGTCTCATTGTGTCTTCGATTATTCCATCTAAGCTTTCAGACTTGAGTTAAGCGTATTATGAACAATGGTGAAAATTACGGCTCGTATAACGTAATAAAACGCATGGTTGGCTTCGTTTAATAAATTATTATTATAAATAAAATAAATAAAAGACAAAAGACAAAATAAGTATGTTTGCACAACAATGGAATAATATAATATACAAAATGTTGCGCGCAACAAATTTAATTACATGTTGGCTGAAGTGTTGAGTCGCGTGCGGCAAGTAAAAACAACAACACTAAAATCTTAACAATACCTAAATACCTACTTCGATTATATAAACCAGATTAACCAGATTACCGAAAGTGGATATTCTGGTTTTTCAAGAATATACGGTTAATTTATATTATGATATAGCGCAATTTCATTGTAACACGCTTCCAGTGATGGATGCGGTAATGATAGATGATACTCTATTTTTCTCGGGAAGTGTCGCGAAACAATGACACGGGATTTCCGATTTCCACGAGCCCACGTGGGTATGCGAGGATATATTCTTTGTTTTTACTCTATTTTCCCACGGTTTAATGGTCGGCGCAGTCACGCTAGCGTGTCATTATTGAATTGTATTACTGGTAGTATTTATGTGACACTTTAGGTATTTTGAGAGGATTTAATGTGCTTGTTGGTAATAATTTGCGAGTGCACAAGCTTCAGGTGTTGTTTTGTTGTGTAATTCGATCATGCGCGGCATAAAAAGTTATGAAAGTGAATATAGCAAGGAAGGTGAACGAGATGCGGTAGCCGGGAGCGAGGTGAAACCCACACGAGTGCGGTCACAACCCGAGCCGCGAGTCACCACCACACCAGCTCACCACGCGCCGCACCCACCACCGTCGCTATTATTTTACACAAAAAAAACCATACACTAATTTATCGAATACTGAAATAAATTGCTAATTGTACCATTGTCGAAGATGTCTTTAGCGGCTTCGAGGTACGGCAATATGTACATATCTATCTCGCCACACAAATATGTATTGCATAATTTAATACGTTGTTTTTTCTTTTATCCAAACATTTGCTCGTGAGAAAATATTAACAATAGAATGTACAATCAGGCAAGCCCACTTGCGCGTTTATATTACTAGTGGGGAAGTTAGGATTAACAATAATTACAGAGAGATAATTAATGTTTTCCTGTTCCAACTAATGCACGTATACCATAATTACCAAGACGTGATAGTTCGAACCGCTATATATTAATGTGAAAATTACTTAATTTCTGATTACATTTAGTTATGATTGAGTACATAAACTTTAATATCGTCTATAGAATCAGACGTTGTCATTGTTGTCAAATCCGTTTTTGTCAGAGCAAAGGCTTGGACAATTTGAATAATTGCAGCGGCCCACAAAGAGTTGTCGTATTGCAATGGATGTCAATGCAGCTCGTGGTGCGATGACGTGGGTGCGCGTAGGCCAGCCAATAAAATTATACGCGTTACATTCAACTCGTAAATATTATAAGCATGGATTGTGTTTCCGCACGGTAGTAACAGTTTTGTACATTTTATTTTACCGCTGGGCGCTCGCTCAGCAAGTCAGCACAGTTAAATAAATAAAGACGTTCGCGTAGAGACGGCGAGTGCACGTTGTTTTACGATTCCTTAGGACTGTTAGTGCGCCGGCGCAGCTTTCTAAGGTCCACTACAAGTAAACATCCGGCCGCCTTGCAGTTAACGCGCATGCCTGTAATGGACTTCGCTAATAACAAATCCTAGAAACTTTAAGAAGCCAATTCTACATAACTTTTGTGCTGTAGCAATGATTTTATGGATTTCACTAAAGATTAAAACGATAATAACATTGTGTAGACAATTTTAAAATTAAATACATACCTTTACAGTTTGATTTTTAAGTGGTTTATCAGGATCGTGAATGTATTCCAATGTGATGCCGTAGAACTGACCCTTGTTGATGTACGTGATGCGGTCATCCTCGCGCCTTTGCGAACTGCTGCTCGCTGTTTCCAAATGATACTTGAAGCCGTAGGGGGAAAATCTAAAGGAGAAAAATACAAAAGTTAATTTAAAATAAACCAGAAAACAGTAGGCATTTCTCATACAAGTGCGACCCCCAGGGGTTTGAGATTTTAGATAACACACGACGTCGCGTATTACGGAGTAGCGCAGTAGGCTAGTAGGCATTATAAACATTTGTTGGAATATAAAATGCAAAACCAGATCTTGTTTGTGAAACATTTAGAAAAAGTGCGATTTCTTCTTTGAGATACTTATCTACGGATACAGGTTCTCGACAATAAAGTTTCCATGAAGTGAGGCAATAAAAATGTGCAAAAAGTGGAAATCTTAATTGCGCCGCCTCAGTAAAGCTTGTCACCGGTGTCGTTACATAAAAGAACAGAAATCTAGTTGTCGACGCGTGATGAAAAACTATGTTTTCTCGCGGTTTCCTAACGCTGGATGGACGGAAGGAAAACCCTGCTAATTTAGCGCAGATCGCGTGCCGAGTGTCGTTAACGACACCATCCGCGGCGCGGCGCAGCGCGCGACCAGCTCGGCCACCACGCACCGCGCCGCGCTTGTCGCTCGCCGATCTCCACGCGGCCCACGCGACACTACACACTAGCACTACACAAAACTACACTAGAAAACGCGACGTCATTATCGACTCACTCTATTGTGGTTCGCTTTAGATTACGCAACCAGATAAATACCTATAAATCTTAATGAAATATTTGATCTCTTAATAAATCTCCCTCGGCCGACGCACGCAGCCGGCGCAGTTTGCTATGTTTTCGAATTGCGGTTGAATCATTATTTAAGCTTATTGAAAACAATTTGGTAAACAGCTCCGTTGATGTTGCCGATTTAAACTCAGCTCGAGAAGATAAAAGCCGTGTAATGCAAACTGGAACCGACGTTGACGGATCGGTCGAAGCGGCGTTCGCCTATCTGATGCTCTCTAAGTGATTCCGACCGCAATTTACATTTGCAACGTTTCTCTGCATTGTCATCTTGACTTCCCCTATCCTTTGTTTACTCGTGCTTGATGGGTTGTTCGCGTATCGGCGTATTAAACGCTTATAGCTTTAATGATCCTGACGCATAGCTGTATTTACAATATTGAGGTACACTTGAGGCGTATGAAACGTATGTAAAGTACGATGTACACAAGCCTCGCATGTGCACGTATTCACACGTACGTGTTCTGTAATATATAGCACATTGTTTTCGAATGAACTTCATTACAAATTTCAGCCGCGCATGAGCCGAAAAAAGGCTCTTCCTGAGTGAAGACAAGGGCCTCGCCTTTCATGAATAAATCAATCGATGAGGCGCGGAAATTGATGTGTGCGTAAAAAGTCTCGGAGCGTAGCGGCAACAAAATACTCCCAATAAAAAGACAAGCCGCGATAAGAGAGCGAAGGGCCAGCGTCCCGCGGAGAGGTGGTGCGCTGCGCCGTCAAATTAGATGCGCATAAATCGGCCGCTCCTTATTTACCCATATTGGACACAATAAAAAAACCTCATTGTCATGCAACACTAGCGACAAAAGTTAAATTTGTATTTAAGCTTTCTGCAAGCTTTGCTAATAGGAAAAAGTGTCCAAATGGTAATCACCTGGATTAATATGGATGGATCCCCACCGTTTCGGAATCGATTCACATATTTATTGAAACCGACTTGTGTATTTTTCTCATCGCTTTTCCATCTAAAATAAAAAGTGAACTTAATGCAAATCGTAGAAGAATGATGATTAAATTGGCAACATTTTAGCAAACTAAATATCACGTGCCGTGAAAAATGTATTCACTGTATTTCAATGTCATTATTCGATGGAAATTTAAACACCATTGTGTGCAATATATCTCTTGATGGACAGAATGTTTTGAATATCTCTCGAAAACTCTTATTTCATTCATTGTGTCTGTATAATATGTACCACGTGCAGTGCTTGTTTTGGGTACTGCAGCATTGTCTAATATATTGGTTCGTGATTCGTGAACAAAAGACGTAATGATTTTCTTGATAGGTGGCTAAAAAGTCGCATAAGTTCGATAATACTACTCTTATTGGCACCTATAACGCAGCCGATATATTATTTTAGAGGCGAAATGTAACGTGATAATGGCTAGAACCGTGCTGTATCACACCTAACCGCAAACTATAGCTTCAGTAGTTAACTGTTAAGTTCATTGAAATTAAAAGATGTTATCTTTTAATAGTTGTGCGGCGCCGTAATGTGATGGCCAATGGATGTAACTTATATAATAAATTGCTCGTTTATCGTTCAATTTTCTATAAAATACCGTAATGTGATAATTCGACAACGATTTCATGAAGAGTTTATTATGTTTTGCGAGTTGGGCACATGCCAGAGGTTGGTTATGAAAGAGACGAACGAGGAGTGTGATGGACGCAGTGTCACGTCACACGTGTGAACCCCGCACTTAGGCACTTAGAGTAAGAGCACGGGTACATAACGGCAGGCGGCTGCTAGGCTAATGAGAACGCTTAGCCCTATTAATGGTGGCCGGTGATTGCCGGGTGCGACTGGCGGCCGACACGCAGCGTCATGCGTTACCACCATCATATCGTCACTAGACCACCATTATTTGCTGTTAACGTTCCTGCAAACGATTAAAACAAAATGTTTCCAGCCACCAGATGATAGAGTTACAATTACTTAATAACATCTATAAACGAAAATGTAATTAAGCTTACTTAATACGTAAGCAGAAGTTATGTGTTCAAGCGGGGAATCGTTTTAACATCCTTTTTATTTAACAGCGAACTCAATAATTTGGTACGTTCAATAATTCAAGTTAAAATGATATAATTGCAAAACACGCGGAACTGGATAATAAATACGGCGGTGATATAATTTCCATTTATTTCATGTTTTTTATTGTAAGGTATTGGTATAAAATATACGTACAGTAAGAGTCATCGGGTGATAAAACAGATACGAGCATGCAACTTTACAACTAATCGAAAAGTGGAATGAAAATGTCGCTTCAATACTTAACATTGGCACAGGAATGTTGTTTAAAGTGTGCATTCATTTGGCTTAAAGCGGACAGATGTTAGGTTCGCGTGTACACCGCAATCCTGAAGCATTGCCTATATCGCTCTCCACATTATAAGCCGTGATAATGAACTTGTATATTGAGAGTCGTATCAAAGGTAACTGTATCTTATTAACTTTAACGTAAAATGCCGCAGTAATTTTACCTTTTTATAAGATTAGGGTGTTGGGACGAATTAAACGACAAAAACGACCCGTCCTGTACGTTTCGGAGTCACTAATCACGGACGCACACGGCCCTTAATTAAGTTGCTATCGCTTTTAAAAGCTCATTCTTGAGTATTCGGCGAGTAAATAAAGAGTCTATTTGAGCCACGAGGCGGTGAGTGTTGGTCGAGTACTTAACTGGACGGTAAGCAATAGTTCAAACATAGACGCGCGGCGCGGACTCGGGACCCGGGACCAGGGACCGAAAACGGTTCCGGAAATACCGGTATTTTTTGGTATCAACCGAAAAAAATAATACCGGTATTTTTAAAGGTAATACGCCGTATACGCCGATTTTATTAGATTCCTAGAATTTAACCGGTATCATACCGGTAACCGAAATAAGGATTACCTCTATGTTTCAAGCGTCGTCGGCAAGTCAAAGCGTCGATGCGCCGCCGTGTGTCGACCAAACACGACCTCAAGGCCGTCGCCCGGTCGGTGCATATTGTAACTTGCACTAATTCGACGCAAACGCGTTCTTTGCGATTTTTGAATTTTGAGACTCTTATTTGATATTTCATTCAGTACGCACGTCGCACGAGAGTGTTGAATTATTTGTTTGGTTTGGAATCGGATTACCTATATACTTTGAAAAAATAAGATAAGGCACGTCCCGAGCAAATGACCTTGAGCATTTATGTCTTTCTAATGCCTACTATACACGACGTCGTATTCGGTTGCGTCCGCCGACGTATAAAGGAGGTGATTTGTGCGTCTGTTATAGGTATTTAACGTCCACAGATGCGTCCGCCTCGAATCCGATTGTTGTCGGTTTTATTTTATTTTTAAGGAAAACAAACAGTACAACAATAATACATATAGCATTAAATATGATATAACTACATAGACCAGTAAATTTTCACTAATAAATATTAAATACACCGCAACATCAAAAACAGACCAAAATTTGTTTTACAGTTAGAAAAAATAAAATACCAAAAGCAATAATAAATCAAAAAAAAATCCGATTAGTAAAAATTAAAACAATATGAAAATTAGCAAAAATTAAAATCAAAACGACAAACAATCTGATATATCCTTTTTAAACTTTAAGAGGGAGGCTTTAAATACATCAACATGAGAAAACTTTTCATTATATTCATTACATACTCTAAAGATAATGTTTTTATGGCACGGATCAAAGGGTTTTGTTGCGAACGTCCGACTTCTGTCCACAAGTCTTCGCTTTTTTTACCATCGCACCACACTTTACCGCAGTAGAGTTCATTCGAGGGGGTTAACGTCACTCGCGTCCGTAGGCTTTGACCCTAGATTCCCTACACTTGACCCCTGGGTAGTGCCAAATTAGTGATACAGTTCGTGGTGGTAGGACTTGAATGTCCGCCCGGGTAGCGACCACCGTCCACAAAGGCGTAAAGGCCGTCATAGTGATCTCCATAAGGGGATCGCGTTCCGGGATCAGCTCATGGTTTTCCGTTTTTTTTTCGAGGGGCTTGTTTCCAGGCATGAGGTTGTGCCGTGTGGGTATTTTCGGTCGTTTGTCGAAAGGAGGAATGTTGATCCGCCGGCCAGGGAGACCCGTAGAAACGGTTGACCGCTGGCCGCCCGCGATATAGTACAGGGGCTAACCACCTCAAGAGGCTGCCTCACCATGCCGCGCATAATCTTGGGTGGGTCCACCATGCCGGTTGGTGACCGGAAGTGGGGTCTCGGCGGCCCATCCCGGGAGGGTACGGGGGCCCTTCCGTCCGGCGGATCAATTCGCTTCCTGCCGACCCTTTCGTGCCGGTGCCCATTCGGCCTTCTTAGTGCCCGAACTTATGCCCTTCGTTGTCTCTGCACCAATCCCATCCTTTCAACCATGACAGTGCAATTAAACAGAGCAGGTCCTTCAGCGGTGCATAACACCACCACTGCGTTCACTATGGAGTTAACTAATATCCGCGGACCCCATACGAACCTCAATGCCGTCCATCACCATCTCGAGACGGCCCAGATTCGTTGTCCGGCCGATGATTCTTAGCTGTTGTATCCCGGTTATTCGCTTGAAGTAAACTTCAAGCCTAATGCCGGGGTATGCTTGTGTGTTCGGTCGGACATCTGCTGTCGCCGTTTGCACTGCATGGAGGACCCCTCGTTCTCCGCTCTGTGGGTGCACGTGGATCTAGGTTCCCTGAGCCGCATCTACGTGTGCCTTTACAGCTCTCACCAAGGGGACGATGAGGCGACTCGACTGTTCAGGTATCTTAGCCAGGCAGCTAATGACGCGCAGGCGCAGTTCCCGTTAGCCGAAATGGTGGTCTTGGGGGATTTCAATGCTCATCATGTACTGTGGCTGGGATCCTCCAAGACTGATCATGCTGACAGAGCTGCCTATGCATTCGCTCTGACTCATGACGTGACACAACTACTGAATCAGCCCACCAGGATCCCGGATGTGGCGAGTCATGCGCCTTCTCTGCTGGAACTTCTGCTGGCAGGTCACCCCGCCGGGTATCGTGTGACCGTTAGTGCGCCTCTGGGCACTTCTGATAACTGCCTGGTTGGGTCGTCATTACCGTTCGCATCACCACTACGTTCCGTGCAGGTTAAGCGGAGGGTCTGCTATCTTGTGGCAGTTTGGGATGGTATGCGGGAATATTTCGCATTCATCTCTTGGAGGCGGCGCTGCTTTGAGGGTAAAGATCCCTCAGCAAGTGTCAACGCTATTGCTGACGAGATCAGACTTGCAATGGAATATTACATTCCTTCCTTTGAGATCGCCAGTAAGGTCCGTGGACGCTCCTGGTTCAATCGTGCATGCGCCGATACTGTCGGTGACAAACAGGCGGCGTACCGCGCTTGGATCAGGAGTCGCGCCATGAAGGATCCCAATATCAGTTCCCTCAAAGAAGCCTACAACCATGGCTTGCAAGAAGGCCTACGTTAGGGCGGATGCCCAGCGCGTTAGCAGGATTGGGCGTGCGTTGGCCAATCACCCAACTAGCAGTCTTGCTTATTGGAGTTTGGCCGGAGCCTTATCTTATTTTAATGTTTTATAATTTAAAAATATAGGGTTTTTGTACTAAATATTATTTATGTGAATTTAGGTATCTATCTATTTATTTATTGAATTAAATATACTGAGATATAAAAATGTCTTTACTATACAGTACATTACACCAAATCCTTGCCTTTACTCATTTCCTTTTATTTTCAACACTATTACATCGCAAGTAAAATGAACCGATTCCAGGGATATTGGGTAAACAACACGCCAAGTATATGTTTCACTTGGTATGCAATATGGAAATGAGTAACTATTCTCCAATGCGCTCTCTTTTGCCGTCAAGGTCTTTTTTAGGTTATCGGTATTAAATCGGTTCCCGTATATAAGGGTAACCTTTATAATTTGCATTGGTTACCGTCATAACGGGTCCCCAAATCTTAAAGGTAACCGAAATTGGTCGATACCGGTACCGTTATGTGCAACCGGTTTCGATCCCTGCCCGGGACCCGCGGAGGCTCGAGTCCGGGCCGCGAGCCTCTGACTCGTATCGGGCGGCGAAGGAGCGCGTATCGCCACCCAAAGTAATTTAAGACGGTAGAAGCGACCGAGCTATTTGGCCCAAATGCAAGCAAGTAATTATCGAGATAATAATGCTAATGCACTTATCATGTCGACGAGTGTTTCCGCCGCGTCGAGCCGCGCCGCTTTTTATGCTATTCTGTTGGTTGTGTTTATAATACTCACTTAGTCATTGAACGAACAAAAAATAATTGATTATAACACTGATTTTACAAATATCTCGTTTCCTTTGCATTATTCCTAGATAATTATAAAAAGCATACATATTATTTATGCAAATTAGATGCGACGAAATCATATTTGAAACAAAATGTATGTTGTATGGATAATGGTTAACATACGTGGTGTGAAAATATACACAAAATACTTACATTAATTACCGGCTTCCAGTCCAAAATGTGTGCGTGTAAATTAATTTATTTTTATTATTTAACAGTCACTTATACGGGGTGTGCGAAATGCGCATGATTCGACGCATGTTAGTCGAGCCGCGAATAAGTAGAGAACATGTTTAGACTATATCCAGCTGGCATGTACATAACTTTCATACTACACACTGTGCTGTGCACCCTATAAATTATACATGTATTATCCACGTGTGATAAAAGTCTGTCAAGTCGCCTGTACGTTGAACGACGCAAACATACCCAGCATATAGAAAAACGCCACGGCCGTAGTAACTTCATTATCGATTCGTTTGACGATACAAACTAATATTCATATGATTTTATATTATTTTAAATATGGACGTATTAAATATACTGTCAAAATACGAATACATAAATTCCTGATAATAGTGATAGGTAGAGAATTAATTATATATAACATATAAACATTATTGTATCTATTAGCATTTTCATATTAAAAGACACCTGATTTTGCCGCAAATGTTATGGTCCGACAAAATTATTTGATTATTTACGATAAATTAAGTTTTTTCAACATGTTTTATAGATGTTTATAATACATAATAAATACGAGTCTAATAAAACCCATTAAATGTCGTAAACACCGTTAATAATTAAAATCTACTTATTTATCTGGCGTTCAAGACAAGTAATAGTTTAGTGTTGCCGCTAATAACTAATTATTTCTTGATAAATGTTAAGCCCAATTAGGTAGGTATCGGCATCAACGTGAGTCATTAACTGGAAATAGTTTCATACCGACTTAGCCATGTGTCGATATCCTTAATGGAACATACTCTGCACTCTCACATACCACGCTTCATATTTACAAACCTACGTACAAAAAAAAGGTTATCAAAAAAACAATAATTTCTATATGAATATACTGAAATTTACGGCAAAAGAAGGCCCTAAGAATGACAAAATGTATTTAGATCATAACTTCCAATTAAACGATTATCCACCTCAACATATTTACTGAGAAATATTCCTTCGAATTGACACAATTTTAATTTTAGCCCCCCGACTACATCAAGACGTTGAAGCGTTTAAGATCAAAGTTAAT
Source organism: Hyles vespertilio (assembly GCA_009982885.2). Lineage (NCBI taxonomy): Eukaryota > Metazoa > Arthropoda > Insecta > Lepidoptera > Sphingidae > Hyles > Hyles vespertilio. The sequence continues at coordinate 13,205,663 of CM042808.1, read as the reverse complement.
TCTATGCTGAATCAAACCGTATACCAAAATTGTTAATGGATTTAATTAAAAACGGAAAAGACAAATTGATAAGATTTAATTATAAATTAATTACCAAACAATCATCTTTAATAGGAGTCCAATTGGGTTCTTTCTTCACTACATCTATGAAAGTCCAAAGTATTACATTAGTTTTTTTTTCTATTAAAATAATACTATATCCATCTATTACAAATTATTCTTGGTTGTCTATGAATGCTTATGTACACAAAGATCTTTAGTATGATTGGGGTTTCACCGAGATATCTACAATAAACTTTATGATTAGCTAACGCCTACGGATTTATAATAATTTCAGTAGTTATGCCTTTGTATGACCTACTTACATTTTATAAGTTTCAAAGTGTCAGATGTCGTGAATTTTGTATTTTAATATCAGAGATATAGACATGGAAATTTAAATAAAGAACCACATAAACAGACTCATAGTTATCGTAAAGCGATGTTGGCCGAGCATTTGCATAACGTATGAACAGAAATGATATAAATTATTAAGTAGTACGTCAATATTTATGCCCAAAGCTGATATGAAAACACACATTATTACATCTTTGACACACAAAACATAACAACAAAAATATGGGTATTTAAAATTTTATAAGTTTCATCCTTTTGTAAAAATGATTGCAAATTGCCAATCAATGTCGCTTTCAATGCAATTATTTTGACGGCTAATCACTGTTATTTCATTAGAATACGTAAAAACAATTAAGCCATATTAGTTTCAAAAGCAAATTAGCTTGTCAGTTTAGGAAATTACTAATTCACATCCACTTTTACTGTTGTATTCAAACATCACGAAATGCCGTTTAGCACCTCTTAAAAAATTATCCCGCTGGAGTGAGGCGCAAGAGAATGGAATAAAGTGTTGTCGACGACACGTCGGATATTCGATATATCTGGGAACGGAAAACCTCGACTTTTTTTACATTTTCGTATTCGTATTTTTGTTATGAATACGAAATTTAAACTTTGAAAGTAGATAAATTTTGATATTATACGTTTTATTATTTTACTTTTTGCTTTACTCAGATTTCATTTTAAATGATCAGGGAGAAAATATGCAAAAGATCATATAATTAACTAACTTTAATATATTGACATTTTGTATGGATATTTTGTTTTGAAACTACATATATTTTTCCGTATCATCGAAATAGCTATCAAATCAAGAATAGATTGATAAAAACCTGAGCTAAATTTAAGCTACGAAAACAATAAATAGCATACAAGAACGTTAAGAACCGACACACAACTACTTAAAATCTCATTTTAGCATAGCAAATCAGGCATAGGCAGTAAAATGTTGAATAGTTTACAAAAGAGTTAGTCTACGCGTGTGTTCGAATAGCACTCACAAAATATTGTTTCCTGGAAAGGGCCACGTATAACAGTGGTGCGGGAGGTGCCAAGTGGTCAGTCAACATGCTTGCTTCCACTCACACCAACAAATTACCTACATATAAGTAAATATGTGGTAAATGTTTCAATCAAATTGCCTGCCATGTTTGCTTTGTCCATTTCTAAATACCATATTTCCTTCGACTTTAATTAAACACACAGGAAATTCATACATAAAATGATAAAATAAAATGTTTTTTCAATGCAATAATCTGTCTTCGTCTACAAAAGACATGAGAAGCCAATACACGATTTTCAACAAAAAAAAAAGACTAATTACAGATAAAATCCGTAAAATTCGTGGCGTTTCCTACTCGAAATATTAACACGTGTGATAAAACATTGCAAGAAAAACTTGATTAGTAATTTGTAGCGGCGTACCGGAAACTCGCCCAGTTTGAAGCACGTGAAAAATTCTTTAAGCCATTACCAAACTTGATTTTGTATCAATCGTTATTGTTATTTTTTTAACCAATCCTGCACCTCTTTCGATTTATGGACTGATACGTTTTTTAACATTGTATTTTATGAATATTTAACACATCAGTTTTATGCATAAGTCAGGCCAGTAGCGTTATGCATAAATTGTACGATACATTATGTTTTCATGCGACGCGATGGCCAAGTCGATCTATTTATTTAAAACGTAAAGAATTTTAATATTGATATGATAATCACTTACGTAATAACTTTATACAGAACGTCCCTTAATCAAGGACTAAATAAATTAATCGACTTGGTATTACATGGATCTCACAACTTTTTGCGGTAGAAAAACTGAGCTGCGAGACTTGGAATTTTTTTACAGGATGTTTTTGATGGGACCTCACGTCTTTTTGAAGAGTCCTACTTTATACCTTTTCGGTACTTTTTATTTCTAAAATATATATAACGATTTTTCTTAAAGCCTCTGTCTTATGGTATTTTCTTATTTTTGTGGGTATCAATTTATCACAAATATAGCGGATTTGATTATTAGTGTTCTTTCTTTTATGGTCATTGATGTTTTCGAGCTATTTAGTCTATTTATTTGCAAGGTTATCTTTGTCATGTTTTTCTAGAGGAATGTTGTACAGTTTAATGGGCTGAATACACCCTTTCCCTCTTTATACCCCCCTCCTGTTATGCCTCATATACAGGGTATATCAAGACTGCTACCGAAAACGAAGCCGGGAGGTAGTTTAAGCGACTTCAGACACAATGCAACAGAAAAAGTTGCAAAAAAAAAGCGTCAATTTTTTTTTTATTTTTTTCCTATGGCCATTTTTGGGTGGTAAATACATTTTTTCCTAAAATAATAGTATATACCCTTTTATTTATAAATACTCTAAGGTATAAAAGAGTTTAAATTATTATTTTAGCAAAAACCACCCAAAAATGACGATATTTAAAAAATCATAAAAAAAATTGTCGCGTTTCTAGGCGAAATTTTTAATTGCATTGTGTTTGTAGTCACTAAAACTATCACCCGGCTTCGTTTTCGGTAGCAGTCTTGAGATACCCGGTATAATATATATAGATACCAATCTACAACTATTATTCCATTATATACGGGTACAACGAATCTTTAACTGCAAATGTATCTTTGTAATCCTATACATTTATATGAGATTACAAAGTTATTCACGCAGTTGTTGTATCTAGAAAACTAGACAGAAATTATAAAATGTTTAAATTTTCCCTTAATTTAGACACTAAATACTAATGATAGTCTAAATTTGAAGGTTCTATGTCTGCTACAAGTGCCTTAGACTTTTGATGATCGGTCAGTCAGTCAGTGAGTGACAAAATTGCGAAAGTTTGACAAGTTATAATTCTTAAACTACTGGTTCAAATTGAATGAAATTTTAAATATACCATGTTTACATAATGCCTAATAAGTAACTGAAAATTCAGGCTTCTTGCTTTAACCACAACGAAGTTATGGGGGGTTGAAAATGGTCTGAATTGCTTCGAGAAAAGGATAGTACGGCTGTGCCGCTTTTTAGCTCGACTTGGAGGGGGCACTGCCGTGCCCCCAGATACGATATTATTACGATAAGGTCTTAGCATGTAATAGAGTGGGGCAATAAAATGATCACGGAGGCTCCGTTGCAAAATATTTGATCTTGGAGTTTTGAGGTGAAAAAGTCTTAGTTTCCGATACCCGCGATTTTTCATTTAGTACCTTACTGTGGAGTTAGGGATATGTATATGACTATTATGTACATTATATGGAATACTCACAGTTTAGCGATCTGTATCTTGTCGGCATCGTTTTGCCGGCCGAAGTCGTGCCAGGGGCGCGTGCGCGGCGCCTGCGCCGGCGAGTGGTGCGCCGACGGAGTGCCCCGCCCGTCTTCACCCACGCCGGGCTGCTGGCATATTACCGTGTAGTCGAACGACTGCGCGGACAAACGGATCTTTTAATCCTACTAGACTTTCATAACACACAAGAGACTGAAAAGTGGGACCTGAACGAAAAATATTGAAAAAAGATGGTGTAATTTTCTCTTACATAAATAAGACCTGTTAATAGACTGTAATAGGACCAATAAGTTATATCTTGAATTCAAATGATTCTCTGATTTTGATCAGTTTGTAATATACACAAAGCGAATTTGCTGTATTTAAAAATACATTTAATTTTGACCACTAAATATAATGCAAATTTTGTTACCTTTCCTCTACATTCTACAAAGATTGGAAGTAGAAACAATCTTGTAGTTTTAATTAGACTCTCTTTGAGATCCCACTAATCAGATTTGCTAGTACTGACAATGGATATGATCAAAATTAGTTTGTAGTTTCTCCAAAGTTTCAACATTGTATTGGACTAGTTGCGTCAACTGTTGACTTAGCTCAAGCTTCGATAAGTAAACAACGAACATAATAAACTTTGTACACTTAACATTTCTACTTTGTTTTGTAAGTTTGTTGTACTTTTATTATTGCAATTTTAAAAGAGCTTTGCGAATTCCAATTAGATTTCCGTTTCTATAAAAGCTGTTGAAGATATTATAGTCTGATTTCTCAACCAATTCTGATACTACAACGTAAAGTTATAAAATTAGTGCCTTACGGTCTTATTCATAGTCAGTTTATAAAGGTGATAAGTATCGAATATTTTGTTTTCTTCGCTCAAACTAAATTCAAAAGTAATTTGAAAGGTACAAAACATTCTATAACTAAAAATAGGTTTATAAGCTGATTATGACAAGGCCGATTATTTTACATACTTATATACTGGTTGCTCACATTCATTGCCCTTCATGATATTACTTCCATACAAATCAGAGTTAGTTTTTAAGTCATGAGAACTAACTAACATTGTTTTATGTATGAACATTGTATTATTCTTTGTTTATTTTATGCTAGTTTACATATTCTCTTTTAGCTTTGCATCTCAATAAACAGATTTTTTAAAATAATTTTGGACGATCATTTTGGTAATAACAATATCAATCTTTGAATGTTTGAAATTAACATTTGGATATCCAAATTGCCAAATTCAAAACTGATTTACGTTTACATCCTTTTATCAAGGTCAATTATACTCTCATACATTAGATTGAAGCAAATTTTGACATAACCAGAAAAAAATTCTTCCATTGTATTATTTAGTTAATGCTCACGAACCAATAAGCATAAAGAGATGTGTGTCGCAATATACCATAAATTATGTCTAATTTACAACTAATTTATGATAATGGTTACGCATTAAAATATCATTGTAATTACGTCAACGACGCTATTTAGTATTTTGAGATTTATTTTAATTAATTATAATTTATTTATTCTGTAACTTGAGGCACATCTACCTAAAATATTATTTCCCCTTGTTACTAATACATTTTTGTTCTTGTATATTTTTATACTAGCTGTCGGGCCCGGCTTCGCCCGGGTGCAGATAGTTTTTGAGTCCAATCCACATCAAGAACATATTATTTCGCGTGTCTACTAACTATATTTCCCGCGTGCCGTCGACTATATTTCCCTTCCGTAGGAGAGGACATCCCGTGCCAACAATTTGAATTTGAAAGAGTAGAAAATATGTATATTTGGTTTCCTGACTCATCCCACGGGAACACTACATTTTTCGGGATAATAAGTAGCCTATGTGTTAATCCAGGGTGTCAGCTATCACTATACCAAATTTCATCAAAATCTGTTGAGCCGTTTTTTCATGAAAGAGTAACAAACATCCATACATACATACAAACTTTCACCTTTATAATATTAGTAAGGATAACTATTAATGTCTATCAGATATTACCATAAACCTGATAATTTATAATATTAATATATAATCGTCGAAAATTACTCTACCAGATATGACACTAAGGGGGCCCTATGTGATTACGGATAACAAATGAGTCCTGACGATAAAATAAACTAAAAGATGATGCAAATTTTTAGCTGCGCACAGTGCAGTTGTTTTGTAAATTAGTGATACATGCGTTTGTGCTAAGCCACACTGGTTCTTTGGTCCCAAAAGATACTTTAAGTCTTAAGATCATCAAACACGATCTAAACAGACATATCTGAACTAAACAAACTACCACAAAACAAATATTGGTAATGTATTAATAGTTTGAATTCGCACATGCGGATACTGGTGCAAGAGTTGAGAAATTCACAGTGGAGTTAAATAGCTAATATTTTTGATATCAAACTGAAATTGACTAGTTTCTAGGTGTTGGCGCGTTTGTCAGTGAACTATGTAAAAGTAATGAACAAAAGGGCAGTAACTGACGTGACAGTGTAAATGCGCATTGTGCAAGTCCCTTGTGTCGAGCACTAGCACCGAGCCAACAAAAAGCGAATCTATTAATGTCTGATCTGCGAGGTGGTTGATTTAAATGGCATGATAGGTGGAATGCTCGTGATCGCCACACCCTGGAACTGACAAGTCCTTCAAAACCACTTAGCTCTCAACCCGATCACAATCATGTCAATTTGTTATTTTAATGTGTAAACTCATAAATTCATGTTAAACGCGAGGTGTTCGCAGATACCTGGTCGAAGGTCTCGCGTGGCGCTCAGTCTATTGTTTGAGAATCATGTACTTGCACATAATGGCACCTAGTTATTATGTTCGCAGACAACTACTTCATAAATCAATCCTCCACGTTTCGTATATGATTAAATTCTGAATTGACTTAAATATAACAGATTCTAATTAGCATTACTGCAACGACAACACTAGCCCGTTACTCATTCTTGGAACTTTGTTGACTACACCTACTAAAGTTACATGTTAACCAAATTGAGCAATCATACATATAAAGTTAAATACTTATGACGTAACAATGAATCTAGAGCGCGGGTGGGCTTCGGCATTTGTGAATATTTAAGCATTAGGTTTATGTGATTGGTAATAAACAATTGCAAAGTAGACCAAGCCGTTACAATTTTGTAACAGAATGTATTAATGTACCTAATGTGAGATATATAATAATATATGTAAATAAACAGCGTGGCCGATGTGATCCATCAAATCTGTCGAGGCCAGTACTGGCGCCCGTGAATCGATTCAATGATTTTATGAATGATAAGACAATATTTATGAAATGAAATGGTAATGTCCTTTGCTAATTTATATGTAAAACGTGTACAGTGTGAGTGTAGGTATGGTGGAGTAGTCGTGAAGCCGCCCGCCCGCGCCCTCGACGCGCCACCGACCTGCTGCACGGCGGTGTGGTCTCGCGGTGTCACCGCATCCGCTCCGATGCCGCTGTCCGGCGAGGGCAGATCCACTGTTAGTCCGGCAGCCGCGATAACGCTCTTGCTGTGATAACGAGGCGCCGCATATCTGTCACTGAACGCGGAAGCCGACGTCGATTCCCCGTCTCCGTAAGGCGGCGCCGCTCTCTGCTGGTATCCCTCGCCAACAAAGTACTCTCTGTAATAGGGCTCGCTGGCAAAGGTGGCGGGCTGCCGCGAGTACTGGTCACCGTAGGGAGTGGGACTGGGGGTGCCGGGCGGCGCGAACATCTGGGCGGCGTACATGGCCGCGTCTGGCAGCAGAGATCCGGCCGAGGAGGCCCGCGAGGGCACCGGGGAGGGCGATGCCGCTTCGCCGGGCTCGCCGACCGCCACCTGCGGACACACGCGTCTGTTACACGCGCTCTCCCACGACAATTGTCCGCTCCGTAACGTCGACGCGTACATGCCGCGTCCGAACACAGTTCACAGCTTCACGTACACTAAGATGTTCGATCTCAACACGTCCACGATAACGAATGTGAGCAATTCCGAGTGACGTCAGTGGTCCACGACGAAGTCCAGAGTGGGTGCGAGCCGGGCGGGTAGCGCTGGCCGGCCTGGACGGGGCGCGGGCGGGCGCGGCTAGTGCGTCGCGAGCGCGGTGCTCGGCGCATCGTACGTAAACCGCGATAAATAATACATGAGTGACCGGTAAGTAAGTGTGTGAGTGCGTGCGCGCACGGCGGCGGCGTGCGGACGTGTGACGCACCTTGTGTCGCGGCGGCTTGAGCGCGTGCGGCTCGGGCTCGTCGACCACCTTGCGGCTGAGATCCTCGGGCTCGCGCTTCACGAGGCCCGCGTGGAGCAGGCCCGACAGTTCGCCCAGCTCCGCCCCGTGCGCGCCATTGGCCGCCTTCAGTGCTCCGCCGGCCCTGCGGAGGGGAGACAGGCCTGATTGGCGACAGTGCGCGCGCGCCGCGACTTGCACGCCCGGCCTCGACTTGCGAGTCGCGCGCGAACTCGTCACACTATCGTTCTGACACTGCGTGCTGTACATAGCTAAACTGTCACTAACTCTACTCTTACAAACAACAACGTAAACCTTACTCTACTGATCAGTCTATATATTTACTATTTTTGAAATATATGTGACATACTTACCTAGTGTTGAAAAATCTAGCAATTGTAATGTAACAAATAAAATGTATTATTACTGTTTAATGAAGTATTTAATATACAATTATAGGATATCCAACAATTAAATCAAGTTAAAGAATTGTAACACATGCGTATTGATTTTTTTAGGAAAAACTTTTTTTCGTTTGTTGTTATTATTTACACTATTTGTGCTTTAGGATAAAAAAAAATACGAGTTTTGCTAGTAATTTATTTTTACAGTATATTAAATTAACGCCATCTGTCAGGAGTTCATAGCAACTCTTAAATATAACATGCAATTTTTAATTTGTTTAAAAATTACTTTTAATAAATGCAGGTTAATGACTTCCTTATATTTCGAATATGTATATTGGTTTTGGGCACATATCGCACCCTTGGTGCAAGAATGTCGCATATGCAAAAATTGCATGATTGGAAAGTATAAAGAAATAATCTTATATTTTTTAGAATATTACGTGGTCATAATTTTTAACGGTAAATTAAAAGTTGATATTGTGGTAGAAGCTGTTCAACTTGTCTGTCTTGAAATATAGTATCATATTTTTATACTTTGTCAAAGTTTCAAACGTTTTTCCTGAAAAGTTGCGTTTTTACAAAAGTGACATTGTTGTACTGGGGGAGCGATATATGTATAGATATAATAAATATTTATGATTAACCATTAATAATAATTTAATTGTTTGGTATATTATTCTAATAATAATTTATTTTCTAAAATCTACCACACCTTATTACATTTCAAAAAATTCTTATTATTTAGAATTAAAAATGTACCTTATTTTCTAACAATGCAATGCCATTACACTATTGTTTTATATTTCAGTGACATATTGTATAAACGATTTAAATAATAAAGAAATAGTATAGTATAGTAATTTATCACGATTCTTCACATTTATCCGAATTTAATCTCAATTGCTTTAAAGAGCTTTTTTCTTGATAGCTCTCAATAAAATTTGCAAATGTACGTACTCGTAAAGTATTAGAATCTCTATAGACAAGGCTGGATGATTAAAGACCCTATTACACTTTCAGATATGGAGCTGAAATGCAAATGTCACATTAAGTGTCACCGCCATCTTGTGCATTTTTGCAAAAACGACGCGCGATTTTAGATTGTAGTCGTTTTCATGTGTTTTTGTTTGAAATGATATATTACTTGTTTTTAGGATAATACTCTCTCAGCTATAGTGACCATCAGCCTTTAAAACACTCTTGTTAGTATTTATTTTCTACTTTTTCACCAAGATATTATAGAGAGCGAGCCTATCGCCATATATGGCACAAAATCCTAACTCCGGGTTGTTATTGAATAGAAAAATCCAATATCACTTTTCCCAACCCGGGATTCGTACACGAGATCACAACTTTACAAACATACGGTAGTACTGCTGCGCCACTGAGACTCAGGTAGAGAAACATTCAGCTTCATTATTCAAGATAATTTGAATCTTTATCGGAACAGAGTAAAGCAGTCTTTATTGTTTATAATATATATATATATATATACAGGGTATATCAAGACTGCTACCGAATATATATATATTTTTATTTAATCAAATTTTAATGCAGGATATAAGTAATAGCTACATATTTCGGCGTTCTACAATTGTATTAATGGCTTTAAAGTCCTTTCTAGACATCAATTGCCCAATCTTATTGTAATAGTTTGTAGTTTAAATATAATTATGAATAAAAATTGTTACAAAATATTTAAAATCGTATTTTAAATATGAAGAAATCCGTCATAAGAGCAAGCTAATCACGGAAACATCTTTGGGTGAGATCTCTAGTCAGAAATAGACTTCATGTAACTCATATTTATCATGTAAACTATATAGCTTAATTCCTTAGAAATAATTAGAATATCAAATAAAGATCACATCTATCTTTAGCCAAAAAAAAGTCCAAGACTTAACATTGGCTTTCAACTGAATGTTCATAGCGAATTGTGAAACTTGGCTTAGTCAACTCATCGATTTTGATTGACTGGAATAGAGTTTTTCCAAATATTATAGTTTAGATTAATAAAATTATACCAAACAAAATATTCTTCAGATCATTATGTATTATGATATCATATCATTATATTATGTTGTTATACCGGATATCACAAGACTGCTACCGAAAACGAAGCCGGGTGGTAGTTTTAGTGACTACAAAAACAATGCAACTAAAAATTTCGCAAAGAAACGCGACAATGATTTTTTATGATATTTTAAATATCGTCATTTCTGGGTGGTAAATCAATAGTTTTTGCTAAAATTATAATTTAAACACTTATACCTTAGATTATTTATAAATAAAACTATTATTTTAGGAAAAAATGTACTTACCACCCAAATATGGTCATCGGAAAAAATTAGCAACTTTTTCTATTGCATTGTGTCTGAAGTCGCTTTAACTACCACTCGACTTCGTTTTCGGTGGCAGTCTTGATATACCCTGTATATTTTTTATCTAACAAAGAAAATGCAAAACTACTATGATGTTGGAACTGCAAGTGACCAATTTGAGGTCAAAGAAATAGGTACTAGTAATTTAATCTTCTTCTGTTGACTACATATCAAATCAATAAACAAATCTGTGTTCATTTCATAAATCTATATTAAATCAAGACAGCGTATTTCAATTCAAAACATCCTATAAACCAAACTACTTTTCTTAGTAACTCTATTGGCACCTAAATGTGGGTCTATGCAAATTAGTATAAATTTAAAACATACATACATACATACATACATAAACTCACGCCTTTTTCCCAGAAGGGGTAGGCAGAGGTGCTAGAGCACCCACATTTCGCCTTGTATGTTCCGTCCCCATGATGTGATAGGTGATGAGCCTATCGCCATATCGGGCACAAATTCCTGACTCTGGGCTAAATTTAAAACATTATAGATTATTTGATTAATATGTATCATATATATGATAATAGTATTGATAGCAATTGAATGAGCCCGCAAATTAAATAAATAATTAATTAATGTATTATAATATCTATTACTAGCATCGGCCTGCGACAGATAAGTAAAGCATAGAATCTTCCCTGATGGCAATATAATTATTATAAAACACCGTTAATAATTATAGTTATTTAAAGTATAAGAAGAACTTTATTTCTCATGAAGAAAGAAAAAGACTCTTTACCAAGCCATTACAAGGAAATCGGCCAATAAAAACATATGTGATATGTCCATAGAAACGTACTAGGGAACACATTACGCAATAAAATTACCGTAGCTATTTGAACATAAATGTGTAATCATTTAACTGCAAGTGACTGTAAATGTATCGTAGTTTTTAAAAATATTCACTATAAAGTATTCATGTTTTAATCTACCGTTACCATTTGCATTAACAAACTGATAACTTTGAGTTTAAAGCATAAACGACAGTTCGTATTCATTTAATTCGAGAATTGTGTTCTGAGTATTTCCATGTTGAATTATATCAATATTAAGTATTTCTTGCTATAACAATTGACTACCCCAGGTGTGCTGTGGTAATTATTTTATCAATATAGTTTTTTCATTTTCTTATAACATATTTGGTTATTTCATAATGAAAACCATTGAACAACTTTGTTGTCGTTAAGAGCGTATACACCTTGCGCGTAAAGTCAACTATAGGTATTTCTTCGTTAATTTCACGCACACATAAGCGACCAAAGCTGTGTGCGTAGAGCTGCCGCGTCGGCTCGCTATACAATCGGCTCAAACAACTTTGATCCGTGCGCTTCAAATATTCAATTGAAATGTAACTGTAATATAATATCATAAAAATATTTTATTTGCATTATAAGTAGATAAATATTACTGTGCAAGCAAAGAATAATACAAATTTTGGATACTAATCATATTTTCGTTATTATTACATTGTTAAGTTGCATTCAAATCAGTGTTCAATCAGTATACACTACGGACGTTTTATTAATCATTTCGTGTTCGAACACATAAATAGTGTTGGGGCCTTACAACCCCTTACAATTACGAAATATATTTAATTTTATATTACAATACATAACATAATTTAGCCTCGGAATTACATCCCATTATATTACCTGAAACATAATTTATACTCACTACAAAATCATTGTAGGTAATAAAAATAATTAAATATTTTACTACCAAAGTACTAAGATGTGGTAATCGCATTCCGCGCGTGGCTATTTTTACTACGCGCGGCATAATCGACTGCAGCCAGGCCGGAGCGACGAGCGATACGTCCTCCCTCTAGAAGGCCTTGCGGCGGTCTGATTTGATCCACGTCGGACAGCGTGTTTTATAGTGGTTTTTAAAATATTTGTAGATAATATGAAAACTAATTTTGTTGAAATATAAAAACGGTAATTTATTGATAAGATGTTCTTCTATTGTAATATGCAATTGCTATAAAAAATTATGTACGATAAGTTGGTGAAAAAAAAAATGTTCTTGACGAGAGATTCTGAATAATTTCGCATTGTTTAAATTTTTATTTTTCAGGAACTAAACACAAAAAGATTATTTTTCTCAGCAAAATCCCTCCATAAGGGTCATATTAGTCTGATATTATTTTTATTTTCATCTTATATTTAGTGGTTTCGGATATCTTAAGCTTGTAAATTGCCATTTAAAGCCTAAATAACGAAACTTGTGTTCAGTAATCCGTATAGTACTCACAAATTATCCATCAATCTATAATGTTTTCCACCAAAATCCCTAGATGACAACCTTTTCTAAAATTAGTAATAATTATTTTTCCTTTAAATTGTTTATTGGTGGCTATTAACTCATTTGAAAAGTCCTGTTTTTAAGCCAAAAAGCGCGTGCAGGGTATAAACGCTCTTAACGTTATGTGTATTTATAAGCGTTTATGCATAAAATTAATACGAAAACCATAATATAAACGTTAAAAAATAATACGCTGAGATATATTTAGATAATAAATATAATTTTTATCCATTGATTACGTCCGCCACCTCCGCAAGTAGCACGGGGCGCGGTTTGTTCGGGCGACGTCAATGCGCGCCGATTTATGATAATTGAAGGCATGTTTCATTGGTGGCGCGATGTTTATTTTAGATAAGACCTCATGCGCCACTATTTTATGCGGCCGAATTGGTCGGGACTCGCGGCCGCCCGCGACCCCAAATCATCGCTTCGGTCGTCCGATTGTGGTTCCCGCACTGCTCATTCCTTACAAATTACGCCCGTATTTGTCGAGAGAAATCCGACGACTGTGAAATCGCTCATACGATAAGATTACTCTCGTGGTATGTAACGTATCGATGGATTTTGGCACACAGAACTCAGACACGGCTCGGTGAAACGAATTCGTAATTTAACAAATTGTTCGACAGTTTATAATTCGAATTTGAATTTGGAAATGTAGAAACGGTTATGTTTTTGCGGAGCATGCAAATTGAATGACTCGCGATATTCCTAGCTCGGCGTGGCAGAGGTGAGGTGACGTGGATATCGTTATTCATGTGCACTCGACACAATGCCATGTTTGCTTGTCGTTCATTGTTGCCGCCTATAAAAACGATACACAAAGCGCTCTCCGCTGACAGCTGGGCCGCGACGCGACGTCTCGAGCCCTGAGCCCTGCGGCGCTCGCTGTAACTACCTCTATCACCGGTTATCAAATAGATATGCAAGCATATGCGTGCACACGGTAGAATCGTTTTTTTTTTGGAATCACACACTCGTGATTTTTTATAAAAAAAAATCAGTTTTGCTATTGGACAACAAATAGTTACAGTATAAGGTATAAAAAAATTGGAGAACTATATATGTTAAACTGTTAAAAAACCATGAAGTCCACCTTACTGAGAGATAAGGCCTTTTCCTACAAGCTACATTACCTAAGAGTATTTATTTTAAGTATAAATTGAAATGTCGGTACTACTGAATAGGAAACACCACGTTTGAAATAGTTCCCAAAGTTACAAATTAAATATATCTGATCCATATAGTTATTCTAAATCTACATAAGAACTGCAACTACGAGAAACATATTACTCTCATCTCGCCAGGTAGGCAACGAATAATTCCCAAACTGTTAATCTGATATCAGTGTCATGTTGCATCCGATTAACATAACAGTAAACATAATAAAAGGCAGAAACGAACACCTTCTCTAGTTATTTTGTGTAACATTTTACATGCAAATATAAATTTTCTTATCAAAGCTGGATCGTTGAGCTACTCGGATGCAATTGCCATTATAATTATTTGCAATGTTTACTTAACACCCTTTCACACATGATGAGATCTTGACAATGCGCGGCAGGGGCGCCGCACCGACTCTACCCTCGCTCCTTGCCGCCGAATACTCAATGCGTTTATCCAAATTCATACAATGAATCACCAAATTTATTTAAATTGCTTTTTATACTAGATTACTGATAACTTTTAAAAAAATCCTTCGAATGCGATCATCTGATATTGAACATTTTAAGAAATGTTTTTTTGGCAAAAATGTATTTCCGATTAAAATTTAGTTTATGTTTAGCACAACACAACATCAATTAATAATTCGAATGTTGATAGAAACTTTAAGAAGGCGCAAGGCAACATCGGTCGCGCGTCGTGTACGTTGTCAGCAGTCGGTACAAAAATAGGAGGTGGCGACAGTTTATTATCCGCTGCTTGACGAATAGATTTGAATCTATCGGTCGATAAAACGAGACGAAGGAGGCGCTTGCAGCGGATGCTGGCAGCGTAATTCCATTCTATTTGAATATATCATTCGACTAAATGTAGGTTTATTGCTACTTTTCTCACGGAACTTATTATCAAAAACTTTAATTGAAAACGATTTCGCCATTTGTCTAAGTCATTAAATCGGCAGCCCGATCACGCATAACTGCGAGTGATTAATATCCCTTAGGCTATTCCCTAAACCTATTTAGGCGCACGTAATTATATCTCTTGTCCCTGATTCACGGTCCGAATAAAAATAATAAAGCGCAGCTGAAACTTATTTCGCACAGGACTTTTTAACGACGAACGGTAATATTATTTTTAAGCCTTTTCAATGGGAAAGACTCGCAAGATAAAGGGTGGTCAATAGTGAATGGTCAACCCCGATTACATATTTCGCTACGTGATGACCACGACGTGGGGACATAACGATATTTCTATATTTTTTATACATTATCTTCGCAAGAGGGTCGGGCGAGTCTAAGGGAATTGAATGGTATTAACTGCTATACCATTAACAATACAGACGTATCTTCAAGAGGAAACCGGTTCTACACCTAAATGGGTCACACGGTTCCAGCTCCCTGAGTTTTTGTCGAACAACTGCGACACCAGCGAAGCACGCCGCGAGCTCGCTGGCTAAATGATGCTTTACAACCACTCCGCAGCGTGTACTCGTACCACTCGCGCTTTGCATATCGTTTACCACTCTTTTAATATTCCGCTTATTCGACTCGTATACCTAACTACATTTGTTTACATGTTCAGATGAGAGTGCATTGACACCGAGCGGGACCTAAAGGAAACATTCTAAATATAAGCGTTAAGCACATGCATGTTTACCTAAATAGTAATTAAGTATGTACATAATTTCTATGATTGCGTCGTAAAGTTAGCCCAGCACACTAGTGTGGAGAAACTGACTTCCCGTTAGTGTGGCAAGTGCGAACAGCGACAGGGTCAAGAGGGCGAGGCCCTCCTAGAAGGCATCCCGCTGCAGATTTCTATGCTAATCTTAGCATTAACATTCGACAACCTCCGACAACTATTAATGGTTATAGCCGCCGTTTCCACTTAATACCCGCAATATCCACGCTCCTGCGCGATTGCCGCGCCGCGCCGCGCAGCGCCCGCGCACTGTGCAATACATTTACGAAACACCTCGCCCACGCAGACGAATCACGAGAAACACAGGCGGAACTAGTCCACTTCATCTATCGAGCATTCAATTCAAATAATACGAGCGATTTAGACAACAAATACGGCGCGTCATACCTGACGATGCACTGACGCCGAGGCATTTGCATACAAACGCGCTCGAAGACACAAAACGCACGGATGGGTGCGGGCGAGCCGCGGTATTCGTTATAATTTTGAATGTATGAATGAGCAATAGCGGCGCGTTGAACCGGCGCGTGGGCCGCGTGGGACGCGTGCCGACAATGACTCGAGACAAGTCCTGGGCGTCCTTGTCAATGTGAGCCGCTTCCATCCACAATCCACATCCGTCTATTGTCAGTATTTGTGTTTATACACTCCCGTATACACTCGCGAGGATGGCGGCCACCACGCAATGGCAGCAAGGCCTGCCCGAACATTGTTCTTAGATGCCGTCAAGTGTGAGTGTTGGTGTATGCAATAGGTATACTATACAGGGTATCTCAAGACTGCTACCGAAAACGAAGCCGGGTGGTAGTTTTAGTGGCTACAAACACAATGCAATTAAAAATTTCGCAAAGAAACGCGACAATGATTTTTTATGATTTTTTAAATATCGTCATTTTTGGGTGGTAAATCCATAGTTTTTGATAAAATAATAATTTAAACACTTTTATACCTTAGATTATTTATAAATAAAAGAGTATACACTATTATATTAGGAAAAAATGTATTTACCACCCAAATATGGCCATAGGAAAAAAATAACAAAAAAAAAATTGTCGCTTTTTTTTGCAAGTTTTTCTGTTGGATTGTGTCTGAAGTCGCTTAAACAATCACCCGGCTTCGTTTTCGGTAGCAGTCTTGATATACCCGGTATACTAAGTATGCACTGTCACCACTATCAGAACAATACTAGTGGTAGGTCTCTCATATGTGAGAGGCCATCTGGGTAGGTACCACCGCAATGTCTATTTCTCCCGTGAAACAACACTGCTTAAATGCACTGTTGTGTTTCGGATTGAAGGACATTGTAGCCAGAGCAACTACTGGACATATTGAGACTTAACATCTTATGTCTCAGGATGGCGAGCGCAGTGGAATATTGCTACTGTTCATGAGCGGTCGTATCGCTTACCATCAGGCGAACGGCTTGCGCGTCTCGCCATTCAATGCAATAAAAAAAAAAAAAAACAATGATACATCACTATGACTAACTCACGAATGACATATTTTTGCCCTCTTAAAATACTATCGAGACTACGAAATTTTCACCCAATCCAATCCAATATCACTTTGCCCGACCCGGGATTCGAGCCCAAGACCTTTCTGTAACCATACCGTAGCAAAATTACGCCACTGAGGCAGTGGTCTTTAAAGTGAACAGTAAATTGTTGCATATTAGTGTCTACAACAAGTTGTAACAACCCTAAAATATGTGGGATTATAGCTAAAACCTAAATAATTTACATTAATATTTAGTTACAAAACATGTCAGAAACATGGTGTGGTGTAATTTCGCAGTGTGAGATTTATTTAAGCGTCAATAGAAATCATTAGAAAAGTACTGGTTTTGAGTGTACGCAGCTGTTTCCGTTAGATTACGTTAAGTATCATAATTAAACATATCATTTCTGTAAAGATTTATGTTTACTTATGATTTTATAAATTACTCAGTCGTATGCAATTTACTTGCGCAATACTTTTAAAGTGAATTCCCACTTACTCCGTTAACCATATGATGTTTATTTGAAAACAAATACAAACCAATCATTAATTATATATATATATTATATCATGTACATATATGTGTGCATTTAGTTTTATAACCTAACATAATAAGGTATCACAATTGGTATTATTAAGATTCTGTGGTTATGAAGCCTTACAATTTCGCTAAAATCCGTTGATCACAGGCTTCAACCCGTCTAGCCGTACACAAGCATATCAATCCTTTATTTTTTAATTCTATGTTTATTTCTCTCACCAGGCAGGTTGGATGCAATTTTGTGTTTCGGTTTAAAGCCATAGCAACTATTGTACATATTGACACATAAAATCTTATGTCTCAGGATGGCGAGCGTAGTGGAATGCCAAGCATTGCTTTGTAATTTTGCCTTGTTTGGTTCTGCTACTGTTCATGAGCGGTGGCATCGTTTACCGTAAGGCGAACGGCATTATAATTTCACCATTCAGAGTAAAACAAAAGAATCTATTATCTAAATCAAGTAAATACTTTTAAGCCCTTCGCCTTTATTAAAGGATGCATACTGATGGATATCTGTAACATTGATTTGGATGATATTACTACCAAGATAGGAAACTCAAGACTCTTTACGCTCCAACTGCCGTTGGTTCCAAATCTCTAATAATGTGAAGTATGGCTTATGGCGTTGGCTTTGTAAATCATCTTTTTTTTCTTAAACTATGCACATTAGTATTAAATTTTTAAAAACTCTGAACGATTAAATAATATGGCAGCACAAAGGTCACATTTCTATGGCTAAATAGTGTGAAGCAGGTACATTTTTAATCTTTTTAATTCAAATTTGATTGTAAATGTGACTGTATTGTATTTTTCTGAGTTAAACGAGTTTCTATCCAATGTTTATAGAATACAATAAAGTATCCATAAAAGTTTAAACGGCTTGTATAGGGGTCAAGTTAACATTATGCACTCCTTGTGTTAAAATATGTCGCGGCGTTTGCTCATTTCTGCGCCGCTATTCAGTGGATGCTGTTAACAACCTCTTTCAAAGAGCGAGCATAATTTGATCGGGGTTCCGTTCTATGGGAATGCGTCAAATGCATTATCCAAATTATTCATAAACATTACGAAAGGTCGGGAAATGAATTCTCTACATTCTGACACGCTGATAAAATCTGTTTTATATTTACTTTATTTTAACGACTTTCTATGCTACGCTGTATAATTTTATATTATATTTGTTCCAAAATAATGTTAAATTAAATTAGTCATAAATAAATTTGAAACTGTGCATTTTAGTATGTAAATACATAATATTAATATAAAGAAAAAAAACATGTATGAATCACGGAAAAACTTATAGTATGAAAAAATAAAGAACACGCTAGAAAGATATTCATGTCAAAAAATGCACGCAAAAATAAAACGAGGGGAGGAGGCTGGGGTGTAGACTGTAGACGCGAACTGTTATTCCGTTAATCCCGTCATAGGTATTCAAATGAGCAGCTATGATTTATTGAGTGGAACATTTACATTTTTATTATTTGTTATTCTTACACCTTTCGTTGGGGCCGGAAGCCACGCGGCGTCTTGTCTCTGTGTACTCGGCCGTGAGACTCGCGACACAACAACCCGCCTGCAAATATCTCAACGCGAACAAAAACTCCGCTACAAAAAGATTGCACATTATCATAGTTTACATATAAATTTTACGCGAATTCATTCTGTATTCACCGCGTCTCGAAATTCGGCGATTATAATGATAATTGCATCGATACACGAACGTTCGATTTGATCTACGGCCGTGAGAATCAACCATTGATTTTCCGCGATCATTTTTTTGATTCCACTTGATTGTCAGATATCGATGCCGAAGACTCAATTTGCATATTCGATTACTGTCTATAACCACATATGGCGTGTGTACGTAAAATCATTAATTTTGCTTACTATCTCAATCTTCCACACCCAAAAAATATCGCAGATAAATTATAGTACTAATATCACTGAAATAACTCAAATCCGAATTTATTAACAACTGTCTGATAAACATCACATTAGAGGAAATAGTAAAGACATTGATCGATTCTTATAGTAATAAATTAAAAAAGAGGTAATAAGAATGTGTGGCGGAACTCACGGCCAGACATCGACGAGTTTAGCATCCTTGTGCAGCGTGAGATGCGCGTCTTGGCCGAGCGGCGGCAGCTTGTAGTACTCGGTAAGCGTCTGCGGCTGGTCCTCGGGTACGCCCAGCACCGCCGTGGTGGCGCTCAGCGGGTGCTCCGTCGCGCTCGAGTAGTACGCGCGCCACGGCTCCCCGCTCACCTCCATCACCTCCTTGCGTCGCCTGCCAAAAAACAACATCATCACTCGACATACTACTACAAACCATCGTCATCTAATCAATATTGGATACAGTTATCGTTGCACCGCTTCAAATAATACCTCACATTATATCGATGTTGTAGTTTTACGAGTCCGCTTCGATTTGATAACCAGTCGTTAGGCGTGTCCATTTTAGTGCGGATACTGACCTCTGGTGTTACTCAAGCCGGCTGCCGTTTTGTGTGACGTCGCGGTCGCTAATTGTTGCGCATACAAGGGATATGAGTCAGCAGTACGAGTGTCCGGTGCAGCCAGCAGCCATCGAGTATCGTGCGAGCTGTGGCTAACAGGACCGACGCGGCACGGCGCTCTCGTGCATAGTACGAGGTGGGTGTTTCCCCTGAATCGGGTGGCGCGTTCATATGTCACGCGGGCTGGGTCGACTGGCGCGACCTGAAGTAGAACAGGTCTGAACCACTTGCCGAACCGGAAGGATACGGAGCAAATCCATGCTCCCTCACTAACCAGTTTAGGTCGTGTGACGTCACACCCAGCGGTATCCGACGATGCAGACAAATAAATAAAAAATGTTGGAAGCACGCGTTGGACGGGTTCAACCGGATCGTAGTTCAACCTGATTCCTGTTCCTGGTAGCGTGTTTATTATTATATCGTGAAAATATTTGCTTTGTAATATGAATTAATAGACACTCGGAGCCGGGTTCCGTATTTATATTGCTCTACATATTTGGAAAATATACAACGCTCAGGAAATAAAATCATTCAGACGCTGTATACGTGACACACATATAGTACGGTTTGTTTTCCTTTTAAAATACTACATACAATCTCTCCAGGACCTTGTAAATATAAACATAAATAACTGTTTTTATATTATTGGGAAAACTTTCTATTAACTGCCTACAAAATACTATGTATAATGTGACAAGTTTGACAGGCCAGAGCGCAGCTCGTACATTATCTAATAAATTAGTTAACACTCAGTCCATATAATATCGCCTTAGTGTCAAGTGAGAATAAGTAGAATGTGCGAATTGGATCAGAGAACTGGAAAAGCCAGCTTCTGGCATTTAACCAGCCGAAGCGTGAGTCATTTGACGAGTTAAGAGGCAAGCCGTGGCGCGGGCGGCTGGGGCGGCAGGGGGCGGTGGCGGCGGTCGGGTGCACCACGTGAATGAGATTCCGGTAGGTGCGCACGTAAAAATCGTGCAACGAATCTAACAGGTTTGCTGGGGTCCTTGCGAGGCCACCGGGACTGGTCTAACCTGCCCTGCGCAGCTGAACTTCGAATTTCCGACCGTTTCCTATCACGTTCGTCTTGATTCGATACAAATAAACATGTGAGCTTGTTTACATTATAACCTGATTCGACGCCTAACGCTCTTAAAGAATTTGGGGCACGCTCGGTTGCGCAAACAATCCGGCCATCGACGCCTTTATAAATAATTAATTGATAACACTTTTCTTTGATGTTTGTTGTTTGTACGGGTCATTTAACGTCTCGCGAGTTGTCTATTCCTTGTTTGTTGAGGAGTGAACATTGAATGGCGCGATTAGAAAGTGTTGCGCACAGCTGTCACGACGCCGTGACATACGCTAGAGCGGAACGGATGGATGCGAGCAAAGGGTTGAAAGAGCCTCGGCGCTCAGCTACACAAACAATGCATTCGACACGGGTCCACGGCCGTTCAGCGAAGCAATAGCTTCACAGACAACTTACGTAGGCACCCTTAATGGTACCTAACATTTGATACTTGTGATTTGCTAAAATGTGACAAGCAAAATGTAGCGTGAACATTAGTCATAAATACGAGAATGACAACTTTGTTACATGGATACAAAATTTAACTTGGCTCGTGAGTCATTTTAAGAACGCGTATAAATTGTATGGTACATTGGGTAGACAGATCGCAGAGAGGAGCGGGAGAGGCGCACGAGGGCCGCCGCGAGGTCGATGGTGGCGGGCCTGGCGGCGCGAGTATGGCGGCGGTTTGTTTCGAAAGGCGAGCGCTCGTCCACGTCCATGTCCGGTGACGCGTCCAACTATCGATCATTCGGTTCGTTAATAAATAACACGTTGGCGTCGCTCGCCGCTTATCTGCTGCTCGGGCATGTGGAAAAATTTGGTGTAGGTGTCGTAACGGAGTGGCACGCATGTCTCGTAGGGTTGCGTGCGGCCGCCTGGCGTGCTTATCCTCTCGGGTCGTTGGCACTCGCATCCGCCGCCTCATTATTAATATCTTAATTAAAAACCGAATAAATCCAACTGATAAAAATATCATTATTAATTGTCGCTTTCTATTCAACGACAGAATGACGACACCAGTATAATTCACCATTCAGAATATAACTGATGTCGGCAATTTTCGATCATTAACTTGAATTTCCTTTATCGCTGCAAACTACGGTCCTTAACGTGTCTAATGCTCGACAAAATTTATAACTTAACGTTCATTCACGTGTGTGCTTCATATAAAACGCATTGCGGAATATACTGAATCGCGCATTAGCGACGGAAATGGCTGTACAGTGCACAGTTTCACCTCTCTCGGCAGGTGCAGCAGATACCTACAAGGGAAAGTGTGGGGTGCGGCTGAAATCTACGCATGTTTTATCATCGATGATAAGAGAAACTAGTTACTACTTACCACAAGTAATGTCTTATTACGCGTCGTAGATTCAGACCGAACGTCTAAAATTATGATCTCTTAAAAGAGGCACATGGATTACCTCGGCTACATTGAGTAAAAAATATTAATAGAATCGATGATGGTAAGAAACGCTACAATGACCGAAAGCAGACTCGGGGGTTGTTTATGTTGCCAATTTAATTATCACTCGACTGCTAACGACAACAAAATCATCAAGTGCTAAATATTTACGCACGATGTGAACATGATACATCGTGAGTAATGTTTTTATTTGTCACACACTCACAATACTAAACAGGCGTCCAAAAATCTCTGAAATCATTAACAGTTAACCTTTTCAGCACATACAAAGCTTCAAGCACTGTGCCCAAACATGGCGTATCTGTTTAAATTTATTCAGAAATAAGACTTTTTTATCTAGAAAATAAAACTATTCAGGTGTATCTCATGACGTAAGTAAGTGTGTAAGTTGTAACATTTTAACTGATACAATTCACAAAGATTACAAGAAATATTCAACAGCAATATGAATAGTACGCAGTAATGTACATTAATACCGAATGAAGTATTTTGCAATGACGAAAATGTGTCATTATTAATCCATTTTGTATTCCCACATTAAAGCTAACGATTGGCGTCGGAATGTGACGTTGCTGCATTTCGTCAATTAAAGAATTCGCTGTCTCGGATTGTGGCCGCGGCGGGCGCACGCTGTTATGGCTGCACAAAAACCGTACATTCTTCATACCAGTATAAATAAATAAGGGATGAGTACAAGTAAGAGCGGACAACGCGCGGCCGCACAGAGCAAACTAAACGAGAAGCATTTTCGACAAACCTCTTTTTGCACCGTATCTTGACGAGGAGCGCATATGCGATGATTCATTTACGGACTTCTTCACCGTACAAGTATGGCCAACATTATTACTTCTGTTTTCTTGGCAGCATTATGTACGGTCAACAAGAAATGTTTTCTCAGAAATATTCGCCCACGCAGATTAAAGATGGAAACGCAACATGGCCACTAAATAATTCATGTCTCCTGTCCGCTAACTAGTACCGCTCAAGTAATCTGAAAATTTAGTGGCGGCCGATAATTACACAAACCTTCCTATTATGTTAAGAGACGAGTCGGCGTTCCGACAGCGCTTGAAACTCTGCACCTACATACATCCGCGTACACATTACTATAAATATATTCATTGGGAAAGTCCATAGATGAGTAATATGATGCTCGCATATATTACTCGGACACAATACGTAAAATATTGGTCCATAGATTTTTGAAGAGTTCTAAAATCGATTGACATGCCGCATGACCGAGTCGTTAACATGACTTTATTTAAAAAGTGACATTGGGTGACAATTTGACGTGGGCATAAAATGTTTATAAAAGCCACATAAAATCTTTATTCACATTTTTTGTAATAAAACCGTTGGTTGACCGTTGAGTGACACCGCTTGCCAGATCGACACTCAGCTCCGCCGAACTATGAATGGTATGTTAAGTCGCGTTAAAATGAAGTGTTCACTCTATTGTGTCGCTCGTTGAGATTTGACACTCCGGAAGAATTGAGAAGACTACATCCATAAGTAATTATAAAGTGATTCTTCATTTTAAATATTAAGTTCAATTGATAATATGAAGTAATAGGAATACATATTATTATACCATTTCCATACATTAACTAAATAAATAAAATGGGTAAATTTTTAAATACACATATTATAAAAATGACTAACACCAAAATGATTTCACAAACCAATTTTAAAAAATATACATACATACATACTCGTATGTGTAGGTTTCTCTCCCGTAGTTTTAAATTCGGATTTTGGGGAGTCATAAAAGATACAATTTTCAATGTTCGTTTCTAAATCAAAGGTGTTCTTTTAAATATCTTGTTATATGTGACATTTCTTGTATTCTCAACATTAACATTAATTAATAATTAACCGCATTGAAATAGTAGTTGGTTCATACATGGCAACAAAATAAATACCATGCATCATTTCATTTTTATTGTGATCGACGAAGAAAACAACTGTACCCACATGCTCTAAAGAATTTACTTAAGAAATTATATTCCAATTATAACGTTTCTATGTTGTGTTTATTTATTTTTTCAACTTTCGATGTAAGTACCTTCACGATTGGTGATGGGTTTGTATAAAACTTTAAGACATATTTGACTCTCTATATGTAAATATATATATTGGAACGATATTCGGTCAATACTTCTTTTTTCAAGGCAATTATTATTATAATATACAACATTGTATTCCTGTTAAACTATGTTTTTTCATTTCGGGGTTTTGCCAAAAAAAGCCATTATAGTTGCCATTCGGTTGCGTCTGGGCCATGTATTTTTGAACAAAATAAAAGCCCGGAGTTACTCTTTATGAGAATATGGTCCAGATGAAGGAACCGTGAATCGTATATTTTACAACCGTAGCAATTTCGCTCCCATTTATATATTTTTCTAAATTCCGATATTTCTAACCAAGTTAATATGTATTTCCTTTGAACTCTTTCTAATTCTTCATTTATTCACTCTTATTAGATGTACAGAATACATAGAAGTCAATGATATTGAACTCTAACTATTATTATTCTTTATGAAATTTAGTCCAAGGTTTAGTTTATTTTGTAACTCTTTGTCTTTGCGTGTAATTTAGCTCTGTGTTTTGAATTAAATGTATAACGTATATTTTTTTGTTGACAAGTTTAATTAATGTTATAATTTGGAATTCTCAATGTTAATCCGTTATTATTTGATTCGTGACTGATTTTCACTTTTGAACGCTTTTTTATATATTCTACGTTTCCCTTACTTGAAATTTGTGGTTTTGTCGTATCTGTGATAGAGCCATAATTTTTTACGAAAGAACTATATAATTTTAAAATAAACATTATTTATAAAATAGCGCACGATAAGCGTGTTGGGTAGGTATGTATTCTAGAAGTATTAAAAAATTAAAAAGTGTAACCGCGAGAACAAAGGCAAACATTGAAGGTCGAGTACGTGTATGTGAGAGAGCGTCTAGGCGACGCGATGTAGTGTCGTTGCGTCGCATCGTGTCGTCGCGTAGTCGTGTCATGCTCGTCACGACAACAACACGTAGCGCCGAGCAAGTTTTAATAATAGTCATCCCCGCAATTATTGCACTCAACAATCACCACAAAACATATTCCGAGTATTTATCATTGGTCATTTTGAAACAAATTGCCTTTAACTACTATTTAACATTATAAACGTCCAATTTAAACTTTTTAAATGTTTTCGTGCCATACGCAATAAAACAGTAAACATTTTTTATAAAATTTACTTCCCCGTTTAATCGTTTTAAGGAATGGAACTCGAAACGAACAAATGTTTCTGTCTGCTCACAAATCAAGATGAAATATATAAGAAGTTGCACGCATTAAGCTAGTTAAGCCCGCGTAAAGTGTCTTATTAGAAGAGTTACGAGCTTAGAAAGAAGGGACGCCCGCGGCGCCCGATGCACACTAAACCCAGAATAAATGCATCATTTCGGTTTTGTCTGACTTTTCTAATTTGAATGGCCGTGTGTGGTCCATGTTCATTGAGGCGACACACTCGTAATCTAATGGTACATGGAACGCAACCTCCTTATAAATCAGACATGAATATAACCAAACCTCGTAAATTATAATGAATAATGTTCAATAATAATAATTTAACTTCTTGTTTTATCTCGATAACAATAATAATAAAATATATCAAGTGAATTGAATTTTTGTGTACAACGAGCGCGGCGCGGTGCGGTGTAGAGTTGGGGAAGAGCGACTTTATTTACTGATTAAAACCCGCACGTTTCAATGGAAATGTTAATGCTCTCGATTGTGTGCTAAACGTGATACTCTCTCAACGGACGTCTGAACAAAGAGACCGTACCTATAAATTTCATAACGCAACGCGAATAAAAAACCTATAAAAGACACTATAAATGAATTTGCTATTTCTTAGCGTGCACGGTGGAAAAAGTGTGATACATTTTGGATGGATTCGGGTGCCGTCGTTAAATAAGCATGAAGGTATAAATTAGGAGCGATGTGGTTCGCGCGGGCGCACAATGCCGCGGTCCCGCACCATTGTGCGCGCCGGATCGAAACAGGTTGCGCTTGCCACTTGCCACCTATCTATATAGCGTGATTTATGTCCGATTATTTCATATTCCTGCGACTATAATTAAACCGCGAAGTCGTAATTCCCGAAAGATCTGCGACATTATCTAAGAAAACGGGCCAATGTTGATTTAATGCCCCCGACTTGAATGTTACTCAACACGTAGGTGGACTTATAAACGTCTACAAATTGAACGAGCTTTGTCCGCGTCGCTCCCCCGCTCGATAAGGGACATCGCACAGCGTCCGCGACCAGCCAGACGTCCGTCTATGTGCTAAGCTTAGACATCGACAAATTCCATCTTAAAGTCGGAACGTACTTACCGCTACGTAAATACCACCATTTGCAAGTTAATACAAAAAACCGTTCTAACAACAAACTTAAAAAGTGTACAAAACGATTAAGAAATTCCTACACACATAGACGAGTCAATAAGCTTTGTGAAGCGAATGTAAATATTTGTCGTATTAAGATAATTTATCGAGAATCCTCTATAAAAAAGAGTGAGAAAAATAAAATAAAAATGTGGAGTTGGCGCGAGTGTTAATATGTAGACGTCGGACGCGGGACGGATGGCGGCGGCGCCTCGGGACCAAGTGGCCTCTTAAAAAATCGCAAACAACTCGTCAGCGGGCTGACAATTGTGAGAACGCGATCAATTATCTTGTGCAAATAGTAATTGTCAACAACAAATAAAGTATGAATTAAACTGTGCAAGAACGTTTTCATTATCAGGCCGCTGTTAAAATAGCATGTCAATCATTTTACGAAGCAATCAGCGAGAGCGCGATGGCAGGGCGCGAGATAAGCTTTTAATTACCTCAGAAGCCTATTTACATATTGTAGGAGATACTCTTGGATGTATCGCAATTAGGGGCGTATGCTTCTTCCTTTTATGCATCGGAGCAGTTGAGTTTGTTCGGCTGGATAACATCTGTTTGACGGAAAGATTAAAAGCACTCACGGTGAAAATTTGCATTGCATCGAGACTCGAGACCCAACCACTTGCCATATTGCCGTTTTGTATAAAATATTTAAACGCAATGTCTGACACCAATTTCATTAACCGCCTTCGATTATTAATTACTTCTAACTGTTGTGGATATCGTTTACATTTACATTAATATTAAAATATTATAAATCTAAAACAAACAAACAAATGTATGTTGATAGTCATCAAGGGAGAATTTAATTACTGCAAGATTCTTATGCATTTAGTGACTTCTTACTATACTGGACGTTTTTGTAATTACTTTTGCCGTTATTGTACATATTATTAAAGTCACACGCATACCAACTCTGTCATATTTATAAATTTAATTAATAAATGAGTCCCACATTGTTTCTTACTTCGTAGCAATTATAATATCGACTGCCATAATTCCGCGAATGTTTTCATTAAAACCAATTAACTAAATAGTCTTTGTTGCACATTGTCGTGTCCACAATGACAAGGCAGGCAAATAATGTTCACAGAACAAATTATAGTAAAGGTAGGCATTGTTCCGAATCAATATTATGCAGGTCATACTAATAACTAGCGGTACCCATTTACCAGTCTGGATATTAACGGATTGTAGGAAACGTATAATGCACCAAATCGGCGCCAACTAATTGCGGAGGTTGATAATTTACGAGCAGCCTAGACAACTACGCGACCGCGCTCTGTCGTCAGGCACAACTTCATACTACTCGTACTTCACCACTGACACCCATGCGCGAACACTTACACCACATTACTATTCATAATTTATTTTACAACCCCTGAATAATAGTGATATAATACGATTAGAATCTATTGCTTTAAGCACGCAATATACAGAGTATATCAAGGCTGCTACCGAAGACGAAGCCGGGTGGTAGTTTAAGTGACTACAAACACAATGCAACTAAAATTTTCCAAAGAATTTTATTTTGATTCATGGTGGTATATCTATAGTTTTTACTAAAATGATAATTTAAAGCCTTTAAAATTAAAAGGGTACATAAACATTTTTGTTTACAATTATTAATGCATTATTATAATGGTTTCTTAGATTTACGCGAATGTTACACATTGAAATAAAACTATTATTTACGGATTTTATCGCGAATTTAGTTTAATTTTTTACATTTGTAACTTCTCGACGTTTCGATTACTTTACAGCTTTCGTGGTCACGGGGCGGACAGTCCGTAAATAATAGTTTTATTTCAAATGCATTATTAATTAAACTTGTCATTACAGTGCCTAAATAACGACAGTATTTAAAAATACCTCTTAACCGGAAATAATCTAATACGAACTCGAACTAATCCAATTAATAAATGATTGCATCTGCAATTACTAAGGTTCGCTCTCAGATATCGTTTTTCAGAATTTCATAGTTAATTTACGTGCGACAGAGTAAAAAGGCGTTGATCTGTCGATCGTCCCGCCTGCTGCCGCGCTATCTAAATGCAAATCGGATAGGTTCGGTGGATGTCCACGATAAATCAGCTTCGCGGGGCGAGCGCCGTTAGTCGCTGGGTGCTGGCGGAGCGCGCGCCCCCGGGCTACACCCCCGCCGCCCGAGCCCCACGGTGATACCACGCACTACAACCACTGCTTATCTGACACGACTACAAACATCTTATCAATTTAATATTTATACCTTTTTGTATGATTTGATAATCAGTTCTCAGTTCTTTAAACAAGTTTGCAAAAAATACTCTTAAATTACAACTTTTATAGTAATTAATAATTTTATATTAAAATCATAATATACATTTTCCAGTTGTAGAGTTGCATTCATAAGATTTGTTTCACTATCAAGCTCAAAACACTACGCCTGAGAATAACAACAATGATACAGACTATTTAGGAGACATAATAAAATTTAATATTTTACTTAATATAGGAAACAATCGAATGTGGAGGTATACCGTTCAATAGCCATAATTGCATGAAATTTATAGCGTATTGGGCCAATGACCAGCTAAAAGGCGAGTTTGTGGTTTTGTACTCCATGTATTTATATTGCAGAATTTTACTCTTAAAGTTGTTGTCCATATCTTCATAATATTCATATTGATCTATTGATTTTGTAGAATATTCCATCTCGTTTTAATATATTCTCATATGAATTGCTCAAAGCTGGACTTATGTCTGGTATGGCGATTGCCCGCGCTCTACCAAATTTTGCGAAAATTGCAGCGTAAAAATGTATTAATTATTAAATATATTAAAGGTGTAACTTTTTTACTAATATTAAATAAAAAAATACTTTTTAAATATTGATTGTATCGTTATGCATGTATGTGAAGTTCATGTCGAATAAAAATAAATCAAATCTAGTCAATGACAACTAATATAATCAAATGCTAATATAAACTTACAGATAACAAAAATTCATATTTGCAATGAAATGAACAAAATATTTATAACAATTGACTTTTAAATTAAGAACAAAACAAATTCACAACCTTAATAAAATATACATATATTTACGGCAATAATCGTAAAAATCTATAAACACACGACTTAATCGATTACGAGATTACTAGAAAACAAGTTGTTTGTAATTTGTGTTACACAAAGGACAGTAAAAGAGCCAATCCTTAGAAACATTTATCATTAGTGTCTTACAAGCTCAAAGGGATTTAAGGTTCCCAATCTATTACTTCAACCTAAGTACTTGCACCGAAGGCAACAGTCGGTGCGGAATAAGGTGTGAACTGAATATTTAAACTAACTACTCGTATATTCCTATTGGTCTCGTTACTCGGTGTTATGGTTAATACTCGTAGCAAGCCAGGTTACAATTATGTAACCTCTAGTTATTACTTAGTGCTACTGTATCTTAATGAGTAAGCTATCAGCCGCATGCAGATAGCACTAAACTTAAATAACAACTGCAATTTGAAACCCTATTTGTCTATTCCGTTTAGGAAAATAAAATAATTTATCCATTCAGACGGGTTTACTGATCGGAAATGAATATAATCTGGGGGCGCGGCCGAGCCCCCTCCAAGTCGAGCTATAGGCCGTAACATCCTTTTCTCGAAGCAATTCAGACCATTTTCAACCCCCCATAACTTCGTTGTGGTTAAAGCAAGAAGCCTGAATTTTCAGTTACTAAGTAGGCATTGTGTAAACACGGTATATATAAAATTTCATTCAATTTGAACCAGTAGTTTAAGAATTATAATGTGTCAAACTTTCGTAATTTTGTCACTCACTGACTGACTGACCGATCATCAAAAGTCTAAGGCACTTCTAGCAGACATAGAACCTTCAAATTTAGAATATAATTAGTGTTTAGTATCTAAAGTAAGGAAAAATTCAAACATTTCATAATTTGTGTCTAGTTTTCTAGATAGACCAACTGCGTGAATAACTTTGTAATCCCATATAAATGCATAGGATTACAAAGTTACATTTGCAGTTAATGAATCATTGTACCCGTATATAGTGGAATAATAGTTGTAGATAGATATCTATATACATGAGGCATAATAGGAGGGGATATAGAGAGGGAAATGGTGTATTCAGCCCATGAAACTGTACAACATTTCTCTAGAAAAACATGATGAAGAAAAACTTGCAAATAAATAGATTAAATAACTCGAAAATATCAATTACAATGAAAGAAAGAACATTAATAATCAAATCCGCTATATTTGTGATAAATTGATACCTACAAAAATAAGAAAAATCCATAAGACAGAGGCTTTAAGAAAAATCGTTAGTGATATTCTAGAAGTAAGAAGTACCGAATAGGAAAAAAGTAGGACTCTACAAAAAGACGTGAGATCCCATCAAAAACATCCTGTAAAAAAATTCCAAGTCTCGCAGCTCAGGTTTTCCACCGCAAAAAGTTGTGAGATGCATGTAATACCAAGTCGATTAATTTATTTAGTCCTTAAGGGACCTTCTATATAAAGTTATTACGTTAGTTATTACCATATCAATATTAAAAATTATTTACGTTTTAAATAAATAGATCGACTTGGCCAGTAGCATTATGTATAAATTGTACGATACATTATGTTTTCATGCGATGGCCAAGTCGATCCATTTATTTAAAACGTAAAGAATTTTTAATATTGATATGGTAATAACTAACGTAATAACTTTATATAGAAGGTCCCTTAAGGACTAAATAAATTAATCGACTTGGTATTACATGCATCTCACAACTTTTTGCGGTGGAAAACCTGAGCTGCGAGACTTGGAATTTTTTTACAGGATGTTTTTGATGGGTTAGTGTTACAGTTACAAACTTATTAGCGAGTCTTTAGGCCTGGGGTGAGAACGCAGCTATAAAACAAAGTAATATGGGTTCAATTCCGGCACTAAGAATTCATTAAATTATTTTGGGTGTTTTTGGACCGATAATCTCTAGTACTTTCCGATAGACATAAATCTAATTTGTGACAGTTAGGCAACATTGTATTCACTGTCCCTATACTGCTATCATATTTTTGTGTATTTGTATTTGTATTTGTATTTGTTATGGATCTCCCGTATGGGCTGATAGGGCTACTATCGGTGCTGTGCGAAGAAAACTGCTCCAGAGCCAACGTTTGGCGTTGATATTCTTGTGCAAGGCATATAGAACTGTTAGTACCGAAGCTTTGCCTGTCCTGGCGGGTGTACTTCCAGTCGATCTGGAGGTGCAACGTCGCGCCGCCATGTATTACTCTACTAAGGAGAATATGGATCAAAGATTTTTAACTGCACGTGAACTCTTAAAAGTCGACAGATTATTTAAACCGCTTCATATGGTATATAGCGAACTATTAGATGAATGGCAAAATAGATGGGAGGTATCTTTGAAGGGACGGCATTTATACCAATATTTTCCTTGCGTGCGTGATCGTTTGACAAAGACATGGCTAGATGTCGATTATTGCGTATCACAGTTTCTCACGGGCCATGGTAACTTTAAGTCTAAACTATACTCTTTTAAGCTTGTGGAATCGCCTGCGTGCCCATGTTCAACAGCAAATTGCGAATATGAACAATCCGCGCATCATATACTTTGGGAGTGTAGTCTTTGGCAGAATGAGCGTAAAACCATGCTGGATAGTATGCAAATATCATCTGGAGTTGTATACTACACGGACCTTGTAGAGACTAGGACGAATTTCCATGCTTTCCGGCGTTTTTGCCATACCTATTACTGGAATCAAGTGTAACAGCTCACATATTAGGTCCCATTTAAATGTAATAAGGATTTGATCCGTGGTGCTTTACAGCTGGCTTCTCCGGCTGTAAAAGTCTTTTTGCGAGGTTATTTACCTCTTTATTTCATTGCTTTGTCACCCGCTTTGCACGGAGGGAAGTGGACAATAACTTATTTCCAACTCCTCCTATTAATTTAACTTTCTGATTGATTTCGTTGCGGGTTAAAGACAAGTTAGACATTCCCGGAGACTCGCCGAGCTTCAATGCTCGGTGTCATTACATTGCGTGCCACTGTTGATCCTGGCTTACAGGAGTTGCAGTGGTGGGTGTGAGGGCGGGACAGTCTCTATACTGCTATCATAACAGTTATCAAGAAAAATACATGGCCGAGTAAAAATTTAAAAGGACAAATTAAAAGGGAATTTACAATTAATTCCAATCATTAAGTGTTACTTGTAATTACGTTTCTACCTACAATATATGATAATATTAATGCGATAGCGAGATATGTGCGTTTTTAATATTAAATATTTCTCATTTTATAACGCACTACAATATGTTTTCTTCATAATAAATTAGAATGTAATAGGATGACATAGCCGATACGTGTAATATGGATTTTTTTGTTTTGGATTCTTTGCATAATAATAATTGTAAACGGTACTCTTGGCTATTAGAAGGCATGTGTGAAGAGAGGTTACAAACGATGAATTGCTTTTAGCGAGTGGTAATGAGAGTTATTCGCACGTTGTTTTCGTCTGGATGTCCGAACAGTTTATGTGAAATGTTCAGTCTACATCAGATAGCAAGGCGAGTGGTCGCCTCCAGTCTACACTCGCATCTAGTCCTGGCTCATAACAGTTTTTATCGAGGCAGTTCCACGGGCTGCTATCTAATTAGATTAACCGTGCTCAAGACTAAAGATTAAAAATTATCTTCAATCGAATCGAACGGAAATGTCTCAGTAATAAAATTGTTTTCTGTTACACTTTTTTTTCTGTCTTCCGTTCTCATTTACCGCGTGTCGTGTTTATGATGCCATTGAACACACACATTATCTATAACTAATACAAGCGAAGCAATTACCGTGGCACTTTATATGAAGTCGTGAACCTTACATGCGTCTCTTGACAGTCGAGATATATAGCAAAATATTAATAATAGGTACTATTTATCTTAGGTCCTGCCAACTATTTACGTATCACAGACATAACTGTACCGCTTATTTGCGCATTTGCTTTGCTCTAGTCAAAATACGAATTAAATTACATATTTGCGTGTCGTGAACGCTTGTAGAAAATGGTCCATTAATGGATCCCTTACATTTATTTACATCTCCATCCAACGAGTTATAAATATTCATCTGTAGCCCGCTTTATCTATATGCCAATAAGGCTTTGATCTATGTGCACACGACGTAAAATATTGAATGTGCATCCGACGTTAAATTTATTTTAAATAATAAACTTTAAAAATGACTTTCGGAAATAGAATACCCATGTGATTGCATAAGGATAGCCATATGAGTAAAATTAATGGAAGGATATCTACAATGATGTCAACTTATTAAGCATTTATGCTATAGGCAATTGCATTTTCTGTAAACATGGTTTGTTCATCATAACTTTAACATAAATATATTCGCCAGCATCTGGAGCCGAGTTCCCACACCACAGAACATTGACTCGAACGCCTAAAGCACACCTGCTTAATATTTATTTTTGCCATTAAGTCTAATTAGACCAGTAATCCTAGCAGTCATAAAATATTATTGGATGGATACATACGATTTCTCTTTCAACAATTTATTTGTCATATTGTAAATGGTTCTTATTAGAATTGAAGCTGAAAACCTGTTTGTACGTTTTCTAAATAGATTAATTTATATAATTGAATGCATGTCGTCTTATTCCTTGCCGTTTCATTCATTATACATTGTGAATTTGTATTCTTTAGAGCCTTCATTAGTTTATTAAAAGTGTATAAGGACTTTGAATTGTAGATTCGTGGATACGATGACTTTTTGGATATTTAAATAAGTTATCGGTTTCAGATTTGTGACAGTTATCTGGAGCTGGAATTTGTACCTGGAATGTAAAAATATAATATATGGCATATTATATTTTCCGGTGGATATAAGTCTGGCGGCCGTAGAAGTTGTAGCATTAATGCCTACCCTCAATAAACATAAGCCTGAGCTACAAATGAATAAATATTAATTTATCAACACGATCAAAATGAATAGAATATTTGATAGAAACGATTTTCATCCTATACTAAATATAGAGGATTCTTGAAAAAGAAGCAATTTTATGTAGATACGGACACTTAGCGGACACAATTATGCAAATATCAGAGTTCGATTATTGCTAGGTAGCCGCTGACCAGTTGCGGGAATTTATCGACCAGCCCGAGCGTACTTCACTGTTACTGCTATGTGTCCTCAACTTAGAGTTGCTAATTGCCACAACCAAGATTGATACTTCGATACCATGAGGACTTCCCCCGGATTTTCTCGCGCCTTAATCAAATATCTCATCAACTAGTGTCAATTTCAAGATAAAATATCAAGGACTGAGCGAGATAAATTGAAGATTGATACCTAAGTTATTTTAGTCAACGCTGTGAAGTTCGCTTTTAAATTACTATGTAGATAGCATGTTGATCAAACAAACATTAGTATCGTGAGGGCGGAGGATCAAATCCGCACAGCCATTCTCGTCCCGCGCTCCGTGAAGGCTGTCAAGTACTCGCACTAATATTATAAATGAGAAAATGTATTTGTTGGTTTATCCTCCTTTCACATAACAACTAAGCAACGATTCACAATGTTTATTTGTATCGTTTCAATAAACGTGATTCTTCTGCCGATGCAGAAGGCAACTAATATTGAGGGATATGCTATAAAGATTTTTAAAAATTAATCATGTCTAAATGACAAGTGTAAAAGTATCACAAATAATAGTTGATATCACAAATAATAGATAATATTTAACATTATTATTGCTATGAATTTATATTTCGATGTAATTTATGAATAATTCTTGTAACTTATTTCACTATAATTTTATATGTAGTTTGAAGTCACATATTTTACTATTGATCAAATAAAGTGACCATAATACGCCTTTCGGTAAATGCTGAGCAATCCAAGTATCGCCTTCTACCACTTTTGGCAATGGTTAAACAAGAAAGCGGACCCAGGTACCAGACTTGACAATAGGTTGACTCAAAAAGAAGTATAAAGTTTATAAAGTGGATTTGGTAAAATGCGAAGTACTAAATATAAATGTAGCCTCTCATCCCGTGGGAGAGCACTGAGCGCCGACGTAATACCATACGCATGATAATTTTTCACCAAAATTCTTTGTATAAGCAATAATTATAAGTGCATTTTGCCGGTGTGTCTGTCATTAACTTAAACGTACGATGTTATTTTAAGGGCAGTAATGGCGGCTGCAGCGAGCCTCCGCGCTTTTTTTGCGTATACTCACGAAAAGCTATGCATTTAAACGCTTGAATTATGAAATTACAGTATTGAGAGTAAACACGAGATGCGGAGGGGTTCAGGGGCTCTGATTTACGAAGCCACTTAAGAACACCGCCGCTTCCGCTTATAATGCATGTCGCCCAAAATTTTATCAATACTTGTACATACTTACGTATCTGAACATATGATTTTAAGTTAATATATTGCCAATATCAACAGACAGTACAAATTACTTTGCAAAATTATCTTTTTCATTTTAACTATTGATACGAAATTCAACGGGTTATTTTTTATATATGCACTTTAAGATACAATATTTGACACGGGGTGAAATACAAATAATAAACAATTTAAAAAAATATACCGACTTCAAAGTTGTATTGAAAAGACAGAAATAAACCTAATCTTTTAATATATCTAAAGTACATAAATATAAGAAAATATACTTTTTGAAATATGCGCTTACAAACTGATTTTAGGTGCCACCGCAATGTCTATTTCTCCCGCCAAACAGTAGTGTAAATGCGCTATTGTGTTTCGGCTTAATAGAGATTGTAGCCAGTGTAACTACTGGACACATTGAGACTTAACATGACTCAGGATGGTGAGCCCAGTGGAATGCCAAGCATTGCTTTGTTATTCACGGTGTTGTTTGGTTTTACTACTGTTCATGAGCAGTCGTATCGCTTACCATCAGGAAAACGGTAAGCACGTCTCGGCACTCATAGATTTCAATAAAAAAAAACATAAATACATTTATGAAATTTGGCACGCGTGTTCAAACACTGATATATGACATATCCAAAAATTTTTCCATTCCGACAAAGTTACATACATAGATACACATTGAAATGATAATCTCCATTTTTTTAAGTCGATTAAAATTGAGCAACTTTGCTGAATTACAAGGTCCAAACTGCATTAATAGATGAATGCTAATTTGAATATATATTTTTAGAACCTTTTGATACACGAGAGGACAAATTAATTTCGTGACAAAATCGGTGGCTATTAAAAATCAATCGGTATGTACGAATAACTACCACTAGACATTCGATTATAATTTATTGTTGCCGAACTCGCTCCAGACAGATAAATTGAAACAAGTATTTTATAAACACAAAGCCGTCGTGACGGCTTTTAAAGTTGACCGGATTTTTTTATCAAATATTAGCACAATATAAATGAGTGGCCATTGTCTCAGCTAAAAGTATCCACTTACCTATTACTGCTCGCTGACATATCCTAATACGTTACGTAAGACTGACACCCAGAAACAAAAGCCGGCCATAGATGAAATCGGTGTATTGATTCACAATGCGTAAATTTATTATGTTATGACAGGCGAGCACAAACTCTCTGCGGGACTCTCGGATGCTGCGAAACAATAAACATCTCCCCATCACGCTATTGTCCAAATTGTGAGATATTACCGTGGGTCGCCGCGCTCCCGGACAACCACCTCAAAGGGTTAGACAACAAAGACAGGGTTCGCAATTTCGTGCTTAATGACAGGGGAGACAATGGTCAGCGCACCTTTACCGTGTGAAATCATTCCACTAGTTATGGATGCGCGGCATAACAAACTCATAAAGTAATACGACTTATAATTCTGCAGAAAAACAAGAAGTGATATTTCTGTAACGTATTGCGCATATTTATAACTGTACTTCCTCATACGAAATTAAAAGTAAATGCATTAAGCTATTTTAATAAATGTTAAACCCTGATAAACAAGCTAGACGTACCGATAACTTTTTGAAACATTAAAGACATTAAAGACATAGAGTACATTACTCTATCAGAATCTTTATTGACACTTCCTGTGGTATTTATTCTCAATATAATTTAATCTCACGATGTGGCTTATGCAATAAACACCTGCGAGCAACCGCGAAATTACAGGCTCTGTGTCGCAGCGGGCTAGCTCCTATACAATCGACAATGGGTCTGGAGCCCGCGCGGGATACAAGTGATTGCCAAATTACCGGGTAAAGTGCTGTAAGTACCGGTTTCGTATGGCGCCGGCGCAATGTTTATTGATCATTACCGCAATATAATTTATCCGTCCTGTGTCCGACTTCCTATTAACTCCTAATCATCTATATACAGACTAATGAGACGTACTTGTCGAAGTGGATTTGTCAAGTACTCATCAAGCACTAATATAATTTAAAATTGAGTTGATTTAGTTATGTTTCAATAACCTTTATTGCATTATTATCAAATTGGGCATACGAATTAATTAAATTTAAATGTAATAAAAGCTGCAATTTGCCGGTACGACAAAAATGTCACTACTCACACTACTACATTCCTAGCGTGCGCTTATCACTCGGTTATTTATGACATGTCTTAAATAGGCTTGGTTCGAAATCATACATGAACAAAGTCAAAATCAATCTATTTTATCAAAATATAAATATTAATTTTTAAAACGAATCATTTTTATTATCTAGCGAGTGATTATTTATGAAGAGAATAATAAAATGTATTTAAGTGTTTTCATTCACAAACAAATTTATATTCATTTGTCATCATCATCATCATCATATCAGCCACAGGAAGTCCACTGCTGAACATAGGCCTCCCCCAATGATCTCCATAATGACCTGTTGGAAGCGGCCTGCATCCAGCGACTTCCTGCGACCTTAGTCAGATCGTCCGTCCACCTTGTAGGCGGGCGTCCAACACTTCGCTTGCCTATACGTGGCCTCCACTCGAGAACCTTTCGGCCCCAACGGCCATCGGTTCTACGAGCTATGTGCCCGGCCCACTGCCACTTCAACTTGCCAATCCTATGGGCTATATCGGTAACCTTGGTTCTCCTACGGATCTCCTCATTTCTGATTCGATCTCGTAGGGAAACACCGAGCATAGCCCGCTCCATGGCTCGTTGAGTGACTTTGAGCCTTTTAATGAGGCCCACAGTGAGAGGCCACGTCTCGGTGCCGTATGTCATCACTGGTAACACACAACTATCGAAGACTTTCGATTTTAGGCACTGAGGTATTTTGGACGAGAAGACGTCGCGAAGTTTCCCGAACGCTGCCCAACCGAGTTGGATTCGCCGATTGACCTCTCTCTCGAAGTTGGACCTGCCTAACCGGACCACTTGTCCTAAATAGACATATTCGTCTACAACTTCGAGAGTCGAGCCCCCAACTCCAATGGGGGTGGGCACAACATGGATATTCGACATGATCTTCGTTTTATCCATGTTCATTTTAAGACCCACCTGTTGGGAAACTCGATTAAGGTCTTCGAGCATAGTGCTAAGGGCTTCCAGCGATTCTGCCAAGACTACAATATCGTCGGCAAATCGAAGGTGAGTAATATACTCGCCGTTGATGTTGATGCCGAATCCTTTCCACTGCAAGAGCTTGAAGGCATTTTCCAGCGCGGCAGTGAACAGTTTCGGAGATATGACATCTCCCTGTCTCACGCCTCTCTGTAGTGGAATAGCCTTCGTGCTCTGATCCTGTACTCGGACCGACATGGTGGCGTTGTTGTATATACACCTCAACACTTCGATGTACCGATAGTCTATGTGGCACCGCTGAAGAGACTGTAGCACAGCCCAGGTCTCGATCGAATCAAAGGCTTTCTCATAGTCCACAAACGCTAAACAAAGCGGCAAGTTATACTCCTCGGTTTTTTGTATAACCTGCCGTAGCGTATGAATATGGTCTATGGTACTAAAGCCTTTTCGGAAACCGGCTTGTTCGGGAGGCTGGAAGTCATCAAACCTGCGTTCGAGACGATTTGTGATGACCCTTGAAAACAACTTATAGACATGGCTCAGGAGCGAGATGGGCCTGTAGTTCTTCAGCAAAGTGTTATCACCTTTTTTGAAGAACAGTACCACCAAACTCCTACTCCATGCCTCCGGCGTTGAGCCCTCGAGGAGAACGGAATTGAAGAGCCTCTGAAGGACTTTCAGTACCGGCGTTCCGCCCGCTTTCAGAAGCTCTGAAGTGATTCCGTCCTCACCCGGCGCCTTGTTGTTTTTAAGTTGTTTGAGGGCCATCTCAATCTCAAACAGGCTGATGTCCGGGATATCATCGCTAAAGTGTCGGATTAACTCGGCTCTCGGGTCTTCGGCCGAGCTAACAGTAGGTTTGGCAACCGAGGCGTAAAGCTGTCCGTAGAACCTCTCGATCTCCCTTAATACCTCTGCCCTCGTCGATACCACGCGGCCGTCTTCCGTCTTCAGCCTAGACAACTGGCTTTGCCCAATAGACAAGTCTCTCGCAAACACTTTGGAGCCTCCGTTTCGCTCAATTGTCTCCTTAATGCTCACAGTATTGTGAGCACGGACATCGTGTCGCAAGGACTTCCAGATCCGTCTATTGAGCCGCCGATATGCTTCGGCGTCAACGGAAGACTGCAGCGTCAAAGATCGACGTTCGGCTATGAGGTCAAGAGTCTGGATCGAGAGTTTTTGTGGTCTATCTCTACGGCGAGGTCTAAAATACTTAGATCCCACCGTATGGACAGCTTCTACCAAACCGCTGTTTAACTCGTCCACTGCAAGGTTTTCTTTTAGACAATCAAAGCGATTTGTCAACTCGAGTTGAAAGCTCTCGGGGTTTTGGATATGGGCGCGAGTAGGTCGGAGCGTAGATTTCATCAAGCGGCGCCTTTCTAATTGGACGTTGATATTCAATGTGCCCCTAACCATTCGGTGATCACTACCGGTTTTCACCCTGTTGATCACAGAAACATCACTGAACATCCGTCTATTCGTCGTCAAGATGAAATCTATCTCATTTCTCGTAGAACCGTCAGGACTCAACCAGGTCCATTTCCTATGAGGCGGCTTCTGGAAAAAAGAGTTCATCGCGAAGAGTCCCTCTTTTTCCAGAAAGTCGGCCAGCCTCTGACCCCTGAGGTTCCGTTGCCCATGTCCAAATTGCCCCACTTTCAACTCTGCATCGCTTCTCTTGCCCAACTTTGCGTTGAAGTCCCCCATAACAACATTGAAGTAGGTTTTGGAAGTATGTATGGCCCGACTAATGTCCTCATACATCTCCTCTACTTCTTCATCTGGGTGTGTCGAGGTCGGCGCGTATGCCTGTATGACCTTCAACGAATATCTTTTAGATATTCTGAGTATAAGGTATACTACCCTGCTCGACACACTTTCGATGGATACGATGTTGTTGATGAGAGACCTGTGGACGAGAAATCCGACACCTCCTCGGGACTGTTGGTCGTCCCCCCGGTAGAAGAGCAGGTTACCAGACTTCAGGGTTATCGTATCCTCCCCGATTCTTCGGACTTCCGATAACCCCAGAATATCCCAGTGTAACCCGCTCAATTCTTCTTCCAGTTCGACAATCTTCTCGTCTGTCCTCAAAGTGCGTATGTTGTGTGTTACCAGGGCCAGTCGTCGTCGGGGGTGGTAGCCGGGGCCAACCCGGGGATTCTTAGCACCCCCTGCCCCACCGTAACCATGGCTGCTACCATCGCCAGGAATAGTGGGGCTGCCGGGGACTGGGGGCCTGGTCAATTTTTGTGTCGCCATTGAGGGGTATTTGCCAATACTCGCCACGCTTGGCAGGCGGGTTGGCGAGCGCAGGAGGGGACTCGCGCTGACGACGCTGCTGCCCATCATCAGCGGGGGAAAGGAAATAGGGTTTGTGAGGATATTCATTTGTAACAACTTAAAACATAAAACGTTTTTGATTGGAAAATAGACACTACACGAAGGAATTTAAATTTATTGCTCTTGTGACTACACGCACATAATTAATTACCGGTACTTTCGATCATTTTATTTTCTATATTCATCATTATTGCAACATTAAAAAACACATTGATAACGGCAAAAATCAACTTATTCACATGGCGTTGAGCGAATAATTAATTACACTTTCCTAATGACAAAAATACGCTTGTTGCACAAAAACCCTAAAGCGTTGCGGACCCTAATAAAGGGTAGCGCACAAAAACGCGACAAAAAATTAAGAATCGGTCCGATAGGCCATTATCTTCGCATGTTAAAAATAATGTGGACATAGGGCAATGTACATTCAAACGAGCCGCGTCCAAGAGGGCCGCATTTGAATATTCCTTTGTGGTGAGCACCCCCTGCGTGAGCCGGACTTCACACGCTCTCGGCAGGTACCGCGCCAACCCCATGGACGCCCTTCGGCCAAACTACCGCGCCACAACGCTCTTGATACGTGAACGGAATAATGTTCCAACTTTAATTTATTCCATTGTATAATTAATGACGAACAATTCTAACTATTTATCCAAGCAGCGACGTTTGACCTATACAGCAGACCAACAAATTAATGCAAAACTATTATTGAGATTAACGTCATAGATTATAATGGCGTACGGGTAGCTTTATGAAATATATTAACGCTGTTGTTTTTATGAATTTAATTACTTGTTGGGCACAATTAATTTCAAACCACCGTGATTGGCATAAATTACGTAATAAACGAGATATTTCCATGTGTTATTCTAAATACTCTAATACATTAAGCGCCGACTTAAATTAATACAATTTATCAATAATTTGTTTGCTTCCGCCCAAAAGTGTCAACATGCCCACCTGTACTCAATTATCATGTATCGATTTATTGGCTAGATTGTTCGTTTTACTCAGAACATTAATGGTCTAGCAACTACAGCTATGTAGTCGCCCCAGTGCATAACTTAGCTTACGTAGTTTGTGATTTTC
This sequence comes from Hyles vespertilio, assembly GCA_009982885.2. Lineage (NCBI taxonomy): Eukaryota > Metazoa > Arthropoda > Insecta > Lepidoptera > Sphingidae > Hyles > Hyles vespertilio. Next base: position 13,162,312 of record CM042808.1, on the reverse strand, counting down.
ATCGCCGTTTTTAAGCACGCACGGGCAATGGTTTGGTGTAAATATCTGGGAAACCTTTACTGACACCTCGAAAATGATAAAATAAATATCCATTTCATATTTATTAATGTTAAACTATGTTTATAAAACGAATTAAAACCATTTTTTATCTCTAACCGACAGATGTAAGCGCCGTAAGTTGCTAATAAGCCTAGAGGCCATAATGGTGACGTCAAAGTGACGTAATTCGAAATAATTAGCCTTAAGCTGGGTCTTCGCTCTAGCGCTCTAGCGTGTTCGGGTCCTCAGATAACACACGAGGAAACCTGCATATCATAGTGATTTGTAAGAATTTCTAGAGTATGTAAAGTTCGCCAAGCCGCATTAGGCCAGCGTGGTGAACTATATGGACTCGATTATAGAAAAAGCCCGTGCCCTACACTGGGATGTACATATAATATTATACTGGCTGATATAGTACAGTAACTATATTTATGTTAATTAATAAATTTACGTTATTGAATTGTATCTGCTTATGTATCACTAACTTCAGTTTCAACCATGTTTAATTTTATTTTAATAAAAATGAGAAAAAATATATAAAAATGAGAATAAATATAAAATATACCATATGTAGTCTTACCTTAATAAAAATAAGCTACTGACATCATATGGGCGTTAATATAACAAAGTGCCTGCGAATTAACAATTTGCAAGGCTTATACCGGTACGTACTTATAACTGAATGATTATCATAGAAACTGTGCTTAAAAATTAATGAGAGACATGTCTAAAAATATTTAAATCATTCAGAGTTAAAATGCCGTTATAAAATATGTATATTATTTACGCCTGATCTTTTCTAAAAATATATAGAAACGATATGTAGTGTTTAACATTGTATAATAATGCATATAGATTCAATAGATTTATATTAAAAAAGGCTACATTTAAAAAAATCAATTAATAACGTTATAAAAACATATGAATGCTCTTTATGTAGCAAAATAATGGTCAAACTACATGGTGCGCTGCGACAAAATTACTTTAATGTCTGAACCAACATTCAGATTCAATCCATGGTTTCTATAGAGTACTTACATAAAAAGAATAAGTAAAAAGAAATACGTTTTACCTGACGCGCATTGCTTTTACATGTACATACGTAACGTCAAATCGAATTAGTTAGCGTCAGAAACGCAAGTGTCAAGATTGGTTGGGCCAACTAATTTGATGGACGCATAATAGCTCTGTTCGTACACCATGATCGCTAATAATATGATTATTATTAGTTAGGCATACCTGCTATTATGAACTTACGAATATTAGCAATAAATTTACTTAAACATTCCGAGGGAACATCACGATGGCATGAACCTCGTCAAATAATAATAAAACAAATGAATACACCTCTGCACTGCTTATATTAAAACCACGATCAATTTAAACCTTTTTATAAGCTATATACATATATAAACAATTGACATAAAACATTTAATTAGCTACTGCGATCTGAACACGAATAAACGATTTGATTTTATTAACAAAACAATCATTAGATTGATTTTACTTAACGAAAATAAATATTAAAGAACATCGATAGCATCCGCCGAGTCGTGATCGAGCCAGCACAGAGTAATCGAAAGTTAATTAATACTTATAAGCTTCCTAATTTTATGACCCACCCACACGAATTCAAATGTTAATTAATACGAGTAAATTATTCAATGATAGCCGAGTACGTGTAATGTTATCAGAGAGATAGAATTCACTTCACAGTGTATGCTATAATGCGAGACGCTCTGAGAACGCTCGGCTGTGACCTCTTGTTTTGGATTGAAAGTCGTTTAGTAAAAGAACGCAATAAATTTACATTATGTGCCGTTATACGTATCGTTTGCGATGAAGTTTTGAATTATCTATTAGTTACTAAACTAACTGTATAAATAACAATCTTCGTCGACAACCGTTTCAATTTGTTATGATTATCAATATATGTAAATGATCGTCAAACTGTTATATGGTCGAAAAATTTAATTCACAGGATTTATAATAATTGCCAATTTGTGAATTGTGCCCAATACGGCCAACAAATAATTTGAAAATTAAAGGATGAAATAAAATATAATCGCAAGACTTCATTTTTGTTCATTATTAAGCAAAAAATATAACTTCAGTTCCTTAATTGGCATGAAATGGAGCGAAAATATTTTTGTGAAAACGTCTACGATAGAATGTGAGATAATTATAAAGATCCGGAAATTATCACGCGGACCTAAATACGCACCTGCCATCATTATTTAAAAAATATGTCTATAATGTAAGAAAAATCGTACGTGTAACTTGATACGCCATCGGCGCGCGTTCGGGAATGTGTCCGAACACATAAAAGTCAAAATCACCAACCTCGATATCCGACATAATTTATTTAAAAATATTGTATGAAGGATTAATTTCACATGATATATCACAAAAACAGGACAAAAATATTATTGTAGCATTAGCCATATATGTGTATTGCTGAAAAATGTACATTCAAATATTCTATAAAATCAAAAATGTTGTACCATTATTTTATAATTTTATAAACAGGATAGCAAAATTATCTAGGGATAAATAGTCCTGAGCAGGACTATAATTAAGCCATTACATGTACATTGCACGCTCCACGCGATTCGTCAGCACTCAGTCGGTAGCAGACACATTGCGTGTCGTTTGACATTCGTGCGTCCCCGGCTTTAGTACAGGGCTTTAGAAAGTGCGCACACCTATAAATACTCGTCCGATTATGATCTACGTCGCGTAGCCCGTAGCAACGTGCATTGAGCCCGACTCCACTGTTTATCTCTACATATTATTATATTGTTCGAATCATTCTAAGCGCATAAATCTTGTGATATCGTATGAGACAATAGAGATATCGCCGTTTGATTGAATATGAAATAGTTGCTAAATAACAATTATTAAAACAAAACAACCTTACTCAATTTGAAAATACGTATATGTTATCCGCATAATTCCATGAACTAGTATAAGAAACGTAAAGTGACATGCACTTTTGTATGTTCGCGAAAGAAAACGTAAGATTAACCTGCATTCCGCGCCGCACTCGCGAGCTTTACCTAGAAAAACTCCACGCAGCCACATGGGATGCTCGACGCGAACTAAATAAATAAAGTCGCCCTACGTCGAGACAATGCGCATCCATATTTGTAATTAACAAACTGTTTTTATTCGGTCTCATCAAATAGTTTAATTACCAAGCACAAAAACAGTAAGTTGTCGGACGTGATTTCGAAATGCGTTTTCAAATACTTGTTTACTAGTGAACGGTTGATAAAACATCCAAGATCCATCATATGCAGTGGATACAATCGAAATATCTGCACTCTCCGCATATGGTATTCTGTGAATCAAGCGTACACATCTCTGACTGTATACATGTAAAGAGATGGGACGTACTCACATTTTAAAGTCACACACGCATTCCTATGCCTTAAATGAGGTTACCTCACCTTGTTTAATGAGATGAAATGTTTGTAAAAGTTTATAAAGATATGTATGTATATATTTAAATATTCTAAACGTGCTTTTCCTACAGAATGTATATTTGATCCGTGCATAATATGTTAGGTAGTGGGCAGAGACCTTTAATCCGTTCAATCGGTGTTAATATTCGCCAATGTAATGTCACTAAGCAAATGTTACGCAAATCGCTACACCCAAATTGGCAGCTAAATAATAAAATGGCAATTGGGATCTGTTTGCAGAGTCGCGCGGCGCGGCGGCTCCACGCCCGCGGCGCGCATTACCATACGCTGCATACATCAATCGTGTTCGAATCGCAGATACGCCGACATCGACATATCGTAGGAGGCTGTATCGCGAAATGTTACCGATGTAGGTCAACCGAATAAAAGTAATTGGATTTGGAAGTAAGTGTACCCCTATGACGCTTTTATGTTTCACCTCGGCGAACCCGGTGATTATAACAGCCGTCTTGATTTATACTCTGTGCTGTCTATGCGATGCAATTTACGAAGATTATAATTTCGTCTATGTATAATACTTGTAATGGTTTAGATAAATCACTTTCGACTAATAGAACTTTTTTTTCATTTTAGTTAGGTTCATAAACCGGAAATAATAAAACACGGATTTACAATTATTATCCACGTCTGATGTTGATGATTCATAAATTGTCCTTTATATAAACTGAAGGATATTTTGCTAAGAAATAGTATGCAGCAGCGAGGATTTTGCTTATAGTGATACATTTTAAAGATTGTGTTTGTTTGTTCGTAGGCTGTTTTATTTAACGTGTATATTCACATACACACATGTTTAGATATGTGTACGGCAGTCCAATGTCCACACGGCACACGACACACACTGCACAGCACACATGTGGTCGGCGTCTGCTACTTTCACGCGACTCGGGCGCGCCCATATTAATTGCTCCCGTTCTTCGCCGAAGCTTTATTTATTGCCCTCGCCGGTGATTGTGAAAAGCTTTGAGTGGAGTGTGCATTAGTTTTAGTTTTATCTTGTGTATTTGATCTGACGTGTGACACACGAGAGCATGCGCCTACGTGCGCCGCGGTCACTGTACGCAGGGTTCACTAGGAAAGTTTTCGCATGAAAAGTGTAATGGACGCTTACTCACTACCTCCACACAAACCGACGCTTTTCCGTGAGAAAAGGTCGGCGATGTCATTTGACAACGCAGTGGTCCCGCGCGACAACACTCGGAGTAAACAAAAAATCAATAATTATCTAAACGAAAATGTGAGCGGTCGCGCGCCGGCGTTTTTAGAGAAATAAACATCAATTGTTTACTCAACGACCGCCGGCAAACCCAATATTTAATTTTCGAAAATACTATTCTAATGTATGTCGTGGTACATGGGGATTGGGCACCATAAGCATCTGGCACTTTAGCGGCTCTTTTGGTCTTCGTCCACGTTACGTGACATTTTGTCGATAAACAATAAAACTCAAAGATCTGCCGCTCTATTGAATGTTTCAGAGTCTACGCACACACATACAGTTCCCAATTTTTGTTTCCTTTCAATATGTAATCGCTCTTAATATTTTTCATCCTTTTCAAAGCGATACACCCCCTTGAACATGGACGGGAGAGTACTTGTTAAACAAGCTGTCTATTACACTTTGCAGTGATTATTGTTTCATATTATTTAAATGACTGTCAAACGGTCCATAAAAGCAATGATACGCTTAATGGGTTCAACATTACTTGCTATACCCATATGTTAGTATTATATAATAAAGGTATACTGTATGTAACATATCGTATTAGTTAGATTTATTAGAATGTTAGACAGATTTATTATATTTTATTTAGTAATTGTCATCCCAAAACAAAACAGTTTGATCATAAAGCGTTATTAATGTCGTTTGATGCCCTAATTTACAAGTGCGTGGTGGCCTGTTGGTAAACGGACTAGACGCGACTGCGAACATGTTCACGGTGGTCGCGGGTTCGAATCCCAGGGCACACCTCTGACTTTTCGGAGTCATGTGTGTATTGATAGTCAATCACCACGCACTAAAACGGTGAAGGAAAACATCGCGAGAAAACCTGCATACCATAGCGATTTATAAAAATTTATATGGTATGTAAGTCCGCCAACCCGCACTAGGCCAGCGTGGTGGACTATATGGCCTAACCACTCTCAGTCGTACTGTCGATTGTAGAGGAGGCCCGTGCCCTGCAGTGGGACGTATATGGGCTGATACAGATACAGAATTGTCATCCCAAAACAAAACAGATTGATCATAAAGCGTTATTAATGTCGTTTGATGCCCTAATTAGTTAAAGTAAGGTCTCGCGTAGTGAATAAACAAATATGTTAACACAAAACGCATGCATTATTCATCAGGTGAGCGCTATAGGAAGGTATTTATACATTATAGTCTCAGTTTTGACACGGCTAAGGCTTATAAAATTAAGTGGAGTTGTTTTATTATCAAATTTTAATAAATAACGCATTAGGCAAAAAACGGCCACGCTTGAGGTCTCACGGTCAAACTCGCTATAAATCTGTTGACGAGTGTGGAGTGTGAGCCAGCCGCGCCGCGCCGGACTGCTCGGCTAACGCGGAAGTACCTCGCTTATGATATTACCACCTAATTATATGCTATAACCGACAATCCGAATATCCATGTAATGCGTCACTACTAAATGTTGGGGTTTTTTTTTCGGTTTACGTCGTTCGAAAATTTATTTAATTTCCTTAGTTACAAACACGTTTATGTTTTTATAGGCTTGTTTACATTGCGGTTATTTGGAGTGACTCTCACAAACACTTTCAATGTAATGTAATCTTCAATAATTATTTACCGGCTATTAATACGATTCTAATCTTATTTAATCAAGTGTTAAAATAATATATAATTATTTCACTATCGTTAAATTGAATTCAATCAATAAAGAAAATGATTTTGTTTACAAAAGAATATTATCATCTTTACAATGGCTGACACTACTAGGATTCCAACCACCTATGTGCGTTAACTGATAATGACTGAAAATGGCCAAACATATGATGTAATAAAGGTGGACAATTAAATTAATATTTACGTCAAAAAATTAAGACCTTAAATTATATCTAATGCAACACTTCATTATATTTCATACTTAAATATTTATAAAAAAATATTTCAAAAGCTCAGTATAGTATTAGGTATAGTAGTAGGTATTCAGAAACTTGGAACTAAATAAACAAAATTGAAAAAAATCGCAATGCAGCGGTAAACACATGCCACGGTAGATGTAGCATCAGTTACGAGTTACGATGTTATCAAAGTGATTCAATACATTGTTTGGCCAGTGGTCACGAAGAACAGGTCACAGCGAGTATAATCGAAAATACCTGTGGAACGAGTCGAGAACTGGTCGCGAAGGGGGCAGCTGGGCAACCCCGCATCAACGTCCGAGGGCGTTTTGCATGACGCGGTCAGGTACCGGTCAGTTGACAAGCTCGTCCAATAGGGGTCACTTGTGCACAATGCTTGGTCCGGTGCTCCCTGCCTCGCGCGCTGGGGTTCGAATTTGGAACAGGTTGACGGCGGCCGAGGTCGGCGGTGGCTCAGTGCGCGGCGGACGGCGGTGCGGTCCGGGTGCGGCGTCGCTCGCTACTGCTGGCGCGCCGGCCGCTCGCCCCACGCGGCCCGCAAAACGCTCACTATCCGCTCGGAGAAGGGTGACATCGCGGCTCTTCCTCTTTGTCTGCTATCATGAAGGGTAGGCCTTCCCTACAACACCGGCTATTGTCCTTACTTTTATTTGTACTGTCTTAAAGGTCATATGGCTTTTATGAGCAAAGGAGACATTATTATTATGCCTTAAACACATTCAAACGGTCTTTAATATTATAGACGTATAAGATTACACGTATTTATTATAGGTATTTTGATGTTATTACCAACGAGTAGGTATTATTGTGAACACACAGATAAGCACTAGGCGACGCTACTTTATCGATACTTTGCAGGAAATTACTTATTATTATTTACAAAACAAAAGAGCAATATTTTTTTTACTATAGATAGAATACTACCAGAATAGGAGGAATTTTGATGTAACGATGTTCAAATTTAATCAAGATAACGCGGCGTGAGAAAAGCTAAGGCGATGTAGGAATTAATTAAAATAATGGCCTAAGGAAACATAAAACGTCGGTAGTGGCGAGATAATTAGAAGTCAAATTTGAGTGAAGCCGTAAAGACTGGAGGCACGCAGAGAAAAACCAACGCTATGCGGAAATCAACACCTATTGCGACGCGTGTAATTAAATTAACTAAGTAATGAGATCACCGCGTGGTGACATTACGTTGCCCTTACATTCGTACATATGTATCAGCCAACATAAAAAATAGTTTTATGAATGTATACTTTGTTCATCATTTGTCAATGTCAGGCACCTGGCGCTTTTGGTAATATACCAATCATGACGTCACAGAAATGGAATGCCATTTATTCGCTTCTCATACAGGGTATATCAAGACTGCTACCGAAAACGAAGCCGGGTGGTAGTTTTAGTGACTACAAACACAATGCAACTAAAATTTTCGCTAAGAAACGCGACATTTTTTTTTTTATTTTTTTTTTAATATCGTCGATTTTGGGTGGGAAATCCATAGTTTTTGCTAAAATAAAAATTTAAAGCCTTGCATACCATAGCGTCTTTAAAAATAAAAGGGTATACACTATTATTTAAGAAAAAAACTATTTATTTACAATTCTAAAAAAAAAAAGTAAAAATAACAAAAAATAATCATCACAAATTTTTGCACAAAATTCAGTTGCATTGTGTCTAAAGTCACTAATACCCTATAATCACCATTTTCCTTTATACAGTATACCTAAGATAATACTAATATCCTGATGTTCTATTGTTACTATGCCATCATAGTTTGGGCCTATCTGCCTGTATCGGTTTATCGTCTAGTTCTGGGACACCCTGTATACCTAACCACTCTCAATCGTGCTGTCGATTGTAGAGGAGGCCCGTGCCCTGCAGTGGGACGTATATGGGCTGATGCTGTATACCTAAAGTACATGAATGCAATAACGAGTGAGAACCAATAATACTAACTAATGCATAAAAATTATCTCACTCTCTTCTATATGTCTCTATCTCATCCTAAACGTAATCAGTAATCCGATACCATAAGTTTAACTATCATGTCTCAATGGAACGATAATTGTTACCCACTTACGTCAATGGACGCGGTCCAAAATGCTATTCGAACATACATCGTCATCAAATATTATAATATCAGCCATTAATCTATATTGAAGCGAACGATTTGCTCGCTGTTTTTTAGCGTTTTATATAATTACGTCATTATGTTTTTATTAACTAACCGTATCATACATTGACGCTTAACAAATCACTACCTGTAAAGAGTACTAGAGAAGAGTAATCGACATAATTTGATCATACTCGAAACATTCTCATGTTCATTTTTTAATGTATACAACTCATCTAATGGCAAGCCATTACCGCCGCTTACAATCGACAACGTTTTTATGATGAGTGTCTTTCCTCTCCAAATACAAACCAAAGAAAAAAAAGAGGATCAAAGAAGGAAATTATTGAACCCTTTGAAATATCACGGAACGAGAGCAATACCTTTACTGTGAGACAGTAGTAATGAGTAAATTACAATGTGATTCTACCACATTTATCATCCACAGTTTATTTTATATATACCCAAATAAACAAACTAGAAAATATCTAACTGCGACTCCAACAAGATGATAGACTAATAAGTATTCTACAATCTACAATTATTCTAAGGACATGGAAAAGATAAATTCACTTTAATTCTTTCACATATAAACTTATTCCTTTTTAAATATGCAACTATCTTTATAAGCATCATCTCCAGCCTCAATAAATCGTCAGCCGAACATAAGTTTCCATAACGACCTGTTGAAAGCAGGGAGCTTTCCATGCAGGCCTGCGAATCTTTGTGACCTTTATAGGCTCTATATCATAAATAATCTATACTAGATTCAAACTCAGATCACGTACTAGCTAGTGTTCCAAGTAGAATGTGCACAAATATAATTACAGCCACTTTACGCGGGAAAAGTAATTACATATATACAGGGTATATCAAGACTGCTACCGAAAACGAAGCCGGGTGGTAGTTTAAGCGACTTCAGACACAATGCAACAGAAAAAGTTGCAAAAATAAGCGACAATTTTTTTTTTGAAATTTTTTCCTATTGCCATATTTTGGTGGTAAATAATTTTTTTCCTAAAATAATAGTGTATACCCTTTAATTTATAAATACTCTAAGATATAAGAGAGTTTAAATTATTATTTTAGCAAAAACTATGGATTTACCACCCAAAAATGACGATATTTAAAAAATCATAAAAAATAATTGTCACGTTTCTATGCGAAAATTTTAGTTGCATTGTGTTTGTAGCCACTAAAACTACCACCCGGCTTCGTTTTCGGTAGCAGTCTTGAGATACCCGGTATAATGAATAAAATATATTGCCAATCATCGAGAGTCCGTATATAATTGTATTTTAAAATAGCTATATATCAAAAACTTCGTGCAGTGAGTATATGATTGGCGTAACGAGCACAAGAACCGATTTTGGTCAATAATCGCCATACGTACTGCGAGTAGGTACTTTCGCGGACCGAATGCAATAATAATTGGAGGGTCCGATTTATCACATTACTGTTCTCCGAAATGCCTGAACAGTTCTTGTGCAAGCCCTTCACGTTGTACGCACGAAAATATTTCAAGGAGTCCACGCCGTGCGCCGTGTGCCGAGCGCACTCCGCACTGCACGTAATTATAGGTAGAAAAATACATGCATGGGAAGTTCGTGAGAGATTTCTATCTTTCTTGTAATATGCTGACCATTCGAGCACTGCAAAAAATAAACAATCATACAGTAAATTTCTTTCTCCAAAATTGCCCTATGAATAGAGGGATCAAATTTTACAAAGGTTTAAACGTATCTTCCCACATCGGTCATCGTGGGTACTGGTCATCGGTGGTCATCGTACCGTTTGTTTAAATATTGTCTCCATAAAAAAATCACCCCTTTCGTTTCACAATTGCGTTTAAAAGAAAGCACTTAGATGCATGACACCCTTTTCAATTTGCAAAAGGTCTATTCATCGACGGGTCTTACGAATAATAATAAATTCACGGTTGTGCACTGCTGTTATTTAATGTATGCATGATGGATAGCAAATTAAATCCGAATGACGTTAACATAGAGCCTGTGTCCAGAGTACATATTAACCAAGAGATTTATAGGAAAGAAATTGCTAAATAATTGTGGATACAGAATTGCTTCATTATTACTAGGAGCTAATTTGCACTTACATGATTAGCAATCTGCTAACGATTTAACTAACTAATAACTGACGTCTGCTTCTGGTCGGTAGCCATGAAATTCACATTATCAATATCAGTTAGTTTTACTTCTCTTCATTTTATTAACCAAAGATAATAAAGCCCTTACGTTATTTTAGATTATTTTTTTCTCAATGATGGACAAAGAATTCTAATATACTCATTTATAGATTTTTGGACTTTTTGGTCATTGTCTTGGTTTTAGACAAAACATCAAAAACAGGACCATGCATCAGCAATAATAATGAGATCCGAAAAACAAATAAAACTATTTCAATTCGTCACAGTCTAGCGTCTTCTAATAGTAGAACCCAAAATCTGCTAAGAATCTTATATTATACTCAAATGAATCGCGCCAAATACATGAAAAAACTTTTGCAACGACTGCAACGACTCTGAACAAAATGGTTTTCCGTAAGTAGCGTCCGGTTTGAACGCCACATTATCTGTAGACTTTTACATTCTTATTGGATAAAGACGACAAACATTTTAATTATCAAACATTTTGCATCGCTTAAGGTTCTAGATGTTTTAAGGCATAACCAATTCGATATGTGGAGAGCGTGTTTTCCTCGAATGAAAACCAGCAATCAACGCAAATAGCTATTACCGACATTGCAGGCGTGCAGTCAACACTTTACTCCGCGTTACTGAGAATACCTTGATATAACAGTTATAAGTTTAGAAACTCACGATCAATGTAGCTTTCTGTGGCCCGGTGCACCCGGCGGCCGCCGACGCCGCGCCGCGCCGGGCCACAGGCCACAGGGGCGGAGCGCACCACGCGGCGCACACGTATCATGCTCGCTCTATACTCTGTACCGCCACTCCGCACATACAGCGGCACTCGGAGAAAGTCGACGTGATCATGATAAGCCGACCTCCGCCGATAAATTTATGCGTCCTTTGTTTCTTTTCGACGATTTATCAAAAAAGACCCCCTTTGTACCGGCAACTTTAAACATTACTCTCGAACGCGTCATAGCCGCAACGGGCAACAGCTACATTTTCGCTATCGTACATTATAATATTTTTCAAGGAAATGTTGACGCCGAGCAGTGTAATGTGAGTTTTGGACAAATCTCGTCGATCTAAGGTCCAGGCGTCGCATTCCTGCAACACGCTGTAATGTAAGCGGACACCATAAGACGTACATTGTTATTACCTCCGAGTCCGCCGTAACGAGATAAGCAACAGAGTAGAATACTAATAAAAACCTTAATGTATCGAAGGCTGTAAATTGCTTGTTTGGTTCACATAGGCCGCGGGCGGATCAATTTGACCCTTATCGAGAAAATAACCAACGAAACACAGTCCTATTAACTGTGTCGAGAAAACATTAATTGTTTGTGATTATGGATTGTGGATAATTGATTGTTGTCGGGGATGGGATGTGTCGCGACAGACTCTGTTTGGGGCTAAATTGCAATGGCTGCCTTCGAATACTTTGCTACGAATGTACGAGTACAAATACCTTGCATATGTATATTAATCGATTGTCGATCGAGCGCAATTATTGCTACTACGAAGACAAAAAAGTTATTTTCAATCCATACTGTACTTATTACATATAAAATATTTAATTCACGTGAACTTTTTAATGTCACTTTTTTTATTTGCGTAATTATTTACGAATATAATAAAACGTCGCAATGCATTACACGGGACTCGACTTACATCACTTCAACACTTAAAACTTATCATGAAAATATTTATATACTGAACTACATCCTCTCAGAGCATCACTGTACCGGACACACAAATATTTCTTAGAAAAGTTAAAATGTGGACAATTCCGAGAATAATAAACATCAAATAGAATGCAATGACCACACTCTGTAGGTACTCGCATTTCGTCTTAAACTTGACAAATATACTCAAAATACGTCGTAATATTGAGATAAACAATAACAGCATAATAATAAAATACAATCTCGGCGCCATAATAAAGTTATTCGGAGCTGTTCCTGGTGGCCTTCGGAAAATTACAATAGGTGCATTCACATCTGAGATGATAGTCGCATGCCTCCGCGCAACCTGCTCAAATTATCAATAAATAAACAGATACAGTAAAATTGTAACTGTAAACCTTGAATACCCCAATAAGATTCTCATTCTGCTATATTATGTTGTGGTTTGAATTGCTTGATATTTAGCAAAATACTAAATGACTTGGAAATTATTTATCAAACTTTATTATAGGTAGCAGTCACTTAATTTATCACGCAATAAGTAATGTTGGGCGCAAGTCACTTATGTGTGTGATAAGGGCCAGTAGTAGAAGAACAAATCAAAGAATAAAATATAAAGAATATGAACTAAGTGCTACCAGTATCTTATATTTCATTATGAAAAATAATCAAACAGATTTTTTTTAGCATATTTAATAAAGTATAGTAATTATTCTGTACTAAAAACAGCTAATTTCTTTATAACTAATGATTATAATATTATAATTAGCGAAATATTAAAATAAACAAGCTTTTTCCTTCGTAATAATCTGTCTATACCTAGCCCCTTTTGCAATATCGCCGACGTAGCAGTATATTTTAACTAATTTATTTTCATTAAAGTCAACTACAAATATCTTTTAAATTAGTTACGCCCTAAAACACCTGGGATAAAGTATTGTTTCCATTAACAATTTGTGACGCTTGCTACATTAACTCTCGATACGAATATTTATTGTAAGTACTTACCGAACCAGATAGGATTTTTTGCACAACCATACATTTTTACAAAATAATTACAACTTACTCGTATATTTGTAGTCCTTGCCTCGTTGATGTCCTGGGATTCAAATTCAGAAATATTCTGTGAGTTATTTTCAACAAATCTTATTAATTTGGTCATAGGTGGAACATGGGGTCACATTAAGGAAATAAGCTCTATAAAGTATGGACATCACTAGTTTTTCTTCCAACTATTCAAGGATACAGGCGTGAACTTATATATGTAACAATAGTAGGAAAATAAATATATAAATACAATGGTATGTTCGAACTAATCTGCAACATGCTGTTTACTTGTTAGTGGCTGTTTTGCTATTATCTTTGGAGATAAAGATCTAATTGGATATTAAATGGAGGTTTTGCCCGCGACTTCGTGTGCGTAGAATTACACTTAGGATCCTTCAAGAACTTTCCACTTTTACATTGTTTAGGTAGCTGTGCTTATTTCTATAACCAATGAGTTACCTATTGTTACTCTTATGTTCAAATATTCATATAAATCCAGAAAAACTGTAATCAACAAACAACGCATCCAAAGCAATTGCAAAATTAAATCAAATGTATTTTTAAATACTATCCCGCCTACACAACGAAAACTTCAACTCCTTTCACCCAGAATCTATAGTAGAGCTCACTTACGCAGACTAGTTAGTTTGTTTTAAACCAAAAGTATATTATTACAACAAAAACAGATACATTACTCCACATAAACCTCCACACTCCACAGCTGTGCTCAGAGCTCTCCCACCTGTGGTCCTTACCAATATCAACGGCTCCTTGTGTTTTATCACGCAATTTATCTGCTAGGCATTGACAAGCAAAGTTACAACGCATACGCGGCCGGTGTTGTTTCTTTAACAAGCCACGTGTCCGTCAACGAGCAGCGGTATGCATGTTCGCGAATTTAAATAAAACCCTAACGTACTAGTCGGCGACGATAAGCGACCCTTATCAACACCGAACCACGTATATCTGATTTATTCGCCAAGCCCATACAATATACCGTTTGATATCTTTCAATTTAATTGTTTTACTCAGTTAACTTGATTTCAGAATCGTGTAAACTGCAATTTAAATAGAAGGAGATAGAAGGATTGACTAATTGTTATCCAAGAGATTTATTATTGGATTCATTCTGCATAACCATACTGCTCATTTTCATATCTTCCCTCACATTAAAACTGAAATTAAACGTAAACAAAGTAACGCCATTTGACGACCACAACCCGAGCTATCGTAAGCGCTAAAGGACTAGTGTAACCCTTTATTTCTTATGTTATAATAGGGCAATAGTTAGAATAACAACACACATTTACACACACTATGGCGTACTAATGAGACAGACAACAGAAAAGACAGATTCAGCAGCCTACCAGACTAGACCGGGCTAGTAGAGTTTATATGATTTTGAAATCAAAGAGAGATTATCCGGGTGTGCACGTTACTACACGGTATTTTTCTTCACTGTTATATTAATCAACAGTTAATCATGTGTAACTAACTAATGGTCAGAGGTGTCTTTAACCTATGGTCACTATCTTCAACGTCCAATCTCCTAACAATGATCCTTCTTAGAAATTTTTCGTTTCACAAAATAAATGAGCGTTGTAAGGCCATTCAAGACCAATTTACCTAGCATAGGTGTTTAAAGAAAAATGAAATCGCTTTAATCATTATTCATCCATAAAGATGAATCATTTTGTGCTCTTACTAGAAATTGGTTCAAATGAATCTCTTTAGATATCGTTATAGGAATTTTGGTGGAATTACATACACAATACATATACAATAGCAGTATTTTTGATAGTGAGCATAATCATTGTACTTCTGTATAAAGTATAGCTATGACTCTGTATAGGTATAGCTAAATTACACTTAAACCTAGCCTGAATTGCTTTGCGAAATAAATTACTAACTGTTAATTCCAACATAGCTTTGTTGAATGCAAAATTCCATTAATATAAAAGCTATACGAATATATTGCACCGAATACTATAAAGGCAAACAATGAAAATGGAACAAAGTTGCAGTTAATAAGTGTTGCTATTATAATGAACAAATGATGCAATACCAAATTCTATGAATCAACTACCAAATAAACTAGTGGAAATTGTCATGGAATCGTCTTGGTAATATCCTTTTTTGTATAGATCCGATAAGGAACACACGAACTATCAGCTCCCTTTACGGTAATTTAGTAACACCCATAGACTAGAATTACATACAGAGATAGATGCGCAACTCTACTTTTTTTTTCCTACCTGATTTCGCCATCAGAGGGCGCGCTAGGCAAACGCGCGAAATGTTATATTCGTTATTCCAATATTTCAAATTGTGTATCTTTCGTAACCTTTTGTAATTTTAGCCAATATCAAGTTGAAATTGTTTTTAATATCAAGAAAGTTCACAATATCAATATACAAAACATATTTCTTGGTTTAGTGGTACACTTCCGCCATTTAACAATTAGATTTAAACTAATTACAAGATAATTTCCCGTACTCGCCAGAACGTGGCGCTAGAATCGAAATAATTGTTTTCAATATTTTTCATGTACGAAGTCGCACCCCTATGTTAACACCTATTATCATCTGCAACATGTTGATAGTTGCTGCCGACTTCTCCATGTGGAAGGAAGAAAAATATACACTAAAGAGGCCTCCAGGAATCTCACTTTACGAACGAAACACGACTGCAAACCCATCTATTAACATAAATTCAGTCTGGTTCTACATTTGATTTTTCTTATGTTCGATTAAAAAACGAATCAAATTAACTTAAGGATACGCTTAAGTATAATATAAACCAGGAGACAACGCATTATAGTTTAAGTATCCCGCATATAGCAATGAGGCGGTCAAGCATAAAGCATCCAATCTCATAAATGCTACCATTTGAATAATTAAAGGTAAAGCAACCGCTATCATAGAATCGGAATTTACTAAAAATGTTATTCAAAACGACTTTACCTGTATTTGCCACATTATTACACGCAACGCAATTAATTCTAAATAGTCATAATCTCTCACGGATTGCAACTGACGTTATCTTAATACGAGCAAAAGAGATAAACAAAGCGCACTTGAGTGAGTAATGTTCGTGAAATGAAATTAGGTTTCTTGCAGTTTATTACAATGCTGTTTCTTTACATATAAAATATTAAGCACAGAAATGAGACAATATCTTACACCACTTCTGGTCACCGAGTTGTAACTTAAGGTCTATTTAAGTGACTTATATCGGTGCGCCGACCGAGTACAAAGTAAGCTATTTCAATATTTTAACAATTAAATACATCATGTTTCAATTTATTTTAATGCAGTTTTAATAAGTTTGTTGTTGTGTAGTACATTTTAATGATATAGCCGTAGTCTAATAGCTAATTGAGTAAATTCAATCTGAATAAATCATCGAAAACGGTAATAAAATTTTAAGATGGCCATTATTCACCGCGGTGCACAGTGACATACAAATTGTAAACTATTTATTACGATGCGCAAGTTCGCGTGCTTTATTATACATACATGCGTTGCAACTCACTTCATTTGCATGGAAATAAGATTTTATATGTTCACGCTATTTTCCCACGGCACGGCAAAAGAATGAGACCTTTTTGCATTATCGTAAATAGTCATTTTAGATAGTCGCGCGACAAGATGGCTTCTATGCTTGTAAGCGTAACTTTAGATGTGATACTTAAAATTAATAACTGTGAAGCTCTCTGAATCATTTAAAAAATCATAGCACTGATTAATTTCCCAATCACGGCCCCAAATCAGACCAATAAATATAACGAGACAACGACTAATATCATAAAAACCTAACTATTTGATATAAAAAAAAATCGCAACGTGATAACCGAAGCTTCCATTAACATATTTAACTACATAAAACATCAAAACATAAATAACTTGCAAATAAAAATCAAATTGCCGTAAATTATGTTATGATGTGTGTTCGACGTCGAATACACAGGCAATTTAATAAAACATGAAAGTTTAGCACTGTTCAACTTTCAAATATGAATAATAAAAATATAATGCCGCAAGCCTTTTGTTTTAGCAGAGCGAATAAAGTTTCACTTTGTCAATATTTAATTGTTATTCTGTTGTGTGAATAATAGTCGGGATAAAGACTGGCCCACATTCACACATAACGTATCGTAATAAGAAGACAACAGTAAATCATATCAGTTGACAGCGCTGATAAATTGTACTGATCCGAAGAACCAGTATCACACGTTCGACTTCCGTAAGTGAAAATGCCCTTTAAAACCTCATTAGACTGATTCATCACCGAGTTGAATAAATAATGCTTATATTTTTTAACCTATTTGCTGAAGATAAAACTCACCCGGTTTATATTTTATACGAGAGTTCATAGAAAGTAAAGAAAGAAAGAAAACTGATTTATTTACAACAACATACGTACACATTTAGTAGGCAATACCAAAATATCTTAAAAAATATTTGTAAATACCAGAGAAAATAATAAATAATTAATATGCATGGCAAACCGTAGCTATAAAATGTGGGTGACCGCTCTAATAGAAACTATGTACGAACACAAAATCTTAAAAACCTTTATTAATTATGTTCATTGACGAACTAGTTTTAGTGTATTTATATACACAAAGTTGTGTTACTAAGAGGTGTGACATTTAAGTTTAAAGTTCACTGAATTTTTACTCGGAATAAAAACTCCAAGTTGCGTGACATCCCGCTAGATGTCGTTGTACTATAAAACTTTTTCTAATCTCAATCTTTGCATTTTTTCTGCAAAGACATTACATGGAAGATAAAAAAGATGGTTACTATCGACATTCCACTTTTAATGCGATAAACACACCGGGTATAAAACAAAAAAAAACATATGTTTTCTTAGGTAGCGATCATACCTAGACGATTTATATGTTTTCATAAAAATACATACCTACATACATAAACTCACGTCTTTTTTCCAGAAGGGGTAGACTGAAGATCCAGGGCACCTACAATTCGCCTTGTATGTTCCGTGCCACTATTGACAGGAGGTGAGCCTATCGCCATATTGAGCACAAATTCGTGATTCCGGGCTGATAATTAATAGAAAAATCCAATATCACTTTTCCTGACGCGAGATTTGAACCCACGACCTCAGCTTTGTAATCGTACATTACTACAACTACGCCACCGAGGCAGTCAGTTATAATATAAGTTTTCGTACGTATTAATTTACGCAGCGCATAGTATGACATTTCAAAAGTTAATATGGCCATATTAGCATCAATGTAACCAGCGATGAGTTTACATTACACGATGCGTCCGTAATTGCCGAGTCTTTTATTAACGCTTAATGCTTATAGCTACACTTATATGTGTTGAAATATAAACACTTAATACATAAGTACTATTTTCAAGGAACGACATATTTTTAATACAGGGTATATGAAGACTGCTACCGAAAACGAAGCCGGGTGGTAGTATTAGTGATTTCAGATACAATGCAACTGAAAATATTGCAAAAATGTGACGATTTTTTCGTTATTTTTTCTTATCGTCGTATACCACCCAGGTAAATACATATTTCTTTCTTAAAAATAGTGTACACCTAATTATTATTTTAATAAAAACTATGGTTTTTACCCCCAAACAGGATGATATTTTAAAAAAACACAAAAAAAATATTTGCCTCTTCTCTTTAAGACATTTTTACTTTCATTGCGTTTGTAGTCAAACCAAAACTACCACCCGGCTTCGTTTTCGGTAGCAGTCTTGTCTTGCTATACCGGGTATCTCAAGACTGCTACCGAAAACGAAGCCGGGTGGTAGTTTTAGTGACTACAAACACAATGCAACTAAAATTTCGCATAGAAACGTGACAATTATTTTTTATGATTTTTTAAACATCGTCATTTTTGGGTGGTAAATCCATAGTTTTTGCTAAAGTTATAATTTAAACACTTTTATACCTTAGATTAGTTATAAATAAATGGGTATACACTATTATTTTAGGAAAAAATGTATTTACCACCCAAATATGGCCATAGGAAAAAAATAACAAAAAAAAAATTGTCGCTTTTTTTTGCAACTTTCTCTGTTGCATTGTGTCTGAAGTCGCTTAGACTACCACCCGGCTTCGTTTTCGGTAGCAGTCTTGATATACCCTGTATACTTTTTACTTACTTTAATATAAGAATATTATAGTTTATAGAATTATGACAACGACAAACAGACGGCTCTGTCGAAAATAGTCTTGTTACAAATAAAAACCGTACGCACATGCACATTAGATAAGTTTGTACCACACAGTTTAATCATATTAACTCATCTCAAATCTGTTTGTATGATTAATGACGTGATAATTAATCTTAAGCAGGTTGTATTTGGGCTGTAATTGATTCAGACAACATTTTTTAAATTGATACATCTAATAGTTTTTTTTACTAATAAATCATAGATATTTTTACAGCTAAAATGCGGTAAAATGATTCTTGTATAATACACGTGTCTGTATCTTTTCATAGGCAGTATTTGTATAATATAGTAATTTTTAATTTTCTAAACTCATCAAAACAAATCCTATTTGGTCCGTCTCATGTATTAGGCTTTATCCTATTCTAGCAATCCAATGAGACGACTTTAATATAAACCTTCTTATCCTTGTATTGCATCTTCAATACTCGTAAGCCGCAATGCTGAGTGCACTCAAAGAATGCAAACTTCTAATAATCTTTCTCGTAAACTTTGTTGCAAATGTTTTCAATATTCACAGAAATCATAAAGTTAATACGCACTAATATTGTCATGAATTCTTAAATAGCTTCCTAACGGCGACGACGATAAACACGCGTTCATTTATGACAAAGTAATCGAAGTCGAATTGTTAATTGCGTACGTCGAATGAATGTAAAAATGCATGGCATTTAAATGCCAGCCCGGTCGCCATTTTAGTACAACGAGAGAGAGACTATCGCCTTGAACACGACTTAAATCTGACAGCCTCGAATGTCACTCTCGCCCGGACCAATTAAATCAAAATTAAGGTATCAATCGTTTTTGTTTCATTCGTCGTTTGGTTGTAACACTTTATAAACGTGTATTTAATGTTTATGTAACTAATAAGGTACGTAAAAAATATTGGAATGTTTTGTGTTTGTCCAAAAAAAATTAAGAATTGGTAAAAAATATGATGGCCAATATTCTGACATAATAATTACCAAACACACTGCCCCCTGCTGCTGCTGTAACTGAGGTATATTTTGAAAGATAAGTTTTACGTCTTATCGATCCAATTTGATTTTCTTTAAGTATTGCAGTATCACCGCGTTTTATGCCTTAGCTTTTATATCGTTTTCGTATCAGCAAGATATCGTTATTACACATTTTACCGAGAGTGACAAGGTGCGATGGTTGTGTGTAATAAATTGTATTAATACATTTGCATATGGCAGTGTACGCGCACACGTACTTAGTATTTGAGTGCGACAGGAGGATTGCGTACGACATGCGCGGCGCGTGCAACGTAACTTATTGCGAAAGTTTTATGGAACAAGAATACGTCGGTGGCAGATCTGAAAAATATGTTCATAACGTACAGTTACCGAGTTTGATTGAGAGATAAGTTTCCAGAACACCTTAACCAGAAAAAAGTGTGACACTGCACTAACACTGCTTCATTCATCTGCAGATAGCCATCGCTTGTTTCCCGGTACCGCTAAATTACATTTCTAGTAGCTATGTGGCGCGTTTACGAGCCACTTTGAAGATGCTACGGTGTGGCCGTAATGGCTATTGCAATATTATACGGTCAGATGCCCGTGTGATATCACCATATTCTCTACTGTGTAATTTTTGTCCACGAAAGATACCGCGTCCAGGGTCAAAGAAAATTGTTTAAGCTACAGTTGATGCCTAACATTTGTCGAGTATCAGACATCTAAGTTTTCGTAGAAAACGACACCATTATTTCGTACCTGTCATTTTTACAACTCGACATTTAGTGCTTGTCACAGGCAATAAAAAATCTCGCGATAGCGATTGATGCCGTTAGCATCCCGGACTTTTGTGAGTGTGATAAAAATTTCGTTTTTTATGCTGGCAGTTGGCCTGAGCCATCAGACAGGGGGGTCGCGGGGGCACCGGCCTGCCGGGCTTGAGCTCTGCCGGCGGGGCTCAACCACATTTATATAAGAGGCATGTCAAGTTAGTGAATCTGGCTGCCCCGAGCAGTTCGCACACTCCCCGGCGGCCGTCACTCATTCGAAAGCTGCTATTGTACTCGTATGTGCGCCTGTTACTCATGGTTATATTGTACGGAGCAGATTTTTATCTCGGAAGCTATGTTTGAACTCAATTATTTATGACTTGCCTACACGCATGACAGTCAGGTTACGAAAGCTCCGAGCGCGCCGTATGTGCATATAAATAACTTGAATTAATTGAGCTTTATTATAATAAACAAAGGAGAAGTTGAAAGTAGAATCAATCACTGAGTGACAAATATAATACGTACGTGTTTATAATGCTTAATTGGAACACAGATTATTGCCACTCGATATTACCAATCAAAAAACCAATCACGGATCACTCTTATAAACTAAAACTACTAATTTATGTTAGGTTTATTCTAATGGCCAATAAAATTTGATAATATAAAGCCAAACATACAACATTCTCCGTGATGTAACTGACCTGTTAATAGCCTCCGGTAACAATCTTAATATAATGCTCATAAATAGACAAATTACCGCAGTCAAAAGAATACACAACCGAAATAAATGTTTTGCAATTAGAAGAATAAGTGCGGAAGCGATCAACTTTGGACTCACTGATTAATCAATCAAAAACCGAGCTGTAAAAATTGAATCCAGGTACGCACTCAGTTTTTTTTTGTGGTACCAATGTATTTCATGCAAAAAATAATAACATCTTAGGAATAAAAAGCGCTTAATAGTACATTATGAAATAATTGTAATTGTTGAGAGAAACTTTTTTATCGGTCTATGTTGGCTGCAATTGCAGACTTATTCATTTACTAATTTTTATTAACTGTTAAAATTTAAATAGTTTCACTGTGATTTAGATTTTTTACGTGTAATGTTTAATAAGAAATGTTACTGCAGAAACTAAACAAAAATAAATCGCGACTTTTTTCAAGACACTTACCTTACCTTTACATTAATTAAAATCCTTGTCGAGCTGAATTACTGTAGAGTACAATCCTGGACAAAAGATACGGTATCCAAATTACGGATGTGGATGGTGAGTCGAACGCGACCATGGTTTCTACCGATTCTATATTACACCTCATGTAGCTATAAAATTTATGAGGGCTCTATTTTGGAAGCTAATTAAAAAAAATGTAATGGCCTTTAGAAAACTTCGATCGTGAGAGAGTGATAAAATTCCTGGAGAAGTAATTTGAGGAAGTATTATACTTTGATATACACATAATAAACAGCTGAATTGATTTCACAAATGAATTATCCAATAAACTGTATCTGTATCAGCCCATATACGTCCCACTGCAGGGCACGGGCCTCCTCTACAATCGACAGTACGATTGAGAGTGGTTAGGCCATATAGTCCACCACGCTGGCCTAGTGCGGGTTGGCGGACTTACATACCATAGAAATTTTTATAAAATCGGCTATGGTATGCAGGTTTCCTCACGATGTTTTCCTTCACCGTTTTAGTGCGTGGTGATTGACTATCAATACACAAATGACTCCGAAAAGTCAGAGGTGTGCCCTGGGATTCGAACCCGCGACCACCGTGAACATGTTGGCAGTCGCGTCTAGTCCGTTACCAACAGGCCACCACGCACTTTTTATCCAATAAACTAATTTGAAAAATATATTATACGTATGTGCTATATATTAATGAAACTATAGCTACATCTTGTATATTAATATCTCTTTAATTAATTCTTTCACATTTTACCAACAAATTAGTTCAATCACTCAACGCGTTTCGTAACATTATATTAGAGATATCGGGCAAAATTACATTAATATGTTGACGTTATCTAACTATATTAAAATGCTCCACAGACTATAATGAAGACAAAATATATTACTATTATTTTACTCAATATAAGACGCAAACGATGTAAGAAATCAATGTAAATTTTAACCGTTTAATATGTACAGTTTTTATCTTAAGAATCGATTTTGAGGCAGCTATTATTTAGTTGTTATGAGATAAGGTTGGCGCGCACATTCCACCACTAATGAGCCTCATGTCCAGCCAATACTGAATTTTAACGGGACTCAACGGAGCAATATTTATAGTGACCCGGCACGGTCAAGCCGCTTATCATGAGCACGCCACGGAAACTCTTAGTAGTTAGTGCTGACTGTAAATTACAATCATTGCTGCACTCTGTTACGTGGCATACACACTTCAAAAACCATTAGTATTCACGCATTTATTTTTCATTGAATAATCATTTTAATTTTTTTTATTGTCAATCTTGCACTCCACACTTAATAAATCACATAATATAGAAAGTTTGTCATGTTTAATACATTTATCTTAGATGACAATATCAAGCGCTGTTTTATACTTTCTATCTGTAATACTATGCATGATCGGTATTTGACGAAACTACATATTTATTACAGGATATAAATGAACGTGTAACTGATTTCTTGCAATGTCTTATATAAAAAAAGATAAGATAAAATTAACTACACGCTAATATAAATAAATATACAAAAGCAACGGAGTTCATTAAGATGAAGATTACTCTGCGCAGCGAAGATCCTCCGATGTCACAACGTTATCAATTCAATGCTAAACTATGTTTCCTTGATCATTTATTTTACAGTGTGACTTACAGAGTAATGAATTCTCTTCACTATCCAATAATCGCTAATAACATCTTCGTAATTACAGAAGTATGAAGTACAAGAGATAATGCATGACCGTTGCCCCTAGAACATTGCTTGCCGACCTACAACGAATTCGTTTCTAATATATCGCCACGTCTCATAAATCGCACAATCGCTCTGACTCGAACCAACTGTAAGTCTAATATAGGACTTACGGCTTGCGAATTTAGTCACGCAATTATCCCGACATGCTGGAACCGCTACGCGATCATCCAGTCTCATGATTTCTATTACGCTCACAATAATTAGCATAATATAACCCATCGACGCCTGCACTTACTTGCAATGTAAGTTGCAAAATTCTCGTACAGACGTGACACTTGCACATTAAATTAATGCGAAAAACTCACGATACCTACTATATATCAACCATCAATGAGTAAGTTGCAATCGCATCGAATCACTATCGAATGGAATAAATTTATTTAATGAGCCATCTAAGTGATACGCTCGGAGCTTTGTAATATCCGAATCACGTTCGTTTTTCAGTCGGCGACCGTACAACGGTGACGAATGACGACAGGCCGCGGTACTCAATCTTCAGAGATTTATGCTCAAAGTAAATTAGCGCGAAGGGCGGAACAAGAATAAAGCAAAACATCGTAGAGGAACACGGCTCGCGTGCCCGTGGTGACCTATCACTACAGCGATCTGTTTGATACCGACATGTGCTCGCGCATGCACTTTGCTCGGCAATACTAATGCCACCTCCCACTATGTCATGCAATCGGAGCCCTAGCAGACTACGATTGTGACTTATAAGCACAATAAATGTATTGTACAACCATGAAGGAATTATAAACATTGCGAACATATTTATTAGCGTTTGCCATGTGGGCATTTCTTAGGGTCATTCAATAGGTAAAAGCCCCAGTATAGTAGATAAATTGTGGTCGGAATAATGGCACTCATAATTGTTATGAACAGATACCTGGACTTATTAAGCTTTACCACCACATCCCAATATCGTCGACAGAACATATTAACGATAATATTTTTCTATGATAATATAAAATTATAGCAGTTACTTCAGACATATTTCCCTAAGCGTTTTATTTGCTGTGTGTAGGAAATCTTGAAGATCACAAAGATTTTCAACGAGGGTTGAGTTAGTCAATACTCTACCACGAAACTACTCTACCAATAAATCATGATTTATGCACAACTTGGGATTTTTACACGAGAAAAACAAAAGAAATACATATGATGAGCTACATGACATAACCAGAATTTTTTTTTCATTGACCCACATTTGAAAGGCTCACATGGAGATTACATATATATCATAAATAGATTATGTTATACACGGTCATCTACATATGTTCATATTTATTTAAGTCTCAGTCATTTTTAGGAGATGTAGAAATCAAACTATTGGAGAGAAATATGTATCACGGTATAGAAAAATCGCACCCGCTGTTGATAGTATCGTAGCCAGAGTCTTACCCCTGCGTTACTTCAAAAAATATATTACCATCCCTGAAAACAACAGTAGAATATTATCAAAAATATTTATTCCATGCACGTGATTCACACGGACCATTTTAGACAATCACAATAAATTCAATAATAAAATATACAGGTCTAATTGCATTTATCCCTGGCAATTGTTTTATGATTGCTAATTAAGCTTCTTTTGCGAACCTACTGTATTGATCCTGAAAGTAATTATTAGTTGCCTGTGAACTTTTTATCAGCCGCCCACGAACAATGGAAACGTGACTGTCCTGCCGATGTGGTTTACTCGTAGGTATAAGTTCGCATCGTCCACATAGCTCTCCAGTCTCACAACACAAATATACTATAAGAATCGATCAACCCCCTTTGTTTATGCAACGTTGTTCCCCGTATTCGGTTTTATTAAATTCTTTATGGAAATGTCAAAGCTCATTTACTGGAGCATAAGAGAAACAGTTTACACCTTATAATGAATTACACTTTTAAAATTGTAGCCAATGGCTATAAAACCTCCACATTAGGCGCGTTAGTAATTACAAGCAACATGGCGATAGGTATCTATCACTACTCGGTATTATGGCGCGTTTTTTTAATAATTGCTACGAAAAAAAAAAGGAATATTATTATCCACCGTCAAACAAAGTTAAAAAACTTAATAAATAATATCTTCGTAGTAATTAATATCCAATACGTAATTAAA
Organism: Hyles vespertilio; assembly: GCA_009982885.2. Classification (NCBI taxonomy): domain Eukaryota; kingdom Metazoa; phylum Arthropoda; class Insecta; order Lepidoptera; family Sphingidae; genus Hyles; species Hyles vespertilio. The sequence continues at coordinate 13,135,643 of CM042808.1, read as the reverse complement.
GAACAAATGTATTTTGTATGTTTTTTACAATATTATAGACATTCCGCGTGTTTACAATATGAATTTTTATTTGTCAATTGTAAACGCAGTATCACATAAAATATATTTTAACGTTTTATTTTCCAGTGCTACTAAAATATTTTATACGTTCATTTTATGCATTTGCACGTTTCGTATATTATGCAATACGGATAATGTATCAGTTCAGTAAATGCAATAACAGTTACAGAGTTGATAACTGTCCTTTAAAAGTATAAGAAAGTAAGAAAAAGACATGTCAAGTGGAGCAAATAAAATATGTACAGCAGTTTGCTATACGGTCTGATTGTCCACGAGTTCAAATAATGACTGTCAATAAACCGTTTATGGTAGTTTGTACCGAATGACCATAAATTGTTAAAATTAAGGTCAATAATGCGATGGATATGATAACTGCTAAGAAACTTTATGCACGGATTACTTCGGCCGCAGAGTTAACACTTGTATAATTTCCTTCTATCTGCATAGAAGCGTGCCACAGGTAAATACTTCCCATTCATTACAAATTTTCAAGCATTCATATATTTGTGAGATTATTTAAGTGTGAAAATTACAATTGAGCTGTAACACAGCTTCAGTTGGATGAGCTTATACGAGTAGTAGAGAATAATCAACTGCGTGCAAAAGCGCCATCTGTCAATTATTTAGTACACCTTTATGTCATATTCGCAGAGGCAGAGACATCTGTTATGCATACTTTGAATTTTTTCTACACAGTAAAGTTTTTCTTTGAAAAATATCCTTAGTTAAGTCTTAAAATATGTTAATGAATGTTATATGAAACTATAAAGAATTATCAATAAAAATAGCCATGAAATTCACAGCTTTAACCAAGGAGTGGGGAAAGTTGTTGAAACACTACTTATTACTAATTCAAAAGGCTATGTCAAAAGTATGTACAGACACTTTTCCCATTAAGGATCATAATCGCCTTACAAACTTGCATTGAGACTATTACAATGCACCTCAAACTCTATTAAACGATAGCAGTCAATATTGACTAACAATGACGAAACAGACAGAACAGCACAAGAGAGAAACACAAATATCGATTCCGCAGTCATAACTCTTCAGGAGAACGGGTTAGACACCTTCACTTATTTCAATGGAAACGAGGAAGAATATTTGTTTTGTTCAATGCTCCGTATATTCTGTGATAAAACTTTCAAGTTCCTTGTTTATTTAAATAAAACACTACCTACACTAGTATAATAAATCTGCGTAAATACCTACCGATGTACCGATAACCGTATATACCTATATAAAGGCTGCAGTTGAAAGCTCGCTATTGACTGAGGCTTTGGCGGAAAGCAGGACTGTCGCAGATCGCGAGTATTCCGTTCACGTTCACGATTGTTTTTAATAAAAGTATTCTCAATATAAAGCTCGTATCTCGTTACGTTTTATTTTTATGGAAATTCGTCGAACCAATTAGTGTACCGAAACAGTGGCATCGGGTAATTAGTTTACTTATAAGGTTTTGTAATAATAGTACTTACAAAATAAAATAGTATGTAAACAATAACTATTGCTATTACAATGTATTAGAAAAGGCAAATCATTAAATTATTTTAAAACTTTTTTCTTTCAATGAATGGCGAAAGAAAAAAGCCCAGTATGCCAAATTATTTATGTTATTTTTTTCTTTCAATGAATGGTGAGTCGAGTACGCCATTCGTGATTCTCCTGATGTAGCGATACAACAACTCATAGACAGTAGCAAAACCAAACAGCACCATGAACAAAGAAAAAAAAACAACAAAGCAATGCTTGGCATTTCACTGCGCTCGCCATCCTGAGACATACGATGTCAACTCTCAATATGTCTAGTAGTTACTCTGTCATATTATAAAACATAAAATGGTTATGGCTAGGGGGCCTCCTTCATAAGTACTATCTAGATAATGTATTGATGATCTGAATACGTCGCCTTTGCAAACTTAATCGGAAATTGATAAGGAGAACGTATAAACACGTCATTGGCCACGCAGCACACAATTACAGTCAGCGACATAAGTCGTTGAACACTTCACATTTTTTGATAAGCTTTTTATGAATTAAAATTTGTACGTACTACTCTGTAGTCGTAAAATATAACCAAGTAAAGTCATCTATGCCGAGATGTGCCATATGATATTGAAAATAATTATTATTTTGGATGATAAGACAATTCCAAATCTCGTGAATGTGTAGCGACTTATGTCGCTGACTGTACGTATTTATCTTCGTGTCCTTTATCTTGCAAAGGCGTGGGTAGAAGTAAGTTCTCATTGTAATCACAAACTTTTAGCACCGTACCACTTCGTTCCCAGACATGACAGATCAATAGAATAATAATTGAATATGACCTTCTGATATAATATAAACAGTATTATTTCCATATTGCTGATTGAATAAATCAAGTTTTGATTCCGAAGTCCTCATTAAAAACGCTGGCATTTCAAGAATCACCTTACTAAATACTATAACCCTATAAGTTGATATTACCCAAAAATTTATACGAAAAAGCTTCATATAATTACATGTATATATGTGCTATTTAAAAAAGGCCAAATATTTAAATAAATTTACCTGCCTGGAAGCAGATAATGATTGCTTAGCTTGTAATTAATTAATCGATAATTTACCCAACTCAAAACTTGTTTTTGTGACAAATAAATATACTCTAATTCATATTCATAATAAAAAATCATTGGTAAAAAATCACTACTTATTAAAAACGATTTCTTAAATCAGGAAATTAATTGCAAGAGCTTCTGTTATAGTTATTATTTGCCATAATAGATAACTGTAAAATCAGTTAAAGCCTTATTAATATATTTTATGTTAAAAAAACATATTTGATACCCAACACTACCTTAATTAGCTCACAGGTAGAAAGTTTAACAATCTCATAATTAACGATACAAATCATAGTAAACAGGAAAACGGAAAGCAGTTAAGTCGAAAACGTGAGAGGTAGGGAAAACATTTTTGTATATTAAATGATATTTTTACCGTATAATTTATATGTTATAATTACATACAGTTTCAAAACTTCTGTCTCCGGGGAGTTAAACATTCCGAGTGCGCGTGCGTTGCAAAAGGCACCTATTATACGTAATTATACGGCCGCATAAACCAAGCACTTTGCTGCTCAAGTCCCAATTACGCTTAGCGGACCTCTTAATATTGTTCATTATCTTGAGGAAATGACAAGATTTTGCTAGAATCCATTATCCTTATAAGGATTTCCCTAACTACGAACACGCATCACGACACTAATTCACGAAATTTGATAACGTCAGATAATTTGATTATATTGCAAATGTTATCCAATTGTATTTTATTTTAAAATAATAAATTCTTCAAGCATTCGTAGGAGTTAAGTTTAAAACGCAATCGTTATTAAAGATATAAATAATTACTCATCAAAAATCTAATAAAATGAAAAATACTCTATCGACAAAAATGTCCAAACTCTACAAAGGTTCCGCGCTTCTAGCGACATCTTACTAATTTAGTGAGAACTTCCTTCTCGACGAGGAAGTCACGTAATGACACCTTTATGCGCGAGCGTAAACTCGCTGGGGCTAATGTTCCTGACCGCGCCACGTTTGAATAAGATGTGTAAAAACCCTATCACAAGAAATTTAATATGACGAAAGTTTATATGACAGTCACATAGTACGACAGTTCATCCAAGTTGATTTTATGATTGAACGCACACGTTAACGGTGAGTCGAACTTTTTGCCGGTAACATCCATTGCAACTATATCACTACTAGCGACTGCTACGCTACTTTATATTGAACACATCGTTCGCATTTAATGAGAAACACGAACGTGAAGTGTTCTTATTTTTAATGAGATACGTGGAGATAAGCGGTAAAGCCTTCGTGGCTCAGTTGGTGAAGACAATTGTATCCGCGGGTTTGATCCCCGCCCCAAAATTATAAAAGAAACTCGTAGATGGCACTTACACTTTTTTGATTCTGGTTTGTGTCAGAACAATAGACAACAAACCCTCTATTAGTTTGTAATGCCGACGTCTCATAATTTGTATCTTAATGTGGAGTTGCGATTTGTGAGCAACTATTGGGTGTGATTATTATTATTAAAGCAGGCACACAATTGAGGAAATGTCAAACTGAAGCTATTAGCCATATCGTTAACTCCATCGATCATCTAGACAGCAAACATTTACATAAATTACATTTCGAATGCTTTTAAATAAAATATTCACTATGTTCTATTTAAAAATACATAACAGAGGATTTGAAATTTATAGATAAAGCAGAAACATATTACGAAGCTGCAGAGCTCCTCCACAGCAATTTAAAATAATGAATTAATATAATAATATAATCTGTTCTAATTTTATAAGTACCTACGCGTGGCAACCGAAATTCATTAACATATGTTTTTTCTCTAAAACTAGTTCCTCTTTATCAAGTCACTATAAAATAAATTCAAAGCTGTACGGCAAACATATTTCCGCATTTATGATAATAGTGCTCATTGTTAGGCGGCGCACGTACAGCACGGTGTTTGTAAACCATACATTTTACCGCATACAATGTTATCCACCAAAACCAAACCAAGTAATTTCTTACCACTTGATATCATTGAAATAAAACAATTTTTTTTTTCGGATTTTATCGCGGGTTTAATTACATTTTTAATTTGTTTTACTTCTCGACGCGACACGACGTTTCGAATATTTTACAGCTTTCGTATTCATGGGGCGGGCTGAGGTATTAAGTCATGCGCTCAGTGACTGTTACAATTTAACTACCCTTACTTTACAATTATTAAATTAACTTTTTATTTCAATCTGTATAACATTCGCGTAAATCTAAGAAAGCAATATGCACACTTGATATCATACTTAATTAAATGCTGTCATAATTATATTCTTCCACCGACCTTGACAATCATATCAGCCAAACTTAAGTGAATCCTAATTAAATAATATAAATTTGATTTTTAAACTAAATCCAATTTAGTTTGATGCTGATATTGATAGATTATAATTATAGAATAAATTAATACGAAGGTTGCAGGAATTCGCTCAATGCAGGCCTGGGTTAGATTAACTAAGATTTTTAATAAATTGCCACCAAGCATTTTGACTACCTGAATTATACGGAATTTAATACATATATAAAAAAAAAGTGTGAATCGGTTACTTATTGTGTTATTTTTAGAATGAAAACATATTTTTTATTCGATTTAAATGGATGTTTAACGTTTGGAAAACGAAAAAGACAATAAGTAGAGTACCATAAACACCAAACAATACAAATACCATGTGTGGTGCTTAATATGTAGTTAGAAAAACCCCTTAACAAGCAGCTCCATTGGCATTTCAGTTTTTTCCTTCTCATTCAATGATCCAGGAAGGTCATCAAAGCGCAAGCCACGCATTATCATGTACTACGATCAATCGATCAAATGTCAAACAAAACATTCGCATTTATTGAGTAACAACCTTCCGGTCACTTAGCAGGCTGCGACTGAGACGCTAATGCAACATGGCTTTTTACTTCTATCGAATCTATTAGATTTCTTACAATGATTAGAATCCTATTTCTGAACAGGACTAGCTGTTTAGCCACGTAGGCGAGGAACTAGCTATTTAAATACGGCGCTGATCACCCCATCTAATAACGAGAAATAAACATATTGATTGGTATAAAACCTGTTGCCTCTCGTACCTGTCGGCATGAAATTTAAAAATAAACGCATCACCTAACTGCAAATAAGTTCTGCTTTGCGCAAGCCGGTAAATGTCTCTGAGTATCATTTAAACGACTACTGTAGCTCGCTGAGTGCAGCTCACCTATACTCAGAACGCGTCGACGCGTCTAAAACTCCCAGCGGAGTGTTGGAAACGAATAATTTTATTTGTTTATTGCAAAACACGTCAATAAACGAACATTTGCTAAAGGTCATTTTCGTAAAAACTTCCACGAGCTCGCGAAACAATTTAATAGGTAGGTATGGAGCGAATCTCCGAACAGAATTATATTACCGGTTTGCAACACAAACTCCTTTAAACCGAATCACATCCCGAAATCATAGTCACAATGAGAAGCTATCAAATTAACATATATTATTCGGCTGTTAATCGACTTGGGTATATATAATTGTGAATGATCCCCATAAATCGCTTTTATTGCGACTTATATTGGCGAAATACTTGCCGTTCGCCCTTTTACAAAAAAATACTGACCAATGACCTACGCAGATAAGATAATGTTATTGAGCACGGAAATAAAATTATTTACTTACGAGTTAAACCTTTTTTATTCTATTTCCAACTCGAGAATTTTATTATTTTACCAGGAATTTTGCACAGTTTTCCACCTTTGTTACAAAACATTTTTAAGTAAAATACAATGCAAAATTATACATAATATTAAGATATCGTCGAATTGGTAACAAAACGAATATAAAAATACACACGTGTGCCACAAATAATCTGTTTGTATTTCTCAAACACGTTCGAGTAGATACTAAAACTTTAGACATTAATAAAATTCTGACAGAGTGGAAACATAAAAACACCTCCTGCTGTGGCTACTTTATCAAAATATAATGTATACACAATATGTTATTTATTATTATTTTAAAAATTCTGATATCACACACTGCAAAATATTACCTCTGTCAACTTATCTACTCATTGCTTGGCTAAACAGATAGATTTTAAAACCGTCGCTGCCATATTTTACATGAACTTTAAAGTTTCTTTAGCACTAAAAATAAAAGAAATATAGACGCCTTCCACTGCAATCTTATTTGTAAATTGGATCCATTCTCTCTATCTTTAGAAAAACACTTAAACATAAACAGTAATTAAGAAGACGATAAACATGTATAGGGTAACTGATACACCTAAACGAATTTTATAAGATGAAATCGTACTTTATAATATGAACATTGAACAGTAACTTAAAATTACTGTTCATAAATCTCCGAAGATAATTTAATCAATCATTAAACACCCAGCGATAATGATAAAATGACAACAGTGTAATTAACAACGTGTTATATTGATTTGGCAATACACATGCCGATTACATATCGGCATGGTGGTAATTTAATACAGCATGCTTACTATAATTATATAAAAAAAACTCATTGAGAATCCAGTTGCGAGCTGATGTTAACGGGGTCCACGCAAAATAAAAGCCACCTCCAAAATGTTTTAATGAAACAGAGCAGTATACCTTTTTGTGAACTTGTATAATTACCATGCTTTTTATGAGCTAGAATTAATTATAGATAATCGTTGTTTTAAAACTAATCGTAATATTTTATGATTGGCATGTCCTTGATCGTTTGATTTTTTTGAACTAATTAGCTAACTGACGAGGCCGGCTTGTAAATACAACTCACAAGTCGAGTATATTTTCCTCCTTAATGTTTTCGATTCTATGCTTGAGTGCCTTGTAAGCGAAAGCTTAGCGGCAAATCAAGAATAGAACTGTAAAACGATCAAAAATCTTTTTAACTTGTATTTCAAGACTGCTGCTTACGGTTAATATTTTGTTAATTGATATTTTATTTCAATTAACCTCCCATCATATCCACAAATCTTTTGTATGTTCAATTGCTGAGTATAAAGAAAAATTAGAAAACAAATAACAGTTCATACAAAAATCAGATAGTGTAATTGAAAATCAAAGGAATATAATTAGATTTGAAAAATTAGATATTAATATTATCAATAATTATCGTTGTAATTAAGAATTTGCTTGCCAACGACTAAATAGCTTTGAAATAAACAAAATTAATATCACTTATATATCTTTTTATACTCTTCTCTCATTTTATTAACTTTAATTTCTAGTACTATTTTCAATTTTTCGATCCCCTGCGTATAAGTATAATATAGAAATAAGAGCAATTAGAGAGAAAAACGTCCAAAAAAATAGTAAAGAACTATTTAGTGTCTTTTTGATGCAGAACTTTCTGCATATTTCGGTGTACACCATAAGAAGAGCCTAAACAAATTATGGTACAAAACAAATTATTTTATAAACACATGAAATCGAAAAATAATACTATCACAAAAACTGTACCAAAATAAACATTTACGGTAAGTGACATAAGCGTACATTCAGTGTGAATCGAATGTCTTTTCAAGTTCAGGGCACATCCTCACTCACACACCGGACAGTAAAAACGATGTTCTTGTTATTTCTCTTAACGGCGAAGTTACAAATTTATGTTCTGGTATTTAATGAGGTACATTAGCTCGTACAAGCCTAAGACGTTTACAAGATCGATGCCATTTTTGTCACAAGATACAGCTTTTGACCATACGAAGAGCACTCTACGATTCACTTTATGGTTTAACAAAGCAATTAAAAAACACACACTTCTTATCACGGTTAAATGTTTATGATAAATTGTTTTTTAAATTCCCTCCTATTTTATATTCATTACTAAGTTCAGATGACTATCTATACAAATTTTGTATTCAGTTCCATAAGCACTGTTTGAAACTTATGGCATATTCTGTAGACGTCTAAATAAAGTATTTCATGGATTCAATCAAAAGAAGACGATTAAAAGAAACCTAAACAAAATATGTTGAGGATAATTTATAATTTGAAATCGCATAAAACGTGGTCACGAATTAGCTGACAATAATAAAGCTTGCTGATTTATTACTGTAACCAAGCATTGTAAACTCTTAGGAGACAATTAGTAATATAATTATTTTAGTCACTTCAAAGCGTGAACTATGGCGCTTTTTATGAAATAATTTATTCAGATTCGATGTCCAATTTGTCAAGGCGTTGAATCATAAATTGTAATCACAAGTCGTGAAAATGGCCGGAGCATTGCATGTTAAAAGGGTGCAGCGACGCACAGCCGGCTCACCAACCACCACGCGCATTGGAGAAAGTGCGGAACGCCCTGTTATGGCGGCATTTCTCATTCCTTAGCCTACTCAATACCTTTTCTCCTATAAATCTGTGTTCACCTTACTCTTGCATCGTTTAAACATTTATAATTTCTCATAATGTTCGCTGTTTCAAGTTTGTTCTCAATACTTGGCTGCACCATTGTATTACTGTGATATCTGATTTTGGAATTTTACTGTAAATTTTATTGCTAGTGGCACATCAATAACAACAAGAAGAAATTAAGTTAAACAATATCCATTATAATCTATGAATATAATACACTTACTGTAGTTTAATATTTTAGCAAAAAGTTTTCTCAAACAAAGGCCAGATACGCGGCCACATCCACTTACAGCAAACATATATTAGAGAATACGTATTGAAACCTTGTAGTTGCGTTATGTTTAACAAAAGCGGATGTGGTATAGGTGATCATTGGCAACGTCCGTCGACCGTCGCTAGATGTGCGCTTGAACTAGAGAAGAGCGGCGGCGGCGTGGAGTGTGGAGCGCGGGCGCATCAACACACAGTGTGACCTCTGCGAGGCGCGCGCGGCAAGGTCACGAACGCGCGTGCGCCTCAGTCGTGACCCGCTCGCGCGCCTTAGCCTCCGCACACCATCGCCAAAATACCACTTAACACAATCACCCAAAGTTCAAATTCATTTGTATCGCCTATTTTAGCACAATGCTTCACCGTATCTAATGTATCACCGCCAGTATTCTAGTCCAATAGAAGGGCGTAATTATCTATTTAATTCCAGAGAAAACAAATTGTAAGGTTATTATCTCGCCTAAACACAAGGCGATTGAATAAAGCGTGAGTGATAAAACAGATGTGCCACTTGTATTAGCAGATGGCAAATATTTGCGGTTATCATTATACGTATTGCCGACACGTGTACGGATGTAAGATCTACCAAAGTCACACATACACATTTACCTCTTTTCTGTACCAAAGTGAGTCAGTCTAAACCTACACTAAATTGCGACACGCTGACATCATAGTTTTATTTACAATGGATTATAAGCCTATAATACTCCGTGCGAATAGAAATAAGGTTTAAGACACGTATGAGACATAATATGTTTCTTAAGCCTATTGCTACGAAATAATGTTATTTTTATCATTGCATTTATTAATATAGCTAGGAATATTTTCACTACGTTGCATTGTTGTATCGTTACCTGTATAATTTAATAAGATATTACGCCTATCTTCAACCCCACTCACCACGTCAAATTTGTCGGAGATAAGCCTTCATAACATTATTATAAGTAATAGGAATAACGCAACTACTAGCGGATCCTTTTAGAATAGAATAGAATAGAATAGAAAAACCTTTATTTGTTCATTAAAGTATATTAAAGTATTCTTTTCCCATATTTGGAATCTTTATGTATAAAATTACTATTAAATGTTGTTAGCTTTTCTTTTTATTTTCTGACCCAGCTTGTAAATGAACCACCTCAACGCAAAAATAGTAAATAGAAACGGCTCGCAATACATCCATCTCAAGCGATAATTCTGTTTTTGTTTCTAAATAAATCTAAAAATATTCCCTAACGTGAGAAAATGAAAAATAATACATTCAATCCTTTATTTTGGCACTGACGATGTGTCGTAGTCAAATATTTATTTCCATTGCTGTTTATATGATTGTACAGAATTTTAAGGTCGCGAGTTGAACGTCTTGTAGTTGATTTACACATTCATTGTAACCATTACGTTTGTAAATAACTCGACTCTAATATTTGAAGTATCCGAGACCGTGAACTCGGTCATGTCGCGGCCGTCGAGACGTTGCACAGCCGATTCATACTGCTATACTACCCACTATCTATGTACCAGACACGTGGTATACGCAAACTCGTTCTTTTAAATATGGAACTAATAATAGTCATAAGTATCATTATACTCACGTGTCTCATTCGAACGTAAGATGCGACGGACTTAAAAATTAAGCCCGATTGAATTCGTTTTGTCGGCGGCCAGTTTCATGACGGGCGAGCACAGTTGGAAAGCAGTTAGAAGTAACGGTTGAGCGTTGTGTGCCTTATACGCTGGTGGTAGAAGGGAGCCGAGAATGGGATACATTATTCAAGGGGATCATTTACATCGCGGCGCAGCGAACGTGGCGGATTGCAACTCCTTGTATGTGCGTCGTGGCGCGCACGGAACCTACTGCCTCTCACAAAAAACCATCCATACTGCTCCTCGGGCCTTTCTTTTTTTAATGCACTCGAAGTATTCGCTTAATGATCGAAGACATCGTCCGTAGACCGCATTCAATTGAAAAGATAAGAAAGTTTATAGGTAGAAACAAAAAGTCTCGGGGTTTTTATGAACACAGTCTTAAAAAGATATGTTATTCACATACATCAAGATGTTTTATTGTATTGTAAAATGTATAATTGTTAATGAAAAAATGTATAGCCATAAAGCCAGGAATGAAAGAAGTGGTATGCAAATGAGTTGGCCTGTACCAAGCAGTGGGTTGGCGTGACTTATATACTTATAGATAGAAAACTAGGTAGAAAGTTTATTAATTTGACATGCCGATAGAATTCTCGCTATAAACAAAAAAATGGATACATGTAAAAAAATGACATACAAATATAAATAAAAAAAACTAGATCTAATAATTAATTGAGCATCGCCTATTGAATTATGGCTACTCTCACCTAGCTAACCCAAGCCGATAATATGAATATGACTCTTTATTTCATGATTAAAAACTAAAACAAAAAAAACTAATCCGTTGTGTGATTTGACATCGCAGTAATCGAGTGTCGTGCTACAAAGCCCGCAACAAAATACAATTTCACATTAATCGCCCAGAGCATATATTACTAAAACGAAAACCTCACACGACGCTTCTAAGTGATTTTCTGAGATCTCATGCATGATACATTTACTGCGTACTATTTTACTTTGTCTGTCTTTATGTAAGAAAAAATACATATGCAATCTACCTTCATATCCATTAAAACAAAATTATTGTGGAAGCTTCATCAATGACTTTGATGCCTAGAGAAATATTTAACGATAATCTTTATTTTACAAGTGACACAAAATGATTTGTGTATTGTATGATAGTTGTGTTATTGTAATTTATATATTTTACAATTTATCGACATTCATCCGGCGGTTTTCATATTCACACTGTTTACGAATATTTTGAATACTTTACGAATATTAAATATATATATATATATATTGTTAGGATCTATCAGATTAAATTTATTTAGTTGGCAACCTCCTTTGTCGGTTGTTCCTCTAAGAGCTGAGTTGATTTTTAAAATTACCTAGGTATAGAGCCACAAAGTTATCTGGCCCGGTGGCCAAGAGTGGAAACAATAACTTCATTTGGAATGTCAGTCTATCTGCCAGTCGCTGACATATCTGCCATTGGTTGTTTACTCAATGTATTTATTTTTCCTGCGTTATTTAAAACTAGTGAAATATGCCGAGAACTTGATAAAGTGACGCTAGGAACGTTAGACTTCAGGTATTACATTTTATGAAGGAACAAAAGCATCTCAAGCATCAATAATACCCTTAGAAAAATTGTATCAACGCGTAGTTGCCGCCACAGGTCTGTGTTGTCAGTTTTTCAAAATAAATACCACATAAACAAAATCCTCCGAGACCTGGTGTTTCTAATAAAGTGTTCCCAGAGCACGGGCAAGTTGGACTCCATAATGGGAGGACCCTATCAAGTTACTTTAACTTTGTTTTACAGTTACTGTTGTGAATAAGAGCGCCAGCGACTAACCTCGCTGGTGTGGTGGATGTGCAGCGTTGCTGTGCATGAGTGGGGTACCCCAAAGAAGTTACTGCTTTGACAAGACACGTCAAGATACATTTTGAAATGCTTCTTGAGATGTGTGGTACTGGGTATGCGCTGCGGTGACATACCCAGGTATTGGCGCTGCGGTGTCCAATGGTACTGGGCTCGAACTGCGGGGCGAGTCCAGGGAATGTGGTGAGGCACTTGCTGCGGTATTGTTGTCCACACATTCACAAATGTGCTGCGGTACATTGTTTATGAGGCATATTAATTGAAATATTTAAAAGTATCTCAATTAATATGTAGGGGTTTTAGTACGGCCGTACATTGCGATGAATATAAGATGATGAAAGACTTAATTACGCTATGGCTGTGAAACTTTTGTTTTCAAAAGTACTTGGTGAATGAGGGCCTTAAAAGCGAGATGAATGTTTGAATAGGCAAATTTGCAAAGGAGGCTCAAAACTAATGCAATCAATTGTTACATTCCTAGTTGATGACAATCAGAATAACGATTTTGCAGAGGCAGGACCTTCTATCCAGCCTTCAATCAACGCGACAGAGAACTTTGCTGCTGAAGGAGTGCCCGAGGACGGACACAGTCAGGAGAGGCCGTGTTAGGATCTATCAGATTAAATTTATTTAGTTGGCAACCTCCTTTGTCGGTTGTTACTCTAAGAGCTGAGTTGATTTTTAAAATTACCTAGGTAACGGTTTGTTAGTGCGTTACAAATTTAAACACATTTGGTAATTGATTGTTTCCTTTTGAATTCGTTTATTAATCAGGTAAATTTCCTTAGTCTGTGATTTATGTAAACTTAAGTTAAATATACGAAGGGTATTTGTGATTATGTTCTTTCCCACTTCTATTCTCTAAAAATATATATACATGAACATCACGGCTTTTTCCAGATGGGATAGGCAGAGATGCAACTAGGATACCCACGTTTCGCCTTATGTGTCCCATCCTATAATGTGACAGGGAAAAAAATTCCAGACTTGGAGCTCATAATGAATAAAAAATCACTTTGACCAACTTGGGATTCGAGCCCAGCGTTTTAATTGCCCAGAGTACAACTACGCCACCGCAACAAATAACACTATTCTGTATCTGTATCAGCCAGTATACGTTCGATACGGGCCTCCTCTACAATCTAAAGTACGATTGAGAAGGGTTAGGTCATATAGTCCACCACGCTCGCCAGTGCGGGTTGGCAGACTTTACATACCATAGAAATTTATGAACGCTATTAAAGCGTACTTATCACCTATCTACAACTGTAAACATAACTATACCAGAAATGGGCCAATTTTCATGGGTTTACAATATTTTAGAATGTAATTAATTCACTTGACCAACATCAATAACAATTTAGCAGTAAAGACTTCAACGGGCGCTCATGCTTGGTTCAAAACTATTTTCATGATTAACCATTAAAAAAATATGCTTGTGATTACATTTAGGTGTTTTTCTTTAGTAAAATAATTATTTACTGTTTACAATAGCGTCAGTGTATCGATTAAGTTCGATAATTATAACATCGGCATCCGAAAATATTCATGCGACGCGGTCGCGTAGTGAGAGGTGCGCCCTTGCACCGGTCCTTGCCACAATGTCGACGAAGTTCGGACACCGTCCGCAACACCCTGCCCGACGCAACATCAAGAGAATGTATAACCTTAAGCTCCTTATTTATAACAACTTCAATAATTGTTCAATAAATTTACAATATAATCATTTAAGTGGATTGTTGACGTTCACATTAAACACACTTATATGCCTACAGCTTAACTGTTTCTGTTTAATAGTATTGTGTTTTTTGATAAATAACATCTATATTCTGAGCAATGGTTGTATAAATCAACACAGGCAATAAATTAAATGACAAACAGTCCTCATTACAAATGCAAGTAACTTTGTTAACAATAACATGCTTCTAGTCCTTTGTATAACTACCTACTTTATTAGTTTTATATGATTCTGTGTCGATACTGCCTTTGTTCCCGTTGCATCAAATTATTGAAATATTCTTTAAACACCATTCTTTATAATGCTTCTAATAGTTAAAGATTGTAAATAAAGAAATCTATACTCTCAATCTAACATTAAAGCACAAGATTTCCTTTTACTGTCACAAATAGTAAGTAAAACCCTTTTGATAACATAATTTGCACAATAATTTTCCTATTTTATCTCCTTGTAATTTTAAAGATAAAGTATTCTCGACGCCCGCCGAACTGAATAATAAAGTAGAAATAAATTCAATAATTATGAATCAGTATCAGATTATCGTCAATTTACGACCTAAACTTAACATAACACGTGCAACAAGAAACAGGCCTGTCAACGTTTGTCGAACAACTCGCAGAAGGGGTTCGCGCCAGTCTTACTCCTAATAAATTGTTACAATGCTACAATTATTATATTTTAAACGTCGATGTTGCAAGTGCTCACTACTGCATTATATTCATAAGTAAAAATGAACACTATTTAGGTATTGAAATCATTTAAGGTGCGTGATTAACAGACATCCTATAGGGTGTATTAAGACTGCTACCGAAAACGAAGTCTGGTGGTAGTTTTAGTGACTACAATTATTACAATGCAACTTAAATTTCACACAGAAACAGAGATTTTTAGTAGCCATCGTGTTTGGGTGGCAAATCCATAGATTTTGTAAAAAAATATAATATAAACCATTGCGTACTATAGCGTCTTTAAAAATAAGGTCTGAAGACTTACTACTGGACATATTAAGACATCTTATGTCTCACGATGACAAGCGCCATGGACAAGAATTGCTTTGAAATTCAACTTATTGTTTGGTTTTGCTACTGTTCATGACCTGATGAGGTTAAAGGCATGCTCATCTCGTATTCATTGGAAAAAAAACTTTATTGCTAGTAAACTCTTATAAATAAATTTGGTGGCGCTGTTGTCCATCCTGCGACACTTCACCAAAATTCCACTGCAGGAAGTTTTTGTATCAATGGAAAATGAAATGACGCAGTAGAAAATAAGCTAGTATGCTACAAGTATAAATATAAACGAAAAGTCGATAATTCTGGCAGCAATAAAAGAACGCAATACTGGATGTTAACTCCGGTCTTTCATTATCACTTTATACGTAACAAGTCACTTGTTATTTGTAATTTACACTTCGACTTCTCAACACATTCTTTTGGATAAAGCCAATATATCATTGACATTAGCAACGACAAGGTTTTTAGAACGAAATATATAAGTCATGTGATAGTATCGACCAAAACTAATTATGTACCAGGAAAAAATATAATAATTTGTTTGAGTTCTTTGAGTTTTCAAAGCCTTTTGCTAAAGAAGCTTTTAATTAAGCATCGATACTCTTCTGATAAAATATTTTTACGAAAATTTGTATCTGGATATTATAAAACTAGCAAGTGTTATATCATCAAAACGAAAAATAAAGTTAATTGTTAACTTGGCATATATTATTACGACTTTTATTCAACATGGAGCTACCTATAAAAGTCCGCCAGTCATTTTGCAGCCTTAAGGTTATCACGTGGCCTGATATTATTTTGAACAAAGTGGTAATACGAGTAATACACAACTATATTTGATTTTTCCCTATCTATTTAAATATCATACATAAAATACATTATTGTGCCTTATCTACTTTAAAAAAAAATAACTTTTTCGCACCTAGAACTCCGATACCCTAAATTTTTGGTTGGAGTGTTGTATCGAAATATTCAGGTAAAGTTTTAAAATTAAGCAGTAAATTCCAATCGATGTCAATGTATTCCTCTACAACGTAGAGGAAAATAGTCGCAAATAATCATTTTATACGCCGCCAATTCGATCATTAAAAATATCTATAAACACTGAAACTAATAGTAGAAAAAACTGTGTCCAAGCGTGGACATTTTATGACGGCATTTCAGGGCAGAGCGATTCGTTGAATTTGTAATGCAACGATCTTGTGACTGTGTCCCGGCATTTTTATCTTATTTTTTTGTACGCCTGTATAAAACTATAATCTTAAAATTGGACTGAATGGTCATTATATGCACCCATATATTATTATAATGGCAAGCCGTGTAACGAATCAAGTTAATAAAAACGTACATTCATATACTTATAAGGCAAAGCTAGCCTTGTTGACGTCCGTTCCTCTCAGTCTCACAGATCAATACCACATTCCCCGTCCTTATCTCACTAATAAGCTCCAATACATACGCGCGGCGCACACACGGGCGCGGCTGTGTGCGTGCGCGGCTGTGTGCGCCGGAGTCTGTACCGCGATGTCAATGTGATGAATAAACAGTTTCTCAGATTTTACGATTCAATGATTATAGATGTGTATCTATGCAAAGTTGGTTAATCATTTTGAAACATTTAAGATACATTTTGTAACCCTATAAAATAAAAATAAATGATGTTGACGCAATATTGAAATATGTTAAATGTTGCTATGGCCGACGGCTCGTAATTTTTATACATACTGGCTATATGGCTCTGTCCGAGTTATAGTTCTATTGGTTCATTTAATACTGTTCAAAATATTTGCTTCATTTGATTTCATGATACTTTTAATTTATTTAAGGCTATAAATATGTACACTAACTTGTGAATAGGCATACCTACACATCAACTATTAAATAATTTATAGAACGGTTTCTCTGCTAAAATAATATAATATTGTAATTTACAAAATAAAATAAAAAGTCGGTAAATTAAGTGACATCAAAACACACATGTTACCAAAATATATTCTATCATCACACCAATAATCTCATTAAGATATTCAATAAAACGAGATGGCAGACTGCCCGAACCGTATTCTATTTTACATACGTGTAGATATAACCAAGCTATTGACCCCTCAGCAGTTTTGGATACATCAACTATATTATACGAACAATGACTGTCATTTTATGTACTAGAAATAAATATTTCACATGAAAAGCAAGAACATAAGAAAAGCTAATTGTATTTTGGTACTGGATTTATAAAATAGCCATTTTAAGAATCAATATCGATGATTGAATTAAATTTATCAAGCGACGATGTCGAACATGCAAAGTGTAACTTAACTTCCGAAATATTACTACGAGTATAAAACCGATGTTCTCCAAGATAAAAGTAAAAAGAAACACAAGAACTGTGGCACACTACACAAACATAATGAGATAATAGTCTACGTAACAAGTATAAAAATGTCTTATATAAATCGTTATAATTTATAGACATTTAGAATCACCTTCAGAAACATTCTGCTAGCTAACACAACGACCGTCAATTTACAGATTGCTATTGGCATTTAGTTGCAATTCACATACGCGCAGCCGAATATAAATATAGAGGTCAAATAATATAATAACGTCGGTGATCGATCAAATTCAAAATGGAATATGCATTTTGTTTGCACCTCAGGAGGTCGCGGTGGGCTCGATCATGATCGAGCGGAATTATTCACAGACAAACGCGGGCCGCGACATTACTGTACTAATGCTTACTACAAATACTAGTTACTGCCCTCGATTTTCGTCGGATAATTTACATTGCTTGAATATACTGTAACTTTCTTTTTAGCGGTAGATTTGGCAATATTACAGTTTAAATAAACAAAATGTAGGCTCATAGATCTATACTCATAACGTAGGACTGTTTCTTTTTTACACGAATTAAATGACACATAAAAATATCTCACGTCGTGAATTTCTTTAGTAAGATCTTACAGGTCCTACATTATCTTTAAATATCTGTAGATCAACAAACTTAGATGAAAGTGATTGGCTACGATAGCTTCCATCTCTCGCAAAAAAATTTTACACACAATGGCTAATTCAAGCCACGATTTTGCTAAGCGTTTGCGGATGACATGAAATTAAACTCTTGGATGACTTATGCAAACCAAAACAAGCGTACTATCATCACATAGCCACATCCAGATCCAATACAGAGGTATTGTAACACCCCGTATCTATATACATTATATAATAAGTTTAAATATTATATATGAATAAGTCAATAGAAGCCAACGATGTATTCACCGCTTAAGATTATTTCATTCCAGTCCAACAAACATTGAAACTTTCGCAAGTACAATATCAATGTGATATGCAATCTATTACAAGCTACTCAAAGAAGCTGTTCAGTACATTGAACGCACTATAATTGTTCCATTTATCAGATTTCTATGATTGATCGCAGCGTGAACTCGTGTCCTATTAGATTAGCTTACATTTCACCATAACTTAAAATAAAAATGAATGTAGGAATTATATTAACAACGATACTATATAAATAAGTTGAAAAGATATAGCCAAACAAGATAAATGAGAAAATACTGCGTTAAAAATTACATATACATTTGAATTTACACATAATTAAAATCTGTAATAGAAGCCATTATTGCACATACGATCCTCATTAGGCATACCTATATGGTGGGTCACAAGATAATGAGGTCCTTATTTACGCTTGAGTTGCTAAATGATTTAACCCACTTTATAAAAAGTGATTTGTGTTCAAATTATATAAGAAAACAAATCTTATATCAATGTAGAAGTCACCTGTTTTTTTATGAGGATGAGAAGTAGAGGTAAGTTTATTTTGGCAGTGTCATATACAAATATTGTACAAGTATAGAGTTCTATATACAACCATTAAGATAACGTTGGCTGCAATTAAATAACGTAAAGCTTTTAACCCTACACCACACTCACTTATTAATTAATGTCACGAAACACAAATAATCCTACAAAAATCTCCGATCTTGACCATTTAGATAGTAACCACAAGGAATCCCCTCACGAACAAAAAAAAGTTGCATATCTCTATGGATATTTAACTTCCCTAGCCGGCGCTACTTTCATTTTCAATCCTATTCATACTTGTCGTAGAATTCGTTTTGGATTACAAACGTCTGCCGCGTTCAACCTGACGTCTTACGAATTCGAACTTTGATGTCAGATAATAAAGCCCTATAATGGATTTGATGGTGTACGCTTGTGGTTGAGACGAACAAAAAACGTCGAAATGTTTACCTTATCCTATTTGTGGATACGCCTGTACAACATGCACAACTCACGTAATACGGAAAATTCTAATATATAGGAATGTTTTTTTTTTTTATTGCCATGTATGGCGAGACGAGCAAGCCGTTCGCCTGATGGTAAGCGATACGACCGCTCATAAACAGTAGCAAAATTCTACTGCGCTCGCCATCCTGAGACATAAGATCTTAAGTCTCAATATGTCCAGTAGTTACTCTGGCTACAATGTCCTTCAATCCGAAACACAACAGTGCATTAACACTGCTGTTTGACGGGAGAAATAGACATTGCGGTGGTACCTACCCAGATAGCCTCTCACATATGAGAGACCTTCCACCAGTAACTTAAAAAAGTAAATTATTAAAAAAAGATATTCTTAAGAAGTCTGATGATCTGTTTGCGTCGTAAATATTTCCTTAGGTCTCCAATGTCACCTCCCCACCACCAAAAAACTAAAAATTTGTTTCCATACATACATATGTGTGTACCTTGAACAGAAAAAAAAAATCCTTTAGTGATAATGGACATTTTATAAAAACCACCCTAATCACATCAACATTTAGGATTATAGTGAATCAACATTTGTCTATACACATACATGTAAATGAAATTTTAGCGGGGCTCAAGAAGGTTACCAATTTACCACTATGAATATATTTCGTTCCTATAAAAGCTTTAATATACTTTTATGCATGTCCTCTGGACGTAAATCATGAAAAATTTGTAAGAGTGAACGCGGTAATGTGAGAAGCAATCGCGATTCGCCCGCGCCTTAATACAAGCAAAACGACTTCGGCGAAATTGATGACGCGCCGGGATTCTTTTTTACGATACATATATGTTAATTACTGTAGTATAATATACATAAAGAATATTAAAATGCCACAACAAAAACCAGATATTCTGTTTATCGTTGACGATGTTGAAAGTGCCTACTTCAACGAATACATAAAACAAATTTTATCATTCTGAGCGAATAAATTCAAAGCACTTTTACATAACATTTATTCTCCAAACAGTATAGTTTATTCAATTTGATGTTCATATCGATATACAAGTACGTAACTTAATGCATACTCCAATCACTTAAACATGAGTCGATCCACAACATGCTTTCGCAGTAAAGAAATTTTATCCCCCGTAGAGATTTGTGTTGGACGCTGGCATATCGGTGCCTAAAGTTCCAGGGCGGTGTGTGTGTGTGTGTGGGTGGAGCGCGCGTGTGTGCGTGTGCGTGCGCGGGTACCTTCAACCTCCGTGAGATGGGAAGTGAACCCTTTACGCGGAGAAACCGTTTTTTATTTGCACTCGGACAGCGACATCAGGTAGAAAGGATGATCGTTAATTTTTAAAGGACACACTGAACTTAAATTTATTTTACTTTAAATACGACACGATTATTTTTAAGGTAGTTTAGGATTCTTTTGTCTATGTAATAAGTATTTTTAGTGAAAATGTTTTGAATTATAGTCGAAATTTTTTAACCATTTTTTTAAATTCCTAAACATAATTTGTATCGGCATAGGAACCATTCATACGTCATTAAATTTGTACCAAATCGTACACGATACAAATCACGCCGGAATAAAATATCTGGCGGTGTTTCTCATACAAACGCACGTCGATTTCACAGAGTTTATTGACCAACCGGTTTTTTTAATTAGTGTAAAATACACAGAAGATAAACAAGGCAAAAGCTGATGTCACCAATGAATCGACTTCCATGACTCGGCAAGGGAGCGGACGCGAGAGCCCGTTGATGTCTTTTGCTAAGAACTTTAACGCCACACGCTTTCACGAGTTTATTGACTTCTCTCTTGGCAATTCTGCGTATGTTACGTAATTTTTATATCCCAATAATATAAATACAGATTATATTTATTGTATAAGTGAGTGTTTGCAAAAATATCAATGTCATAAATTATTTTTCATATGGGCTTTTTCATAAATTCTTGTTTCAATCCTACTTGTATAAATACTTGCACCGTAGCAATATGTTCGCTAACTGTATCAAATATATAGTCGCAATTAGCATGATAAAGTAGCTACAACTTTATATTAATATGCAAATATATATTTGTGAATTTCAGTGCTATACCTAGTGTTGTAATCGAACTAGCGCTTGTTGGCCTTTTTTGACTTAAATCAACCTCCAAATTTAACTAACACTTGAATTAATTAGCATGGCTTGCATTTCAATCTGATACACCAAACATGTTTGTATATATGCATGAAGATACATAAAAATTGTTAATTTGGTAAAATACATGAGATATGGAATCTGTTTCGGTATCAAGTGAACCTGAAGCCGACCGATAAAAAGTGCACGTAACTGTTATGACTTCCAAAAAAAGCCGTTTACCGGCCAAATAATTACATTAAATAATGACGGGGGAGAGAGCTCGAACGATGGTAAGCTCATCTAGAGGGCTCGCTCGCCGGAACGAGCGCCGGTGAGGCAATAAAATAAGGCTGCGGTGGCTGAGGGGAGGCGGCGGGACGCGGCGCGGGCGGCCACTGCGGGGTGCGGGGGAGGGGGGCAGGGGGGTCCGCAAGCGCGGGAGAGCAATCCGGGGGACGGGGAGGCTGCGGCGCGGCGTGGGGAGGACGAAGTCTGTCGCCTGCGCGGCCGCCGCAGGGTACGTACGACGGCGGTTTTATAATCAAAAATTATGTTTATATTCTTTCATATTGCTATAAAATAAACTAATTCAACACAATTGCGTTTCACTGCAACAGTTTTTCAATAATTATATATTGCTTCAATTACATTATATTGGAGTAAAATTAATTAAGGTATTTGGTGTGCCAATTGATCGACATATACGATTTTACAGTATAATTTTGAGCATGTTTTTAATTTTATATATTATAATCTTATTTTCTGCGATATCACCGTGCAAGATCAAAACAATGAGTGCTGTGCGACATCAAGTATATCGGCATTGAGATGCGAGCCGCGCGTCGCTCGTGGTGCGCACCACAACGTAACAAAAAGTCATCATTAAAGTGTCGGAGGCGCGACGGGTGAGGCTGCGCAGCCTCTCGGCCGAGTCCTAAACGATTCAGCCGAGTTTTTATCAGTTACCAATCCATATCGAGCTTATTTATTCATTTTTACTGAGAGCCCTCTCGTTTTAAATTCTACTATCGGCCCACCGAGACATTACCACGGACTACTCCAATATGATATCTGTGCTGTACAATTTATTTTATTATCTGCGAGCTAACAATAAACGTAGTATCCCACCAGCACCTGCCGCCTTACCATTAGAACATTATTGCGAAACACGCTGTTCATTGAACTTTATCCACTCTCACTTTATTAAATATGTCCTTTTAAGGCGTGCCAATGCAAATGAAATTAACTTTTCTGATTGGCCATAAAATAATAATACCTATGCGATCGAAATCTTTGATCAAGAATAAAATTTAAGTCGTAAAAATAACCGATATTCGATACGGCGTCATCTTCAAAACACATTTTAACTAAACTGTTACTTTGAAGATATACAGAAAATTCTTTCATCAAGAACTTAACTCAGGTATTCCATTTTTTCTCCTACGCTTGAAGGTTTTTATAGTACAAATCAAATTATCAAAATAATTCATGTGCATATTTTGTAAGATGTCGGCATTTTATAATGTAAATTATTATATTCATACGTGCTAAATATACGTTTGATTTTACCTGAATGTGATTATGTATCCTCCAAGAGATCTATAAACAAGTCTACTTATGCGACTTAAGATAATTTTCATAATATACCTACTTAGAAACTGGTCGTAGGGGAAGATAACATATCAATTAATTATGGGACGATTAGCGGAACCGAGTTAAGTAATTTTAATTGAATTACGCGTGACTTGGTTTATCGAGACTTCAACATGATTTTTAAAAAAAATATTATATTTATGACAAAACATCAGCTTACTGGTTGTTTGAATATTTAAAGTGAAATAATTACAGAATATTTTAAAGCACAGATATAAGAGCAACACCAAGTCCACCACTGATGTCGTTGTCCTTGCTAATAAACAGATAATTTGTGTAATTATATTTATTTGCGTTTATTTTCCATAAAATGTTCAATGAGTAATGTGCACTGCGCACTGTGTAGGTACATGGCGAGTAAAAACACCTGCCGCGCGTCTCGCACCCTGCCATCACAAATTCAACTCTCTGTCACTGTATTTTAAATCCAATTTACAGTAGCTTTACACACTACATTATACATAGATTATTTGGATTAATAACATTTTCTTCGAGGAATATATATTATGGTATTCTTTGCTTTTATTAATTTCATAGAAATGATTTTACCTATTACCGTTAAAGTTTAAATAATCAAAAGAACACCAATATAAAAATTTGTTTAAGAGCCACTCAACTGGGACTTATATTTTTGATATAATATTATACACCGTATTATTTTACGCGATAGATATAAAGTTTATTAATAAATGATAGTAATTTCCCGTTACAATATGATATCGCCGACTTGACCGCACCTCGTTCCTAACAAATACAAATGCACGTTTAAATGGGAGCCGCTTATAAAACTCGTCTGAGCGGTAAGCAGACGTAACTAATTTTACTACATTACTATGTGTATGTGTAGATGGCAGGCATCAACGTCATGCGATATGAATGACATGCACAAGCACATGGTTGCTTTTTGCGGCGGTTACGTTCTACTCGGTAACTGTCGTGTTTAGTAACGTAACCTTATGGAACGTACGAGAAAGACGTCTGACCGGCGGCGGCGCTCCTCTAACAAAAATGTTCAATAGCATCACTTTGTCAATTACCGACGTCACGTCGAGCCAATAACTACATCTAGGGCCGACACCACGCTTAACCTTATTACACATTAAATATTAAAATATCTAACGAATTGATACATGCCTTAGTTGATTGGCTTAAAAACCTCATAATCTTTAAACATACTGGTTATATATGAATGTAATTGAAGGTTATAGAAGTGTAATAGTGATTCGCTACATGGTACAGTAAGTTGTAGGAATATGTAGTATGTAGTATGCAGTATGAGCGTGGTGGTGGCTGTGGCGGCGGCGCGGACGGGCTCGGTCGCGGCTCTCGCGGCAAGTTCAAGGTGAGCGCGTCTCTCCGCCCACACGCGCCGCTCCTAACGCGCATAACCGTTACACTCCACACACCACACACCGCACTGCTGACTGGACCTCCGACACAAACACCTCATTCTCAAACTACACACCAGTCCCACTCCCTGCTTATACACTATACACACTTAGAGGGATTGCCAACACTGCCGAGTGTCGACAATTAAACGAATTAATTAGTACGACTCCTCGTGACGCAATATATTGTTAGCTTTATCTAAGATAATAATTAAATTGTCTATTTCGTTGTACCGTTTAATTAGAATGGCAATTATATTTAAATTATGATTGTTTTTATCAATCCACATTCTGAGCGAAACTATCCAATTATTTCAAAAATATTCTAAAATTTTTAACATAATGGAATTTCTACGTTCGGCGCTGATGGAATTTCCCACCGACCAATAATCTCACCTGGCAACAGCGACAACGATATATTTTCGTATAATCTCATAAACTCGAGGCAATAAAACACGACGCGAATCATTTATATTTATGGGTATAGACATTATTTAAAATTAGCGAGACGAACCAGCCACGCCACGTTTATAATATACTAAAAATAATTAATTAATTGAGGATTAACAACATTGCATAAAAATGTAAAATTTACCTGGGTATGGTGATAACTTGTCCGAGCTCGTCGACTACGTGGTCCGCGAGGACGAGCACCGTGGGCGGCTGTCCCGGCGCGCCCACCACCACGGACACGCCGCCGTCCACCAGCTGCCCGCCTCCGCCCACCAGCTGCCCGTCCTCCAGCTGTCCGCTGATCATCTCCACTCGCTTCTGGTCCGGCGTCGTGGTGTATATCACTGTCTGCTTTTCATCCTCGTATATCAGGTCTATGGGCGTCTTCTCGTCGATGGACTCCATGCCCTGCTCGTAGACATCGGTCTGCACGGGCACCTTGCCGTCTGCGGCATAGGCTGCCAGCCCGTGGGGGGAGTGTCGGTAGGAGTGTGCGTCGGGCGGGTAGCCGTCGTCGGAGTCCATCTCGACTTTGTGTGGGTAGTAGTCGTGCGCGGGCTGCACCGGCGTCATGGTGGCGAGCACGGCGTGCGCGGGCGCGGGCGAGCGCGGCGCGGACGCGGGCGACGCGCCCGACTTGGGCGAACGCGCGCGCTCGTCGCACGCGCCCACCGATGGGGGCGACGCAGACATTCCGCCGTACCTCGCCACAAAGGGAGACGTCTTGGTGCGGGCGGAGGCTCCACTCAGGAGCACCCCGCTCAACACTCCACTTCAATTTCTGAAATATAATTGGATTGTTCTTTCTCATGAAGTATGAAATCTTCACAAAAAATTGCGGCGATAGGTGCTCACTCGTCTTTAACTACCACTTTTTTATGATCCATGTGCGGAGACAAAACATAATGTAGCGGGAAAATTAAAACCCCATGGTATGTAAACCTTACACAAATGTCAATAATTTTATATACCTAAGTAGTATAAAACGAAATTGTAAAACTATATTTTGTCACAAAACAACAGGCAGGATGTTCATGGATTATATGAACATATGTATACACACATATCAAAACATCTGAAAACTGCATGTATGTACATGCTTTCAAAATACTATAAATTCTTATATCCTTCACTTATTTATATTTTCCAGTTAATTAAGTTTATGCCTAAATGCGTATCAAAATAAGCATTAAAGCATTCAATGTTTTCATTGCGCTCTTTTGTATTTAAAAGGAACAGAGACAGTAACTGTTGGGAATTGTTTTTTTTATTGACCCTGTGAAGGTTATAAACAAGAGAAACCGGAACAGAATGTTTAATGTAAACACATGTACAATATGAAGAGGCCGAAGGCGACGCAGTAACAGCTGATTCGAGTCCAGTTAGAAAAGAACGAGTATCAAGTGGCACCTGACCGACGAGAAGCGCCCGAACTTGTTCAGCAGCCGTGTAGCCCTGCTCCGGCCCAGCGAGCGCAGACGCTCCACCGTACGGTATAAACAGGTAATAACACTATTGTACCCACGTGCCTGTCAAACTTGTCAGTGAACAACTACTTTTTGGCAAATAAGAATCAATCCCATTATTCAAACCTATCACTCTCCACTGCCATACAGACGAAAAACATACACGTTCTCACTAGAATTTTCTTTCGCGATATCAGAACGTATAAAGAGTCACTATATTGTTACATATTTTTCATAATATTTACTACGGACACGTGAATTCTAAGTTTAAAACTATATGTGAACTTTAGGAAAAAAGAAGAAAAAATGTTTCTGAAAGCACATCGAGAGATAAAGCTACTCAGTGTTTTGCTGCGGAGGCTGCGGCGTCGATGAGAAAGAAAGACGACAATATAAACTTTCCGTAAGTGTGAAGAGCACAGATATAGATACGTCGGTAAATATAGCCTTGCATTTAGAATGTCATTTAATTTATTAATTTTTTTACTTTAACTGACTTTATCCGATTGTATTATGTTAACCGGAAAAAACCAAACCAGGTGTCATTAGAATCTGACTTGGTTATTATTTATAATTCAACACATTACATTACCCCCATAACGATATGTTTAACTTATCGATTTGGTCAACGTAACAGATATTTTAGCATTTCCGAAGCCAACACGTATACAAAACTAAGAACTATAGATTAAAAAGATGAAGTTTCTCAATCGGAGCATTTAACCGCGAATGCCGCTGCCTCGCTCTGCTGAAGGAGGAAAAATAAAATTACAAAAAGGCTGTGCCGCGGGGTCGAGCCGTCCAAGTGTGCAGTGTGCACTCACACACAGAGATAGTTGAAGCTCGCTGGCCACGTCGTTAAAACACATAAGCGCACATAATTCACTCACACACACAAACAATTGCTGCCTGACTATGCGATTGACAACACACGTTTACATTCATGCCAGTGAAAAAACGTCCAACATATTTTAAAGAATCACTAACTAAAACTATACCTTTTTCTAACATTGTTAACATCAACGGAAAACTTTAAAACCTCAATGATTTTTTCTCAACATACAGCGAATGAGTACCGAATGGCAAACGATAACCGGCGCACTGTCATGATCACTCGTAGTGGTAGTGGAGAAGATGAGCGAGCACGTCATCGCACTGGTAGTAAGGTCGGGGGCGGCGACGGCGCGGGCGTCCTGGCGCAGGCCGTCACGCACGCGCGTTAAACTAGTCTTGTGACGTCACGGTCCGCCCGGCGAAATTACAAAACCGGCCGGGCGGCGCAGCCAACCGCGCCAACAAGCAGCGCAGCCGATAGCGCAGTGGCGGACGCGCTGCCGACCGACCCCGACGCGCCACCGGCGTTTCACATACCGTGGGCGGCGTCTCGACGCTGCGCGCGGCGCGGGCCGGTGCGCGGGCGCGGGTACTCGAGCACGCGGCGAGCGGCGCTACGGAGCGCGGGCGCAGGTGCTCTGAGCGCAGCAGCCTCCGCGCGCCGGCGCCGCCGCCCTCCGCGCCTCCCCGCGCACCCGCCACAGCCTCGCTCTCGCACGCACCAAAACGACGAATTTATCTTCCGTACATGCTGCCCGCTGGCCCTCCTACCCGAGGACGTTGCCCAGGGTGTCTCGTTCGATCTTTAATGGAACATTACTTTACACAATGCTCTTTTATGTATTTTGCGTTCCCGTCATTATTTGTACTTTGCAATTTACGTGGGTTTTGAAGACAACATATTATGTACAAAAGATTTCAGTAAAGCCAACAAGACAGAATTTCTTAGGTTGTCTTGTTTAAAAGATTACGATTTTGCATTAAAACGAATGTTATGAAAAATCTATCTTATATGCGGACAATCTTACAAGTGGAGCCAGCGATAAATTCAGGTGCGGCATGTGAGGTGTTACAGAGGCAGGCTGCGGCAGGCAGCAGCGAGCAGCGTCGCCCGAGGCGAGATTGCCGCCACGTCTCGAGTCTCGACGGTCACCGGGCCGACGACGACGCTTATAGCCGTTACAAAATCCGAGACCTGCGTACAAGGAGTTGCCCAACATTACGCAACTTCCCCTTATTGGAGTTTCATGCTGCAAGATATCAGTTTTATTTTCTGATCACATCATATTATCTACATAGAAGAACAAGCCCGAATTATTATGTACAAGAATATCCTACATCATGTAGTATAAACGTTTTAGGCACACCATTTTTAAATATGAAACATTTAACTTGCATTACTATATGAATCTCATAATTTGCATTGCTTAAAATATTGTAATACATGGTATGCACACAATATTTAGGTGTTCTCTTTTATAACATTAGTCCATTTTTGTTTCTACCAAGTTAAATGGGTTATGATTGTTGCCAGCTGTAGCCGAGTAAAAATTGTACAGTAATCCACAATAAACAAAGGATTAACAAAATCAGAGGTAGAGATGAAAATGAGTTCTGCTATCCTACATTTTAAACTATTTCATTTTATATTTTGGTATATGATCGAAACTTGCTACTTCGGAAAGACTGCAAGCTATTTATATTAGCACGAAATTTTAGGTTATTCTTCTTGATCCCAGTGGTATTTAATGGGACAAAATTATGTTAGGTTTCAAGGGAGACTAGCTGGGTTTCTATAGTTTTTATTTGTTAATGTTGTTTTATATTCTTTTATTTACAAACCTATAGATGGGCAGGCTAATAGTATTTTATTGATCTATCGCAAATAGAAAAATAAGAAACAACCTTTAATATGATTAAACTGCATTCATATGAAACCATCTGTCAGGCACCTAAGAGACCATGGATAATAACTTATACGTAGAAAATACTCTTGTGGATGGTAGATAATTAATATTATAATTCAATTATAATTAAAAAAAGATTTATTGTATTTATGGACCTGTAAAAAGATAGTATTCTAAATAAATACAGACACTAATAATAGTAAAAACTTAAAAATTATAACACCCTTCTTTATTAAAAACAGATGCAATTACTTTCAAGTTTACTTCAAAGTCTCAGTGAATTATTATTTTATATTTCTGTGTCTCTGTTTTCTAAGAACCATGAAAAGAATATTGGGTTTAATAAAAACTTTTAATATAAAAAGCTATTGAAATTAAAATACATGACAGATATACAACATTTGCGGCCTTATTCATAGACAGTTTATAAATCTACTTTAGTTATCATTATATTGTTTAGTATTATACATGGCTGACGTAATTTTATTTCCTACATACGTATTATATTTATTTATTTATGTATTGTAAGAAAACCAACAGCATTAGTAATAATAATATAATCACACGGGTTTCAGTAACAAAAAGCCAAATAAAGGTCACCACTGTTAGTTAGCGAATTATCACTTAGTGTAAACTTACAACAATAAACTTATTATGAATCATGAATGTTTTTTCTTCTCGGTTAGAAAAGCATCCCATAGCGTAATTTTGCTTTAAACGGCCTAAATATTTTGCACAGGAAAAAGTAATAGTTCTGTAAAATTAGAAAATGGAGTGAAATGCATTCATTTTATTGTTAAAAAGCTAGGGGCTTGAGGATGAAAAATTGTTGTAAGCACCCCACCCCTATTTTCTAATCTTAAACTCATTATCAATTATTTTTACTTTTTTAAGTTGGGTATTTTATTAAAGCGTGTGTTTTTTAGTTTTTTCAACTATTATTTAATTGTTTTTACTAAACATGTATCTACGGTTATATTATCAAAGGAAGATAGCGGCGCGTAAATTAAACGTTCATATTTTTTTCAAAAAAAAATACTGAAATTTCTGCATAAGGTAATGTCATATAATTTTTCAATTATTGTATTATCAACGGTCCTCGACAAATCTACAAAGTTTGAATGAAATCTGACCGTTTAAAGTAGGTAAAAATCGCGCCCAAAGGAGTCGGTAACAAACAAACATACAATCAAAAATACAAGTGAAGCTTATACCGGGTATCTCAAGACTGCTACCGAAAACGAAGCCGGGTGGTAGTTTTAGTGGCTGCAAACACAATGCAATTAAAAATTTCGCATAGAAACGCGACAATTATGTTTTATGATTTTTTAAATATCGTCATTTTTGGGTGGTAAATCCGTAGTTTTTGCTAAAATAATAATTTAAACTCTTTTATACCTTAGAGTATTTATAAATAAAAGGGCATACACTATTATTTTAGGAAAAAATGTATTTACCACCCAAATATGAAAATAGGAAAAAAATAACAAAAAAATAATTGTCGCTTTTTTTGCAACTTTTTCTGTTCCATTGTGTCTGAAGTCGTTTAAACTACCACCCGGCTCCGTTTTCGGTAGCAGTCTTGATATACCCTGTATAAAGTTTGTAATAAATCTTTTAAAATATGGAATGATAATAAACCACTGTATTGTGTATGGTGTAATCCATATCAAAAGAAAATTAACCTTTTGTTAACCGACTTCAAAAAAATTAGGAGGTTCTCAATTCGACTGTATATTTTTTAAGTTTGTTACCTCATATTTCTGTACTGAGTGAACCGATTATGATCATTGAAAGCTGGTGCTTGTCATTTGATCCCATAAAAATATGGTGAAGGTCTGATGAATAACTTTGGACCTGAGGAGAACTCCACAAAATTGAGTAGGATTCAAATGGTTCTTTTCGATTGGGTTCAGTATAAAAGCTAAGCTACAGTGGGGAGGGAATAAAGGGGTAGAGGCGAGGGGGGGATGATAAAACTAATAAACATGTGAATACTCCAATATCTTCGATTTTAGCGATTTCTTTTTCATCGGAAGAACATATTCCTTGTGGGACACCCTCTTCGTCATTTAAATGCCTATAGACACTAAAAGATTCAAATGACTAAAATTTTTAATAAAAAATTAAAAACTGACTTCAAAACAAAAACAAATACACTATATTTGTTATTTATTTTTTCGCCGTTTTTTAAATTCAGTTATTTTTTTATAGGAAATTCTCAACAGCTACTACTAGGTACCTCACTACCTTATTTTATTTTAGATATACCTATATCATCAAAATCTCCATAAGCTGTATAAAATATGGATGTCGCTATAAAAAATATAAATTATGATGATAAACGAAGCACATTCTATTCGCTACGGAATTTCAATTACGAGTATAGGCCATTTTAATACGAATCGGATACATTCTGCCGACCAACAGCGCACAAGACCGTGGATGCATATTATTTAACTTCCAAGAATTGTTTAAATGACTGGTGAAAGCTTCACAAAATAGGTGTGTAACACATTACGGAAAGGGTAGCTGCGGTTACATTTTATGTATTTGTATATAACATAATGAAAACCCAAAATAAAACATTAGCCAACAGGGGTATTTCACATATTTTTATCTACTATCTTGTCATTAGTATATGAATAAAAATTCCTTGTCTTGTTTTTTGAATATCTATCACAATCTATAAGGTACTTATTAGTCTCACAGCACCCATAACCGATAACAACATGTTAAGGCACACATACATAATTTTGCTCAGTGTGGAAATAGAACCCGCTAGCTCCAGTTTCCTAACCAACTTCACCACGGATACTACGAAAGTTCGAACATTGAACGACCGGTATAACTTATAATTTTACTATTTCAAAAAATCAATAATATTCTTTATAACATTAGTGAATGCTAATGTTCACTCCAAACTTATTCTATGGTAATTCGTACAGTTTTACGTACGACGCGACGTCCGGACATTAGAACTTCATTTTGGATTATAGAGAACCCCTCTGTCTGTTATGATTATTATTTATATTTTAGTTAAAAATGCTTATTTACATAAGAACTTTAAAACAAGAGGTTATCACTTATCATTGTCATTTGCATGTGTCTGTAGTAGTTCAGTCAATATGTAAATTGCCCTCCGAATAAAGACCTACCCTTATTAAAGATAATGAATCGCTAGGAGGGCATGTCAAGAGGTCACAGAAAAATTAAAAAGGTCGCGCTGTTTGCTGATTTTGAGAAATTCAAAAAATGAATAAAAAAAATTTTAAATTGCTTTTTTCTTGGAAACTATTGGTTTTAGGAAAAAATTTTTTTAATAAAAAATGTAGAGGTCATTGCGAACTACATTTTTTGTCGTTGGAGTGACGTCATCCGACTTGAAATACAAAGAGTAGAGAGCGCTTATGGATCAAAAAAGTGTTCCAACGCTATTTTCGATAAGAAAAAAATATTTTTTATAACAATGTAAATTAGCAAATTGTTCGTCACAAAATTAGCTACAACTTTTATTTAAACAAAATTATTATAAAACTTACCGTTTTCGAGCTGGAACTTGTCGAAGTGTACAAATTGTATATTATGTACCGTGCCGTTGTACAGTACTCATGCCATTCAGTTTTTATCTTTTTTTTTTAAATCAAATGAAATAGAAGTAATTGTTTTCTGATTTTGTTATCAAAAAATTTGAACTTTTGTTCAGCAAAAATTTGAATTATAGGTGAATTTATGTGTTTTGCATCACATTATTTCTAGTCGGATGACGTCACTCCAATGACAAAAAATGTAGTTCGCAATGCCCTCTACATTTTTTATTTAAAAAACTTTTTCCTAATACAAATAGTTTCTAAGAAAAAAGCATTTCAATTTTTTTTTATTCATTTTTGAATTTCTCAAAATCAGCAAACAGCGCGACCTTTTTAATTTTTCCGTGACCTCTTGACATGTCCCCCTAATGATTCATTATGTTAAATAAGGGTAGGTCTTTATTCGAAGGGCAATTAATTATTCCTTACATATTGACTGAACTATAGTATACATGCGTAAATATTTTTTTGGATTACAGATTGTATATATGATTTGAACTATTAAGTAAGCCATATTTTTTTTCATTTATTTAACATACATAAGAATACATAGGTACAATATTTGTTAGTAGATAACATTGAGAAACCACTAAAGTTTATATTTATGGTAGCAGAGGTGACAATGGGGTTATAACTTATAACAAATCATTATACTGTAGTGTTATTAGGAGATTGAGATTAATGCAGTCACGTTTAAAATAAAGGTGCATATGGATGTTATATGCGTATTTTAGACCGAACATTACACCCATAAAAATAACACCGAAAGGAATTATCAATACTTTGAAAATAAAATGGAACTCTCCTGAATAAAAAAGATGTTTTATTTAAGATTACCATAGAATTTGACAATTATTTACCTACATATTTTCAAGACAACTCTTGGCTAGATAAAAAAGGGGAACAAACGAGAAGGACTGTAATCCATAATTGGAACAAAATTAGCACCTCAGGCTACAGTCTGTATCAGAGATACAGACCTCAGGCTACAGTACCGATGTAAATATTATTTCTATATCTGTATCGGCCCATATACATATATACGTCCTATTGCAGAGCACGGGTCACCCCTACCTTCTACAATCAACAATACAATTGAAAGGGATTAGGGATAATAATCCGTCCTACTGGCCTAATGGGGGTTGGTGGACTTACCATTAACCATACATAGAAAGTCTTACAAATAGCCATAGTATGAAGGTTTCTTCACGATGATTTCCTTTAGTGTTGTGTTGCGTGGTAATTGAATATCAGTACTCACATGATACCGAAAAAATATGGGAGTGTCCAGGGATTTGAACCCGCTACTGCCACGATATTATTTCGTCTGTGGTAAAAAGTTTTATACATGACTTCTTTTTTAATTAAAGGACTTTCTAACATTATCTCTAAAAACATATTTATGCTACCATAACGAGGAAGTCCGGTTAAACAATATTCTTCTTAAAATCATAATAAATATAATAATTTCCTTGTGGATTGTAAAACAAGCCTTTCCTTTTCAATCTTTAACTAGATTAGCAGATTTTTAAATTTAAGTAAAAATCATCATAGTAGTTTTGATATGGTCATCTTTGATTAGTGTGATATGAAGAAAAGAAATATGTTGTTATTATTCGCATTTATTTAACCTAAATTATTAAACTGTTTTGATCGTTTTTACTTATCATATTGTGATTACCATATCTGATTGTACCAAACTGATCCCTGCTTGTAGATATTTCTAAAACATTTTTGCACAACACGACGTTTACTCTTTCGCCATCTCCTTCTATGAATGCTTCTTTTTCTCCTCTGGGTGCACCATAAGTCACTATCAGTGAATACTTGTATGATATACATTAATAATGAAATCAATACAACGTCCTTCAAACTTCAAAGTCTCAATATGTCCAGTAGTTACTTTGGCTACAATGTCAACAAGAAACACAACAGTGCATTTAAACTGCTGTTTGACGGGAGAAATAGACATTGCGGTGGTACCCACCCAGGCAGCCTCTCACATATGAGAGACTGGTAGGTCAGTGAAAAATAGCTAGCCCGTTGCCACCCAAACAGGGTAACCAATAATGTATCAGCGCCAGGTGGTCATACGGATGCAGGTATACGGGTAAGCGCCCAACGCCCAGGTATATTTGGTATGATAGCGAAAAGTCTTAGAGTCCCGGTCTTGCAGCAATACCCACAAGCATCCCAGTATATAAGACTATATAGTGGCACTACATACCCTTTTCAGTCTCCTCCAATTTAGCGCCAAGACAGTTTATGCGACTTTGCCATTAACAAAAGGCACCTAACTTCGAAAGATCAGAGGTACGAATGCATTCGAACGCGTTACCAGAGGACCAACGCGCACTAACAAAATTGAGAGATTGTTGATGAGAGAGATTGTTGGTTTCTTATCTTTCGCCTTACACGGAATAGGGCAGGTATTAGACTCCATTTTTATTGTATTTATCAAAGGGTATTATTAAAGGGGTTTATAAATACAACATGTAGCAAACAGAGATTTTAGTAAAACCATTCATCAGAATTAAACAAGTTAGACAAGTTTAATCAAATATTCCTTTTTTTTACTTCCAGAGTAATTTGTCCCAGCTACACTCCCACTCTCTTATTTAAAATACTAATATTTGCCCTACGTTACAAGCTACTTTAGCACTGTTTCGACAAATATAGTTTATTAATGGTGTTTTTGTTTGTTCGTAAAATAATTTTAAAATTCGATACCTACGTTAATTACCCTTTTATGTCGTGTTAATCTAAATTGAATATAAACAGGCTTAAGTTTCGCATATGTGATTTAGAACATAAATATTTAAATACGTAACAGAATTATATAATTTATGGCCTTTTTCCGAGAATCAGAGTCCCCTTGCTGCAGGGAAGACTGTCCCGCCCTCACACCCACCACTGCAACTCCTGTAAGCAAGGATCAACAGTGGCACGCAATGTAATGACACCGAGCATTGAACCTCGGTGAGTCTCCGGGAATGTCTAACTTATCTTTAACCCACAACTAAACCAATCAGAAAGTTAAATTAATAGGAGGAGTTGGAAATAAATTATTGTCCACTACCCTCCGTGTAAAGCGGGTGACAAAACGATGAAATAAAGAGGTAAATTACCTCACAAAACGACTTTTATAGCCGGAGAAGCCAGCTGTAAAGCACCACGGATAAAACCATTATTACATTTAAATGGGACCTATTATGTGAGCTGTTATATTTGATTCCAGTAATAGGTATGGCAAAAACGCCCGAAAACACGGAAATTCCTGCTGGGAAGCCGACGGTCAGGGGTGATTGGTCCAGACATAAAAAAAGTGAGTAGTGTGTCATCTGAGTCCCTGATAACCATATCGGCAGTCGCATCCGGTCCAATAACATCAAGCTACCAAGCATTCACATGCATATTACAAAAATAAAACCCTTGACTTGGTTGATTTACAATTCACAGGATGTTATTAGAACAATATAAGAACTGATATCTCAGGATTTCTATTCTTAATTTAGGTCATTATTAGGTAATGTCGCGCGGGAGTTTGATAGAAAACGAAAGTGCGGCCAGCAATTGTCTCGCAGTATTGACAGCACAATCTCTTTGTCTCTAGAGTGATCAATTTTGCAAGACTATTGCCCACTCGAGGCTCTGTGTCCAGTAAAATCCGGGTGTAGTGTACTTACATCAGCATCATAGTTATGTACTATTCTATAATCCAGGCGTTGTTAGTATCTAACGAACCAGACGCTGATGCCAACATGTTCACGGTGGTGACTGGTTCAAATCCTAGAGTACACCCCCGAATTTCCGGAAAATAATATTAAAGTATCTGTATGCAAAGTTAGAATAATATGTATACATATATATTATTTTATACTGCCTCGGTGGCGTAGTTGTACTAAGGTACGGTTACAAAGCTGAGGTCTCGGGTTCGAATCCCGGGTTGGGCACAGTGATATTGGATTTTTCTATTCATTATCAGCCCAGAGTCTGGAATTTGTGCCCGATATGGCGATAGGCTCGCCACCTATCACATTGTGGGACGGAACATGTAAGGCGAGATTTGGGTGACCTGGCACCTCTGCCTACACCTTCTGGGATATAGGCGTGAGTATATGTGTGTATGTATGTATATTATTTTATATGTACTTATGAACATGCAATTATTATTTGAAAGCAAATTAAATTAACATCTAACAGTCACATACATAGTTCTGACCCCACACTAAGATCGATTATCGTTATATATATTATCGTCGGTATCAGCAACTACGAGACTTTTCAGTCTCACAAACACCTCTCACACAGACCCGAAAGAAATGTTTGTGGGCCGCACCAACATTTCCCTCGGTGCGAGGATCGAACCCGCGGCCTCTCGTTTCACAGGCGGAGTCTAACCGACTGCGCCACAGATGCCGTCCATATCATTATTTACACGAAAATTTAATATTTTTTTTATACATTTATTGACAGATATCTATTTTTTTGCTGGAGTAACATAGGCTTCTTTCATTTTGAAAAACACATTAAGGTTTCGCACAAAACTATAAACCATCAAAATTAGAGGTTTTTTTTTCATATAGCATTTGAACACACGGTTGGCTCAGGTATCTTCAGTTTCACTTGATGTAAAAAAAGCTATTCCGGATTCCGCATAAAAAAATACCCTTGAAGCCCGATAGTATAATTGAAGTCCCGAACAGTTCAAATCCGTAAATGCTTCATTGGTGTTGAACTTCACATTTACGGGAGGGGTCCGGGGAAGGCGAGAGTAAAACTATGTATGGTGATATCGGGTTATGAAAATGAGCTTCAAAATTGGAATTATATCTTCTAATCAAAAATAAATAATGCGGTAATTCACAGTTCTTTGGATATTCACATTTAAGAGGGGAATTCGGGGGTGATATAGATTATGTAATAAGATAAATAATAATTAATGAATTAATACACTCAAGAGTCACATACCTAGTCCTGAACCCACCAAAAAATCAATGAAGTCTTGTGTCGCAGCGTCAATCACAGCGACGAGCGACTAGTATTTGTGGGTTTACAAAAATGTCACGGTGTGGGGATCGAACCCACATCTTTTCGGCTTACAGCCGGCGTCTAACCAACCGTTCCACAGAGGCAGTCAAAAAGAACTTCAATTTTAATTTTATAGTTTTATAAGTCAGGCATACGCAATATTATTTCGGGAGCCTTACTTTATTTTTCGTACTACTCTAAGCTCCGACACAAAGTCCGATTGTTCGCACGATCGACGTCCAAGTGTAAGATAAAAAAAATACTTCTAAAATCAATATTATTCTCTATGAAAGGAGAATGCCCATTCATAGTATCAGCAAAAAATATAATCGATCCCGATAC
This sequence comes from Hyles vespertilio, assembly GCA_009982885.2. Taxonomy (NCBI): domain Eukaryota; kingdom Metazoa; phylum Arthropoda; class Insecta; order Lepidoptera; family Sphingidae; genus Hyles; species Hyles vespertilio. Next base: position 13,097,075 of record CM042808.1, on the reverse strand, counting down.
CGATATTGATTAAAATTAAATTAAATACAATTTCTTTAGTTTGTCCTTAAACGTTATCCTATTTTTTCCCAGCGGACAGATTATTATAAAATAAAGTAATTAGCCCTATACAAAAAAAATATTTTATGGGACTTCAAGTTCGTTTCTTCAAGAACTCCGAGCCTGGATCTCAATTATGTTTATATTTATTGAAAATATATTTTTTCCCCCAGATAAAAAAGTAAGTTTCATCGATGGACAACAATCTTTGCACCGATGCTTCATAGTAAAATGGGCATTCTCCTTTATAATAAATTTCGAACTTACGCCCGAATACTGGAACGCAACTTACTTATGTTGCACTTAACTACGTAAATCCCGCCTAAATGTACCTACTGGCTATGTGGGCCGTGCGCTGTTAAGAGCAACCTATTGTTTTAATGGCGTTCTAGTATTCGGGCATTAGTCTAAGAAACTAAGTAAGGCTATAGTTTCGGCTGATAATACTAAACTCAATAACATGTAAATAGATATTGAATTGTTATTAGCTCATATATGTATTTTCCGCGAACCCTGAGACCCTATTTGCAATTGCTAGTTTAGCCAAACTAAGAGTACTATATTTGGATTACGTTCAAAAATTGAAATTAGACAGAAAACAACCAGTAAAATATAGTATGTGTCTATCACATTATTCGTTGTAAGTACATAAGCCGCATCGATTCGATCAAAGACTGAAAAATATATTGAAACAAAATAAAACGTATCAATAGAATCAATTTTAATTAATCAAATAATTAACAGACATTCTTTGTTTAAACTTTGTTGAATGCAGCAATATCCACACTTTGCACCTGGAAATAAAATAACATGTTTTAATCTACATTCATCTAATTATTTTAAATGTTTATTTTCAATATACGGAGAATCTTGAGTTTTCTAGTAAAATACATCGTTTAGTAAATTTGCAATTTTCCACCATCTTATTCGCCGATGTTACATATAGCCAAAAGCTTTACAAGTGACCTTTTTAGAGATAACAGATAACTAGAATAGCTCATAACAACAATTATACCAATTGTTATAAGGGGTGTACTGGAACTCCATCAACAACTGACAACAAACATAGTTTTACAAAACCAAAACCTATCCGAATACATGTGCAATCAAATATTTGTAAGATAAATTGTAAATTTTATATTCAAGTTCGCAATTCTTATTTTTGATCCGTGACGTCTCCGATAGTAAAATATTCAAATTTTTACGTTCCAAATACACTTACAATGAAAATGCATGATGAAAAGCGGCGATTGTAATACATATGACTCTTAATATATTAAAATGCTATAATAAGAACATTATCAAATGTTTATAAAACTTACAAAGTCTTCAATTTTTTCAATTTCTTCAGTGAGCCAGTCCACAGACACCTTGTCATCTTCAACTACACAAGATATCTGCAGTTTGTGGATGCCATATGCCAAGGGTACTAGTTTAGCGGCACCCCACAAGAGGCCATCGGTACCTATAGCTCTAACCGCTTGCTCCATAGCTGCCATGTCAGTTTCATCATCCCATGGCTTCACATCCAAAATTATATTGGACTTCGCAATCAACACTGGTTCTGTAATTATAAATACATTTTAGGAATAAATTATCTTCATTTCCTAATACAATATGTTACAGTTGAGCTTAGATTCACTACTTCATAAGGTTTTGGTGGAATTTGATGGACGTAAACAAAAACGAATAGTTTAATCACTGTAAAGTTATAATTATCTTTTAAAGAAGTGTCATTTGTCAAAAATTTGTAGAGAATGCTTTGATAAAAATTTGATAATATATCATTAAAATACATACTCTTAGCTTTTTTTGCATTATATGCAGCTAAACGTTCCTCTCTTACTTTTGCAGCCTCAGCACTCTCTTCCTCATCATCAGAGCCAAACAAATCGACATCATCATCATCATCTTTAGCATCTTTAGCTGGAACAACTGCTGAAGAAGCTTCCTTAAAATGCAAAATTAAAGGCTATTAATTAGATCACTAAATTATATTCCTTCCTACTATACTCCATATAATTAACATTCAATTATTTAACAATAAATTCAATTTTATGATGTGTTAAGCAATGTTTCAACAGTGTAAAGGATTATTAGCATAATTAAAAATTATGTGAATTAAACTTTAAACAATAAAAATAAATAAACAAAATAAGTAAAGTCACTCACTTTAACTGCTGGTTTTGATTCCCCTGATGATTCTATAATGTCTACTCGAGCTTGCAAACTAATAACCAAATTGCGCAAGTCATCAATGGCTTTCTTTAGATCCTTATTCTCCTTCTCCAGGTTATTTAATTTATTGCTTAATTCTGTATTGGGCACACCAGCTAATGTAGCAACACTGTCCATCTGAAATTAAATAACACATAGCAATAAAAATACATATGTATGTATACTCATGACTTTCTCCCCAAAGGGTTATGCAGAAAAGCTACCAGGACACTCACATTTCACCTGGTGCATAGCTTTAAACTATGTTAAATGGGGCAGGCCTTTCCCCATATCATACACAAATGTATTTCTTATTTCAGCCTGATTATAAATTAAAAAAATCTACTATCTTTGCCCAACATGGGCATGCATTGTAATCATACCATTGTACAACTACACCAGAGGCAAACAGAAAAAAAATCTACTTTTTAAGCATATTATTATACAAAGTAATGCATTATAAAGGACTTTAATGTAATGGGTTTACTGGCCTACAGGTTCTGTCATTTCTTTAAACCTGAGTTTTTTGCCTTTGTATAAAATTAAATAATATGGAGCATCAAATTGCATCAACTTAGCTCAATTTGTAAATTGTATGAAATTACACTCTTAATTTAAGGAAATACTGCTAGTATTTCCCAGTCAAGTAAAAGAATGAGCCACATATAAAAATCAACTGAAGATAATCAAGTTGCAATATACAGATAATATAATTTCACATTTAATAAAATAAAAAAAAGACATTGGTTAAAAATAAATATACTACATATAAAGCTTGTAATAAAATGTGTGTACTATAATGATTAGTAATTTACTCACACATTCTAGAGAGTTTTTAATATGCTGTCTGGCCTTAGCAACTTCACTTGCCAAAGATGAGCGAGTTAGTGAAAGTTGTGGGCTCGCTTGAACCTATAAAACCACACATCATAAAATATTTAAATATGTACTCTTACATTTTGTCTAAATAACCAATTATTAACACATTGGCATACTGGTTAAAATAAAGTTGCTTTTATTTCTCATTGAGAGCTATGGTCACACTTATATTTTTTTTAAACCTGTAAAGTAACTCAGTTTATTGTAGCGTATCAAATACCTTTTTACTTAATAGCCGAATGCACTGCAAATACTGATCCTTACAGATCAGGTGATTACATTAGCACTAGATTATTAGCTAAAGACTATTCAAAATTGCTTACTTTGGACAAGTTTTCATAATAAGCTTTTTCTGCATCATTGTAGACGTTCTTGTCTAACCAGACCTTCTCATGGACTAATGCAGACATTCTGAAAAGATAGAGATTGACTTCTCACTATATTTCGCGGTATAAGACAAAAACTGTATAATAATAAACACTTATTTGAACTATGCAATGACATCAGCCAATACTTATTCTCTTAAAAACCATTGTTAATTATTTAAAGTAAATCACAACGAGATGAAACGTAACTACTTAAGGCGGCAGTCAAAACTTTCAAACTCTTCAATAAAAATTAGGTTAGAAATTCCAACTTTTATTTGATCTTGGTTTTATATAACTTACTTTATATAAACTGGGCTGCAAATATAACACAAAGCCGAAACTTAAATAAACGAAAGAAAAATAAATTTGATAATTTTTAACCACGAAAAAACCGCTTCACACAGTTTTTCGGGCCCAAAAAGAAAGAAAGAAAAGAGACAGCAATAGACAGTGTAACCAACAATGTTGCCTATATTACCTGAAAATTGTACTAAAAAAACAAAATAGAGTATGTACTTGAATATTATATTGATTTTTTGTATTAATTTGCGTACAAACAAAATCAAAACAGTATTCAAATGAAATGAAATGTATTTATGTGCACACACTAAAAATGCGTGTCAAATACCCTATTTACCAAATTAAGCAACGCACCACCGAATTTATTTCATAGGTACTGGATTATACTTATTTTTTCACTTATTTACTTTATTTTATTTATTCTATTGACCATTCTTGCAATCCATCCTACACCAAAAACTTTTCTCACTCGAATCACTCTATTGATCTATTTATGAAAAAAAAACACGTTACAATCCGTTATGGAGCGTAAAATATCGAAGATTTTATATAAAACGCAGTAAGCGATTTTAATAAGTCTATTAATATATACTCAACAGACATTTAAGACAGGAAAGTTTGTTAATGTGAACGCTCCTATCTCAGAAACTACTTGTATCGAAAAAATATTTCAGCGTCAGATAACCCACTTATCGAGGAAGATGTACATAACATAAATATCCACCTATAGTACATAGTACTAGAACTATAGATAGATTATTCATACGTTAAATATAAAGATTTTTTCATCACATATATTATACAAAAATATATCATGAAATAATTTGAAATGTCTTTACATTCGTATGAATAATGTAGTAATAGTTTTTTTGTACATATAATAACATTTCCGATGACATTTTCCCAAAAACATAGTATAATTCAAATCCTTGCAACCCTATCTCTAGCACAAAAATTTGAAACGTGCAGTCCACGTTGTCATGTTGTATCACGATTACCGTAAAACAAGGTGGATAGGGACAATTTTCAACTTCACGACGAATTTTCTGGTAGAATTATACAGAAATATTCTTGTGTTATAGCATATTTCATTAAGTCTTAATTGCGTCTAGACTATTAACTATACAATTTTTTTAGATCCCTTGGAATATAAGAAAAAAAGGGCACAAAATAAGGGTTTGGGGTTAATAGGGATTTTGGGGGTAATAGAGGCGGGATCGAGTTCAAAGGGGAAATTAACAAGGGTTGGCACTGAATTGTTTCTTATTAATTACTTTTTAACCGACATATCTAAATATTCTGAATTATTTATCGTAATCATTTGCTTTGACACAAATGAAATAATTAAAGATTACAACTGTCTTAAATGATATTTATCAAATCAAGTGACACATTTCAATAAGATATAGTTTCAAAAATTTAAAAATCAACATATTAGGTATTCTATAATACAGTCTTATTATTCTTCTAAGAAGTAATACGTAGAGTATTATGTATAATTTGGAATCAGCTAATGATTTCTTACTTATAATATGCTAAATTATGAGATACGCTAACAAAACAAATTACGAAGAAAATTGATAGGCAAAATAACACACGAAATTTCTTAAGTGCGTATTGCTCTTTTTTATTATTGCACTGATGAGGCGATCATACCGTTCGCCTGATGGTAAGTGATATGACCGCTCATAAACAGTAGCAATACCAAACAATACCTTGAATTACAAAGCAAAGCTAGGCCTGCGCTCGCCATCCTGAGACATAGATGTTAAGTCTCAATATGTCCAGTAGTGACTCTGGCTACAATGTCTTTCACAACGAAACACAACAGAGCATTTACACTGCTGTTTAGCGGTTTGCCCAAATTAATGTGTACTACTTATTAGAAAGAGGAAAATGGCGAATCAGTTTTTTCAATATTTAAAGAAATACTCCATGCACCGCACAGTACTAGATCTATCTATCAAAAAGGGATAGTTGTTATGAAAAATATTCTTACTGCAGTTTCTACATATAATATCTCAACCATTGTGACTAGAACTGAAGCAAAATTTTAGTTAGTTTAAGTGGAAGTACTTTCAATGTAACTTATAGCATTAAAAATAAATATAATTAACAGACAAAGTTAATTAAGAACGACAAAATACTTTACAACAAAAAAAAGTGTTGCGACAACCCTAACCCACCTGTACCTATACACCCTTTTTCGTCCCAATTATACCTTTTCACGTCTCTATAAACCTTAGTCTCGTTATTAATCACCCCCGAGTCGCCTCTATTCCCCCCAAAATATCAAATTTTTTTGATTTACTTTTTAAATTATCAAAAAAACATAAATTAAACGAGAAATTGTGACTAACCTTTTATGAATTCGATAGTCCAATACTTATAATTTGTGTGTTTAACAATATCTCCTTCATAAATGGCGTAGTTTTTGTGGTAGACCGAAGTTCATTTCAGTGTATTTTTACTGCATAGCGAAAGGCTATTTTCAAAAGACTGATAAGACATTTTGAAACTCAAATTAATTGTTACTGATTGTTGCACTAGGGCTTATATATAGTCTTCTATTGTTATAATTTGTTTATAATAAATTATGTGCAACTAATGGCTCACATTTCAACCTTAAAATGTTTTCTCAGTTTTGTCCCTAATCTCCCCTTGATCCCTAATCACCTCGTTTTACGGTATTTAATGTTCGGAAATGGTAATAGGTGATTGTAGTAAAAATAAAATATGTCATGGCTTATACGAAATGTCACAGGTGTACAATTTCAAATTATTTTCGATATTTACTAACGGAAATTGGTTAAAAAGTGTTGCAAAATGATTTGTATAAGTGAATAATTTAGTGGTTGTTGTATATCGATTCAAAGGTGAGTGGTTTCATTAGATTTACCATTTTTGTTTACAAACATTACTACGGTGACCATAATAAAACCCGCCTTAGAACTTTTCTGATCGACAATAGGGAATATGCATGTTTTTTTTTTATTCCAAAAACTAATCATTTACATCTTTATACAATAGAAAAAAATATAAAAAGATTTGAAAATTGTATATTATTTTTTCAAAGTGGAATTTAAAACATTGTATAAATTTGAACCGTTCAAACGCCACCATTTAGCGCGCGCTTTTGATGACGTCATTGGTTGCGTCCCGTGTGCAGTTACTATTGCTCCGTAACTAAATTCAGTTTTATTTGCTATACAAATCATGGAAGTAGTCAAAAAAACTTCTTACAAGTATTGTATGGTACCGAGGTGCAAAAACACTATTATTAGTACACCCGATAAAGTATTTTTTCGCATTCCACGCGATGTGGCACTACGAAAAAAATGGTGTAAGATGATGAGACGGAATAATGTATCTCCACTATCGGTTATATTCTGTTGTGAAGATCATTTTAATGTAAGTATCTTATATTTATTTACAGCTTAGTGTGAATTAGCTAATAAGCACGAGAAGATTCGGTCTAAAACTAACCTAACCTAGTTTACAAAAGCTTATTAAAAGTTTATCTAGAAAGGACTTGCATATTGGCTATTCCTATTGCAGTTTTACAAAATGTTGATGATGTTATTTGATTTCAGGTTAAGGAAGATACAGTTAATTATACTAAATATACCATAATGAAACAGAATGGAGAAAAATGTAACTTACGGTTAAAGAAAGGAATTGTTCCTCATATATTTTTGTGTCAAAAACGGAGTAAGCCACCACCAGTTGAAAGAATGGCCGTAGTTAAAAGGCAAAGACTATCGCTGATAAATGAAGCTCTTTCAGACTATGCTTTGATAAGTAGTGATAATTTAGAAACCGGTGAACTTCCACAAACAAGTTACTATGAAGCAAGGCCTAGTACTTCCCATACAAATGTATATGATATTAATCAGGCAGGACCCAGTACTTCCCAAATAAATGTATGTGATGATCATCAAACAGAGTCCTGCATTTCTTACATTGAAGATAAATTACAGAATGATAAAGCTGTACAAGTTAATATTAAACCAAAGTACAGAAGTAAAGGTGTAAATGTAAATATACCAATTGAGAAGAAAAACCTGGAACTGTCACCATTACCTCCTTTATCACATACTATCGGAACTGCACCTATAAAACTATCAGCGCTAAAAAAAAATTGTTTGCTGATAGCACTTCTCTGTCATCTTTGTCTTCTGCTACATCCGCTGATTGCATACCAAGTTCATCTGAGCTAAGTGCTATCCAAGATGATTCAGAGGAAGAGAAAAATTTTAAAAATGTCATGTGTAACAGCATGCTAACAGCTATTAACAAAGAGCCAAAAATGTTACTAGGACTACCTAAACAATCTTATCATGTAATAAAACTTTTAAGTGATAATATCCCACTTCCTACTATAAATATTATGATAACCCTCAAGAAAATTAAACTAAATGAATCCTTTAGCATATTGGCATTACAATTTGGTTATTCACAAACTACTATTACTAGAATCTTCTCTAAAAGTATACCTCTTATCGCAGGAAAACTTAAAGATCTGATTGTGTGGCCAACACCAGCAGAAATTTACAAAAATTTACCTATAGCTTTTAGAAGTAGGTATGCAAATGTTGTGTCTATCATTGACTGCTTAGAAATTCAAATTGAAAAGCCATCAAACCCAGTCCACCAATCTCTCACTTGGTCGCAATATAAGAAATGTAATACCATAAAATATTTGATTTCATGTACGCCTGATGGCTTAATCAATTTTATATCTGATGGATATGGTGGAAGAGCTACTGATTTAATGATAGTTCAAGATAGTAATTACCTGCAATGTTTACCTCCAAACAAAGCAGTGATGGCTGACAGAGGATTTAAAGACTTATCATGTTATCTACAAGCCAAAAAATGTTACCTCGTACAACCACCTTCTGTTTCCAAATCTACTCCCAGCTCTAAAGATGAAGTAAGACTATCAAAGCAGATAGCAGCATTGAGAATACATGTTGAACGTGTTATTAATAGGTTAAGAGAGTTTCACATGCTACTTCCTCATGCATGTATAGACCATAATTTAATATCTATAATAGATTATGTCATAATAATAGCTTGTGGAATAGTAAATATGCAGGATGTATTAATAAAAAAATGAATATATATTTTTTGTTTTATTTAAGGTCATAACTAACAATAACAGTTACTCAAAATATAAGAATAGTAAATCAAAATCAATAATAACATTTTAAATATGTTCTTGCTCAATTTAGGAAATATGGCTTTATTCCAAAAAATGTTGCATTTTTCCAACAAATTTTCACACAGTTGCCTATTATACTCCACTTCAATGATATTAACATTTTTTGATGATTCAAAATCAGTGTGAGCAACACAAAACAGAGACTTTTCTTTGTTGGAAAAATGCATCTGCAGTTGCACTTGTGCCATGTATTTTGCAGTTACTTTATTTCCTGCAGTAATATATCGTCCCATGGCTTTTTGTGATGTTGGACATTTTACCTCAATGCTGTACAAAGTACTTGTTCCATCTGGAGAAGCTCCCATAATGGGATATGTACTATTCAGCAGTAATCCACATTTATTTATTTTTATTTTGTAAATATTTTGTACTTCCTTCAAAACCTGACTTTCTAAGAATCTTCCCCTTTTCATAGCCTCTGTGTCCCTCAATTTACTTGCTCCCAATATTATTTGTGTTAATGTTCCATCAAGAACATTGCAATGTGCAACATCATAAGCTTTGGAAGCTGTGATCCTGCCATACCTTAGCTCGTGCCATAATGGGCATTCATTTTGATCAACAGTTGCTAATGCAGCTTCTTTACATGCATCTGCTGTTATTGCAACTTTGCAGTATTCTATAAAATCCATAGGATTTGTAGATTTGCTTGACAACTTAAGTTGAAATATAGACAATTTTTCCACATCATTTGGTTCTTTATAAAATTTCATTAAATGGTTGTTAGTGTCACCAACCATTGTGCAATTATTTTTTACTAATGAGAGGAAATTTTCTTTAGTCGAAGGTATCTGCACACATTTCCAATCTTTACAAATTTCCTTGGCTTTAATTAACTTTAAGTTTGTACCAATGGATGACAATTTCGATTTTTTCCAGTAACACTCTTTACTAGTTGTGGATGGATCTTCACTGCGCCGGTGTAGCCATGCTAAAAAAGCTATAGAATGCTTACATCCACCTAAAACCAAATAAAATTAAATTATTAATGTTGAAGTTATGTAAATAATACTATTAAAAACAATAAAAAAGTTACTACATACATAATTTAAATTGTCTTGGATGTATCAAGAAACTACAAAATTATAACTAGTAGGGGTATCTGTATCAGCCCATATACATCCTAGGGCACGGGCCTCCCCTACAAGCGTGAGGTTGATTGAGAGTGGTTAGAACATAAAGTAACTAGTAGGTAAATATATTTTAAAATAAAAACATTAAGTTTAAAAGTGATTACTGATTGATAAAGTTGCTAATGCCAACTAGAACTAGCTATAAATGTTAACAATCATCAATGGCGTATGGTTTAACAACCAACTAACTTGGTGGGCCTTACCACTAAACTAAGCAAGTAAAATAGTTACCTAAATGTGCAGTACAATCTTCACATTCAATAGAAATAATAGTTTCTTCCTTTTCATTACAAGTGCAAGTAACAGCATAACATTTCTGTCGAACATTATGTTCAGGTGTGATCCGAGCTTTAACCACACATATGTCTCCATCTCGTTTTACTTGGACATAGCCAACTGCTGAATCACCATAAGATTCTCTTTCAGATCTGAAACAAACAAGCACTTAAATACTGAAAGAAATTTGCTCACGTAAATCGGAATATCACATTTATCTAATACTAGTGGCCCAGGTGCAGATAAACTTTTTTGAAAATAGTCCATGTTTCTTCAAAGATAATGAAGGATTCTAATGGTAAAAGATTTTTTCAAATCAGTCCAGAAGCTTCAGAGTCTATTCAATGCAAGCAATCAAATCTTATCTTAAATGTTTATAATATTAGTAAGTATAGGTTTACAAAAAGTATATAACCATATCATACTTATGTAAGCTTCAATAATATAATATTAAATATAATTTATAACGATATAGACGTAAATTAGAAGTTTACATTGAAAGTTTAGTAACAATTTTAATGAAAAATGGTTGTTTAAAGGTTATGTTTTGTTGTAATAAATAAACATTTATGAACAAAAATCTAAGTTAAGGACTAAAATATACTATATAACATAATAATTACCTTGCAGCTTTCACTCCTTTGATCTCTGCGCTCGTAAAATCGAGATTTGATGCAAAATATGTTGACATCATAAATGCATCTATTTTCGGTAGATTATCCGATTGTGCTTTGACAAAACCAGGTAATGCCATCGTTCTATATTTACTACAAATATATATCCACAAGTAATCACACAGGTATTCAGTTTTAAACAATTCTTCTCACAAACATAAAAAAACATAAATAACAGTATGAATATCGACGCCGATAAATCGAATGGCAGACGTGAGACGTGACCATTGACGTCACATGTGATTTGACCAATGGTGACGCGTTTTGTAAGATTGAATTTCCCATGCATAATTTGCATTTTCTTATTATTATTTTTTGGGTTGAAATAAGAACTAAATAAAAAAATATCTTATAAGTATATTATAGAGACAATAAAGAATCTAAAATAAATTATTAGAGACAAATTAAAATTTTATGCATATTCCCTATTCAAAGTTCAGATGAATTATTGAATAACTTTTAATCTGCTTGAATATTAAAAGCAGTTCTTTTTTCTTTACAATTTTATTATTAAAGTAATGTTTAATTTATACACGTTAATTTGCATCCTACTATGTTTTAAGTGAAAATAAACACGATAAAAGTTTTTCTAATACAATTGATCATGAATTAAGTATGATTAAAAAATATTTATTTCTTGCGATAGTTTTTATTTACTGAGTGATGTAAGATTTCGGCACGAACGTATTACACTAACTGATCCACTGTCTGCTACATTTTCACGCCTAAGCCACTGAACCGATTTTGATAGAATTTGATACAGAGATAGATTAGACCTTGGGTAAGGGCAAAAGGTTACCTTTTATTAAATAGACAACGCTTGAAGGGGTTGAACAAAGAGATGGCAGTATGTATGGAAAAATCTAAACTGTTGAAGTTACAGATGTCAAACTTTACTCATTTATGAACAAAAATAACTGCACACTTTATGTTCTTAAAGTTAACCATAAAGGGGTTGAAATGTTACATAAAAATTTAAGCCGTTACAGTTATGGAAACCTTATTCCAAATGAAAAATAATGGCGTGAATAATATTAGAAAAATAGTATTATGGGGTCGAAATAAGGGATGAAATATTATAAATAATATATTTTTTTTTTGTAAATATCACTAATAATATGGCAGAAAGGAAGAAACTCTTTTGTTATTGATCCAATTGGTCTGAAATTCGAAATTTAAACCTCCCCTTTAAATTGAGATTCAGAATTATAGTTATCGCCGCCATTTTGAACTTTGTTAATGATTCGATTAAGATATTTGTTAGGTATGAGATGGTAGGACAACTACGTTGCCGTTAGATTTTACAAGATTAGGTATGAATAATAACGTGTATCTGGTATTAAGTAGGTCAGCGATGCTCCTAGCTAGTGCTCCTAGCTAGTGGTCCTGGCCTGTCCTAAAATAGGTGCTACGAGTATACGACCTCGGCCCCCGAACTACTGCAATCACTACCAACTTTCCCCTCCGTGGCTGCAGTGGCGTGCCTAGGGTTGTGAACTAGGGCAAGCCCAATATTTTTTTAGTAAGAATATGTATTGGTTCAGGAGCAAAATGGTATTAAGAAAGAAGAACGTGTTCATCATGCGATAGGGGGCGAGCCTATGCGATGTTATTAAATAAAAAAATATATAGAAAACGACCCCAGACTCGAATCCGAGACCTCAACTTTGCGCCATCGAGGCAGTCCTAGAACTACCACACGATCTATATAAGATTAGGATAAAAACCAATTAAATAATAATTATCTTTATCACCGTTATGAAAAAATGTATTACAACAAGTTGTTCGAAAAAATCTAATAGATGGCGCGATTTTCTCGGCCGAGAAAATCGCGCCATCTATTAGATTTTTAAGATTATATAAGATTAGGATAAAAACCAATTAAATAATAATTATCTTTATCACCGTTATGAAAAAATGTATTACAACAAGTTGTTCGAAAAAATCTAATAGATGGCGCGATTTTCTCGGCCATCTATTTAATATTGTCAAAATACTTTAGGCCCCATCATTAGTTTTAAATAGATGAATAAAACAAATGTGTAAGTTAAATTACTTTTGGGCATACGTAACTTTATATTGTAATTATGTTGTAAATTAATAAACAGCACTACAATAGCACAAGTACGGCGCCGTGTTTAACTTCGCGGCCAGAAATTATTGTTAATACATTCATATTATGTTTTTGTGTATGCATGTGATTTTTTGATTCATCATGAGCCCTGAAAGGAAGCTAAGGAATATCTGAAAAACACTACGATTACTGTCTACGCGAGCATAATGTTAAGAAATCTCATCACATATTATGTTATGTATATGACGCTTATAGAGGTTTCTATACGCTGTTTACCGGAATTATGAAAATATATTAATGCATGCATTCACATGTTTTTGTCAATGACTATAAAAGTACCTACCAGTTAAATTATTTATATCACTATAGCCGGAACAATTTCAATTTAAGTACATTGTTCGAAAAAAATATACAACACCGACAGTATAACTTATTAGTATTAGAACATCCAGCAATCTATAGTAGTTATGTGCACTGATCTTTAAAATTGTATTCTATAGTTTTCACTACTTTCGAGAAATACACAACAAATCAGGCGTAGGTTTTCGACCAGATACGAGTAGGTGTTTGTCTACGAATTACGAAATGTAATGAATTTACCTTTTCCTCGCCGATCAACACTTGCACACACTTCAAACCATCACAAGGCACATTTTCACCAATTATTATACGTAATAAACGTAAAATACTATAATTAAACGAAAACTAAACGTATAAAGATATTCAGTGGTTACTGGTTAATCGTCCGCTCGAAAGACATAATAATAAGTGTGAAGCTAGCTACAGGTCCTATATTATGGACAATTCCAAATTAAGTATTCTAATTATATATTAATAAAAATATTTAAAACATTATAATACGGTGTCAAAAAATATCCATTTATTTTATATATATTCCAATATAACTTGTAGCAAAACATAAATATTTTTCGTTAAATTTGGATCATAATTTGACATGTCAAGTGCACAACTTCACTCCGCGAAGCCGGGCATTTTGCTTGGTACAAATTGCATTAAAAAATAGCTATATGTATGGGTACGTAGTGTCATGGTAGTAGCATTTCATCAATAGGTGTGACTGAGAGGCAATATACGCCAGAAGCCAGGTAAAAGCACACGAGAGAGAAAAAGATAGATAATACTTTGGTGTGTTCCATCTTTTTAAGATATTGCGTCACGCGTGGACCAGCGTTGATTTTGAATGAAATAATTTTATATTAGTTTTAGACCGCGGCGCTCGCTTAGGCGAGTTGCCGGGCGGGGCGCGGGTGCTCCGTCGCAGGCGCGGGGCTCCATTATTATGTATTGTATTTAAGGTACTAATTTGCCTTTAGGATTGAGTATATGCGTATTGAGTAAGGCAAGCCGGGCTTTTGGGCTTGTATGGAAGTACCGCCACTGCGTGGCTGTAGTATCCATCTCTATATTCCATACTTTCCTTTCCAATAACATTTTCTAGCCGCAAACTCTATTTCCTTTCCCCAGTTGAAGACGGACAGCAGCGTCATCAACGCGAACCCTCCTGCGCTCGCGAACCCGCCTGCCAAGCGTGGTTAGTATTGGCATAAACAATAAAAAAGCCTAATAGTTGTTAAAACCAGGACCAGGACTCCAGTCCCCGGCAGCCCCGCTATTCATCGGTACAGTCGACTCTCGTTAATTCGAAACTCGAGGGACTCTTAAAATATTACGAACTATCGAGTGTTTGAAATATCAAATGGTTCGACTTTCGTATCCTATCGTATCAGCCCATATATGTCCCACTGCAGGGCACGGGCCTACTCTACAATCGAAAGTACGATTGAGAGTGGTTAGGCCATATAGTCCACCACGCTGGCCTAGTGCGGGTTAGCGGACTTACATACCATAGAAATTCTTATAAATCGCTATGGTATGCAGGTTTCCTCACGATGTTTTCCTTCACCATTTTAGTGCGTAGTGATTGACTGTCAATACACACATGACTCCGAAAGGTGTGCCCTGGGATTTGAACCTGCGACCACCGTGAACATGTTGGCAGCCGCGTCTAGTCCGTTTACCAACAGGCCACCACGCACTTCTTGGTGGTGACTTTACGAGAGACAATATAAAACTTCGAATTATTAAGTGTTGATCAACTATTATTCAATCAATAGCAATCGTCAAACATTTATACTTTCTCTTTCTCTCTCTGCAACTTTGAATTGTCGAGTGTTGGACGCCGTTGAGTTCGAATTAACGCGTCGTTTTGTAATTTAGCTATGATTTTTGCGTTCGAATTACCAAGTGTATAAAAATTTATTGATTTAGTTCGAAATATAAAGAGATTTTGTAGGGAACTCGTAATAACTTTGAATTATAGAGAGGTTCGAATTATTGCAGGTTTGAATTAACGAGAGTCGACTGTAGCGGCCACGGTAACGGCGGGGCAGAGGGTGGTAAGAATCTCTGGGTTGACCCCAGCTACCACCCCCGACGACGACTGGCACTGATAACACACAACATACGCACTTTGTGAACAGACGAGAAGATTGTTAACTGAATTTTGCTGTCAATAAAGATTTATTATTATTATTTTCATTTTTCATTTCTCCTATTAAAAGTATACGTATAAAACTATTATTTTGAACTTTTTTGCTAGGTCCTAATGGTCCAATATTTTGGTTTGGTCAAATATTTTTTTACACGGTTAGACAATATCACGTTTGTTACCTCAAAAACAAAATGCTTTATTCGACTTTATATTAGCCAATTTGATTAAAATTCCTGTATATCCCAAAAAATATGGTCACCCTATAGGAACGGGACACAACCCAACCTTCCTACACCTCTCGCTCGGCTCGTTTTTCCGATGACAGTGCGCAGTCCTGTTTATATACTATATACTACGTCCATGAGTCTCACAAACTTATCTGACCCGGTGAGGGAGTCGCTGTAATCGAATTTGGTGTTGCCATTAAAAATAGATGTTGCAAAGAATTTTCAATCCGATCAATAGTATCGAGAAAATGACCAGTTTCATCTGCATGATATTTTTCCTTTACAAGATTTCTAACAAATCGCTCCCCAAAATCCTTAAATAAGTGTATATGTATCCTCCTCTACAATCGAGAGTACGATTGAGGGTGTTTAGGCCATATCACAGGCCATATAGTTCACCACGCTGGTCTAATGCGGGTTGGTGGACTTACATACCATATAAATTCTTATAAATCGCTATGATATACGAGTACAAGTTTCCTCGTGATATTTTCCTTAATCGTTTTAATGCGTATAACTAGACTGTCAATACACGCATGACTACGAAAAGTCAGAGGTGTGCCCTGAGATTCGAACCCGTGAACGCCGTGAACATGTTGGCAGTCGCGTCTGGTCCATTTAGCAACAGGCCACCACGCACGTAACGATAAATTTTAGTTTATGATATGTACTTACATCTATTGTACTAGTACGTACAAAATTCGGTTTTCGTGGAATTTAATTTGTAAAGCTGACAACACAAACCTTTCGCGGCCGCTACGCGTTGATATTATTTTTCGAAGGGTATTAATGTTATCTGAAGACGCTTTTCTTTCTTCGTAAAGTTTAATACCTAAAGTCTAACATTCCTAGCGTCACTTTATAAAGTTTTCGGCATTTTTCACTGATTTAAAATAATGCAGGAAAAATAAATACATGGAGTAAACAACCAATAGCGGATATATCAGCGACTGGCAGGTAGATTGACAATTCCAAATGACGTCTTTGTTTCCAGTTTTGGCCACCGGGCCAGATAAGTTTGTGGCTCTATATGTTGGGTATGATTACGCGACCGAATTAAAAAGTGCATTTATGTCAAATGTTACAAAGGGCCAAAGCGCCGACACAATTTAGTTACGACATATTCAATAGTGATATGCTGCACATTTTATCGATAATAGAAATAATGTATATTTTAGTTTACTACCCATGTTACATAAATTGGCTTGTACTTTAAAATACCTACCCGGTAGTGTAGTGGTAAAAAGCATTCGGCCACTGCGCGGGCTGTGGTCTAGGATGCCATATGATTTAAACTTAGTGTTTCATATTAATATGCCTTCATTGCAGATTCTCTACAGATGACGACATTAGGCAAAAGTGGATTCATGCTGTTGCGCGTACAAATTTCCGATGGGAACAACAACACCGTATTTGCTTAAGATTAAAGAGAGAGAATGAAATAGAGATAATCATATCCCATATAAGCATAAAAGTAGGCCATATAGTTTTACCAATCGAATAGACTGCATATTATATTTTTTATTTTTCTTTCAATATCTACCACTGTGGCTACGAATTTGCTATAAATAAAGTTAATCTTAAAATGAACATGGACAAAACGAAGATCATGTTGAATGTCCATGTTGTGCCCACCCCCATCGGTGTTGGGGGCTCGACTCTTGAAGTTGTTGACAATTATGTCTATTTAGGACAAGTGGTCCGGTTAGGTAGGTCCAACTTCGAGAGAGAGGTCAATCGTATTCGTCGATCGTCGTATATCGTCGATTAGCAAGTTGAAGTGGCAATGGCCAGGGCACATAGCGCGGAGAACTGATGACCGATGGGGTCGGAAAGTGCTCGAATGGAGGCCACGTAGCGGAAAGCGCAGCGTAGGACATCCACTCACAAGATGGTCAGACGACCTGGTAAAGGTCGCGGGACGTCGCTGGATGCAGGCTGCCTCCAACAGGTCTCTGTGGAAATCATTGGGGGAGGCCTATGTTCAGCAGTGGACTTCCTTTGGCTGATGGATGGAAAGTTCATCTATCGACATCGATAAACTATCAGAAGAGATCACAGCACAATTATTTCTTGTTGTCAAAATTAGAATATACGTTGAAATGTCAATAGAGCTTCTTCTATGTTACTCATTGTTCTGAGCACACGGCCAACTCCATGGCAATGCAAAAATGAGCTGAACCCATGAACAATGATGAACGTAGCATCAAATGGACTCGACATTCCACCGTAAGGGACAGATATATTTCCATATCATCATTTAGATCGGCTCTTACAGCCAATAATAAAGCAGTGCACCATACCTTTTGCGCCGCCCCGTGGAAAGACTTTTCTGAGATATTAATTTTATGAAATCCATATTACGGAACAAATTATCGACCACAACTATTAAAGGAACATTACGTACAAATTCTGAAATAACCGATTGCTACTCATTTGAAGACATATAGACATAAAGAAACATGAAGAAATTTTACAAAAACATGTATGATTTAAAAAGGGAAGATGAGTCAGAAAATATTAGATAGATGAGGCAGTTGAGGATGAAAGTAGAAAATAATCTAGCTTTGTACTTTTGTTTTTTATTATGTTGTGATCAATATCTATATATTAATACGTGACGCAAAAACTTTGGACCCCTTTTTACGAAAATTGCGCAGACGCAGGAGCATAAAATTTGGCACACTTATAGTTTATGAGTAGGAGAAGTGCAGAACGCTAATATTTTTCAATAATAATGCTTATAAAGTACATTAAATCAAAAAATAAAACATTACACACACTACCATGCATTTCACACACACATACATACACAAGTATTTGACACGCATACATATTCTGGTGTCAAATTGTTCCTTTTGTTTTTCATTTTGTTCTTCTGACATAGACATATAAAAAAATGTTTTATTTGCCTAATGAGGTAATAATATTAATATTAAAAGAGAATATTCATTTTAAATGAGGCAATAATATTAATATTAGGCCTAATATTAAATGTAATATAAAAAAAGATTTTAATAATAATGCATAAAAAGTACATTAAATCAATAAATAAACCAACATGCATTTGACACACGCATACACAAGTATTTGTACACGTAGGTATACATACTCTTTGGTCAAATTGTTTCTTTGGTTTATTATTATAGACATAGTTGAATGTCAATCAGAAAAATTTGTTTACTGTGGTTTTGTTGAATGCATGGTTGAATGTCAAACAGAAAAGATTTATTTGACGAATACTACGTGAAATACTGAGCCATGGACGTAGTATCAAATGGACTCGACATTCGAGTTCCACCGTAAGGGACAGATATAAAGTAAAAAAAAAAGCATTTTTATTTTTTATGCAAATATAATCCTATTTTTCAATGTATTCTATGAAATACTAATTGCAGATGTTAGTAATAATGAACTTCTACATTTATTTTTACCAATATACTAAATAAAATGCACTTACCAGTGAGAGGTTATATTTTCATATTATCGTTTAGATAGGCTATCACAGCCAATAATAAAGCAGCACACCATACCTTTTGTCTTATAATCAGTTTCAACACTCTTTTACATACATTTTTGACCGCAAATATTCGTAAAATACTCAGTAATTCAAGTTTCTAACAAACCGCACGTCTTATTTGTTTGGGTACACGCAGTGTTGCCCTACAAAATTATGTGAAACTATGACAAGGACCGCAAATTGTGTTTTGTCACTTTCATTTTTTAAGGTTTATGCATAAGTCTAAGTGAGATGGACTATATATGTCAAATGCATGTCAAGTCTATTGATACTACGTCTATGTACTGAGCGCTTATACAATAGTGTAGCAGTAAGATACATTTAAATGTACACGGACTATCATTATATGCATAAAGAAAGTTCTGTAGCAGCAATCTGCAATAACAACATTCAGGTACAAAAAGAAATATAATTGGCTATTGCTGGTTCAAACCAATTATTGTAGTTTACGATTTTAGTAATTGCATATACTTCAGGATAAATAAGTAATTTTGAGAGATACGTACATTTAAATGTGCACGAATTATCAGAATAACAACATCATCATACAGGTAAAACTTTTTCTCTTCTTGATTTGGTCGAATTTCGACCACTAGGCGACCACTAGTTATAATAAATCAATGTATGTGAGTTCCCGTAAGTAATAAAATTAGGTGATTGCTTTAATTAAATGAGGAAATAATAAAAACTGCCTATTTTTACTTTACCTACTGTTTACTCCTGTTTGTTTTTTTATGGATGAACTGCCGTTTTTTAGTTTCATAGGGTTGGCAACTCTGCGGGGCAACAAGAAAATGTCTCAGACTAAATACTCTCTAGACGTAGCCATGCCGTGGCCGCACAAGAGACAGATATATAATTCTTCAGTGTGGCCATGTTGGGAAAAATTCCTACTTTTGGTGGGTACTAACACAGGCCAACATAAGCGTTGCCAACCGTACGATTTAAATCGTATTTATTCGTATATCATATTTATTATTAAATGATAATGAGTTTATGATTATTTTTTAATTTTTAGTTCGATCTTATATGAAAGCTTGTTTTTTTAGTTTTTAAACTATAATTTAATTGCTTGCACTAAAACATCTATCTTCGGCTGTCTTATCAAAGAAAGACAACTGCGCGCAAATTACCAATTATACAGGGTATATCAAGACTGCTACCGAAAACGAAGCCGGGTGGTAGTTTAAGCGACTTCAGACACAATGCAACAGAAAAAGTTGCAAAAAAAGCGTCAATTTATTTTTGTTATTTTTTTCCTATGGCCATTTTTGGGTGGTAAATACATTTTTTCCTAAAATAATAGTATATACCCTTTTATTTATAAATACTCTAAGGTATAAAAGAGTTTAAATTATTATTTTAGCAAAAACTATGGATTTACCACCCAAAAATGACGATATTTAAAAAATCATAAAAAAAAATTGTCACGTTTCTAGGCGAAATTTTTAATTGCATTGTGTTTGTAGTCACTAAAACTACCACCCGGCTTCGTTTTCAGTAGCAGTCTTGAGATACCCGGTATAGGTAATATTTTTTCAACAATAATATTTTGTTTATTATTCTGGATAAAATATAAAATAATATCATATACTTTTTAAATTATTGCGTCGTCATCAGTCCTGGATACGTATGCAAAATTTCAAGTCAATCCGACGTTTTGAAGTGCTCGAAAATCGACTTCACAGATTCTGTTACATACATATAGGCGAAGTTAATAAAACGGTGTTAAAAATAATTAATGATCAACTACTTACATGAACATATTTTATTGGGACTGCTTTTGGTTTCACTATAACATTCTTCTTTTTATAATGAAAGGAATCTATCTCGAAATGTATTGAGCAAATTTTAAAATTATTTGTTGGTTGCCAATTTTGGTGTCCATTAGCTTCCACCCATTTAATTCTAATTACTGTTAGTAGGAAACCTAAAATAAGAAGTAATTTTATTTTTTTACGTATGAATAACGCTATGTATGCAAGGAATAATATGCAAGTATTATCTAGGGTAAACCAATTTTCATAACAAGGTAACACTAAACTTTTAAGAAATTAAGGTTATTTAATATTATTTGTAGAATTTCTAAATGTAATCGATATTTCTCTAAGTAAAACAATTTGTATTGATATTAAAATACAATATTATTTACCAATAAACGACAAAATAATTATAATGTAACATAAATGAGTAACTTACGAGTGAAATGTTATTCCACAAATTTTTCGTTCACTGCGGCTTTTGCAGCCTAAAATACTACAACCCACCATTGCATATACACTATAGTCACTAATATTTGTATAAATTGCTGCTTTACACTATCCAAAACTATTTAAATATCGGAAAAACTGATTGACGTATATTTGTTTGACAAACTGCGCTTATTGACAAATAAAAAAACCGGCCACGGTGACAAGGACAAAGAAAAAAACTTTCTGTCTCTTTTACGCACACTAATTTTTAACTTGCGGTCTCACTCTTATTTCTCACGTTCCAGTTATGGCTACGTCTAGAGAGTATTTAGTCTGAGGAAAATGTGGACTTTTTGGCGGGAAGTCAAACAAGGCGGTAAAATTTAATTTCACGTGTGAATTTTATTTTAATTTCTTACCTATTAGCGTGTAAATTTTAAATAATATACGTTTATAAATTACTACATTCAACATGGGTCCCCCCAGTGATGATGAGGACCCCGGAGATAGTAAGAAGAGGAAACTTATAAGCGTTTCATATGATGGTGCTAAGAGCGGCAATACGAACAAATATAATACATACTTAGAGTATATATATATAGAGGGAGCGCTGGTACTTCAAAAACGTAGATAAAAATGGTGGTGCCGGGGCTACCTTTTTCTTCTCTACATCCATTGTGAATTGTGACAGCTTGGAATACGCATGACTTACATGAAAAAGAAAAATCAAAAATTGTAGTTTAGCGCCATCGAATACCATCCAAATTTATTTTAGGGGTTAATTATTAACTGTGTATTCGTTTAGCATCGACAATAAATCCAATTTCTTATTAATTAACAAGAAAAATAAGTTCATGCAAAACACATATGCCACTGTGGTGAGTACACCACCCACATTGAACCTGTAGTGCGATTCACGTAACTTTATGACGCGCCGATCAAGTTGCGGTGCGGTTACAATTAAGTTTATTCTTTGGTACAAAATGGTATTCTTGTAAGTGTTGAGCTGCGCGTGAACTGCGCGTGAGCTGCGCGTCAACTGCAGTCAACTGTACGTCAGACGTATGAATTTTTTTTGACTTTGACATATACGCGCAGCAGTAGAATACGCTAAAAACGTTTGCGTGACGCGAACTTGACGCGAGCGTATTTGACAGCGGTTTTAAAAATTACGAGATTAAGAAAAGGGCTGTTTTGATCGAAACTTAACCGCAACTGCACTGCAGCTGAACTTAGGGTGAGTTGCAGGAAAAGTCCTGCTAAAGATAGAGGTAAAGTTAACTTTAGCAGTGTCTTTGAAAATGACCCACTGAATTTGACAATCCGTCTGTTGCACCACTGTAGGAATTGCTAAAGGTAAAGTTAAACGGGTGACCAGGAAAAAAACGTTTCAACACCTCAAAACGCTACAGGGGTAATTTTTTATCAGTGACAACACTTCAATACAAATTTAAATTTTTTTTGAAATTGTGAATCTGTGTCATTTTTAACCGACTTCAAAAAAAGGAGGAGGTTCTCAATTCGACTGTATGTCGTTTTTTTTTTTATGTTTGTTACCTCGTTTCTCTGTACTGTGTGAACCGATTTCAATCATTCTTTCTTTGATTGAAAGCTGGTGCTTGTCGTTTGGTCCCATAAAAATATGGTGAAGATCTGATGAATATCTTCGGACCTGGAGAGGGGAACTCCTTAAAATTAAGGAGAATTGCAATGGTTCTTTTTGCATTACGTTTACTAGAAAAGTTAAGTTACAGTGAGAGAGGGAAAAAGGGGTGGGGGTGAGGGGGGGGTGGGTGATAAAATTAAAATACACGTAAATACTAATATCTTCAGCAGCTTATAACCGATTTTAGTGATTTCTTTTTCATTGGAAAGAACGTATTAACAGGTTGATCCCAGGAACACAACATTAAGATCTGATTATCATGTTCGGACCTGGAGAGTAGAACTCCTCAAAATTTAATAGGATTTCAACGGTTCTTTTTGCATTGGGTTCAGTAAAAAAGCTAGGCTACAGTGGTTGAGGGAAAAAGGGGTAGGCGCGAAGGGAGGGGGGGGGGAGCAACAATAATAAACATGTGAATATTCCAATATCTTTGGCAGCTTTTAGCCGATTTTAGCGATTTCATTGTCATCGGAAAGAACATATTCCTTGTGGGGACCAAATCTTCTTCATTTAAATGCCTATCAACACTAAAAAGATAAAAATAACTAAAATTTTTAATAAAAAAAATAAAAACCGACTTCAAAACAAAAATCCACTAAAAACCAAAAAATAATAACTACTTACCACTCCAAAGCAAAAAAATAATATTTATTTCATGGAACTCGTGCATGTTGATTAATTTGCTTAATGACTTGACTAGCCAACAAATCAAAATATATGCGTAACATATTGAAGGCGGGTCGCCCAGTACCAAACATATAGATATTTAAATTAATATAAGGCATAGGTCCTACATGTTTGGTACTTGGCGGCCCGCCTTCGATATGTTACGCATATATTTTGATTTGTTGGCTAGTCAAGTCATTAAGCAAATTAATCAACATGCACGAGTTCCATGAAATAAATATTATTTTTTTGCTTTGGAGTGGTAAGTAGTTATTATTTTTTGGTTTTTAGTGGATTTTTGTTTTGAAGTCGGTTTTTATTTTTTTTATTAATTAAATCAAAAGTGCTATAAAGTTCACAATACTGTTTCAATTATAGGAATTTGCGATCGACGATATTTAGATACTGGGAGGTGACAATGCAAATATTATGATGCCGGTTGTCGCCAATTTTGTACAAAATAATACCAAATGAGTGTATAAAAAGAGATTATAATTAATTGCTATTGCTATGCGGCAGGCCACATTACATGAAAAACTGAAGACTGATGAAAAAAAGGAAAACCATGCAACAAGGTGATCTTGTACAAATATGTCATTTATGTTACTTCCAAAGATATAACCCAACACACTTTATTGAAGTATCGTCACTTGAAGAGCCCATAATATATCTCGTAGTAAATACATTAATCCATTTTAATTCTTCTATAAAAGCGCTGTGTCAAAATCAAGTAATGGCAGGTTATCAGTGTTTTGATAGTTGACATTTTACAGACATGTCCGTAACTTTAGCCCTTAACCGCCCGAAACTGTGGAGCTAAAGGTAATGTTATTTGTGACGTCATTTTGTCAAGAGTTAGATTTCTGCAACCCGAAAATGGCGTAACTGTAACTTTGACGGATGATTTGACGTTTGCTACAGGCAAAGTTACTTTCTGCAACTCAGCCTTATTATAATACGTGAATCGCCCTACTGAAATCCTTTCCAACATTACCCATTAAAAAAATAAGAATAATTCGACTGAATTCAATGTGCAAGATATAGTTAATAATGATATAACATTAGAGCAATTGTAAAATCTCTTGTAAGTCTAGGCAATAACTCGGATGATTCTCCATTAACAACTAAGAAAATTAAAGAAATATTGTAATTTAACTTAATAGACAATTTTACTACAAATATTGCAATATACCCCCAAATACTGGATAGCTACTCAGCCACCGGACTAATTAGATATGCAGTTATTTTGAAGTTCCGTTAAATTTCGAAACGAAATGCTGGATAGCCATTTATATATTTATTTTATAGATTTATTATAGCTCATAAATCGGTCTACTCGAGAATGTTTGTTTTGTTTTAGTTAATTAAAGACAATAAACAAACAGTAGTTGTAAAACAATTAACTAAATGCACCTGTAATCTCCAGATGTCATCAGTGTTAATGACTAAAGGTAATCCTTTGCCATCTGGTGGTCCATTTGCATTTATGATTTATTACTGTGTTTACGTTAATTGTGTAACCACATGTTTTGAATACAACAACCAATTACGCCAATAAATATTTACTTATTTACTTCTATTGTGTTATTCTATTAGGTTTTTTTATAATATTTTTTATATCCACGATGTTTTTGTCAAGTGCGTGGTGGCCTGTCAAGTGCGTGGTGGCCTGTTGGCACAGATCACTCCCAATAGATACCTAATGCAAGGCAGCGGTTGCGCCCAACACATATAAGCTATCAGATAGATATAAACCTATGCCAAATGTCGCGTCATCAGTGTCGTCCAAGTAGTGGACCCGCACATATCATCGCACGTTAGCAAAAATTACATTTTGGGAACATAATATTACAGTTAAAAATGATTTGTTCAATAAAATGGTGTGCAAAAAAACTCAAAAAAATAAAGTATCTAAAAAAACGCAATAAGTTTTCATCGATAACTAATATTCTTTAAATTAATTTGGTCCCGAGCGAGCTCAATTATATACTGGTTAATGTATCAATGTCAAACAGTCGAGTTCGGATGGAGAATCAGCCGTCTCTTTTTCGCATAGCAATAACCGTAATAAGCCATCTTTTTTTGGCGAATTCACGCGTTCTTCTAGTGTTTGACGCATGTTTATAATATAATTCCCAGAAATATCGATATTGTAAAACAATAATGTAAATTAATTTTATTAAATGACAATGTCACAAAATACATATTGATTTAAATAGAAATTGCAAATTACCATAATTACCTACGTTATTTTATGTTATTTGAAATAGTTAAATTTGTTAACAAGGTCCTTTTACAATATTTTTTTATATATTGTTATCTTTGACGTAATTAAATTTCCTTTTTTCCCTCTAGTTGTATACGTTTTCAAATATAATAGGAGGGTATTTATCATAAGTTTTAGTATACTAAGTTTATTGAGAATCAGAGTAGCACAAGCTATTGCACAAATTTTAACATACGTTGTATATATCGTCTCAAAAACATTCATAGTTCGTCAAGTGGGTTTCATCGTCACTTGTCGATATTACATTTACTACAGTCGCCGTCAGAATTCAAGAAACGGAATAAGTTATTGTAGCCCTTTAGGGCGTGAGGTTTAGTTATTTACTATTTCATATTTTTATCTGATCTTTTATATCAACACTTAATTTGGGTATTTCGCCATTATGGTATACAAAAATACACGGTGAATAATAGAAATAAAACCGTTACATACTAAAGTATAAATCTTAATCCTATTTTAGTGTAGTTAGCAGTTGCCGGTTGGTATAATTATCAGATCAGGCCAGTGAAAAAATATTATCAAACATTTAACAAGTTGGTAATTAAGTTATAGAAGCGATCATAACACATGAACTTACTGGCAAATCGAACTATCGATACATTTTTTTATTTATCGACTTATGCCTCATCTCTCCAGTGAAGTCCACGTGACCGCGCTGCAACCCGCCCACCCCCCGCGCAGTTCCCTTCGTTGGCGTTTTCGGTTCAAAACAAAACTATCGTAATGCGGTATCTATTGGAAGTGATCTGTGCCTGTTGGTAAACGGACTAGGGGGGTTACTCTACAATCCGATACGAAGCACGAAACTTCGGATGACGGATGTCAGTGACGAAGTATATGTACCACAGAGTATGTGAGCCATCCGAAATGTTGAAAATTCATCGTAACCATAGACTAACTTCGGACTGAATGATAATTATCATAGATATTCTTATGGATTTTGGAAGGAGAAAAACAGCATTATCTGTGATCATTATTCTCCAACAATGTTGCCACCTAAGTGAATTTTCCACTATTTATATGGTAATTTAGGCCTAGCGTGTAGTGGGGAGAAATGATATTTATTGATAAGTGGTTTTTCTAGAGGATTTGCAGTGCTCGAAAATTATAGAAAAGATAACGTAGGTTAATTTTCTGACGTTTCACTTCTATCGGATTTGAATTGCAAAACTTTTCTACAAATCTTTATTTAAAAATAATATTACGAGTTTTAATTTTTAATCATAGCCTTAGCCTAGCACTTGTCTTAGATAAATGATTTGTCCCACGGAACCCTAAATATTTTTTATAGCAAACTAAATCGAAGAAACATAATTAACTCAGACACTCTCTTATCATTAAAGCATATTTTAAAAATAACCGCAAAATTTAAGGGATATTTTTTTTGTGCAGTACTCTTAATTGTTATTCAAAACTTAAATAGCCCAAGTTACTCCCGCAAAATTAATTAAGCTATCTTTCAGTGAAAGTCCCGTCAAAATCGGTCCAGACGATCTCGAGATAAGCGATTACAAACAGAACGACAGACAGACAAAAACTCTTTTCAGATCATTTTTGGTATAGATATCGTGTATACGAGTATAACGATATGTAGTTGGACATTTTTTTTTAGTTTCACTTTAAAAACAGACATTTATTTTTATTTATGTGTATAGATAATCCACTGGGTATCTCAAGACTGCTACCGAAAACAAAGCCGAGTGGTAGTTTTAATGACTACAAACACAATGCAACTAAAAATTTCGCAAAGAAACGCGACAATTATTTTTTTATGATTTTTTAAATATTGTAATTTTTGGGTGGTAAATCCATAGTTTTTGCTAAAATAATAATTTAAACTCTTTTAAACCTTAGATTATTTATAAACAAAAAGGTATACACTATTATTTTAGGAAAAAATAGGAAAAAAATGTATTTAACACCCGAATATGATCATAGGAAAAAAATAACAAAAAAAAATACGCTTTTTTCCAACTTTTTCTGTTGCATTGTGTCTGAAGTCCCTTAAACTACCACCTGGCTTCGTTTCCGGTAGCAGTCTTGATATACACTATATATTTTAGACTATTATACAAAAGACGTTTTAAATTATATACATTATTTTTTATTTTATTTTAAATTGAACTCTTATTTATAAATAAATACATCCAAAAGTCACATAAATAGTCCTGACCTCACACTAAGATCGAATCTTGTGTCATGGGTATCAGGAACTACGAGATACTTTTGGGTCTCATAAACACCCAGTATCTCAAACAAATACCTGTGGTTCACACAAATATTAGTTTCGGTTTGGCGATCGATTCCGTGGACATTTGTTTTGCAAAGCCGGCATCTAACGAACTGCACCACGGAGGCTATTACTTCATATAAATAAATAACATGCCCATAGTTACACACATAATCCTGATCTCCCACAAAGAGGCCCACAAAAAAAATATTTGTGGGCCTCACAAACCTTTCTCTCGGTGCGGGGATCGATCATCGAACCCGCGGTCTTTCGTTTCGCAATTCGCAGGCGGCATGGCATCATCAGCTAACCGCCTAGCCTGTGGCACAGGAGCTGTCATATACCAATATAACAATCTAATTTAGTTATTTTTATAATACATAAAATCTCAATAAAGCACCTTTACTAAATTATTTAAAGCATGACATGGGCGAGCCCACGGTTTTTACTTCCTAATAAAAGAACTTGAAGAATTTCAATATATTACCCTAGGCTGTACGGCTGGGACTTTTGCCTTTAGGTTAAATGTAAATCCCATCAAAAACATCCTGTAAAAAAATTCCAAGTCTCGCAGCTCAGGTTTTCTACCGAAAAAGTTGTGAGATGCATGTAATACCAAGTCGATTAATTTATTTAGTCCTTAAGGGACCTTCTATATAAAGTTATTACGTTAGTTATTACCATATCAATATTAAAAATTCTTTACGTTTTAAATAAATGGATCGACTTGGCCATCGCATGAAAACATAATGTATCGTACAATTTATACATAATGCTGCTGGCCAAGTCGATCTATTTATTTAAAATGTAAAGAATTTTTAATATTGATATGGTAATAACTAACGTAATAACTTTATATAGAAGGTCCCTTAAGGACTAAATAAATTAATCGACTTGGTATTACATGCATCTCACAACTTTTTCGGTAGAAAACCTGAGCTGCGAGACTTGGAATTTTTTTACAGGATGTTTTTGATGGGATCTCACGTCTTTTTGTAGAGTCCTACTTTTTTCCTTTTCGGTACTTCTTACTTCTAGAATATCACTAACGATTTTTCTTAAAGACTCTGCCTTATGGATTTTTCTTATTTTTGTAGGTATCAATTTATCACAAATATAGCGGATTTGATTATTAATGTTCTTTCTTTCATTGTAATTGATATTTTCGAGTTATTTAATCTATTTATTTGCAAGTTTTTCTTCATCATGTTTTCTAGAGGAATGTTGTACAGTTTCATGGGCTGAATACACCATTTCCCTCTCTATATCCCCTCCTGTTATGCCTCATGTATATAGATATCTATCTACAACTATTATTCCATTATATACGGGTACAATGATTTTTTAACTGCAAATGTAACTTTGTAATCCCATACATTTATATGGGATTACAAAGTTATTCACGCAGTTGGTCTATCTAGAAAACTAGACACAAATTATGAAATGTTTGAATTTTCCCTTACTTTAGACACTAAACACTAATTATATTCTAAATTTGAAGATTCTATGTCTCCTAGAAGTGCCTTAGACTTTTGATGATCGGTCAGTCAGTCAGTGAGTGACAAAATTAAGAAAGTTTGACTAGTTACAATTCTTAAACTACTGGTTCAAATTGAATGAAATTTTAAATATACCGTGTTTACACAATGCCTGCTTAGTAACTGAAAATTCAGGCTTCATGCTTTAGCCACAACGAAGTTATAGGGGGTTGAAAATGGTCTGAATTGCTTCGAGAAAAGGTTGTTACGGCCTATAGCTCGACTTGGAGGGGGCTCGGCCGCGCCCCCAGAAAAACAACAAGTATCAACGATCAAACGTCAAAACATAAAAAGAATTATATTGTAAACATTTACAAAAAACTTAATTATATAAATAAGGAATTAATTCACAGAGTACATTGTATATAAAGATATTATTATAACTAAAATTTTATGTTTAAAATTCTTTAATGTTGACAAAAGTACGTATTTATGCAAAATATTTTATTAAAACGGTAAGTTTCTTATTTTTAAATGATTATATCTATTTAATGCCATAATGATCAATTATCGAACTAGGTTGATATTCCTAGTTATATTTCCTTCAAGCGCTTAACAAATATTTATCTACTTATACATGTCGCGGTCAAACATGCAACTTTGTTGGGATAGAAAGAAGTTCCACTAGTGGTTATTTAATAAAGTTAATAGTCACACACACGTTATCAATATTCACAAAGTATATGATTAAAGTCTTTTGTTAGTTAATAACTTGTGTTTGGAATGATTTGGTAGTGTATAAATAACATGAAACACTAGGTTGTAAATATGTTTTAATAGATTACTATTTTGGGTTACAGGATTTAACTACTTGAAGTTATCGCTTGGTACTTTGCGGATGATTCAACCACAATAATGAGATCCTCTTTTTTTCTAGGATAATGAACATCAAATCTTCAATCATTAGTGAAAACTGTTGTAAATGGAATATGTTGAAATAAATGTTTTATTTGTATTTTATTTATTACCTGGTAGTAATTTATGTGAAACAAGTTATACTTACTTATATTTATGTATATAACACACTACAAATAATTCTTTCCATTTTTTAAGTATGTATGTACATTTCTTTACAATTACAGTATATTACATCCATTTGAAGGAGTTTCTGTTTCATATAATTACTTTAAAGAAGCAATTGAAAGATATATTATTACAATTAACTGGTTATCTTCACATTAGGTTAAATACTTATTATGTGAAGTTAATATAGTTTGATTGGATAATAATATTATATTGATGTCATCGATATCAATGTTACACTAGATAAGACGTTCTTTGTAACAAACGTGTCCCACCCAAGTGCGGTGCATGCACCGCACACGAATCAGTCTGCCGCGTGACGGCCGCGCAATAGTATGCCTCTTTGTTTATATTTATAAGTAATTTATTTTGACTTTTCCCCGTCAAACCGACAGCGAAATTTTCTTAAGTTACAATATAATTAAAGAATACAACGTAAGTGATATAATGTTGCAGAATAATGCAGATAATACAGATCTTTTATTTATTAATGGATTAAATATATTTTAGAGCTCGTTAAAATACAAGGTGAGCTCCTTAATCGTGTATCTCATTTCCGCGCATAAAAATTGCCCGTCGAGTGAGAGAGACGAACTATGTAAGATATAGATTATTCAAGGGACATTCATATCAGTGGACCAAATAGGCATAAACTATTCGAATACATTACAAATACAAATATGTAGGAAGGATGTAGTTGCAAATTGATTTCAGTATTTTATTTTAATCATATGTTGTTAATTAATAACTCAAAATATGTGTGTTGTATGTATGTTTTGAAACAGTGGATAGTATTTAGACCCCATTTCTTAATATGAATTACTTAATGGGCTATTCGAACCCATTGTTATTGAAGACTAATACCATTTAAAATTGTTTTCTATTCTTCCGCGTCGGTTACGAAAAAAGGAGATCTCTATAATATTTGTCCAGAATTATTGGAATGGATATAAGTGGCTGCCATTAGAACATACCTATATTTGTTCAATTTATTTTCGACACGAAGATTTCAGATATTCCAAATGCGGTAGTCATTTTTGTATCAGCTTGTTAAAAATTCATAAATGTTATTATAATAAATGTCAGACTCATTGTACACTCATTGACTGCTTGACAGACTTGTACACTTGTAAGAGTATTTAATTTCATTTACATCATTTCCATTAATTATTCACGTAAATAAAAAAAAACATTGCAAATATATTATTGCTATGACGGTATTTATACTTAGGCAGTATCTTAGGCAAAGCTATTATTGACATGAACTGTCTTATCTGTCTAATAATCTTTGATCATAATTTGTAATATTCAAGTAAACGTACTAGATGTCGCTATTGAGCTTTTGACAAATACGGGACAAATAGTTTCTATGACGCGCCTCGTCTATCGGTAGAATATAAGTCAATGATTGATGTCATTAAAATTAGAAATAATTATACATCGATTTTGCTCTAAAGTAGATAGATATTAGTTTGTTTTGTTATTTATCTAAACTCATTCTAACAAAACCTTTTCCTTTCCTGACATCTTTATGGTTGGTTATAATTAATGCTTCTTAATTAACTTTTACAAAAAGTTTTATATAAACAAAATACATACAATTGAAGTTTTTATCCATGTAATAAAAGATTTCAATTAATATTTAGTTCAAAAGTGACTGTCTAATTATTATCATGCAGAGTTTATCAAAACAAATAGGTAGGTACTATGCCATAACATTGAATGTGTGTGAAACTCATATAATATAAGCTTGTTATTAGAGAAAATATAAAATATGCACTATATGTAACATTGTTTTATTATGTAACTACTTGTAAGATACTTATTAGTAATATTGAATTTTCTATTCCTCACAATGCGGCTGATATTGAGCTATGAACATACCAATAATCATAAGGTGGAAAGAAAACAATTTTTATTTAGTAATATCAAAAGTTTAATAAAATATGTTAATTACTATCCACAATTAATTTATTTAAGTGTTTTATAGCGATATTTTTTGGGTACAAAAAGTATAAATAAGATAAACTTTGAAGAAACACCTTTAAAAGATTTCCTCTTAAATAAAGTTTGGGGGTCTTCTCGTTGTAAATAATAGCCAAAATATAGTTGTATCCTCTTTGCCATCTTTTTGGTTTGTTTGAAATATCCACCATGTTCTACACTATATTCTTTCACACTGACACCAACATTTATTCAATTTGTCTTAAACTGTATTAGGTATGGCCGTTTTGTTCTTGTTAAATGTTCTTCTCCATTATACCGGTTTGGTTTTGGGTATTATTTAAATTATCCCTGTATTTTCTGTCGGGAGTACATTGTTATTTTACGCCACAATAAAAACAATAACAATATCGAGTCTCGTTGTGGTTGTGAACGTCCTATCGCGTCGTATAAACTTATTTACTCGTCTGAGGTATAAACGGTACACTTCATCTTGTACTTTTAATTCCTGGTGGTGGGCATCCTCTTCCCCACTATAATTTCCAAGATATTCACAGGCATTTCTAATAGCCAGTGCAAACAATTTTCATTTTTTGTTTAGCTGCGTTATTGTTGTTCGAACTTTTATTACTTAATTTTCTTCGAATCACCGCTGTTACATGCCATTTTAATTAAGATTTTGCACTTGATATATGGTCTAAAGTAATAAAATCACTTTACAAACAACATTTTATCGAAACTCGGAAATATTTTATTTTCGTCGATGTCAAATTGACATTGTCAATTTCAAATTTTCGTCTCTGACAGTTAGTTCGGGCGACGAAGTATTGACGAAAAATTCAAATCATTCGTTCTTTTTACGGATTTCGTGTAACGAAGTAACATCCGTCCGAAAAATGTCACGAAACTTCGAGTTACGGATTCTATAGTAACCCCCTAGACGCGACTGCCAACATGTTTACGGTGGTCGCGGTTTCGAATCCCAGGGCACACCTCTGACTTTTCGGAGTCATGTGTGTATTGATAGTCAATCACCACGCACTAAAACGGTGAAGGAGAACATCGTGAGGAAACCTGCATACCATAGCGATTCATAAGAATTTCTATGGTATGTAAGTCCGCCAACCCGCACTACGCCAGCGTGGTGGACTTATATGGCCTAACCACTCTCAATCGTTTTCCTCGATTGTAGAGTAGGCCCGTGCCCTGCAGTGGGACGTATATGGGCTGATACAGAATGATTTTGTCTTACTATCTTGTGGTTAAATTGAATTAAAATATCAATTACAAAATTAGAAATAGTACTATCTTTACCATTTTTCTGATCCCTTTATCTGGAAAAATTGCAAGTACAAGTATCCCGTTCTGTCCTACGAGATTGGAAATATAGTTCGTATACTAAATAATATGGTGTTGACTGGAGTGAAAAACTATCTGCACCCGGGCGAGCCCGAATCCGACAGCTAGGTTAAGTTAGGTACTTAGAGGGGTGTTGGTGTCTTTTAAGAATAAATAATTGAAATAATATACTGGATAATTGGTTTTAATCACTACAAATACTTATGAAATCGTCGTCGTCGATATCGTCGTTATTTAAATTTATCACAATTTGATTGTCTATTTACCCATTCGTGACCACCAGTGACCACTGTGCCAATTTGGGAACACTCAATAAAAGAGGGTAGATAAAAAAAGCTTTGACAATAGTAAATATCGTGTTACTTTGTTATGCAGTCGAAGGTGTGTTTATTAGGGAAAAATATCGGATTACACAAATTTGTTTAAAAAAATTTCGTTTTGGATGCATTCAAATTCGTTATCCGAAGAGCACTATAGATAAGTGTCATTTTGTTCCTATTGTTCATGGCAGATGACGAATATCATGATTATTGTTGAGATTTTCGTCAAATTAAAACCTAATCTAACCTTTAAGGTTATTTTATTACAGTCATTTTAGATGTATATAAAAACATAGAGACATAAATATTGGTGTGCCAATTTGGGTAACCATATTATTTAAAGAATCAATAGGAATCGCAAGCAATATTTTAGTGGTACTAATGACTTCAGGGCTTATTTTATTTTTTATTTTTTTTTATTTTTTATTGTTTAAGGACAAACAGTGGTAATTACATTATATTACAATAATTCAATTAAAAAAAAAAAAAAAAAAAACCAACAATAAACTAAATGCATTACCTTTAGTTGCCACTGCATGCATTGACATTTAGGAAAAAATAGCAAAAAAGTAAACATAACATCAAATTTAAAGAAAAACATAGAAATATTTACGGCTTGAACTACTAGCCATAAATAGGGATACATATAAATTTATCTCTGTAAAGGCTTGAACTAAAATGAACATATTAGATAGAATAATAATGTAAAAATTTGCAACTGTAAGAACTTAAATATTACTTTTCAAAGCTTTTAAGACTTCAGTTTCAAAGCATTTTAAGGAACTGCCAAAAATATCGACGGACTGTCCTAGAGAGTTGTATGTGCGTGAAAGCCTCGGTAGTGCGGAGTTAAATCCAAGTTTAGTTCTTGCCCCCCGTGGATACAACAGATCCAGAGGCCGCCGCGGCAAACGGTTAGGGACGCGCAGAGTCACCAACTCAAGTAGTGGCGGGCAGTCAACATGGTTTTTTAGAATTTTATACAAAAATTTCATGTCAAGAAGTTTCCTCCTGTCATTTAAGCTTATCATATTGAAGTAGTTGAGCCTCTCTGTATAAGACATGGTATTTTTTTTAACTCTACTGTGATAGGCAAGATGTCTCGTAAATCTTTTTTGGATGCGTTCAATTCGTAGCTGATGTACATTATAATGAGGAGACCAAACAACGCTGCAATATTCTAATATAGATCGGACATAAGTATTGTAGAGTACTATTTTCGTGTGTGGAT
Organism: Hyles vespertilio; assembly: GCA_009982885.2. Taxonomy (NCBI): domain Eukaryota; kingdom Metazoa; phylum Arthropoda; class Insecta; order Lepidoptera; family Sphingidae; genus Hyles; species Hyles vespertilio. Next base: position 13,061,173 of record CM042808.1, on the reverse strand, counting down.
TTTTAAATATCTTGCCGTTTCTCAATACAAATGCAAACATTTTGGACGCCTTACAAATAATTTCGTCTATATGGGGAAGAAATGTTAACTTCCCATCAAAGATAACCCCTAGGTCGCGTATTGTATTGGTGTCTTGCAAGGGTATGTTATTTATGTTATATACTGTGGGATAGTTATTATGTTTCCTAGAGAATTTGATGTGATGACATTTAGAATAGTTTAATGTTAAATTATTCTTAGAACACCAAACTGCTAAATTATCTAGATCATTTTGAAGTAATAAGCTGTCTTCTGGTAACTTGATGACCTTGCATATTTTAAGATCATCAGCGAAAAGAAAGATTTGGCTATGTTTAATTGAATCTGTTATGTCGTTGATAAGTACGTTAAATAACCAAGGACCCAAGTGGGACCTCTGTGGCACTCCTGAACTAGCAATGTATGTAGCCGACTCGTAACCTTTAACAACTACATATTGTTGACGATTTTTTAAATAAGATTTAAACCAATCTAACAGTGTCCCATATATACCGTAACATTGCAATTTTCCAATTAGAGTATCAATACAGACTTTGTCGAACGCTTTTGAGAAATCTGTATAAATAGAATCTACTTGAAACCCAGCGTCAAGTGATTGTATAAGATAATCAGAGTAAAGCACCAAATTTGTGTTAGTAGATCTGTTATGTACAAAGCCATGTTGTGCATTACTAAGATGTTGCTTAAAGTGATATTTCAAGTGAGGATACAAGAGTGACTCGAAAATTTTGGCGAAAACAGGAAGTATAGAGATGGGTCTGTAATTTGGTATGTACTCGCGGTCTCCAGATTTATAAATTGGCACTACCTTAGCTCTCTTCCAGACTTCTGGAAACTGGCCCGTTGTTAATGATTTATTGTAAATAATAGTAAGAGGCAGGCTCAGTGCAGATGCACATTTTTTTATAAAATACGACGGTATACCGTCGGGACCAGAACCTTTATTAGGGTCCAAACTTTTTAAGAATCTTTCAGTTGTGGGACATGTAATATGTATTTTGCCTATGGTGTTAATGTCGTTCGGGTAACTATCAGTCATAGTAGCTGTTTTTAGGGTATTAATGGAGCTAGTGTAGGTGGAAGAGAAATATGATGCAAACATATTACATATGTCTACGCCCTCTGTCGCAATTGAGTTATTGAAGTTCATTTTACATGGGTAATCATTAATTGAGTTGTTTTTTTGTTTTATGAACGACCAAAAGTACTTTGGATTGACAGTTATTCTCTCTTCAATATATTTAACATAATCATTGTAGCAGAGTGTGGTTAATGCCTTACATCTTTTGTTTAAAATATTAAGTGAAATACCATCTAAAGGATTCTTATACATCCTATATTTGTGTAGTAATTTTATCTTCTCTTTATTTAATTTTATCATTTCTTTAGTGTACCAGCATGGATATCTATTACTACGAATTTTAGTTAAAGGCACGTATTGTTTAATAATTTTGTTCAGAATATTGTAAAACTTATCTACCATTTCATTGACATTACAGATAGTAGAAATTTCTCCAGGCCAGTCCAGTTTATCTAATTCGTCAATAATTTTCTCATAATCAGCTTTGTAAAAGTTATATTTAACATCTCTATAATTAGGCTCGAGACAATTTACATTTTGTGTATTAATAGATAGTTCTAATGGAACATGCAGAGGGTCTACATTCGCCAAACTATCAGATGATGCTTTGGCTTGTATTGTTGTTACATTAGAAAACACTAAATCTAACACCTTACCTTTGTTGTTACATACAAAATTATATTGAACCAAGTTATTAAGACAAGCAAAATCTATCAGCATTTGACCCAAGGATGATCCTCTATTCTGTGAAGGAGCATTAGCTCCAGGAAGTGACCAATTGATAGAACTTAAATTAAAATCTCCCACGATACAGACATTAGACACACCTTCAGAAATGCTGTTATAATGATCTATGAAGTGTTCCAAAATATTACGATTCACTGGAGGCGGAATATATATTGCACACATATTGATACTGGAATTATCTGTAAGGTCTATTTTGACCCAAAGATCTTCGCAAAGGCTTTCTTTATCTTTAAGGCGTGAAGCTCGCAATTTTCTAGATACAGCAATTAATACTCCGCCTCCGTTCTTATGTTTATGGAAGCCCGTGTTCTCACGATCCCTTCTATATACAATGTAGCGGTTATCAAATAGTTCCGAATCTCTTATACTACTATTTAGCCATGTTTCTGTAAGTATTACAATATCAAAGTTAGAGCTAGTGATGTTACAATAGAATTCATGGGTCTTGGTGCGAAGACCTCTTACGTTCTGGTAATACAACTTAATACAATTGAATTTTAGTGATTAAGATACCAATTCAAATACCATAATTAAAACAGCAATAGATAGAGTGATGGAAGCTAATTAATTTTGTCGAGCACATGGTCATCTTTCACGTATATGAACTCTGAGGTTTCCGTTTTTCGCATAAATACCCGGCCTTGCTTCACCCACACGAACTTGTATCCTTTTTCTTTTGCCTTCGATCGAGCTGCTGCATGTAATTTCCTATTAATTGGCGAGAGATGCTCCAAGACGAAAATAGGTCGCTTGGGTCCGCCTATTCCGAGGTGACTAGTATTCAGTTTATCATTTGAGTTGGCTTTGTTGAATAAAATTACCTTGGCTAAGAATGTATCTCTTAATCTTGGTGTAGCCAGCCTTACAATGATAGCCCTGGGTCTGGTGTCTTGAGGATTTATCTTTGCAACTCGAGTGCAATGGTGTATAGCTTCTTCTCCTATGTCACACGATACCACTTTCCCAAGTTGGGTTATGGTCGTTAATAGATTTTCCTGTTTACGTTCGGGTACACATTGTATTTCCAAATTACATGATCGAGTATTTTGTTCCATGATTTGCAGTCTGGTAACAAAGTTTTGGGTGGTACTAATGAGTTGTGCATTTTCTTTTTGTAGTACTTTAATCGACTCCTCTTGTTTAACAAAGGTTTGTCTCATGGTCTCGAACTCGCTATTCATAAAAGTAACACTTTGTTCTAGTGAGCACATGTCATTCTTAAGTGATCGAAATTCTTCCTTTACCATGTCGTTCAAGGATTGACGCAGCTCCTGTATTAAAGTCTGCCTTATTGCTGCAAATTCCTCTCGAAACAGTTCTCTTATTATATCCTTTGAGAGAACGGAAGGTGAACTAGTGTTGGTGCATGTCTGAGAATTCGCTGCCTGTTGTGATCGTAGTTTGTTTCTAATCGTTATGTTATTATCGCCCTGTATAGAAGACGGAGTTGACACTGCTGCTGAAGAACTAGCAGTCATCGGAGTAGTTTTTGCATTCGAATCCGGTAATGTAGTCTGATTCAGATTGATTTGTCTGTTTGCACACTCAGGACAATTCCAATTATTTCTTCGTTCGGCATCCATTGCGTGGAAGCGCTTCATTGGGAGTTTAGCGCAAGTTAAGTCGTATCGACGCCTGCATGTCATACAATTTAAATATTCTTTATTCAATATTTTTGTGCTGCATACATCACAAGTATCCTGATGCATAGGTGTCATGTTGGTTATTTTTTAAATTAAAAAATACAAATGTTAAAATTTCCAATCGTGTGGGTTCCGAACCGTCGACCTCTGCGCGCGTCCCCGGACGCAGATAGTTGAATATCCGCGGGGCCAATTGCACTCTCTGTCTTGTTGACGAAATTAATGAATAGTACAGGCGCTACTATTTTTAATCGAAACGGTTAGAGGGTATATTATTTTGAAACTAACCGATTTTTTCAAGTTTGCAAACGTTGTATAGATTTTTTGCACTTTTTAACACTGTACACTTTACACTTGACAACTGCTCCGATGTTATGAAGTTAATATGGGTTCGATTAAAAAATTTCGGTACGGTTTATTTGAATTTGCACTCACACGTTAAAGTTCACTAATTTTGCACTAAACAGTTATAAAAGCTCTGGATAACGTTATCACATATGTATTAGAGATTGTTCAATAACTATAAGGTTAGATAATACCGCAAAGAGTGATTAAACTATTTTTTCAAAAATAAATACGCGGAGCAACACAATAGCGTGGCCAGTGTCGCCATCTAATTGGGCTTAGAAGAAGCTATGAGCACAATAGTCGAGGATACTGACGACGGCTTAGAGTATGATTGCTGTGGAAAGATTGCTAATCATTCCACCAGAATCAAGCGTTGCGACTGACGAAGAAGAAGGAGATGATGATGGCCACATCATCATGGTACGACCACAATGTCTATTTCTCCCGTGAAACAGCAGTGTAAATGCACTGTTGTGTTTCGGATTGAAGGACATTGTAGCCAGAGTAACTACTGGACATATTGAGACTTAACATCTTATGTCTCAGGATGGCGAGCGCAGTGGAATGTTTGCTATTGTTTATGAGCGGTCGTATCGCTTACCATCAGGCGAACGGGTTGCTCGTCTAGCCATTCCATGCAATAAAAAAACCCATTACTACTGGTACTAATGGGCAGGGTAATAGGTGCCAACCTAGAACCCTACAAAACGATGTCCTAGGTAATATTTGTTCGCAACGTGGGTCGCAACTCTGGAATCAGAAGATAGCAGTGATGATGAACCTTTGGCTGCTGAAAGGTAACGACTTCCTTTAGATCGACCCAACCAGAGCAGCCCACTGTCTCTGCGTGCCGGCAGTCATCCAGTTTTCCGCTTTGCCGAAAGTGTTTATCTTATTACTCGACAAGCGATGAAAAAACTGACGATATAGGTATTAGCTGAACTACAAGGCCCGTTGCAATATTTGAGAAGCTTTTTGACGGCGAAGTTTTTACAATGATTGCTGAGTTCAGTATGTTGTATGCCAATCAATATAATCGGCACAACTTCATTGGCACTGCTACAGAGCTGAAAACTTTTTTGGGAATACTGATATAGTCGGGCTATACAAACTACCTCGTAAACATATGTACTGGTCATTGGATAAGGATATTGGTGTTGCAGCGGTGTTAAAATCTGTGTCCAGAAATAGATTCTGGAAAAAAAAACGCAATTTGCATGTTGTAGATAACAATGACGCACCAAGTAAACTGTTCTGCTTGCCCTTCATCATCCAATATTGAAAGTTTGCAGTTGGATGGGGTTGATCTCCTCCCTGAAAAGCTTCTAAAACGAATGCGATGTGCTGTGTGCCATATCAGAGGTTGCAGGGGTTGCAAGAAGTGCAAGAAAACCCTGTGTATTGAAAAATCATGTCCCGCTAATTTTCACCTATAAGGAGCCGTTGTGCCAATTTGGGAACACCACTGAAAATGCATGAAAATTATCGCTTTTGTTTTTTTTGTGTTACTACTTCCTCTTGTAGCTACTAACTTTCAATTAAAAAAAGAATTTGGAAAATCCGGTCTGTAGTTTTGATTTGGCCACTAATGGGTTAAATATTTCCTTGGTTTTTTCCACCACTTTGACCCAATCGTTCTTTGTGACTTGGGCACATGCTTCCTTCAACAAACCTTCCATTTTTTTAAGCCAAATGGCGGTTTTGTGTTATGCCTTGCTGCATATCCTTTAACTTGGGCCCAAATTAATTCAATTGCATTATATTGGCAGTGGTACGGAGGAAGTCTTATCACTTTATGCCCGTGTTCTCCTGCCAATTGGTCTATGGCTAACGTGACCATTTATTTTTTGTTCCAGAGCGGAACATCTGTGGAAAAGTTTTTGTGTTTTACAAGTTTTTATCATAGAAGATAGAATAACATGAAATAATAATTATAGTCGTATTTTTCGGCTGAACAAATTGTTTAAAAAAATCAGGCCTAGTTTTTGGATAATTGTGAAACTCAGTATGATTGATTTATATTTATGTTCGTAATCAAAATAGCTTTAATTACTACGACACTCGCCTGTATTTTATCACTTGTCCATATTTTGTTTATGTGAGAGAAAATCTTTTAATAGATGCGTTACATCCAGGCATACACATAACATAATTATCTACTCAATAATTGTGGAAATGTTTGTGAAATCAAGATTGTTTGTACGAAAGTGCTGGAATAATACGAACCCACGGTTTTCAGTAGTAGTTCGGTAAAGCATTTCGAGCGGGAAATACATTTTAAATTATCGTTTGGTCTGTTTGCAAGAGCGGGACGATGTCGGCCTTGCTGGGGACACCGGGACAGACTCCCTGAAAGCGGGACTGTCCCGCCGAAAGCGGGACGTATGGTCACGTTATCTATGGCGTATATTGGTATTGCCGGTTTATGTTGCTTCACTAATTTGATGAGTTCTGTTTTTAGCAAACTCATATCAGCTTCCACTCCTTTTTGTTGCAGCTATGCTACTAAATCTGCTTTTTTGTTTGCTTGTGTTGGCGCTTTGTCAATTTGCACAAATGGTAAGGGGCGTTGTCCATTATTATAGTGCTATTTGCAGGAATATTTTTTAATAGGATCTTGAACCAGTTCCGAAATGTTTCTGCATCCATTTCTTCGTCATAATCTTTGGAGGATTTTGAATGAAAAGCCAGTAAACTATTTTTTATGAAACCTTCAGCCGCTGACCCGGCACGACATATTATAAGGCGCCCACCTTTTCCTGTTGGTATCTTTGAGCAAGAAGCTTCAGTATCAACTGTCCATGTCTGCGTGACCGTGTGGTTGGCATTTAACCATGTTTCGTCTAGGAAGATTATATTATCCCAGTTTATTATTTTTTTCACTTCTCGTAAAAATGTAACTCGCAGCGAAATTATGTCGTATCGCTCCATAATATTTTTTCGCTTGTTAACTTTTTAAAATCTGAAACCAATTTCTTTTATGGTTATTCTCAGTGACTAGTTACCAACAGGCCACCACATACACAAAATTATTGTTAAATTATTAAATTGTTAAATTATTGCCTTTTATTAAAATTATTATTACATTATTTATTGATGGTTGTTCGTTGATAGTATGCTTGTTATTAGCTGATAGTTCAGTACTTTTTAAAAATTAGAAAACAACTGGATTAAAACTGCTCGATTATTTTTATATTTTTACCGATTATGCGTATACAAATCCGTTTGCAGTCTCAACCAGTCTCAACTGTACACATGGAAGACCTAACGATGACGTGACTTTGTAATAATGTCTAGTAAAAAATTATGTTGTTTGAAATTGTTATTTTGCTTTATTTAAAAGATTGAAATTTAAATGTAGTTATTATGGATTGTAAATCCTGTGATAAAATAAGAATAGCTTCATAATTCCATGGTTTTACGGAAAGTTTTATTGAAATTGTGTGAGTTACGGCTGCACAAAGTTATTTATGATAAAAGTCAAAAATGATATAAATGACAGCTTAGCACAGACATGCAACAAACAAACAAATGTAATTAATGATATAAGTTTACCCCGCCAATTGCAGGATTTATTATCTATACCAATGATAAAAGAATTATAAAGGATGACGCACAAATGTAGCTATATATGTCAAGTTATAGTTATGTTAAGAATATCGACGCGGAATGTACATTTATGTATCTGTCTCATTTACACAAAGCTGACTTGTCCCTTAATGAAAGAGACAAATAATAATTCCTTTGTTTCGAATATGGCAATATTTTGTTCACTAACCACACTGGGACCGCCCATAGACCAAAATGACGCCATTTTAGTTATGCTTTCGAAACCACAGACTATTAAACCAAAAACTGCATGAAATGTCAAACTGTGGCGTTATCTGTCAATCGGAGTAAACAAATCTGCACAGTCAAAGAATTTCGGATTATTCATTGGTTAATCTCGTTTGTTAAGTTTGTTTAGTTTGCTTATTAGTTTAGTTGTTAAGTTTTTAAAATGCCTCAGTGTTGTGTTAAAGGATTCGAGTCGAGTTCAAGCAAAAAGGACCCTAACATTTATTTTCATAGGTTAGTAACTGTTTTTACGAAATACGAACAAATATGTGCTAAATTTACATTTTGGGTTTATTTTTATCATTTATAAATGTATTTGGATCTTGTTGATTAAGTTTTAGACTCTTCTAGGCGTTATTTATACAAGTAGTGTAAATAACAACCTCATTATTTGTTTACACACAAGTTTAGAGATGAGTGGATTCGATACGAAATTATTCATATCGATATTATCATTTTTAAATATTTTGATCTTTATTTTTCAAAAAAAGAAAAAAATAGTTTATATTTAAATATATATTCAGACCGACAAACAAAGTGAAATTAAAAATATTTTTTAGATTTCCTATAAACATACAAACCAGGACAAAATGGATACAAAAAATTGGAAGCTATTGGAACCCTGCAATAAATACATTTATTTGTTCATTACATTTTGAAAAAGAAAACAGCTTTCCAACAATATTCCCGGTAAGTGAAATTGTAGTAATTATGATATTTTACCTAATAATCCTATTAATAATACAACTGTTAATCAATAACAAAGATGACATGCAAGATAATTTGGACAATTGGTAGTCTATTTTCTAATGTTCTGGAGAACCTTTTAATGAACAGAAATAGTTTTATATTTTATTATTAATTATTATAATTATTTATCTTAACCAACACTTTCATATTCATTGATTGAATTCTAAGTGAGACATAACGATTTTCCTCAGTCAAATAATAGCAATAAAAATCTACCTATGTTATTTTATTTTATTTGGTATGTATTAAATATCTTAATAGGTATTTTTGATTTTAGCAAAGAATGGTGCAACGTAATAATGAACGAAATGTATTAGATGCAACTGGGTGTTTGTTTCGACAGGTATAACCTTGTAACGGTTGTAACATGTAAATTAGTATTAGTTGGTCATATGTTTACATTATGGCGACTAAAAAAGTAACGATAATTGTAAAGTATAAGTATATTTTTAGGAATATCAAGAAATAATTACCTCCAACCGTCACATACATAGTCTGACCCCACACTAAGATCAAAATGTTTAATACATCATATTACTATTGTTTATGTAGCAGTTGCATTTTTATTAGTTTTGTTACAAATAAATTTATCATAATATTAATATTTATACATACATAAACTCACGCCTTTTTCCCAGAATGGGTAGGCAGAGGTGCAACCAGGACACCCACATTTCAGCCTCCGTGGCGCAGGCGGTAAGACGCCGTTTGTGAATCGAGAGGCCGCGGGTTCGATCCCCGCACCGAGAGAAATGTTTGTGCGGCCCACAAATATTTCTCTCGGCTCTGTGTGTTTGTGAGACCGAAAAGTCTCTCGTAGTTCCTGATACCCACGACACAAGACTCGATCTTAATGTGGGGTCAGGACTATGTATGTGACTGTTGGGTGTTATTTATTTATTTATTTATTTCGCCTTGTATGTTCCGTCCTACGATGTTGTGGGTGGCGAGCCTATCGCAATATTGGGCACAAATTCCTGACTGTGCTGATAATGAATAGAAAAATCCGATATCACTTTGCGCGACCCGGGATTCGAACTCGAGACCTCAGCTTTGTAACCGTACCATAATACAACTACGCCTCTGAGGCAGTCAATATTTATACATAAATTAAAATCTATAGTCCACATTATTCACCGCTTGTATGTTTATGTATGTATGTACCTTATGTTTTTTTTGTTTGATTGAATTATTCGAAAAATATTTTTATTCTAGTGCTGATTTCCTGCCTTCATTCGCGATGTCCGCTACAATTCCTTTATTCAAAATCAAAATCAAAATATTCTTTATAGTTTAAGTTCATTTCATTTGGCGATCTAGTGTTGTTACATAGTTTATTAAGTCTTTTAATTATTTTTATTTTTTTCGAGTTTCATATTTTTTTATATAAAGCAGCTGTTAAATAAATAATTTTCGAAAGAGACTGACTTCTGTTATACAGGGCTTCCTAGTTCAGGAGTCAGGGTGTTATTATGTTGTAAACATGTTGTAATGAAATAAAGATTAATTATTATTATTATTATTTATTCAAATAGTCTTTCAAAAGATCTTTTGGATTGTTCATTTCTGCTACCACTGCTTCGGAACGTGTTGTAGCTGTGAAGAAGAAGTGGCGCAAGAAACTTCGTCAGCAACACGAACTGTCTTCTTTTTTCTTTTTTTTATATCGCCGTTTAAAATTACAATAGTTCATGTCACAGAACACAATAATGTCAGTTTATTTAGTTAATTGTGTTTATTTAGTTAATTGTTTAATTTCTATTTTTACATTTTAATTGTTAATTTTGTGTAGATATTTTATTTCTATTTATATATTTAAGTTGTTAGTTTAGTGTACATATTTTCATAGTTGTTTGCTAAATGTCTGTTTTTTTTTTAGATTTTAGTTATAATTTGGCAAAAGAAATATTGACATGGTGAAAATTGGTGCTTAAGGAAAAAAGTGTGGTATATTCGAAGTCGCAACCAAATTCTAGCTATTAATAAAGTTGTATTTTATCTCACGTGTGTATTATTTGACAAATCCAATCCAATCATCAGGTAAAACTTACCCATCAAATAAATCATAGCATGAAAAAAATATCAAAACATTGACCTATTGTTATCAGATTTAATTTTTAAAGACTTCACTGTCAAGTCCTAAAATCCCCTGTTTATACTCAATTGACATGTAAAGCAAAAATTAAAAATATTATATTAATGTTAGTCGTATGCCACTGTTGATGATCGATATCGATAAAAAAATTTGGTACTAGCGTATCACTATTTTTAGGGGCGGAGCCGCCGCCATGTTTGTGAATCAAAGTGGTACGCGTCACGTGACCTTATGTTTCATCCCCTCTATTCTTTAATCATTGATCTATACATACATATAAATAAAATTGAAGTGTCTGTTTTAAGAGAGAAAATAAAAAAAATGTCCTACTACATATTGTTATATACACGATACCTGTGCCGAAAATGATATTTAAAATTTTTTTGTCTGTCTGTCTGTTTGTTCCGGCTAATCTCTGAAATGGCTGGACCGATTTTGACGGGACTTTTTTTGTCAGGTAGCCGATATAACAAGGAGTAACTTAGGCTAAATTTATTTTAGAAAAATAAAGTAACGTTGCAATGCTCAGTGCCGCGCGCAGCTCACGCGCATGCCACCACTGGGCCGTCACGTCGGGCGCCTCCCACCACTTCTCCCACCAACGAATCAATATCACAATTACAAAATATTGTATATAAAGAAAATTTTCTATAAAGCTAATACAAAAAACTGATAATAAATGATAATTAAAATGTCATCATGGGACTGAATGAGACGGGACATAAACACGATAAAACGGGACGGGAAATATAGTCGACGGCGCGCGGGAAATATAGTTAGTACGCGAAATAATATGTTGTTGCCAAATCAATACTGGACTCAAAAGCTATCTGCACCCGGGCGAAGCCGGGTCCGACCGCTAGTCAAATATAAGTATGTATAAAGCACTTTATAAATATATTAATAATACTGTAAAGAAAATTTAAATACCTATTTGATGTACATATTATATTTAAACTAGGTATTAAGTTCATGGTATATAAAAATGTATGCGTCTGAAGGACCTGTATCCATGGACAAGAATAAAGTAAAAAAAAAAAAAAAAACAAGAAAATGTAACTGATTTTTTCTGGATCGTCTGTGTTTTCCAAGTGTTTTCCGTAGACAGAAAATATAATTAGTATTATCTGTCTACGGTGTTTTCTGTTTTCAGTTTTCATCTGGTGGTCAAATCTTTAGTTTTCATTAATTGCAATTACTTGGCACGTTTTATCTAAATTATCAGATGTGCTAGAATTTGAATTGCAAGTAGAGTGAAAATATGAATTGTAAGAAATGCGGCACAATTGGTTCCCTTACTCTGAGAAAAAAAGATGTTTACTGTGATGCCTGTTTTTTACAAAATACAATTCACAAATTCCGCGCATGTATTGGGAAAAACAAAATATCAGCCAATGAAAATGCATTAATTTGCTTATCCGGTGGCAAAAATTCAACGGTATTATTAGATTTAATCTACAATGCAACTGTTCTAGATAACCACAAAAAATTGCGAATCAATCCACAATTCTTGCATTTAGGTAAGTATTCATAATTTATGAAAATGATTGCGTTTAGGTTCTTCAATTCATTTTCGTTTAATAGGTTCTCAACCACATTAGAATTAGAAATATTGACAAGTTATATTAGTTCATGGCAATTCGGCAAGTTATATTAGTTCTGGTCATTCGGTTTCGATTGTTTCAAAATTATGGACTATAACACTTATAACCATATGCTTTCTTTTACTACTACTAAACTACATAGTATTGGTACTACTTTAGAATAGGTAGTACTTTAGACTGCTATTGCACAGTGTTCATTAGGTAACTTTTTCATGCTTGTATAACTGATTTTTTTTAAATTTCAGATATTGGTGCCAATGATCATATAAAGGAAATAATAAAGCAATGTAAAACCTATAACTTTGATTTGTATATTGGACATATTGCTGATTATGTTGAACCAAGTATTAAACTACCAATGGCTAATTGTGAACAGTATGTGAACAATGAAAAGATGGAGAAATTTAACAATATGATGAAAGACATCCCCCCAAGTGTGTACAATGATCTTATAACAAAAATGAAACGGAGTCTGTATATTAAATATGCAGCCCTCTTGAACTGCAGACTGATATTTACTGCAGAGACAACAACCAACTTAGCAGTACAATTACTGACAAATATAACAATTGGACGTGGTTCACAAATTCAGAATGATATTGTGAGTATATAACTCCTCAAATAATGTACAACAGGTTGAATAGGAAATAATAGATGAAACATATGGATAAAGAAAGGAGCTCAAGCTCTGTACATGTTCTGATATTTCTATTGTGCACTCATTATTTACTAACAACATTATTCATAATTTAAAAGTTATTTAAGGTTTTAATGCTTTGTCTTCACTCAAACAAATTGATAAGTGGTTCTAAGGGGACAAAACATTCTTTAAATAAATTGGTTTCAAAATTGTCTTTGAATAAGGCCCTAAGTGTTCATGCAGCTACTAATGAGTGTGTAATAATCTAACTTTGGAATCAAAATACAGAGTCCAGACATGAAGTTTGGATGTAGTATGTAGGTAAAAAACATACCCAGGGGGTTACTCTGTGATCCAAATAAAGTTGGAATGCTTGACGTCAAAGTAAGTTTTCATTTTTAAAAGTCAAGACAATTTTCTATGATACTCATTATTCACTCCAACCTTACCCTAAGGTTACGAAGTACGATAGGGTTCGAACATTTTGTGGAATATCTATGCATATTCGTAGTTTTACGTAGGACTTCCGAATATTCGAACTTTGTTGCGTATTAGACAGTGACCACCCGTGGAGTCATAGCTATACAAGGTTTTGTGCTCAAAAAAAAAACATGTGACAAAACATGGTAAGCAATACAACAGCTCATGGACAGTATCAAAACCAAACAACACCAGGAATTACAAAGCAATGCTTGGCATTCCACTTTGCTCGCCATGCTGAGACATGAGATGTTAAGACTCAATATGTAGGTACAGTCTAAATCTCGTTGCAATGCCCTGCAAACCGGAACACTAGAATACATTTACACTGCTGTTTGTCGGGAGAACTAGGGTGGTAACTACCCAAGGGGCCTCTCACATAAAATTCTACCACTAGTACACTGAATAAAGTGTCCGCAAAACACCGGATAGTAAAGTCAGCACAGTCCAGATATAATGTCCACAAACATGAACATTGAATCCTGTAAAGTAATCGAAATGTCGGGAAGCTAAAAAATGTAACAGATTATCCAAATCTGCGATAAAATCCGTAAATAATAGTTTTATTTCAATATTCATTCACATACTATATTTATAAGATCTAAAACATCCGCAACCGCGGATGTGAGCCTTTAAAAATCTGCATCCGCAACATCCCTAGTGCGAACACAGCAGTGGTTTTTGCAGGATTCCGTAAAAAGACCGTTCCCACAGAACTGGATGCCGTGGGAAAGTAGCCTTACGCGCGCCGGACTTGTGACCTGAGAGACGAAGTGGGGAATCGGGGATGATGCCATGTGCGGATTATGAGAGTTGCGCTGCGGCGCACTGTCCGTGTGGCATCCAATACGCCGAATGCGTTACGGTGCGGTGCAGCGCCGTGTCTGCTCTCACACTTAATCATAACTAGTGGTAGGAATCTCATATGTGAGAGGCCGCCTGGGATGGTCTATTTCTCCCGCCAAACAGAAGTGTAAATGCACTGTTGTGTTTCGGGTTGGAGGACATTGTAGCCAAAATAACTACTGGACATATTGAGACATAACATCTTATGTCTCAGGATGGCGAGCGCAGTGGAATGGCAAACATTGCTTTATTATTGAAGGTGTTGTTTCGTTTTGCCACTCTTCATGAGCTGTCTTATCGATTACCATCAGGTGAACGGCATGCCTGCCTCGCCATTCATTACAATAATACAAAAATAATAAAAGCGTAATAATAAAACAAGGTGGTAATAAATAAAACAAATAAATAGACCCCACAGCACACAAATAGTCCTGACCCCACACGAAGATAGTCTTGTCTCGACGGTATTAGAAGCTATAATACATACTTATTGGTCTCGCAAATACCCAGACCCGAAACAAATATCAGTGATTCACACAAATATTTGTTTTGGGGCGGGTAATCGAAACCGCGTCCTCTGCCTCCTCGTCTCACAGCCGGCGTCAAACAAACTGCGCCACGGGGGCTGTCTTCAATCTGTGTACAAAGACAAGCAAGTGTCCTTAAGAGCGTATACACCTTGCGCGCAAAGTCAACTATAGGTATTTCTTCGTTAATTTCACGCACACATAAGCGACCAAAGCTGTATGCGTAGAGCTGCCGCGTCGGCTCGCTATACAATTGGCTCAAACAACTTTGATCCGTGCGCTTCAAATATTCAATTGAAATGTAACTGTAATATAATATCATAAAAATATTTTATTTGCATAATAAGTAGACAAATATTACTGTGCAAGCAAAGAATTATACAAATTTTGGATACTAATCATATTTTCGTTATTATTACATTGTTAAGTTGCATTCAAATCAGTGTTCAATCAGTAGACACTACGGACGGTTTATTAATCATTTCGTGTTCGAACACATAAATAGTGTTAGGGGCCTTACAACCCCTTACAATTACGAAATATATTTAATTTTATATTACAATACATAACATAATTTAGCCTCGGAATTACATCCCATTATATTACCTGAAACCTAATTTATACTCACTACAAAATCATTGTAGGTAATAAAAATAATTAAATATTTTACTACCAAAGTACTAAGATGTGGTAATCGCATTCCGCGCGTGGCTATTTTTACTACGAGCGGCATAATCGACTGCAGCCAGGCCTGGAGCGACGAGCGATACGTCCTCCCTCTAGAAGGCCTTGCGGCGGTCTGATTTGATCCACGTCGGACAGCGTGTTTTATAGTTGTTTTTAAAATATTTGTAGAAAACATGAAAACTAATTTTGTTGAAATATAAAAATGGTAATTTATTGATAAGATGTTCTTCTATTATAATATGCAATTGCTATAAAAAATTATGTACGATAAGTTGGTGAAAAAAAATATGTTCTTGACGACAGTTTCTGAATAATTTCGCATTGTTTAAATTTTTATTTTTCAGGAACTAAACACAAAAAGATTATTTTTCTCAGCAAAATCCCTCCATAAGGGTCTTATTAGTCTGATAATATTTTTATTTTCATCTTATATTTAGTGGTTAAAGATATCTTAAGCTTCTAAATTGCCATTTAAAGCCTAAATAACGAAACTTGTGTTCAGTAATCCGTATAGTACTCACAAATTATCCATCAATCTATAATGTTTTCCACCAAAATCCCTAGATGACAACCTTTTCTAAAATTAGTACTAATTATTTTTCCTTTAAATTGTTTATTGGTGGCTATTAACTCATTTGAAAAGTCCTGTTTTTAAGCCAAAAAGCGCGTGCAGGGTATAAACGCTCTTAATGTATGGACGGGTACTGGTGCGAGTGCTATTATGTGCCTCAGCGGCGTAGGTGTACTACGATACGATTACAACCACAACGCTGACATCTCGGGTTAGAATCCCAGGTCAAGCAAAGTAATAACAGATGTTTTTATTAATTATCAGTTGATAGTTAGGAATACTTGCCCATTATGGCAATATGCTCGTTTATCAAATCGTGGGACGAAACAAACATGGCATAATGTGGGTGTCCTGGTAGCTACTAAGAGACCTCTGCCTACCCTTCTGAAAAAAGGCGCGAGTTTATGTATGTTACTATGTCGTACCGAACAATTGGTGCACAACGGCCACTCGCACTTCCCCAAATGTTTAACGCTGGTGAATGATATTATTTTTGGGTGACTTGCAATCCTAATAGACGATTGAGGGGGTTACTCCAAGATCCAAAACGAATCTTTAACGTTTAAGTTTTCCTCCTCTAAAAATAAATACTATTCTGTAGGATACTTAGCATTCATTCCGAACTTGACTATGGTTACGATGTACGATAGAGGATTCCAACATTTTATGTGTATACAAACGAATTAATACAGCTAAAAGTAGGACGCTCGTACATGCGAACTTCGTTTAGGATTATAGAGTAACCCCTCAGAAGTGAGTAACCGTCTCGATGGTCGACACAAATATACCGGTGTTCCCGAAACGGAGTACGTACACGGGCTAAAACTTGACGGACACCGCAACCATGACGGATTTTTACACACGAATATGGATGTCGTTACCCTTCAAAACTACTAAGGTTCGACGGGAGATCCACCACTGTACCACCATCAGCACATTTTTTTTAGTTCATATAAAATTCATGCATCAAAACACTATTCCTGCTGAATTTCTTGACTAGCTTATGATTATTTTCTTTTCAGGGGTTTATGGATAGCAGAGATGGAAAAATAAAAATAATAAGACCCATGAAAGATATAAGTCAAGAAGAACTAAATAATTATATAAGAATTAAACAATTAACGCCCATTCAGTTTAATAATCTTCAAGAAAACAGTATACAGTCTGTTATCAGTAATTTTGTGATAGATCTGCAAGAAAATTTTCAATCAACTGTTTCAACTGTGTGCAAAACTGCTGATAAAATTGGTGTTCACAGTGACAATAAAAATGATAAAGACAACAGATGCATAATGTGTGAGGTAGGCATTTCAAATATATGTTCTTTTATAAACTGCTTCATACAAAGTTAAAATTCCATAATGTTGAAATCAATAAAGATTTTGCACCTATATTATGTAAACCTTATGTTACAAGTAGTAACACACGACTATTTTTTCAATATCGACTGACTATGCTATATTATTTAAACCACAGTATATCACTTCATGTGTCTAGTATTTTGTGTCACATGTCAAATATATGTTATTTATAAGATATTTTTTTTCTATTTAATTATTGCTTGTTATTTCCAGAGTGATTTAAATAAAAAACACCAGAAGATTTCAGCACTTGAAGCTACAGAATTTTCAAGATTGGTATCCCATGCAAGACCCAAAGCAACATTATTAAATAGTAATGGAGTTGCAATTACTGAAGACCTGCCTGATATTGACCATTTAAATGTATCTATGTTTCCCTATATTCATAAGTCCCTTTGTTATGGTTGTAGTAGAAATTATTCACAAATGAATCATTGCCAACTACCACACAACATACAAGAGTTAATATAAAAATAATGTATATTTTACGTCTATATAAAATTCATCATCTATAATATAATAATAATCATTATTTTAACATTGCTGTAGTTTTATTATTAGTTTTAAGGATTTACGTTGTTATTAATTAAATTAAACTTGGATAAAAATAAATTTCTAATAAATAGATTTTCCAGCAACAATACACTCTCATGTCGTCTGATTTTAAATACTGAACTCGTGAATATAAATTTTGGAAATTCAATGAACTTCATTTACATTTTCAAGAGTAACCTTCATATTAAATTATGGGCATTGTTTCAGCCAGTGACACAAAAGCCAGCTCTTTTATGGTAATAGCTGTTCTTAAATTGTATATAATTACACCTCGCGTATGTAACATAGATAAAAATTATTACTACTTTTAGAAATTTATACTAAGTTAGTCCAGTTTAGCTTACATTTTTCTTCCTGCTATTACTTACAATATTTCAGCGAATATTTGGACATAAATATGTACATACGGAGTGTTTTTTAGATATTAGGGTATAACTGATGAAAAATGTCTCGAATATTCGATAGTTGAACACGCTTAAACTACTATATTGAATTATGTTTTCAATTTTTTTTTGTTATGTTAATCAGTATTAAACAATGAAAAACAACAATACAAAACTGGTTGACTACCCACAAACCACTCGTATAAGCCATTCACATTAAAAAACTAATACGAAATATAATGACATATTTCCCCAAATAAATTACAACTTTTCACTTACCTATTTTATATTTTTACCAAATATAAGTTATAATAAACACGCAATTTTGTATGCAAATACATACAAATAGATGAGAAGCAAGGAAATTATGTCGAAAATGAAAAGGTATTTGATACAGTTCCATACATAAATAATCGAAAACATTTCCAGGCAAAGTTAGTATTGTTTATTTAAGAAAACTTTTATGCAACAACTTGAAGTTATCACACTAAAATAAATTATAATCATTGAGGCTCACTTTTAAGTTGAAGATACGAGTCGATTTTAGCTAGGTATATTAGGTTGGACAACTAACGTAACTTATTAAAAATATACTAATAAGAAACAATATTTTAATGCGCCTTCGTCTAATAATAAGAATTACTGGTCTCCTTTATAAAATATGTTATAATAAAAGAAAACGATTAATTAATCATATTAAAATTTTGTATTTATATCACACATATCTACAGTTTACTTCTATTACATAAATACAAAATTTTAAATAGGGAGAGTACCAACGAAAAGCTGCTAACCAGTATTTGCAATCGGTATGCAGGTGTTATCAATATTATACAAGTAATTACAATATCAATACCATAGGTTAATAAATGCAAAAGATCAAGTGCAATGAAACTTGATGTCGATCTTTACCTGATTCAAATTAATATAGAATTTTACATAAAAAAAATCAGATGATTCAGTTTTTATTTGGACAATTTTTTTCCCACCCCCCACAAGATACTCGAATGGGATGAGTATCTCAACACTTCCACGGAATTGTTTTAGCAGTTTATATCGGAGATAAAACACTTTAAAACAATTAATAAACCAGATTTACTAATTTTAAACACTAAATTATATTGTCTTTCCAAATTATATTTCCATTGGAATTACACCAATAATTGTCGGTAGACTGGAGTAGGTATGCCTTTCACTGTGTGTCCCGTGTATTTACACCAACAATGGCCTCTTCCTGGTGTTTTTGCAGTGTCTCTTCTGGAATCTTGTACAAGTATATATCAATACATAGCATTACAAGGATTGGTACTGTCTCTAATTATTACTCTGTTGTATTTACTGGTCCTTGCAATGCATTAGGAGTTGGAGAGTTAGAGGACGCCATTCGGCCTTGCTCCTTTACTATTGGATCTGTAAGTAATAACAAATTTTAGGTTATTTCTTGACATTACATTTAACCAGTAAAACTTTCGTATTTGCATATAGGGAGTAATTTTATAATAAAGACTAGATTAAAAATGGGCTCATTCACAACCAAAATTAATAAAAAAATATCTGTAGAAAAAATGCCAAGCATAGTAAGAAAAATAAAAAAATGCCATATGTACTAGAATATGTATTTTTTTTAAGTATGTTGTGTCAAAGTTGATCACTAAATAATTGAAAAATTCTTCTTGAATGTGTTCAATCATATGTCTTGAAAAACATACTTCTTTTGACTTAATTTGGTATGCGGTTTAAAGATTATTTTATAAAAATATCAATTTATATAAAAATATCTATAGTTATGTAAAGGCAAATAAAAACTATTTCTATAAGATATAGGCATACTTCAGTTGTTTCAACTGCTTGCCTTATAATAGATAAATTAATAAATACTAACTGTTCAAAATAAAACATTTAAAATATAATTATCATGCAAATTGTGATATCGCGACTGAATTAACCAGCTCTTGTAAGCAACATTTTGGATAAATTATTTTGTATTAATAATATTAGAATTACTTTTATAAAAAGCATTCGCAACATGTTGACAAACTGAATATTTCTAACAAGTTACAAAATTAATATAGTGCAATACTCTAAACTCCAAGGTAAAACTATTAACATGAGATAAATGCTAGTTAAGATGTAGAGAACTTATATGTAGAAGAAGACCCTAATTCAGGAATCTATCTTACTATTTTATATTTCTTTTAGTTTTAAGGGCATTTCTGACAATTTCTATAGTGTGTATAGTTATCAATATCTGATATTTATTTTATTTATTTAACACTTCATTGTACACCATATACATAAAAATGACATAACAACATGAAATTAAATATATGCACAAGTGGCGGTCTTATTGCTTGGAGCAATCTCTGCCAGACAATCATGCCAAGCGTGCATGCAACCATATTTGCTTCTTTTTATGTTTATTTACAGAACTAAATACTTTTTTTTATAAACCAGGCTATAATTGCTATATTCAGGAATATGTTACACATATATCACATAACTAGCAATGGGATAATAAGAACAATTTAATTTAATGAATTAATGAAAAACGGCAAAGTGCGCGTGACTCGTGCACGAAGGGTTCCGTATCGTAAAAGAAAATCCCTTATAAGGTCAGGGTGGCGAATTCCGGCATAGTTTTAAAAAACTCATATTTGTTTGCTCACAAATTACCAAGGTTTAATTTCTTTGGCATTGTTATTTTATTATATGCTAAACAGAGTATAAAACTTTTAAATGCGTTTAGCAAATGTACTTTAGCTATCCAAAGAAATAAAATAAATGGATACTATACGGAATTTCTCTTCAAAATCGGGAAACCCGTCAAACATCAATATTTCTTAGAAATTATTATTTTTTTTAAGAATACACGTAATGTTATTGTTCATTGGTGGAAGAGGATCATGTATTAGCTTCGGGATCTTAAATATCTAGTCGTGTTCGCGACTTATTTGTGATTAACTGTTTTTGGGGCTATCCTGTCATATTGGTGAAGTCAGGGGTGGTAAACATATTTAGGATAGGTACCTACACCTATTTCTACTACTCATAATAACTTAAGATAATGTAATCTGAATATTGAAGTATTTTGCCATTTAGATAAAAGTGACCAGTTAGTTTAGTTTCTGGCTTAGGTTTGAATAAAGATACCCATTAAAAAAAACAAGATTCGGATGTTTTCAGTGTTCAAAAAGTTGACAAGTCTTTTAGTTGTCTTTTTTAAACCTTAAAACTTTTAAAATCAAATCAACAGAACTAATAAATGTTAAAAAAACGTAACAGTTGAGTTATTTTATATCATGAGACTGATCATGATATAAAATAACTCAACTCAAACGGTACCTTTCTGTCAAAGATAAACAATATTAAGAAAATAAATAGAGAATGAACAAAGTATATTTATACGTCGCTTGTAATTAGATGAGGTTTCTTATAGGTAACTGAAATAGTAATGAATTGAGTTATAGTTATCAGGTTTTCCTTAATCTAAGAAGAGTTATATATGAAAATTGTTTACGAAGTCTGAAATTGGACATTAACGGCATTCGACGATTTCGCCCCCTTTAAAATAAACGGAATTATGCACTTAGTAATTTTGAGGGTATAAATTTATTGCATCCTATATTTGTGCTACTTATTGCGTTTTCCAGTAAAGTAAACCGAAAACTATCAATAAACTTCTTAGGTAAAACGTGGGAGGGTGTCACTCGCATTTCACTTATAAAATACAACTGAACTTTCAAAGCCTGTTTTAACATATTCTGTAACAACCATTTACTCCCTAAATTGGATTCGAAGCAAAAAACGATGCTGTTCTAACATGCCAACTCTCAGAGCTGTATTTTGAATGTGCTGCATTTAATTGGAAATAGACGATTACTCCCCATAGACGGAATTTGCCACCCTGTCCTTATATTTGCTTTATTTTATTTAATTATTTATTTTAAAAGGTAATATACAATTAAATATTCTAGGAAAATGTATAATGAGATTAATATTGACCACAATAATACTAAAAATATTTTATGGCGACAAATTAAAAATATTATATTATATGGTATTGTATGGTGACCCCGCTTAATATTTTAATTTCTTTGTTTTTAGTATTTGTTGTTGTAGCAGCAACGGTAATACATCATTCGTGGAAATTTCAGCTTTAAAGCTATCAGATTTTTAAGATACAGCCTGGTCACAGACAGACAGCAGAGGCTTAGTAGTAGAGTGCCGTTTTTATCTTTTAGGCACTGAACCCTAAAAACCACCCTTTTAGCCAATACATACAAAAATGTACATTATAATAATTTTGCTATCGCGGTTTATGAGATACAGCCTGGTGACAGACAGACAGCGGAGGCTTAGTAATAAGGTCCATTTTTACCTTCTAGGCAGAGAACCCTAAAAACCACCAATTTAGGAATACATGCGAAAATGTACATTATAATCAACATAAATGGTAATTGAAGTTCATTTAATACTACATTTCATTTTCATTATTTTGCATTGTAATGTTGTTTCTAGAAAATTATTAATGTTGCACAATATTAAAATATTCAATAAAATAACTTACAGAAATAAGGATGATCCATCGCTTCACGAGCAGTGTAACGCTCATAATGGTCATAGCGCAAGAGACGATCAAGGAAATCCAAGGCTTCAGGAGATACTAAGTGTTGGTTTTCAGAATGTATAAATCTCTCCCATCGTTTGCGAGAATGCCTGTTAAAACATTTGAATTTTATAAAATCATCCAACATCCATCTATCTAAGAACTCTGTTTCCCACACAACTTTGGAAAATATCACATTAACTGAAATGTTTTATTATAATGCATATTTACCTTCCAAGAATATCATTAAATCGTGGATCCAACTCTATATGGTACTTATCCAAATATTCAAATAGCTCTTCAGTGCCCAGCACTTTCGCAATACGCACAAGCTGATCATAGTTATCATGACCATGGAAGAAAGGCTCTTTGCGGAATATCATTGATGCTAACATGCATCCTAATGACCACATATCCAAAGAATAATCATACATTTGATAATCCACCAAAAGTTCAGGACCCTGAAATTATAAATATGTTTGTATAAATTACATGTGAATGTAAATATATCAATTACTCAAATATAATACTCACTTTAAAGTATCTTGAAGCCACACGAACATTATAATCTTGGCCTGGGTGGTAGAACTCTGCTAATCCCCAGTCAATCAAACGTAATTTTCTATGGTCATGATCAATCATAACATTATGAGGCTTTACATCTCTATGCATTATACCCATACTGTGGCAGTAGTCTAGTGCCTTCAAAAGTTCATACAAATAATACCTGTAGAAATTTTACACATAATTTGTTAATAAGCAACTCAACATTTACATAGTTTGTATGAAGTCATGGCTCAATGACATATGTATAGATTATAAATCCTATGAAACAACAATCCATTATATGTAAAAAATATATATTTAATTCTTCATAATTACTGATGAGGATATTACTTTAAATATAGCATATTTCAATATAGCAATCTACCAGTAAAATTAATAAACGTAATTAGTATATTATTAAAACAACTCACCTTATGTCATAATCTGAAAGAGTTTGATACAGTTGTTTAAAATCAGTGTTGTTCACATGTTCAAAGATAAGTGCTGGAGTACGAGATACAGGATCTTTGACTACAGCTTGTAAAGTTATTATGTTTGTGCCACCTCTTAAATTTTCTAGTATTTTTATTTCTCTTTTTATCTTCTTCTTTTTAACAGGCTAAAAAGAATAGGACTCTATTAAATCAAGTCTATGAAGAGCAATTCAAGTATTTTACCTTGGTCACTATGGGAATATACTTACTTTTAATATTTTAACTACACATTTCTCGTTATTTGTGATATTTATTGCCTCGAATACTTCACTGTATTTTCCGCGACCGAGCTTGCGAACCAACTGATAGTCTTCTTGGTTGCCCCAATCAACTACATAACTTTCATAATCCCAGTACTCTCTAGGACGTTGTGAATTTACATCGGCATATACCCTCGCTCTACTTGGTACTGCCATCGTACTGTGCCTATGCCAACCTAAGGTTTTATCAGCGATAGTCTTTCCGGAAATCGCGTATGTCTTGAGTAACGATACTGCGAAGAAAAAAATTTGGTGTCACTTTGTCACAATCACAAATATTACACTTGTACAGCTTGCGTTAACAGTTGATGTACGGAATCGTTTCACGAGCGGTTAGGATTACAAGTCACTATTCAATTAGAGTATTGTGATGTTATAACCTAAAAACGACATCCAGCTCACAACGATTTCTGCACTATTACATATTTACAAAATCACAGTTTAATGAACCATCACAGGAATTTTATATCTGCACGATCACAAATCACATGTAATTTGTATTCGTAGTGTCTGACGACATGGAGTAAAATATGAAAGTGCCTTCCAAGAGAAAAACGCACGCCATTACTTGTCAAATGATCAAATGTTCAGCAGACATCCATACCTAAAACATTACTGTAGTTAATCCTATTTTAAGCTATAAAATAATTACAGCATACATGGAACTTCTTGAAAACTAATAATTAACTGATGTCTAAACTACAAAATTCACTTTTATTAAAACTAAACCGGCTCAAACCCAGTAAAATTTCAAGATGGACGCCCACCTATCCTATCCCTATCCATCCATCCACTACATGCGCTGGTGCTGCCATACATAAAGTAGATTACATTTTGAAATCAACCGCTGAACAAGAAAAGTGTTATTTTAATACAATATTATCAACATAATTATTATCAGCTACAAAAATACCTTAGGGATCATTCATGATATTTATATTATTAATTTTTACCATCGATTGTCGGAGAACTCAAAAACATAAAATTATTTGGAATACAAAAAAGACGAGTAAGATGGGCTTTAAAATGGTTCTGAATGGTTCTCTACTCGATTATTCGCCTCTAGAATCTAGCTAGGGCATGCCATACGCATACGGTATAGACTCAGAACAATGAATGGCATAGAAGGAGTGCTATTGACATTTCAACATACACTCTAATTTTGACAACAAGAAATAATTGTGCTGTGATCTCTTCTGATAGTTTATCGATATCGATAGATGAACTTTATATATAGCAAATTCGTAGACACAGTGGTAGATATTCATACATGAATCATTATTTATTTCAAATCCATAGCCATTTTATTTATTTATTAAAAGGTTGTGTCTTATTTTTGTAGCTACAGAACAAAAATTATAATACGATGATCTACTTTTTTTGAAAAGGTGTCCTCTGGTGTCCTCAGTTGTTACTAAGATAAAAGAAACTAGCAAAAATATAAGATAACTCCCTTGAAAACCCATTTTGAATTAGCAGCTTAAACGCATGTAAATGTAAAAAAACATTACGGGCCTCATTAATAAACTCGGATGAGCGAAGGATTAACTTTAGGCATTGGACTTGAGAATTCAATCTATTATTATGAATAGCTAGATAGTATAACTATACCAATAAAAATCTATGTTTTTCAGCGTAACATGATAATCCTGTTATGGAAATCCACTGATTTTAAAAGTAAAAAGAATGGTTAAAGTAAATTAGTCAATTTTAAAGTTTTGGGTTCAAGTTTAATCCCTCGCTCATCCGAGTTTATAATTAAGGCCCTACATGTGTGATTGCGTTACTCTGCTAGTACGCAAAGCCTCTAAAGAATAATTTTTTGCCCTGAACATGATGACATCGTAAATTATGAAGAGTAAGGTCGGAACTTCTTTATTAACAATATTTAATAACGGATTTCGGTCAATTTCCTATCCAGCATAAAGGGTACCATTTCACATGTTTGTGGGTATTTCTGACGAAAACTGTAAAATTAGCAAATCTTACGAATTTATGAATCGAATCGATATGCTGTTAAATTAAGTAACAAATGAATAGAGAACGTAGAGAACCATCGAATCATAAATTTGGGGAAGGAAAGGTAGTATCTAGAAGGAATGTTTTGAAATAACTAATGCAGCAAAAAGAGTTACCCAGGCAAATGAAAAAAGCTTATCAAATTAAACAAATGCCATTAGGTCGTTGAAGAAATGTGTGAAGCTAAATCATTATTTTTTTAATTATGTCTTATTTATTAAGAGTGATAAAAAAACGATTGGAAGAAAAATAAAGAGTATAATATGCAGTCTATTCGATCGGTTAAACTGTATGGCCTACTCTTATGCTTATTTGGGATATGATTATCTCTCTCTCTTTCTCTCTTCTTAATCTTAAGCAAATACGGTGCTGTTTTTCCCATCGGAAATTTGTACGCGCAACAGCATGAATCCACTTTTGCCTAATGTCGTCATCTGTAGGGAATCTGCAATGAAGGCATTTTAATAAGAAACACTAAGTGTATATGTCATCCTAGACCACAGCCCTCGCGGAGTGGCCAAGCGCTTTTACCACTACACTACCGGGTAGGTTTTTTAAAGTACACGCCAATTTATGTAACATGGCTAGTAAACTAAAATATACATTATTTATATTATCGACTAGCGGTCGGACCCGGCTTCGACTGGGTGCAGATAGCTTTTGAGTCCAGTATTCATTTAGCAACAACATATGTTTTCGCGTACTAACTATATTTCCCGCGCGCCGTCGACTATATTTCCCGTCCCTTTATATCCGGATTATGTCCCGTCTCATTCGGTTCTATGGTGAAATTTTAATTATCATTTATTATCAGTTGTTTGTATTAGTTTTAATGAAAATTTTCTTTATATACAATATTTTGTAATGGTGATATTGATTCGTTGGTGGGAGAAGTGGTGGGAGGCGCCCGACGTAACGGCCCAGTGGTGGCATGCGCGTGAGCTGCGCGCGGTACTGGACAGTACAGTCAGCAACATAAGTCGTTGAACACTTCACATTTTTTGATAATCTTTTTATGAATTAAAATTTGTACGTAATACTCTGTAGTCGTAAAATATAACCAAGTAAAGTCATCTATGCCGAGAAGTGCCATACGATATTGAAAATAATTATTATTTTGTATGATAAGACAATTCTACTAGCGACTTATGTTACTGACTGTACTTGGGCATTGCAACAGTACTTTATTTTTCTACAATAAATGTAGCCTAAGTTAAGCCCGCTGCACACGACGCTTGTTTTGCTGCTGGATTGCTTGCGGGGTTCGCCGATGGCTGCTCTGCTGGCAGCGCTGCGAGAAAGTGACGTCACTGCTGTCTCTCAAGCGTGGTCGCGTGCTGGATTTCGGTGATCGAACGCGTGCTATTTTTCGTGATAGATTGCTTGCGTGTTTGGGGTTTTTTAATTATTATTTTTTTTCATATAATTAGTGAGACTGGAAGGATCTTCAGGGCTTAAACAAAAATGTAATATAAATATATTAAAAATTGAAGTACAAAATTAAAAATCCAAAATATATAGTAGCAAATAAAGTTGAAATGTTATAGATACATACCCGAGCTCACTAAATACCATGTTTAGTAGAACATTCTGTCTTGTATCACGCCGTAACAGCCACTCGCAACTCCACAATCGACGCTTTCGTTGTTCAAGCTCTCGTTTCCGTTTAAAAGCAATAACTGCAGCTGCCACAATAATAGTTTTTCTACGTCTAATTATCTCAGCAGCAATAGTTTTTGTACTCGAGCGTTCATGGTACTGCAGAAGTT
Source organism: Hyles vespertilio (assembly GCA_009982885.2). NCBI lineage: Eukaryota > Metazoa > Arthropoda > Insecta > Lepidoptera > Sphingidae > Hyles > Hyles vespertilio. Next base: position 13,033,285 of record CM042808.1, on the reverse strand, counting down.
ATGAATATTCGTGTCTTTGATAGCGACGTCGCTTCGCATGCACGCCTAGCGGCGTGTAGTGGCAAGCACCGTGTGAAGCCAACATATCGAGGGAGCCATCATTGCACCCAACGCCACAGCCAACTTTGAACCCAGCAGCAAATTATAGCAAGCAATCCAGCAGCAAAACAAGCGTCGTGTGCAGCGGGCTTTACTCCTTATTATATCAGCTACCTGACAAAAAAAGTCCCGTCAAAATCGGTCCAGCCATTTCAGAGATTAGCCGGAACAAACAGACAGACAAAGGTCATTTTCGTTATAGGTATCGTGTATGTAACGATATGTAGTTGGACATTTTTTTTAATTTTCACTTTACAAACAGACACTTCAATTTTATTTATATGTATAGATAAAATGTGCAGCACATCACTATTGAACATGACTATCAAATTGGTAAAAAGAAAAACACTTAAAAATTACTGAATCGAATGGCCTACAGCTTAATAGAATATGACAACAACATAATAAAGTTTAAGTTTAATTCGATATTTTGCAGTTCTGTATAGATTTATAGCAAATTTTATTGTTTTGTTGTATACTCACCGATGGAAGCTGATGATTTCAGCTTATTTTTCTATGCCAGAAAAACGCGACCTGCATCCTACAATAATGCAAGATGTTGGTTGGTGTTTCGCTTGGCTTTATTATAGAGAACACAGGCACTGTTTAATTTGATGCATTTACATCGCCTGCGTGCCCATGTTCAACAGCAAATTGCGAATATGAACAATCCGCGCATCATATACTTTGGGAGTGTAGTCTTTGGCAGAATGAGCGTAAAACCATGCTGGATAGTATGCAAATATCATCTGGAGTTGTATACTACACGGACCTTGTAGAGACTAGGACGAATTTCCGTGCTTTTCGGCGTTTTTGCCATACCTATTACTGGAATCAAGTGTAACAGCTCACATATTAGGTCCCATTTAAATGTAATAAGGATTTGATCCGTGGTGCTTTACAGCTGGCTTCTCCGGCTGTAAAAGTCTTTTTGCGAGGTTATTTACCTCTTTATTTCATTGGTTTGTCACCCGCTTTGCACGGAGGGAAGTAGACAATAATTTATTTCCAACTCCTCCTATTAATTTAACTTTCTGATTGGTTTCGTTGCGGGTTAAAGACAAGTTAGACATTCCCGGAGACTCGCCGGGCTTCGGTGCTCGGTGTCGTTGCATTGCGTGCCACTGTTGATCCTGGCTTACAGGAGTTGCAGTGGTGGGTGTGAGGGCGGGACAGTCTCCTTACAAATAATGGCGTAATTCGGAGTTTAAGAATTTTCTCATTTATGGGACAAACGGGGACGTAATACCTTATTAAGGGGAGTAAGTATCGATTTTTTAGATATAAAACATATCTATACATAAACTCATTTGCAAAAAAAACGGGCACCTAAGCAATGAACCATTTCAAATGTTACTATTGGTTTGTTTGATAATTATAGGTAGTTTTACTATTACAATTTTGTAAATTAATAAGCAAATAATCGTTTTCGTCAGTATTATCATAAAATTTTGATAAAATTTATGGGTTTTAATGCTAAAGTTCACTAGTAGTGTATGCTCGCTAGTAGTGCATATGCTCGTGAAGTAAAAGATAACAAAGATTTTTGTTTGTTTTTTCTTTAATAAAGTAAAAGCAAATAAATGTTTAGTATCGAGTGTGACCCCCTCTAGCTGAAATCACAGCTTGAATTCGTCTGGGTATGCTAGCGAGGATATCCCGGATACTTGCTTGCGGAATACATTCCCACTCTGCGGTAATCACATTCTTCAGCTCTCTGATGGTCTGCGGAGCCGGTTGTTTGTATCTCACGCGTCGTTTCAGAACGTCCCAGACATGCTCTATAGGATTGAGCCTGGTTCTGGAAGAAAACCATGTACCCAACCACGGGATGATCGTTTTCTTGTGTGTCGCGCATTGAGAAATCGCAAGTCTTCGTATGTGGACCTTAAGAACAACCTCGAAGAAGTAAGAAATGTGCATATTAGTCTATGGACGGTCAGGAGGAGGCTTCTCGCGGCCAATATACGCAGTTATCGCCCGGCCCGCAGCCCTAAGTTACTCCGTGAGCACAGAGTTGCCAGGCTTAGGTTTGCTCGAAATTGTGAGTCATGGACTCAAGAAGACTGGAATAGGGTATTGTTCTCCGATGAAGCCAGGATATCTCTGTTCGGTGAAGATCGACGTTGGCGAGTGCTACGAAGACGAGGAGAACGCTTTGCAGTGGCTTGTCTTGAAGAAATCACACCTTATGGTGGGGGCTCTGTTATGTTTTGGGCAGGAATAAATTCAATGGATCGTACAGAGTTAGTCTTCATTGAAAACGGCTCACTGACTGGACATCGATACAGAACGGAAGTTCTAATTCCTCATGCACAACCCGCATTGGCCGCTTTAGGCGAAGACTCAATTTTTATGGACGACAACGCTCGCGCCCACCGGTATGGCGATGTGGAAGCGTATGTGCAAGAGATCGGCATTCGTCGTTTGGATTGGCCAGCTCGAAGTCCCGACCTCAATCCTATAGAGCATGTCTGGGACGTTCTGAAACGACGCGTGAGATATCCTTGCTAGCATACCCAGACGAATTCAAGCTGTGATTTCAGCTAGAGGGGGTCACACTCGATACTAAACATTTATCTGCTTTTACTTTATTAAAGAAAAACAAACAAAAATCTTTGTTAACTTTTACTTCACGAGCATATGCACTACTAGCGAGCATACATTACTAGTGAACTTTAGCATTAAAACCCATAAATGTTATCAAAATTTTATGATAATACTGACGAAAACGATTATTTGCTTATTAATTTACAAAATTGTGAAAGTAAAATAATTATCAAACAAACCAATAGTAACATTTGAAATGGTTCATTGCTTAGGTGCCCGTTTTTTTTGCAGAGCTTATTAATAAAATTGAAGTGTCTGTTTTAAGAGTGAAAATAAAAAAAAATAACCTACTACATATCGTTATATACACGATACCTGTGCCGAAAGTGATATTTTAATTTTTTTTGTCTGTCTGTCTGTTTGTTCCGGCTAATCTCTGAAATGGCTGGACCGATTTTGACGGGACTTTTTTGTCAGGTAGCTGATATAACAAGGAGTAACTTAGGCTACATTTATTTTATAAAAATAAAGTAACGTTGCAATGCTCAGTGCCGCGCGCAGCTCACGCGCATGCCACCACTGGGCCGTCACGTCAGGCGCCTCCCACCACTTCTCCCACCAACGAATCAATATCACAATTACAAAATATTGTATACATATAAACAAAATTTTCAATAAAGCTAATACAAAAAACTGATAATAAATGATAATTACAATTTCATCATGGGACTGAATGAGACGGGACATAAACTGGATAGAACGGGACGGGAAATATAGTCCACGGCGCGCGGGAAATATAGTTAGTACGCGAAATAATATGTTGTTGCCAAATCAATACTGGACTCAAAAGCTATCTGCACCCGGGCGAAGCCGGGTCCGACCGCTAGTTGTAAATACAATTAATCACGCAGACAAAGCATCACAATACATTTTTGAAAATTTAATTTCGTCCATAAAAATACAGAAAGTTTTCGTAAGATTAGCGATATTCATAACAAAAATACTAGGAATCAGAATAATCTAGCCACTCATAAGACCAGAATCCAGAAGATCCGCAAATCTTTTAAGCTTTTAAGGGTTACTGTATACACTTTTATAATAAAGTTCCTCAGTCATATTAAAGCCTTATCTATTACAAAATTCAGAGCTAAAATTATGCAATAAAACATATAATAAAATTTCAGAATATTTGGATGATAGCAAGGATTGGGAATAGAATAAAATTAAATTAATGTGTAGTTTCTCGGAGCGGAAGCCTTGGTGTGCTCTGTATAATATTATTTAAATTAAGTAACTTATCACATTTGCTATTGTTTTGCTTTGTAAGTGATTAGGTATGTCATGCTCGCTAAAAAGTCTGTGCTTGCGGTGGCGTCGTATGCTGAGTCGGTCACTTCCCTGTTGCATGGTTAAGGAGGCCGATGGCTGGCACATGCGTCATGCTCGTGAACAGGTGCTGATTGCGTAGACTAGTCTGTCCTATTGGCTTACATTGTAACGCATTGATTGGTGGATTATACCGGGTATATCAAGACTGCTACGGAAAACGAAGCCGGTGGTAGTTTTAGTGGCTACAAATACAATGCAACTAAAAATTTCGCAAATAAACGCAACATTAATTTTTAATGATTTTTTTAAATATCGTCATTTTTGGGTGGTAAATCCATAGTTTTTGCTAAAATAATAATTTAAACTGTTTTATACCTTAGAGTACTTATAAAAAAAAAGGGTATACACTATTATTTTAGGAAAAAAAAAAGTATTTACCACCCAAATTTGGCCATAGGAAAAAAATTACAAAAAAAATGGGTGCTTTGTTTTTTTGCAAAATTTTCTATTGCGTTGTGTCTGAAGTCGCTTAAACAACCACCCAGCTTCGTTTTCGGTAGCAGTCTTGATATACCCTGTATAAGACTTTCGCAATTATTCACTGCTTTTCGTTCGTTCTGGGTAACTTGACAACCATATTTATAAACATATTCGATCAAAAATATTTATTGTAAATTTAAAACATATTATTAATGTTCTGCTCTGATTTAAACCACTTGTAAATAATCACTACATTGTAAACTGGTTTTGAAAAGAGCAACACTTGAGTTTCTTGTCCGTTCTTCTGTAGTTAAAACCGCTTTTCGAACCTGGGGTGGTAAATAAAAAAAGTGGCTGAATATCATTGAGGTATTAAACTAGAGTGGACACCGGAAATAAAATCTCTGCGTATGGTGCGTGCACACGGGTACACATTGAAGCCAGAGGGAAGATATGTTACTTCGTAGGCGTGACAGAGACAGATATAGAACGTACCCTTCATTTTGTTCTAAAAATTTTGTTTGCAGTGTCCCCTCTAGTATATTATCTCGATGCTGAATATAAACGATGTTGAACATTTTAATGGATTCAACAAATTATTCTAATTTTCATTTTCGAAACCGAAACCGAAACCTCTGCGTTGTAATCGTACCGTAGTATACCTAACTGCGAGACCGAGGCAGTCAAAAACATGGTCCATAAATATGAAACAAAATCAAATGGAATTCTTTGTTAATCTAATTTTTTCATATTATGAAATAACTTTATATAATGAAATCAAACAACTATAACTCCATTGGTTTAGGTACTTAACTAAATGTAAACAAACCAGAACACGTAACGCATGGTTGTTCAATATTTTATTGAAATGTCCAATTTACGAATATTTTCTTAGTCCACCAAGTAACAAGTATTAATAGTATAGGATCCCGCCATACATCGACCTTCACCGAGATGTTTATTTGATGAAACCTATTTTATATGCAATGTAATATGTCAATAAATATATTGTATATGGGTTGCCTTGCAAATTTCAGTCCAGAATACGATTAATTAATTATTTAAAAAAAAATTTTTACACATTTCACCTGTTTGATTATTATTAAACAAAGTCTATACCAATCGAAAGTATGAAGCCCATAGAATATGTAAACGTTAGGTTGCCTATTTTTTTCCGGTCACAACCCTCAGGTTGCCAGGTATAAACAGGTAAATCGCTACTAGCATTTTGCACCGATCTGATTATTGAATGAAAATTAAATGAAAATAAAGATCATTTTATTACGAACACGGTGGTATAGGGTTGCCTGCGAAAAATCAGTCCCGAATTGCGGTTGTCGAATTTAGAAAAGTGAAATATTGCTCCGAGTGACCATCCCATGCGATAGAAGAGGACACAGCATAGAAGCTGTTCGAAGTCCGCCCATTTAAAGAAAGAGGGTGCGCATGCTATTTATTGTTGAGAATGAAAAGGACAGCGATAGACTCGTATATGCTGTGCATCATTTTGGAGTAGATTGTGGTTATAGTTGCAATTGAAAAAACGTGCTACTATTTATTGTTAAAAAAATGGCGAAAAAGTGTTTTTTGTGTGATTCGGATGTTGATTTAATTAATTTTAATGATGACATTTTTAAAAGCTGTTGGCTCTGGTGCGGTTTCTGGTTGATTATTGGGAAAACGACCATTTGGTAACAATAATCCAAAAGAAATGACTCGGAATCTGTTTTTTTTTTTTGTTTTTACAATTTTTTACAATAAACAGAAGTATTTTTTAATTGTTGTTTTTTATTTTGTCTTCTAATAATAAAGATACAATTTGCAAGATTAGTATTATATATGTAATAATATAACCTTCTTTTTTGCTAAAAATGTATACCGGGTATCTCAAGACTGCTACCGAAAACGAAGCCGGGTGGTAGTTTTAGTGACTACAAACACAATGCAACTAAAAATTTCGCGTAGAAACGCGACAACTATTTTTTATGATTTTTTAAACATCGTCATTTTTAGGCGGTAAATCCATAGTTTTTGATAAAATAATAATTTAAACACTTTTATACCTTAGATTAGTTATAAATAAAAGGGTATACACTATTATTTTAGGAAAAAATGTATTTACCACCCAAATATGGCCATACGAAAAAAATAACAAAAAAAAATTGTCGCTTTTTTTGCAACTTTTTCTGTTGCATTATGTCTGAAGTAGCTTAAACTACCACCCGGCTTCGTTTTCGGTAGCAGTCTTGATATACCCTGTATATACTTTAGTACATACATACATACATAAACTCACGCCTTTTTCCCAGAAGGGGTAGGCAGAGGTGCCAGGACACCCACATTTCGCCTTGTATGTTCCGTCCCACGATGTGATAGGTGGCGAGCCTATCGCCATATCGGGCACAAATTCCTGACTCTGGGCTGATAATGAATAGAAAAATCCAATATCACTTTGCCCAACCCGGGATTCGAACCCGAGACCTCAGCTTTGTTACCGTACCTTAGTACAACTACGCCACCGAGGCAGTATATACTTTGGAGTCACATAAAATATATACACACATAAATAATTAATTGATTAACCAAAATTAAATAACTTTTCCTCTATTTTACTAATAAACTACTCCAAAACACAGCATATACGAGTCTATCGCTGTCCTTTTCATTCTCAAGAATAAATAGCATGCGCACCCTCTTTCTTTATGAGCGGACTTCGAACAGCTTCTATGCTGTGTCCTTTTCTATCGCATGGGATGGTCACTCGGAGCAATATTTCACTTTTCTAAATTCGACAACCGCAATTCGGGACTGATTTTTCGCAGGCAACCCTATACCACCGTGTTCGTAATAAAATGATCTTTATTTTCATTTAATTTCCATTCAGTAATCAGACCGGTGCAAAATGCTAGTAGCGATTTACCTGTTTATACCTGGCAACCTGAGGGTTGTGATCGGAAAAAAATAGGCAACCTAACGTTTACATATTCTATGGGCTTCATATTTTCGATTGGTATAGAATTTGTTTAATAATCAAACAGGTGAAATGTTTAAAAAAATTTTTTTTTTAATTTTTAGTTAATCGTATTCTGGACTGAAATTTGCTAGGCAACCCCTATACAATATATTTATTGACATATTAAATTGAATATAAAATACGTTTCATCAAATAAACATCTCGGTGAAGGTCGATGTATGGCGGGATCTTAGACTATAACAACAATTAACAGCAGCTTATAACAAATAATAACTAAAATAGAGTAAAGAACAACGATGAACACTTCCAACCACTTCACGAAAACAGTAAGTACATTAACGCAATGAATAATAATTGGCTGCCGTAGATAACATAATATGATGATGCTTAGGTAGCAGACCTAACGCATTATCTTTCATTTAAATGGTCGCATTACGGTAAAGTCGTACTTCTAGATTTTGTAGCATATTTCTTGTAACTTTTATGAAAATGTTTTGGATGCCTGACTGTTTGGGTCTTTTTTATAGACAGATTGCATTATGTAAAATTAGATCATTTAATTTAGATAATTTAATTATGATCTTACATAATTCAATTGTTTCCAAGTTCACACATTCGTAATTATAATAGTTATAATAAATTTGAACATGCAATGTAGTTTTACATTTACGTAAATATTTTTTTGTCTTCAATAAATTCAGAAATGAGAAATGGCAATGTTAAATAACCTTTTTTATGGTTTGTTTACATTTAGATAAGTACCTAAACCGATGGAGTATACTTACATCATATTTGTGACCTCACTCATCATAGTAACGGATATGGTGCGACCGCACCACCGCACAGCGAGTGACGCACTTTTCACACGGTCCTGTCCTTTCAAGAGTGAAACAAAATCGAACGTCATGCCTCCGGTCTTCAGAAAACCTAAAATAGTTTTGGCAATAGGAGCCACATCACTCTCGCCACCCCTATTGTAAGACGAATAAAACAAGAATGGACAAAAATGTATTTGAAAAGCAGACAATACTTACTCATAGTCACATGAAACTAAAAGAAATCTTGATGATGAAGACTTTAAGACTTATGTATCTTCGAATTATTCCTGTATTATTCGCCAAACTGTTGAATCTCGTGAAACCATACATTGCTATAATAAGTGACACAGTTAAGACACAAGTTGTGACTACTGAAGAGAGGTTGGTGGCAACTTTGAAATAACTAGCAATAGTAAGAGTTCCGTGAAGTAAAATCAATACAATATATGATCACATCACAGACGAGTAAACAATGTTCTTCACATATTCTCTCACTTTGCTCTGCTCTGATCACTTACCCAATCACTAATCCAATGGTATCAAATGGTACAATGATATTAAAACTTGAGTAAATTTCATGCGGAGCGCATTACATGCGGCGTGTCAAGGAAGTGACTAGCCGAACAGATAATAACAATGTTATGTGATGGACTGCTCTTCACTCACAGGTGGGAGTGATGAGTGATCTGTGCCTCGTATTGTATGCAATCAATCGAATATGGTGCAACAATTAGTATTAGTCTTATGACGCGCCACGCCGCGCCGCGGCGTAGCTATTACAAACTTGGGGAAAATTCTCGATCTCCCTTGTGGATCTCATAAAAATATTTCGGTGCGCGGAAACCACCTCCGATCTTTTGTTTTAAAGAAGTCCTAAATCAAATACACCACAGAGGCTGTGAAGTTAATGATTGATTCCATTAAAAGGGTATAGTGATTCGTAGGTAGGTAACCATAAATTACACATCTATACATAATTCGCAAAAATAAACTTTTCCTTTACTTTGCCGTATTTTATTACTTCTCATAAGTTGTAGCTATAGTAGCAAATGATGTATTATTATAGAATGTGCTTTTTTTTTTATTGATAACGAGTTCGATTCCTCGTCATACGACCCACAAATGGCTTATACATGATGGCCATGTTGATAACGTACCTACCTAGTCCCTAGTGAAGGGAAATTTCTACCAGTCCGGTCTCCCATCACTGCGTGAACTTGATAACAGTTAGGCTCATAGTGAAAAAGAGAGGGCCGATTTCTTGGCTCAATTCTGCCTTGAACGTTGGTTGATGGAGGAGCCACACCGCCGAAAAAACCACTGTGTGAAAGCACAGAATACTAAACTAACAGAAGTCAAGCTCCATACAAAGCGCGCTAAATCAACACACACATAGACAGTGTTCACCGACACGATATTTCAAACCAGTCGAGACCACTGCGCGCGCGAGTGTCACCCGCTTCAGGAACGCAAATAGTGGGACGTTTTGTGCAAAGATGGAGCAAATGAATAAAAGTTATTACACTTGTATATAAAACACCAGATTATAATACTTGAATATAAATTTCATTTAAAAAATATATATTATACAAAAACAATGAAAAAAAAACTTAGAATAATGACATACAAATTCTTAGCGAGTTCATAAATAAAATTACAATTTATTTATCGTATTATTGTGTTTTATATATTTTATTTAAAAACTCAATCAAACTATATGAGTGCTATTAACACGATACGTGTTTTCGCATAAGCCAGAGTTACGCCGAGCGTAGTGTGAGTATGGCAATAAAAGTGAAGTACATACACAAGCTTGACTTCTGTTAGTGTTTTGTGGTGAGAGTCTTTTGTCTCAAATTGAAATCAGCCAGCGAGGCGTCAGACGAGAGCTCAGGCTTCTCAACACCCATAAGTAGAGTGTGCCGGACTGTATCCACGCAGTGGTTCTTAAGACGTGAGTTAACCCCTTGTACTCACGCGCCTTTACCGTCTTTCCTACAAAATCATGCGGGTCCCAACGCTTTTCACTGCAGCCGAAAAGTGGACGCTCATCCAAGAACATATGCACAACATAGAGGTTGCATATCTTTGAGAGATAGAGTCAAATAGGCGTGTTTTACGTCGGATAACGAGTTTCTAGGCACAAGTGAAAGTGGACAGGACACTTGGCTCGACGAGGTGATACTCGATGCACTAAGGCGGTATCGAAATGACGGCCTAAAGAGGCCTCGAGAAATATAGGCAATCCACCTGCTAGGCGGGCCGTGGACGACATCGAAGCAAGGTATGGATGAGATTTGCACTCTTGTGTCTCGGTCTTCCGAGTAAAATGGTGCAGGAGGCGTATGTCCAACAGTGGATTAATATGGAGTAATAATACTTTTTTGACTTAATCGCAGGTAGGTACTTAAAGCTAAACTAAAATCAATAACCAGGTGGTATTTTAGCAACTATTGGAGGGTTCAATATGAATGTATTCAATTAAAATATTACTTACCCCATTCAAGTATTATTATTATTATACCAAAATTCTCACATCATATAAAAATAAATATACTTACAGTGAAATCAGTGAACATCCCTACTACCAACTGGTTGACGCAAGTTTGGTTTTTATGCAAAATTATTTATTTAACAAAATCGAATATAATTACTTTCACTGTCGGTTATTAAAGTGAAATGGCGCTTATAATAATGTTTTTAAATTAATTATGTCCAGTAACACTTAATATGCGCGGCTGCCAACATGTTCACGGTGGTCGCGGGTTCGAATCCCAGGGCACACCTCTGACTTTTCGGAGTCATGTGTGTATTGATAGTCAATCACCACGCACTAAAACGGTGAAGGAAAACATCGTGAGGAAACCTGCATACCATAGCGATTCATAAGAATTTCTATGGTATGTAAGTCCGCCAACCCGCACTAGGCCAGCGTGGTGGACTATATGGCCTAACCACTCTCAATCGTATTCTCGATTGTAGAGTAGGCCCGTGCCCTGCAGTGGGACGTATATGGGCTGATACAGAATACAGAACACTTAATATGATTCCCAGTTCTTCAACGTTTTTGTAAATCCTTGCTTGCGACATCACTTTTTTTTTATTAACTGAATACACATAGATGCAATTCTAGTTTTAGTAGTCTAGTTTAATTTAAACAATTTTATGCAAAACTAAGCTTTGTACGGTTACCAGTAAGTATGAAATGTTTGTAATTTTCCATCGATGTCATTATAGGCGGATTCTACTGTATATTCCAGTTACATCTGCTCGTATCGATCAAAACAGTAAAACATGTAAAGTAATGTAAAACACGTCAGTGAATTTTATATTTTATGAACACATGAAAATTCAGTTTATCAAATGTTTATTTTCTTTCACATAACTCATAGTTACGAAACAATCTGTTACGTTATATACGTATAATACATTTTGCATAGTATGTATTGCACAAAAAATATACAAATATTAAACTTTTAAAAGTGTTGAACCGGGTTGCTGAGTGAAAATGAAGTTCACTACTAGAGTGGCTAGGTGCCCTGCTTTACGCGGGACATTCCGCTTTTCAGGGGTTCGGTGACCCGTCTCGAGTGACCTTCGACGCCAAATATTCCGCTTGACCATCCCTCTCAGTACGAATAAAAACTTAATATTATACACTTTTATTTATAATCCGTACCGTATTTCGTGTTTTCCGACACATTACCTGCTTAGCATCTAATTCGTTTCCATAATAAGATTATTCAGTGCTTTAAGTTTTAAAAAAATAAGCAAATTTCAGCCATTTATATTATTATACAAGACTGTTACCAAAAACGAAGATGGGTGGTAGTTTTAATGACTTCAGTCACAATACAACTAAATTTTGTGCAAAAATTTGTCACGGTTTATTTTTTGGTTTTTTGTTTTTCCATAGCATACAGCTAGGATGGTAAACACATAGTTTTTTCTTAAATAATAGTGTACACCCTTTTATTTTTAAATATGCTATGGTACGCAAGGCTTTAAATAATTATTTTAACAAAAACTATGGATTTACCACACAAACTCGAGGATATTTATAAAATAATAAAAAAAAATCGCGTTTCTTTTCGAAATTTTTAGTTGCATTGTGTTTGTAGTCACTAAAACTACCACCCAGTTTCGTTTTCGGTAGTATTCTAGATATACACGGTACATTATTTATATGTCCCGCCGAGGGTTCAATCGGGACGCGTTAGTGAAACCCTGAAAAGCGGAACGTATTATTATTGATATGTTTAAGTTGATTCCAAAAAAATATAGGGCATTAAATAAGATCTCGCGGTTTCGCTTTGGTAAATCGAAAAAGTTATAGTCTGAGAATTTAAGGGATAACTCAATGTACCAGGGTACAGCAAACGCTATAGGAACATGCAAAAACCTTTGCGAATCCACAATTTTTTGTTTTTTTTGTCTAAGCTAAAAACCCATGGCTCCTTATGAATTGAAGCCTAGAGAGATATGGTACTTAGTCTGGTTGAGCTGCGCTTCCATTATTAGAAGCGAGAGCCTCCAGAGACGACGACGAGAAAGAGGGAGAGTAATAATTAGTCAGTTATTGGGAAAAAAAAACTAGACACTAGACTAACACGCCGGCACAATTAGAGGAACACGCACAAAAATTAGTTTTTTTAAAATTTTGTTTGCTGTTTGTTTAAATGGTCTTTGTTTTTATATTTCAGCATCTTTAACAAATTAAATGTTGCAAAAAGATTTTTGGATATATTGGAAGCTTTATCGTTAATATATACGCTCTCAAGTGTTTTTAAGATTTTTTCACTTTCAAGTGGTTTTACAAAATTTTGTTTAATTTCATTTTATGTGACTTAAGATATTTTTGTTATTGTTTTTAGAGTACCTGTCTTGTAGGATATGAAATGAGTGGCTTACCTTCCACTGAAGTTGCCAGAGCGGTAACAATGATTGAAAATGGTCAAGGGTAGGATTCAGTAAGTCGCGCATTGGATGTGTCGGTATCTGTCGTCTTTCTCAACGTTAAACGTTAGAGGCACATAGGCTCTTATGTGCGGATGCCAGGATAAGGCAGAAAACGGTGGACCAGTACCCAGGATGGTCATTTTATACGGCTGAAAACTTTGAGAAATCGTCGTCAAACGGCTATTCAGACCCGAAACATGTCACAAGAAGTCCGTGATGTTAATATCAGTGAGCGTACAGTGAGAACACGTTTAAATGAAGTTGGACTGAAGTCTTACGTTCCGTCAAAAGCTCCAAAACTCGAGGTGGTACATAAAGTAGCCAGATAAGCTTTTGCTCATCAACACCGCGACTGGACAAATGAGTGGCGCCGAGTTTTGTTTAGTGATGAAAGCAGTTTTGTTGTGAATTGCATAGAAGGAAGGGAGAGGATCTGGAGGTATCGAGAGAGAGAGAACGCTAATCGAGGAAACTTTACTGAAAGAGGTGTGTTATGGCGGAGGGTCAATTTTGGTATGGGGTGGTATATGTATGTTTGGAAGCACGCGCGGAGTTAATACTTATAGAAAATGGGTCTTTAGCTGCACAAAGATACGTCGCAGAGATCTTAGAGTCCCATGTATTGTCTTTTGCACTATCCATAGGCGAATATTTTTTATTTATGCATGATAATGCGCGGCCCCACACAGCGCAAATGGTTCGCGACGACTTAAATCAGACCCAAATCGCGCAAATGGATTGCCCAGCAAGATCACCAGACATGAATCCCATAGAGAACGAATGGGACGTTATCGGAAGAAATATAAATGGAAGAAACCAAGCCGCTAAGATCGTCCAAGGATTAAAATTCATGTTAGTGCAAGAGTGGGAGAATTTGTCGCAAAAAATGATTGAGGACGTCATTTAAAGCATGAAGGATCATATCCAGACTCTTATCAGAGCCCGTGGTAGCAATACGCATTATTAATTTTCTTAAATTATTTCTGTAAGTTTTTAAAATACACGATTACCTTTGACAATACAGAAATTTCATTTTACTGTATTTCCGTTTAATTGCATTTGCGTCATTAATTAAAGTATTTTTTACTCAATTATAGTAATTTGTTATAAATTTTGCCTCATTTTAAATATTGAAAAATAAAAACATTCAGTTATTATAATATTTTCTAAGAAATTCAATATTTAACCCGTATTCCTCTAATTCTGCCGGCGTGTGTGTAATAGGCGTCCCGCTAAACAACTCAAAATGCCGATAATTTTAATGTTCTGTTCCGAATTTTCAAACTTAACCCTGGTAACACTATTCATTACGGAATATAAGTATTATTTTACAAAAAACTACTTACCAAAAATACATATTTTAATCGCTAAAACAAAACATTTTATAGCTTAAATAAGTTCATACTTCATTGTATTTGACTAAAATTATTTTTTATATATTAAAATATGATATCACTACAATGAATTCAACAATTTGACTAATATCAATCACATAGCAAGTAATTATTTTTAGTCGTGCTATGTGTCAACGATTGAATATAGTTTTACGATCGGGCAATATTTATTAAAATAATGCGGTTACGCGGGTCTGTCCACCTGCTGCACGACGAGCAGAGAGGCGTTGCGAGACAAGTGCGTGAGGTCGAGGCGCGGTTGGTGCGGCGCGGTGGCGGCGGCGGCGGCGGTGAGCGTGCAGTCCGCGCCCACGAGGTAGCAGCCGGGCGCGGCGCACAGGCCGCGCAGCTGCAGGCGCCGCGCCTCGAAGCGCGCCAGGCGCACGCTCACGCCGAGCTGCCGCGCCGCCGCGCCGCCCACCAGGGCGCCCGCCCACCCCAGCTCGCACGACGACTGCCTACAACAATCCGCTCTTTATGACACATGTTTGTGCGGCACACAAATATTTCTTTCGCGTCTGGGTGTTTGAGACCAAAAAGTCTTTCGTGGCACCCGATACCCACGACACAAGACTCTATCTTAGTGTGGGGTCAGGACTATGTACGAGACTGTTGGGTGTTATTTATTATTTCTTTATTTATCTTCTCCTATAATCTATAGACTTTTAACACTTTTAAAACTTTTATTATTATTATTTCTTATTCCATTTACACACATAAATAAACTCACACCGTGAGTTTATGTATAATAATGTTGAGACAATATTTATCCATGTGTGTTTCGAGTGGAAACCAGGCCTCGACAAACCTAGTGTTGAACACTTTCCAACCAGGTGGAGCCGATGGAGTGAAGATGAGCTCAGTGGCGGGAGTCTCACGCATATTTTCCAGCAGAGAATGGCAGAGGTGCTACCGAGACACCCACGTTTCGCCTAATGTGTCCCATCCCACGAAATGATTGGCGACGAGCCTATCATTTTATCGTGCTGATAATTAATATAATTTTATACAGGGTGATATTGACACATTGTACTTATTTTAACCCACATGTTTCTCATCACCCCGTGTGATATTTTACATAATTTGAAAAAAATATGAGAAGATTTTTTTGTCAAAAATTGTGATTTTAGTACTTACTATTTTTGGGCATCCCATATAGATACGAGTTTTTTTATCGCTTAGCTGAACTTCATTTCAGTTCGGAAACTTATCAGGGGCCCTACTATATTCATCCGAAACGAAGTTCGAAACTTCGGACGATCGAAGTTTTTTATACGATACGAATGTATCTACTCTGTAAAAGTTCGTATTTGTATAACGTACATCGTCGTAACTATAAGTCTATGGTTACGACCATAAGTCAATAACGACCATAAGTATATGTAGGTACATTCGTATCGTATATAAACTTCGATCATCCGAAGTTTCGAACTTCGTTTCGGATGAATATAGTAGGGCCTCTGAGCTGTAAGAGACTCGATATCTATAGGGGTTGATCAATAGCCTTGAAATCTAAAATCGCGATTTTTGACAAAACTATCAGGCAGTTTTTGTTCAAACTTGGTACAATGTTACCAGGGATGGTTACGAGCATGTGGTTTAAATTAAATACCAGATGTCAATATCACGCTGTATAATTCTAACTCGACACCTCAGCTTTGCAACCTTATCGTAGCACAACTACGCCACCGAGCCAGGCATTTTCATTTGTATTCTTTATTTTCTAAGACATTATTAAACAATTTCTTTACATAAATTTATTAATCTCTCTCGCCATTGAGTTCATCTTCACTCCATCAGTTCCACCTGGTTGGAAGGCGTCCAACACTAGGTTTGTCGAGGCCTGGTTTCCACTCGAAACACACATGGATAAATATTGTCTCAACGTTATTTATAACTGATAGTTGAGTGTATAAAATTGTGTGTTTATCTATAATTAAGAACTATAAGCGAGACGGAAGCTAAACTATAGTTAGGAATTAAAAAAAAACAGTCAATTTACCTATTTGTTTGCTTCGACAAGTTTATGAATACATCCACCGGCACACCGTAGCAATTGACAATGTTCAAAGTAACTGGAACTACGCATATCTTTCTCAAATTGAAATCATGTGTTATGTGCTTAGAGAGATCCATTTGGAAAATTACAATGTTATCTTTCTTGCTTTTCTTGTCATCACCTAATTCTGATTTAGTTTCGTATTCATCTAATTTTAGCGGAATGTTATTTTCGATCGACAGCAAGTCACTGTCTCGTAATTGAGCTTTATTAAAACATTCCAACCATAAACAATGTTGGCCTATCGCTGTCGTTCCTTGAATTTTGTTATGCACTTTCCATCTCAGTATAAACATAGATCGTATAAGCCCCGTCCGTTTCTGTGAATAGTCTTGGACGAGGTCGACATCGGACGAATCCAGCCAAGACCGACGACTTTCCATTATAAATTTGGAATACGGCGGAACCTTAACACCTTCCGCGCAGTCCGGATGGCCTTCCAACATATTGAGACAGGAGTCGTGAATTTCACCCTCCGGCAACTCTTCGAGTATTCTTCGCGCCTTCAACACGAGGTGCAGTCGTTCACGCGACACGAGCAGTTCGTTCTTCTGCGGCGCCGCCACGAGACCGGTCAGCCTCCACTGGCGGCTGAGCAGCGCCGCCTGCAAGATCTCCACCTCGACACCTTCGCTCTTCTCCCCGGACACGTTCTTGATCTCGACCGCCAGGGCCGCGCTCTCGAACACCTCGCCCGCCGCCGCGCCCAGGCTGCGTCGCGGCGCCACCGACAAGTCCACCGCTTCCTGAAAAGTAACAACGGTGAGTGACGTCAGCGGTCTCATCACCGTACTACGCGGAGCACGAGGTGGAGCACTCACGGCGACGGAGAAGCGGAAGGCGTGTCGCAGCAGGCGGTGCGGTCGCTGCGCGCGACCCGTGTGGTAGTAGGCGAGCAGGCGCAGGTGCAGCGCGGCGCGCGCGCGCACGTGCAGCGTGGCTCGCAGTGCGGCGGCGCGGGGCAGCGCGCGCGCCACGCGCCGCACGTGCCGCCCCGCCGCCGCGCGCCACGCCTCCGTGCGCGCCGCGCGCTCGTCTGCACACATCAATATATCACTATACATAATTATTATCATAGAGCATTTCGCAACTCTAGGAGACATTTGGGCTTCCATTTAATATTTTTGTGTGACGTAGTTGATTACTCCCCCGGGTGTGAAACGTGTAGTCACAGGTTCGATCCTTGCACCGAGACGCGCACAAAATTCATGTCTTTATGTAGGGTCAGAACTTTGACATGTCAGATGACTGTTGTATAATTATGTAGTGTATAATTTAAATGATACCGAGTCGCTGAACGCATTCCAACAGGACTCAAGACGCTATGAAAACCGTTAGGGTAGGTTATGATTTTGCCAGTATTAGTTGAAGTATAAGGAGAATATGATTTTAAATAAAAGTTAATCTTTAATCCTTAGATAACTCAAAGTATAGTGAAATACTATGGAATTTATATTGCATAAAATCGCTTTTCATTACGATTGATACTTTACACAAAATACACGAGCACAGGGCACGCGCGCACCAACGCGCACTCACTCACACACACACACACACACACACACACACACACACACACACACTCACACACACACACACACACACACACACACACACACACACACACACACACACACACACACACACACACACACACACACGCACACAAATTACTGTCAAATCTGGTGGGTTTTGATAATTGTACAGTACAGTTACCCGAAAATGTTGTGAGGTCACGATATTTCTCATCATACAACATTTTAAAAGCATCAGTCTCTCCCTCCGGGGTAATAATACTGATACAGTCTGGGTGCGATACGGCAATATACAATTCTTCCATGTCGACTGGACCAACATTAGTAAATTCTACATCTAAAGTCCTCATTTCACCGCTTATTATATCAGAGCTCGTTTCAGAGAACGTCATCTGAAAAATGAACACAATATATTCTATTATGTTTATCAGAGGGAAAGACCTAACAGTCTAAGGCTCAGTTGCACCAAGTAACTTTGCCAATACCTTTGCCTATGAAAATGTCATCGCCATACATTTGAGATGTATTTGACCTTGCGAATGTATGGAATTGACAGTTTCAAAGGCAAAGGTATTGGCAAAGTTAGTTTGTGCAATTGAGCCTTAGTAATACAGTCAAACAACATCATAAAGAAACAGATACACAGATTTCAGAACTGTATGGATATTTTTCTCATTAAAAGCCAGACATACTTGTAGACATGGAGCTTCAGGAATAACTGTAATTTGCAACCGTTTGTCAACACTTTTCTCGCCAGAAATTAAATTCACTTTTCCCTGAATCATAACCCCATTACCACTGTTCTCATTTCCACCTTCTCCAGCATTTATTAATCTAGAAGCAAAAATAATATATATTTTTGACACATATACGTTGCATTATGTGATATAATTGCCACATAATTACTTGTATGCCAGTCCCTCCACATTCAGTTGTCCGACACGCAAGGGAGTCAATATAAATGTTAAAGCTTTTTTGCAGTCTCCTTCTAATAAAACTGATTTCAGTTTTTGACCAACAATTGTTTTATTTTCTACAGCACTCCCGGAAAACACTGCAGACTCGTTGCTGAGGGCCTCTTCTGGTTCCCCACCGTCTTCCACCTGCGGCGAGAAACGCCACAGCAGCTCCACGTCTTTCAAGACGAGGCATATTTTTAAGGGATTCCATAAGGTAACCGATATTTGGACGGGCTCTAAAATGTGAAAAGAACATTGTAAAATTATCGACATCCTCGAAAACTATATATAACCAAATCAAGTCACCCAAATAGAAATATGTAAAAAGCGGGCACCTCCTTGCGGCACGATGGGGTGACAATCGGTGAGGTCCGTGTAGAGGTCCACGGTGGGCTTGAAGATCATCGGCACGGAGCCGCGCGCCACCTGCAGCAGCATCTCCTCGAGCGTGCGCCACACGCGCGCCTCCTCCGCGTCGGCCGCGTCGCTCAGGGCGCTGGCGGCGCGGCGCCGGGGCGACGCTAGTGGCGCGGGCCCGGCGCACGCCACGCGCGTGGCGCGCTGCACCACCAGCGGCAGCGGCAGCCACGCCGCGCCCCCCGCGCCCGCCGCCTCCGCCCACTGCTGCTGCGCCAGCATGTACTCGCGCAGGAAGGCGTCCTGCTGGTGCGGCGGCTGCGGCGAGGCGGGCGCGAGCGGCGCGGCCAGCCAGCGCGCGGCGTCCCGCGGCGCCCGCAGCGCGCCCGCCAGCCGCCCCAGCGCGAACTGCACGTGGTCGCTCGACAGCCGCCACCCGCTCTCCGCGTACACCTGCCGTGACACAACACCAGCATACACACAGGTTCGGGCGCGTCGCGACACGTGCCTACAAATCTTACCACACTGTACGCATACATACTTGGTAAGCCTGTTGGTAACATCTGTACGCGTGCTTTTTCTGTCCCGCTTTGGAGAACCTGTGCCCGGCGAGGACCATGTGAAACGCGTATTTCCTGCACATCGCTTTAGCGCCGGGGCCCGATAGAAAACACAGAGCCGCTTGTTCCAAAAGCATGGCACTTCGTAAATCGCTGTCTTCGGATGTCATACGAATTAATTGTTTAGCGGCTTCTCCATAAAACCCGGAACCACTCAAACACATCACCGAAAGCAATGTGGCCCTAACTGCATACTGCACCATCCTAATAAACAATAAAAACTCAAATGAAAAATACAAATAATTGTGCAAGAATATAAATATTTGCAAAATCTATAATCAAGAACTCTACCTGCAAGTGTTTAAATAAGTTACAATACTCTCTTCCATATATCCGTGAGTCTTGCGGTTGGCTTCGCCTGCCATGAAAGCACTGATAGCCGCCATTTCTAGAGCTCCAGCGTAGCACAACCAGGCGCTGTCTGCGTAGAACTCTCGCTTGGCCGAGTGGTACGCATCGAATGCGCGCTGCCACTGCCCACATAAGAACCACAAATCTCCTAAGCGACGCAGCTGAAGTTCAGGACAGTCACTTGTATACCTGAAAGTTTGCGTAATTGCCACTATGTAGGGCGTCAATTTTAAAGGACCGTAATATTTAACAAAATTACGACGATTCCTTGAAAAGGATTGAGGGAACAGGGTTTCCTCGAATGAGTTACACCTAGCATAAAAGCTGAATTTTATATGTTTTTAGGGATCTACCATAAGGTGTGGGTGGGTCTTTCAACGTGTCCGACACATTAAAGATGACATCTATCTAAAAACTGCGTTCTAAACGTCGTAATTGCTGATCGTATCGTATGACCATGTTATATAGGCATGCATATACATTTTTTCAGCTTTTATATAATGACGCAGGTCTAAGGCTCACGGGCTCTTATAACTCATTACATTTGTATAGACAACGCAGTTTCTTTAGAACAGGTTAAGAGCGTTTATACCCTTTGCGCGCTTTTTGGCTAAAAAACAGGACTTTTCAAATGAGTTAATAGCCATCACTAAACAATTTCGAGGAAAAATAATTAGTACTAATTTTAGAAAAGGTTGTCATCTAGGGATTTTGGTGGAAAACATTATAAATTGATGGATAATTTGTGAGTACTATAAGGATTACTGAACACTTGTTTCGTTATTTAGGCTTTAAGTGGCAATTTAGAAGCTTAAGATATCCGAAATCACTAAATATAAGATGAAAATAAAAATATTATCCGACTAATAAGACCCTTATGGAGGGATTTTGCTGAGAAAAATAATATTTTAATCTTTAGTTCCTGAAAAATAAAAATTTAAACAAAGCGAAATTATTCAGAAACTCTCGTCAAGAACATATTTTTTTTCACCAACTTATCGTACATAATTTTTATAGCAATTGCATATTATAATAGAAGAACATCTTATCAATAAATTGCCATTTTTATATTTCAATAAAATTAGTTTTCATGTTTTCTACATATATTTTAAAAACCACTATAAAATACGCGTTCCGCCGTGCATCAAATCAGACCGCCGCAAGGCCTTCTAGAGGGAGGACGTATCGCTCGTCGCTCCGGCCTGGCTGCAGTCGATTTTTGCCGTGCGTCGTAAAAATAGCCACGCGCGGACTGCGATTGCCACATCTTAGTACTTTGGTAGTAAAACATATTTTTTCTTTTTATTACCTACAATGATTTTGTAGTGAGTATAAATTATGTTTCAGATAATATAATGGGATGTAATTCCGAGGCTAAATTGTGTTATGTATTGTAATATAAAATTAAATATATTTCGTAATTGTAAGGGGTTGTAAGGCCCCTAACTCTTTTCATGTGTTCGAACACGAAATGATTAATAAACGTCCGTAGTGTCTACTGATTGAACACTGATTTGAATGCAACTTAACAATATAATAATAACGAAAATATGATTAGTATCTAAATTTGTATTGTTCATTGCTTGCACAGTAATATTTGTCGACTTATAATGCAAATAAAATATTTTTATGATATTATATTACTAATATATAAATCATAAGTTACATTTCAATTCAATATTAGAATTTTGAAGCGCACGGATCAAAGTTGGTTGCGCTGACTGTATAGCGAGCCGACGCGGCAGCTCTACGCACACAACTTTGGTCGCTTATGTGTGCGTGAAACTAACGAAGAAATACCTATAGTTGACTTTGCGCACAAGGTGTAAACGCTCTTAAGCCCGTACACTGACAATATATTTTAAACTGGCATTCCTCATTTTATACAAACTTGTCTTCTACAAGGGCTCCTGATTGGATTATTGCTCGTTTGCAGTTGTATACTACGCTGAACAGCTGCCGTCCGAAATGTGATGTATTGCAATGCTTTCATTTAGTACAAAAAGTTAATTTAAAGACTTAAGTATAGTACATACTTACACAACAGTACTGTTGCCAGCAGTGGTCCCTGGCTTTCCCGTACCAAACCACCTCTTTGTAGCAGATAACAACGATCTACTAACACCTTTTCTATTTGCCACCTAAAAAAATATATACTTACATAAAATTGTTATACTATCTTTTTTTTATTGCACTATCTGTACCGATTGATCTAAACAGCAAAAAATTGAAGGGAAAAGACTATGAATAACAATATACTAGCTACTCGTTTCATTTGTTTTTAATTTATAACCGTATTTAAAACACAACCATCCAGGAGGAAGGTCACAGATGAGAAGCCATCTGGGTAGGTTAGGTACCACCGCAATGTCTAGTTCTCTTGCCAAACAGCAGTGTAAATGCACTGTTGTGTTTCGGTTTGAAGGACATTGCCAGAGTAACTACTTAACACCTTATGTCTCAGGATGGCGAGCGCAGTGGAAACCCAAGCATTGCTTCGTAATTCATGGTGTTGTTTGGTTTTGCTACTGTCCATGGGCTGTATAGCTTACCATCAGACGAACGGCATGCTCGTATTGCCATTCAAAGCAATAAAAAATATAACTTAATGACATCGTCAGTAACGCAATAATAATGTGTAGAACTTACCACTTCGGACAACTGTGATATTTGTTTCTCCATGTAAGGTAATAGAGCTTTAGAAGCGTAGTCTTGCAAAAATTGTTTTATGGCATCTATATCATTCGTGTTCAAGGCGGCTCCATGTACTTCCGTTGAAAAGTCTATGCCTTTAGCGCTTACGTTTACACTTTCAACGCTTCCGGAAAACGAATGCGTCTGCAAAAATATACAAAGTGTCGGTGTTATAAATGCTTTAAATTGCAACATCATTAAATAACGTCAATTAAAACAAATTAAAATGACTAGATTTTATATCGCAATAAAATTTAAAAAATGATATTTTCAAAGAAAGTAAATAATAAAATAATTTAGTTAAAATACAACATGCCTTATATGTTTACCTACTGCCCTCAGTTGACCCAGACATAAGAGCGGCAACGCCGCATTTTTCGTCACCACGTAACGAATGGTATCATTTAAGAGCGTTTATACCCTGCACGCGCTTTTTGGCTTAAAAACAGGACTTTTCAAATGAGTTAATAGCCACCAATAAACAATTTCAAGGTAAAATAATTAGTACTAATTTTAGAAAAGGTTGTCATCTAGGGATTTTGGTGGAAAACATTATAGATTGATGGATAATTTGTGAGTACTATAAGGATTACTGAACACAAGTTTCGTTATTTAGGCTTTAAATGGCAATTTAGAAGCTTAAGATATCCGAAACCACTAAATATAAGATGAAAATAAAAATATTATCAGACTAATAAGACCCTTATGGAGGGATTTTGCTGAGAAAAATAATCTTTTTGTGTTTAGTTCCTGAAAAATAAAATTTTAACAATGCGAAATTATTCAGAAACTCTCGTCAAGAACATATTTTTTTTCACCAACTTATCGTACATAATTTTTTATAGCAATTGCATATTACAATAGAAGAACATCTTATCAATAAATTACCATTTTTATATTTCAACAAAATTAGTTTTCATGTTTTCTACAAATATTTTAAAAACCACTATAAAACACGCTGTCCGACGTGGATCAAATCAGACCGCCGCAAGGCCTTCTAGAGTGTGGACGTATCGCTCGTCGCTCCGGCCTGGCTGCAGTCGATTATGCCGCGCGTAATAAAAATAGCCACGCGCTGAATGCGATTACCACATCTTAGTACTTGGTAGTAAAATATTTAATTATTTTTATTACCTACAATGATTTTGTAGTGAGTATAAATTATGTTTCAGGTAATATAATGGGATGTAATTCCGAGGCTAAATTATGTTATGTATTGTACTATAAAATTAAATATATTTCGTAATTGTAAGGGGTTGTAAGGCCTCTAACACTATTTATGTGTTCGAAAACGAAATGATTAATAAAACGTCCGTAGTGTATACTGATTGAACACTGATTTGAATGCAACTTAACAATGTAATAATAACGAAAATATGGTTAGTATCCAAAATTTGTATTATTCTTTGCTTCCACAGTAATATTTGTCTACTTATAATGCAAATAAAATATTTTTATGATATTATATTACAGTTACATTTCAATTGAATATTTGAAGCGCACGGATCAAAGTTGTTTGAGCCGATTGTATAGCGAGCCGACGCGGCAGCTCTACGCACACAGCTTTGGTCGCTTATGTGTGCGTGAAATTAACGAAGAAATACCTATAGTTGACTTTGCGCGCAAGGTGTATACGCTCTTAATTTGGCGCGGTGATTCCTTTGTAGTTTTTAGGCATAATTTTATTCGTTTAATAACAAATGTAATAAAACATTCTCAATTAAGTCCCCTTTTACACAAATAAAGTAGGTCAAAATTGCTTTGTCAGTGGATCAAAATAGCACATCGCGTAAAGTATTACTGCCACTAAACACACCTTCAAACAAACCATATCGGTGTATTCCACAGCTGTAAATCGCGACATCATGAACATGAATAAAATGCTATCGTAATTCGTAATGTATTGTGAGCAACGCACGCGCATTCGCAGAGAACAAGCACGGCGCGCGGCGCACTGACTAGGCGACGCGACGAGTGGCGCGGGGCCCGACTCCCTCGCCCGCGCCCCTAACCCCCGCAGTGTTGCTAGGTTAGATTTAAAAAAATACGGGAAAGTTTCGAAAAAATAGTAGATGGATGTAAACCACAGTGGATTATTATACTGTTCATTACAGGGATATTTACAGTAAGCGATAATACACATACATTATTAAAAATTACAAGTATTCTGTAAAAAAAAGACTGTTAATCGCTGTATGTGTCACTATTCTATTTGTTCATAAAGTACTGGAGATATCTATATATACAACGTGTAACAGGATTAATTCACAACCTCAGACACCCCAACTTTAAAATATTATTGCAATCATAGTTTATGCTTTGAAATCGTACTACCATAATTAAAAAATCTTTAATTTATGAAATTAGCTATACCAAATGTAGGCACTTAACATGGTTACCTTACGAGTTACAAATAAGAGTGCACTACTACACACGCTCGCGGACACGCACACATGTACACAAGACCCATTCACACGAGTACCTAACGTCGAACGCTGCGCCGGTAGAAACAGCTGACAATAAACGAAATACAAATTACGTATGTAACTGATTACTTGGTGGCTTGGTAAACAAATTATTAGTGTGTTTTGACTATAAAATCTAAATATTTTACTTACAAGATATAATGCGTACGAACTCAACATAAGACAATATTTTGCATGAATCGGCTATAAAATATTATTAATTTCACTTTCGCTAAACTTAGTTCCTACAGGCCGGCAGGATACGGGCGTCATTTATTTTGCATTACTAATGAATAAGATAATAAGATAACGCAATATCTAACAACGAAGACTAGATTGGGAATCACAACACAAAAAATACAACAAAATTAACTTACGTGTTACATGGCACTCATGCGGCGATTTCTTTTTAAAATATGTTCGAAATGTCCACCACCTTGATACACTTTGATGCACATTTGCGTAATTGTTCACGTAATTTATGTAAAACTTCAGTGTCACTTTTCACTTTTAAGAAGGCTGCCACTATTCTACTTTTTAGTTCCTCCAAATTAGTACTTTCACTGAAGTATACCGATAGAGATTTATTACGTCCCCACAAAAAAAGTCAAGAGGCGTCAAGTCAGGTGACCTAGGAGGCCATTGCACAGGTTCGCCGCGACCTATCCAGCGCTCTCCGAACTCAGCATCGAGATACTGTCGGATACTACACTAGTGCCGTGCCTGTTGTTAAATGTCCTGCATGCCAATGATACATTATCACCACAGAGTGCGGAAGTTCTCACCATTTCAGTGTATTCAATATTCGAATACCGAAAAGACATCGCGCGCGAAAGTTGTCGAAATATCTACTTAACACTTAAACACATGTAGACACAGATAACTGCGGTGCACGACTAGATTTTTTTCACATTGTCGGTGCCCATTTAGGGATTGCAATAACGGGATATCCGACAACAACGGGATTCCGCATACATTGTAGCAAAATTATAAACCGAATTTAATCACCATTTAAACGTTCCGCGAAATTATTTTTCATAGAACTACCTACTTGTTGTTTCTTTTCATAGTGATTTTGTTACAATTTAATTTGTTTCATTTAAGTGCATGTATTGCGCGGGATTTGGATCGCCCGGTCTTGCAAATACCGGGAGTAATTTTTTTCGCGGCGCATCCCTATAACCTTTTGATGTACCGCCGCGCGTCGCGTCGTTTGTCCGATGGATCAAATTGCATTAAACAATAGCTGCATCCTGCTCTATCTAGTTGTAGTTAAATGTGCGGAAAAGAGAATATGATAGTTATTTATTTTGGTAGCTTATTACGTTTATTCAGGCCTATCGTTGTGTGCGTTTGATTAATGATAGATTGCATAAATAAACTTTATGACTATCGAAAAGTTCATTTTTGTTCATGATTTAGTTATTAGAGTATTCGTTTAGTGATTCATTTAAAAACGATCTTATGCCCTCCAGTTACGTTTCAATTTCGTTTGTTCGAAGTACTAAATGAAAGAGTGTCTGTAATTTACTTGGTCTTAACTAATTATTTCGAAAAAAAAATACCTACCAAAAAAAATGTAAATGTCGGTTCAGTAGCTGATTCTGAACGTACTACTTTCCGCTTTTACATTTAAATCTGTTACATGTTGTATAAAAATGAAACCCGTTTCGCGTTGTCACGGCATCACGTGTGAACGGCTGAACCGATTTCGATAACCCTTTTTTAAAATGTTTGTGGAAGTCCAAGGATGGTTTTTACGGCGAGAAAATTTCGAATAATTGCCAGAAAAGCCTTAAAAACAGCCCTTTTCTTTACCCCATACAAACGTTTTCTAACTAAAACGTTGAGTCAATTTGAGCTTTATGGATATTGTATAAAGTTCATATTAAATTACAAGCACGCATTGTTGTTTAAACAATGTAGGTATGTTCCTAACGTCAAAGAGTCAATTTGCACTTTATTGCCGCTATACAAAATTCAAATTCAATCATATCTATCAAAACAATGTGCGTGATTTTCCCATACAATATGTTCATGGGTTTGTAACTGTCAAACATTTAATTTTCACCCTGTCGATATGGTAAACTCTGCCCTCAAATTAAAGAACGTATTTAAATAAAGGTTTCGAATCGAAAACATATATCCACAATATTCGATTAATGGCGTATTTTAGATTTTAAAGAAGTAAAATATTGACAGTAGTGAAAATGGATTGACATTTTAATTGATTTTAATTGTTTATGCATGCGTTCAGAAATTTATTTTGTATACACTAAGGAGAATATATCTAGCTAAATTAATATAGGACAATGAAATAAATAATGTTTACACGTAATGGTAGATTTACATGTTGGCTGAGGCTGGGTCAACGTCTACCAACTCCAAGCTATTAACTATGAAAAACATAAGGCCAGCCGAGCCAAACACTCCGTTTACACGCTGGCGTTGGTGGAGGCTGGCTGAGGTTGGCCAAGCGTGTAAATGCAGCATAAGAAGTTATACTTACTCCTTTTCAAGATCGAATGCCATTTTTATCACGAATTTTTACAGTGGCCTTTCCTTCGCTATAATTCACTGATAGAACTGTACATCGTATCGGACTGAGATAGGTTATATTATACCTAAAGGGGATAAAAAATATGAAACGGATAGTGATTTGGCCGGATACCGGATACCGGATATTCGGCTAGCTCCGAGGCCGGAGCGCCGGATATCCGGCTACCGGATATTCGGCCGCTTATAGCGTTACAATTTGATTTGAATATGCACGCGCGATCATGATCGGAAATATTCGTACGCGTTCGGCATGATCGGCACGACTCGGGGGCGTTCGAATGTAATCACGCCTAAACTACTAAACCGATTTTGGTGAAATTTGATACATAAATAGATTAGACAGTGAGAAAGGAAAAAAAAAACAAAGAAAAAAAATTGTATTTCGACGGAAAAGCGTGATATAGACGAGTTTAGAACGTAAAGAATTCAACATCTAGTGATATATACCATGTATATTTATTTATTTTATTATCCGGTATCCGGCCGGATAGTGCGCTACTATCCGGTATCCGGCCGGATAGTGAAAATAGGCCGGATAGGCCGGATACCGGATAGTTACCGGATATCCGTTTCATCTCTAGTTGAAATGTTATATCTAAGAAAATCGAAACCACTGAAGTTATGTCTATATAAAAAAAATATTTTAACTCTTTATTACTAACAAAAAGTAATGGCGTACAATATTTTTTGGAAAAACAGCATTTTGGTGCTGAAATAAGGGAAGGAATATTGGATGGACAGTAAAAAACGCTAAAGTTTTTAATGTAAAAAATTCATAAGCCAATCTTTATATGTATATATATATATATATATGGATGTATATGGAGAGAAGGGGCATAAAATAAAATAGAATGGAAGGTACGGGAGAGGGCTGGGATAGCTGACAGATTTGTTAGGACGAATGTAAATGCACGTTATAAAACGGCATGGATAATAAAGAGAAGGGACGGGACGGATTGGGAAGAGACTGAACAGGCGGATGAGACGGGATTGAGCCGGACAGTAGGATAGCTACGTCAAGTTTAGATATACAAGAATTGATACGAAAAACAACATGTTTCTGGTGTAGAGTGGAATCAAAAAATATATGCATCCAGGCGAAGCTGGGTCGGGCCGCTAGTAATAAATAAATATTAAATACTCGCAACAGTTAAATACATAGTCATGACCCGACATTAAGATCGAGTTTATGGTTAGGCTGAAAATTTAAGGATGTCTCGGTGAAATAAAAACCCTATAAAATTATTTTATAGTGCTAATTTTGTTTTTGTGTTTGTAAGTTACAGAAATAGGTTTATTATTTATCTTATTAATCATATTGCAGTACGTTTTATACTTACTGAATACTATGCTTTGTTACTTGACAGTAAATGTAACAAACAGTTTTTGTTTAATTACGGCGCACCTTGCAACACTGCCCTGTCACGGGTAATCCCAGATTTCGAACTGACAACGTCGCGTCGCGTCGAGTCGCTGAGCTATTATGAGTTTTAATATCATGAATATGGGGTCTGAATTGAATTATTGATTTTATATCTATGCAACTAATAATAAAACCTTGTATTCTTTTGCGCTTGACTTTGTGTCAATGACCTAGCCAATTTGCTACAGCAGGTAGTTAAATATGAAAAACTAAAAACCTATCCTGTGGCTAAACGAGTAATGATAAATTAATATTATTTGGTGTACGGGCTGCTGATGCGATACCCTGTATGTGGTCCAAAGGAAAGCACTTATGTCATCGACATTTTGTACATATAAGACACAGAATACTAACAGAAGTCAAGCTTGTGTATGTACTTCACTTTTGTTGCCACACTCACACTACGCTCGGCGTACGCGCAAGGGTTGTTAACTCTGGCTTATGCGAAAACACGTATCGTGTTAATAGCACTCGTATCGTTTGATTACTTTTTAAAATAAAATAATAAAACACAATAATAAAATAAATAAATTTTAATTGTATGAAGTCATTGAGAATGTGTATGTCATTCTTCAAGTTTTTTTTTGTTTTTGTATAATATGTACTTTTTAATGATATTTACATTCTATTATTATAATCTGGTGTTTTATATACAAGTGTAATAACTTTTATTAATTTGTTTTATCTTTGCACAGAAAATATCATTATTTGCGTGCCTGAAGCGCTCGACTGGTTTGAAATATCGTGTCGGTGAACGCTGTCTATGTGTGCGTTGATTTAGCGCGCTTTGTATGATATGAAGCTCGACTTCTGTGAGTTTAGTATTCTGTGTATAAGAGGTTGGGATATAAATAATTATAATGTAACGTTCATATATAGGGCTGCGTCTAGTTCTTTGTTAAATTTAAAATAGTCATGGTGGCTATCTTAGTTGAACCTAATACAAGCTCACTAATATCGATTTTATGGACCCTTTCAGAATTTAGTCGCACTGCTTTGCGTCAACAGATAAGATAAAAGCGTTTTTATACAGTCTTCTCAAGCAAATCCGGATACCCAACACCCCTTTCGTCTTTCCATCCATTTTCCTTTCCGCTCTCCTCCTATTTAATGGACCGGTAACACATTTGTGATGCGAGCGTTCTGGATGTTCATGGGCGGTAATGATCACTCATCAACAGGTGACCTCGTTTGCTGGACGTATGCGATAAAAAAAGCAGGCCGCGTTTCGATACACTGTTATGATATTAAAATATTGCATGACGATTCGGAAATACCCATGGAACTGCCACTACGGGATGCGCGTGGATGTTAAGGTTGTTGCCAAACGCAAAGACGTAAAACAAGATGAGTTTTGTCGTCAGCACACGAATATGCTTTGAGAGGTTTAGTGACTTTTTCTTCTTTGTACATATTTTTGCGAAACATCAGGGCTTTTAATAATTCACTTTTATATTTGGCCGGGCTAATACCAGATAAGTATTATGAAAATTTGTATTACCTGGAGACTATTTGCGTTATCATAAACATCATTTTCCGGACTTGTCAATGGATGTACGCCCTCTTGAATGGAAGCACTCAGTACACCATCTTCACCTAATAAATAAATGTCTAATGAATTATTATAAAACAAATGTAAGGGTAACATTAATTATTTCAGAGATTATAGCAAGTCTTAATTTTATATCAGTGGAACGTACATTTAGCTTCATTTTCAAACAAACTGGTATTTGGGTTCTTTTTATTTAGAAGAATTAGGTAAGTATATACAACATAAGATGTTTTATGTACTTACGTACGAGCAGAGTAGATTATGATATTTAATAAAAAAGGTTAACATTATTAATTATTGAAACAATAAATATAACATTGAGAATACAAACCAACAACATTGACTCCAGGTGTTTGGAACACTGCTTGCGGCTCAGTGGGCGTGGCTGGTAGATTAGTGAGGGATGATGAAATATCACTCTACAATAACAAAAATTTATAGGTTAATATACCGAGTCATCCTGCCAATATTTTTTGAATGTTCAAAGCAGTTAGAAGCCCAACCTAAAAACTTTTATAATTATTTATTTACATACCTAAACCGGAAACGAGCGTAAAAATATATCTATACTAATATTATAAAGCTGCAGAGTTTGTTTGTTTGAACGCGCTAATCTCTGGAACTACTGGTCCGATTTGAATGATTCTTTCAGTGTTGGGTAGTCCATTTATCGAGGAAGGCTATAGGCTATATATCATTACGCAATAATCTATAGGAGGAAAGCAGTAGTGATATTTCTAGCAAATACGAGGAAATTTAGCAGGCCGGCATAATTGTTTCCATTGGCATGGGACTGCCGTCCGATGCCAATGGATACTCTGCCTGGGCGGCATTGGCACTTTCCATCAGGTGCAATGCCGCCACTATGCCAGGCCAGTATAAAAAAAAATAATTGTTCGTTTTTCGTGGTCCGATTGGTCGATATTCTAAACTGATAGTCAGAATTAAATATTTTGACCGCCATGCCAGTTTAAAACGTGTATGCACCCGGGCGGAGCCGGGCCCGACCATTAGTTTACTCATAAGTAAAACAAGTCTACAGTCCTGTTCAAGCCCACGCCAACTTTGTTATATAAAGTCAAAGTATGATACTTTCCATCAATACTATAACTTTTAAATTTTCATTGTACAATTAGGTAGGTACCTGTTAATACGGGACTCTTCATGTTAAGTTTATGTTAGAAGCTTTTGTCCTTGTTTATGCTTTATATCATACCAACACTGATAATAACTGCCTACATGAACATAATTTTAGTAACTTACATTGGATTCTGGTGATCGTTTGATGAACTGACTCCATAGATCTGTCGTCATATTGCCGTCCAAAGTGTTCTTTGAATTTATTGACAGCATAAAGCAATTGCTAGCACCAAACGTTTGTTTTAAAGTTTCAAATGCTGCATCAGCTCTGACATATAAGACAAATAAACATTTTAAAACAATTATTTTAAATACGGTCTCGCAAAAAATCGACAAGTAATAAGTTTGCAAACATGTTTCCACTGATAAAAATTCATCTCATAAAACAAAATGAATTTTGCAAGTGGGCGTTTGGTTTGTAGCCAAGTTCGAAACTATGAGGAATAGGTAGCGAAAAATGCTGAAAGGAGTCAGGACCCTAGGGATAGGATAGGGATGTTAACAAATTCGTGTGTTGTTATTTTTTACACACTTAAGACATTGTTTTAAACCTAATGGATGACATGGATAACGACCGCTTGCCGAAAGCTATATTTTATTCAGAGATCTCCACGGGAAAACGGAAATCAGGGGGTCAATATCTGAGGTATAAAAATGTCCTAAAGCGCCACTTGACAACTAACGGTATAGACACAAACACCTGGGAAGAATTGGCATGCATAAAGTCTAAATGGCGAAGGATCGTCCAAACCAGTACGGATGCTTTCTGTGCACGACACGAACTAACTAACTTTGGTTAAAAATAAATAATTATTCCTGAAGCGTTTTCATTTTCCCAAACCTCACACTATGTGCCTACTGCGCATGCGCAGTGCGGCTCCCGAGGAGGTGAGGGGGCTGGGGGGCGCCTCGGTCACGTGGTACAAGCGGGGCGGGGTGTCGTGGAACAAAACTGTCCGCACCCAAAACCCAGCCCGCATTCACGTCCCGGGAGTCCTTAGGGATGGATGCATAGTGTGAGGGGTTGCGCGGGGATGAGCCCCACATTGTTGTATGGAAATTGAGATGATTGTAAGAAAAATGTAAGAACAAGTAAGAAATAAAGATTATGACGGGTGCTGAAGGGTGAGGAGCTAGGGGGGGTGAGCGTGGACCGAGAAAGAATATAAAAGAGGGGCGGTTTGGCCGTATCGGCAGCTTCGCGCCGGGCCCCGCCAGAAGAGGACCTCTCCAAAGGAAGACAAGAAACGAACCGCTGCTCCACGCTCGCCCGCCCCTCGCTCGCTCGCCCGCAGGCCCGTCAGCCGTTGAAGAGAATTGGTGTTTTGAAAATTGAACCAAAATTCCTGGGAAATCTATCACGCACACTTTCGAATCCGCTGGATTAGTGGAACTCGATTTTAAGCGTGAACATCGCCCAAGACCTTCCTATAATTACACTTATAACAGCTCTGGGCAGCTGTTTTGTGACACGTGTAGCCGGAAATTTAAAACAAAACTCGAATTCTCCAACCACATCTAAGCTCATCAAAGAGAGTAAGAGTCGCCGTCGACGGATACGTCGTGGAGAACATCATCAATATTTTACGATTTTCATTACAATGGAAACCGAGACACAAAAAGCAATATCGTAAGAACTACTGGTACTTTACTGGTGGTAGGTCTCTCATATGTGAGAGGCTGCCTGGGTGGGTACCACCGCAATGTCTATTTCTCTCGTCAAACAGCAGTTTAAATGCACTGTTGTGTTTCGGATTGAAGGACATTGTAGCCAGAGTAACTACTGGACATATTGAGACTTAACATCTTGTGTCTCAGGATGGCGAGCGCAGTGGAATGCCAAGCATTGCTTTGTAAATCAAGGTGTTGTTTGGTTTTGCTACTGTTCATGAGCGGTCGCATCGCTTACCATCAGGCAAACGGCATGCTCGTCTCGCCATTCAATGCAATAAAAAAAAAAAAAAACTCAGTCAAAACTAGTAAATTTTGATAGAAAGCGAGATTAGGTCGACGGCGGCTGACGTATATCATTGTCACGTTACAGTTTGGAGCGTTTTAGCAAACTACTTTCGTTTACGTATTTTAAAATAAATTTATATTCGTACATTTATCATTTTCGTGTTTCTACAGGATGTACCTTCAAAATATTTATTAACATCCCTATTGGAGCTTATGTTTCTTTTCAGCATTTTTATCCCATCCAAGGGCGTCGCCAAGGGGGGGCAGGTAGGGGCAGCTGCCCCCTCCTAGAGATTAAAAAAATTGCCAAATGTAAAGCAGTTGCCTACTATACAGTATTTTTTTTTGCATATACCATACTATTGTACAATAATATTGACCATCTAGGGGCCGTCGTCAAAATTGTGTAAGTTGCAATCACATTTTTCTCATTCTCCATAATATTTGCCCCTCCCTAGGCCATCGGCTGGCGAGGCCCCTGATCCCATCTGAATATTTACCCTGTATTTCATGCATCAAATTAAATACATTAAACATATACCTTTCTTTTGGTAATACAGAGACATCATGTAATAATAAATAAGTTTTCAAAACAGCATTATTAAACCACTTAGGTAGCTTTGGGGGTGCTACATTCTGCAACTGTGCATATTGTTGATTCAATGCATTAAATGTATCAATAATGTTCTCTTCATGTGCTGCACCCACAATTATACAAGATATGAAGTGTTTTGTGAACTCATGATCTGATGGAAACTGTACTTCAAGATATGTTTCCCTCCATGCATCAAACCAGTTGGTTGTTTGAGGAATATCAAATTTTCGCCCCTCTAGAAAATAAAAAAAAATTAAGCAAGAATATTTAGAGTTACTACCAAAATACAACCTGTAAAATAATTAGATAGCCAGCCCAATTATGATATTTTCATAATAAAATAGAGAATCAATCTCAACAATTATTTTTCATAAGAAATTTGTTATTCCAAAATGATTTTGGACCAATTAAATTATGGCCACCCTTCAAATTGAATATAATTAAAACATAATTGAAAATGTAATAGCCTTTAAGTCAACAAACAATAAACAAATACTTAATCAAATCAAATAAGAAAAATTTTGAAAACTTTTTATTGATGATTATACAGGCTTTTTAAATTTCTAAGCAACCTTGTATTATAAAAAGTGTGTTCAACTTATATCGTTTGAGTA
Source organism: Hyles vespertilio (assembly GCA_009982885.2). Taxonomy (NCBI): domain Eukaryota; kingdom Metazoa; phylum Arthropoda; class Insecta; order Lepidoptera; family Sphingidae; genus Hyles; species Hyles vespertilio. The sequence continues at coordinate 12,997,800 of CM042808.1, read as the reverse complement.
TAAATAATAGAGTATGTATATAGTGTTATTTTATTTATCTAATTTAATTTACCTACAATAATTACTACATTCTTACCTATATCAAGTGTAACAATTTTGTCATTGTAATTATGAAGAACAGCATTGTTTAACTGCCTTCTAGCTTCAGTTGGTTGTAATGGTTTCCAATTAACATCTCTTATGATAAGTCTCCAGTTTTTAACAGAATATGAGTTACCACTGGGGTCACGGAATGATCCTGAAATTTAACAGTACAAAAACTTGAAAAGTTTAATAATGGTAATGGCTTTTAAATTACAAATTTGAAAACATTATTGGTAAAATATTTTCAGTATAATATTTTTCTAAGTGACAAACTGGTTTATTTTTACATATGTTTACAATAAGTATTTACACAATGAGTATTAATTTCTTTAACACTATTACTACAGTAATACACTGAAAGTAAATGATACAAACATAACATATAAAAAAATAGAGTTATTGGCGATTATGCTATGAAAAAGAAAATGCTATGTTAGTGGAAATATATTCTGATGAAACAAAAACATTAATATTATAAAAGCATGGCGATTGTTTAAATTTCTATTGATGAAAGTCCAAAAAACCATCAGAACAATGGTATTATTGAATTAAAGGTTTTATTCAATTACCTTCCCACTCCAGAGCAGTAAATGGTTGGAAAAGTTCTGGAAATGACAAATTATTCTTCGAGACAACGTTATCAACCTTTTGACTGGACAATACGCCTATTATAGGTGAAAATGATTTCTGTATGAATTCTTGTGCTGTTTTCCCAGATCTAGCCATTTTCGACCACAAAATATGAAAATAAAATTGTTCTAAGAAGACGAATTTAACACTGACTATATATTAAAGTATATTAGATTATAGTAATTGTTTTTAGCTTTATAATTATTGCCATTTCAATTTATAATTGTGGAGTATATGTCAGTATATGTGTTCTCCTGTTGCCAAACCACAGACTAATAAACAAGACAGACAGCCGAGTCCATACAAATTTTTTAACACGATAAGGGAACTCACACAGTGAAAGCCCAAACATGTACTTTATGTCTATATTATGTTATACAATTCATTCATAATTAATCGTCCATCTCTTTCTATCCAGTACATATTTTGACAGAGTGTTCTTCTTTACTTTTCGTTCGGTGGTTATATACATGTGTAGCAGTGCTGTGACAATCGGTACTTTATCGAGATACCGATCTTTAATTTAATTAGGGATGGCTTTATTTTCCGGTTGACATCTGTGCCTCAAACTTACCGGTTTTTTTTACCGATTTAGGTAGTTGTATATTCATATATTGGTTTTAAAGAAATAAATAAAATAAACTTCAAAAATAAATAACTTTATTTATAAACAATGAAAATTAAATTAATTTGTTATTCTGAAAATACCATAAACAATCCTTATTTAGATTGTCACTTTTTTTCTTTACCACCCGGTTCACAAGGCTGTATTCGCTAGAGAAGAACGGGCAAGAAACTCTAGCGTTGCTCTTTTATAATATATTTACAATACAGTGATTATGCATTAGTTAAATTCAGAAAAGTTCACAATTCATGTATAAAAATCAATTGATCACAATATTACAGGTCATTTTATACAGCTGAGATACGTGAAGTCAACCAGAACGCACAATTGGTCTACACTGTTCCGGTAAAGCAATGATTGGCAATGGCAATAGTAGTTTCAAAGTAATTAAAAGTTATGATATTATAAATACATTAGGTTTCGTTCATTTTACCTTCTGATTGACCCTAACATACATATTTTAAAATTCGTTATGAGGTTTTTGTTTGTTAAATCGGGATAATCTTAGGAAACTACCACTAAGATAAGAAAAAATCTGCGTTTGATAGCGATTCATGACAATTTAGAATATTTCTCTCCTCAATCAAGAGATGTAAGGTTGTATGGAAGTAAATAATGTGAAAGTAAGAAGCACAACAAATTATTTATCACATTTACCTGTTTCTGAAAAGAAAAAATGTTACATATATTACTTATAAATCTTATTATCACATATTTTACTTCTAAGACCCCTCGTAACTAGAAATTTTACAATTAACGCCCAACGCTCTATAAGATATAAGCATAATATTAATATGTTTTTTTTTAATATCTTAAGCTTTATGAATGTTAAGTTATGTTAGCAACTACAGTTACAGTTTCTTTATGTTAGTAACTACAGGGTTGGCATGGATCATAGTAGTTGGCGATATAAATTTACCCAAATTAGTTCAGGCTTCTAGTAAATTAATGAAATGTTTTCATTATGGTTAACTTTAGATACATTAAATGAATAGCGTGCTAAAAACTTAATAGTGTAAATTTACAAATTATTACACCATGGAAGCCATTCCATGTGTAACATTACAAATGTATTATTAAATCGAATACAAATAAGTTAAATACAAGTCTGAATACAATATAATGTTAGTATCTTGAAACCATATATGTATATAGATTAAACATAATATTTTTTTAATCACGAAGATAGTTTCTTAAACATTCTGCATAAAAAAACGAAAATGTTGGATTCAATAATTTGAGGAAATTCAATAATTTATATTTATCCATACACTCCTATACGTGGGCCCCCTCAATAAACGATTGAGATTGAGATAGGTCATGGTCCACTAGATCATCATTTAAAGATATGATCGAAATTGCTCTTCCATTACATTGCAAATCAATAAAAATATATGAAAGGTGCAAAAGCATGATTCATATAAACAGTTTAAAACAACATATTATGCTTTTCAATTAGCAAAATGATAAACATATTGAAGATTACTTTGTTTTTAAACCATGTAAAGGAGAGTAGAGATACAATAGTCAAACTATTATATGATTCTACTATGCAATATTTCAAAGCATAAAATTAAATTAATTACATTTTCCGGCAAAGTATTGCTATGGACATGATTACAATGAAGAGTATTGCGAAAAATGTCTGCTTACAAATATACTATTTGTATTAATTAAAAACAAGTCATTATGAAATTTAATACATCATTGCAGACTTTCATTCTAATGTACCAAAATAATACATTTCAAATTGGTTAATATAAAATACAATTAAATAATACAACCCTTGAATACAATATAAATAAAACTACAAAATAAGTTTATAAATATTGCAACTTGTGAGACATTCCATGCATAATAATATAATTGGTACTACTATATAAAGGCACATTTACAAGCAAAATGAATATAAAAATACTGGACGCAATATGATTAAGAAACAAACAAATTTCTATTTCAGGATTCTACATTTAAATTACATGTAAGATTTGGCATTCAGTTTCGTATATATAAATATTTTGAAAACCATCAGGTAGGTTCATATTAAGGTGTAATAGAATGTTTGGCAACATAGGTCTATTTTAAAGAAAACCTTGAATTTAAATTAAAATGATTATACACCCTAAAAGGATACTTGAGCATCAACAATCAAATTTAATAAAATAATTTTAAATGTAATACAATATTTAAATGAATTAACAAAAGTTATTACAAATATTGCAACTTGTGAGACATTCCATGCATAATAATATAATTGGTAATACTATATAAAGGCACATTTACAAGCAAAATGAATATAAAAATACTGGACGCAATATGATTAAGAAACAAACAAATTTCTATTTCAGGATTCTACATTTAAATTACATGTAAGATTTGGCATTCAGTTTAATATATATAAATATTTTGAAAACCATCAGGTAGGTTCATATTAAGGTGTAATAGAATGTTTGGCAACATAGGTCTATTTTAAAGAAAACCTTGAATTTAAATTAAAATGATTATACACCCTAAAAGGATACTTGAGCATCAACAATCAAATTTAATAAAATAATTTTAAATGTAATACAATATTTAAATGAATTAACAAAAGTTATTACAAATATTGCAACTTGTGAGACATTCCATGCATAATAATATAATTGGTAATACTATATAAAGGCACATTTACAAGCAAAATGAATATAAAAATACTGGACGCAATATGATTAAGAAACAAACAAATTTCTATTTCAGGATTCTACATTTAAATTACATGTAAGATTTGGCATTCAGTTTAATATATATAAATATTTTGAAAACCATCAGGTAGGTTCATATTAAGGTGTAATAGAATGTTTGGCAACATAGGTCTATTTTAAAGAAAACCTTGAATTTAAATTAAAATGATTATACACCCTAAAAGGATACTTGAGCATCAACAATCAAATTTAATAAAATAATTTTAAATGTAATACAATATTTAAATGAATTAACAAAAGTTATTACAAATATTGCAACTTGTGAAGCATTCCATGCATAATAATATAATTGGTAATACCATATAAAGGCACATTTACATGTAAAATGATTATGAAAATACTGGATGCAATATTATGATTAAGAAACAAACAAATTTCTATTTCAGGATTCTACATTTCAATCATATATATATATATATATATATATATATATATATATATATATATAAACATTCAATTTAATATATATAAATATTTTGACAACGATCAAACAGGTTCATATTAACGTATAAGAAAATGTTTGGCAACATAGGTCTATTTTAAAGAAAACCTTGAATTGAAACTAAAATGATTTTACACCCTGAAAGTAGACTTGAGCGACACTCAAATTTAATTTAAGAATTTTAAATTTAAGATAATATTTAAATCAATTAACAAATTTATTCTATATAACAAAGCTAAGGATTGAGTTTGACAACATACAGTTGAGACTGCTGTGAGCTGAGGATGATGATGATGACTATTAGCTATTATTATGTACTACGTCTCCTTACTTTTCTATAACTCAATCCTTTTGTAACTTTTTCACGGATTAGAGTTTCCATTTCTACATCTTTAGGCCTGTGATCGACATTATTAATTCTATTATTAAAATTACAACACCATTGTTTAACCTGCATTCTAATTACATACAACCAAAAAGATTCCATAAAAGACTCTTTATGATTATTACAATTATACCATGTAGTATCAATATTTTTCTTTAATGAACTTACTATTTCGGAATAAACGTAAACACTGCAAATGGATGGTAAAATCTTATCAATAATATATATACTCTGCCATACAATTTTACTCAAGTTCTTGGAAGGATAATACAACCTATCTACATCAGTACTATACTCTCTTAAACGAATTAATTGGTGAGATGACTCACTCTTACTTAATAGGGAGTTTATACAGTTACTACAATCATTACATTTTAAATTTGACATTAAAGAGCGACAAATTGCGCCAGCAATATATGGTATAGATTTGTGTTGATATATATTTTCATTAGGGATGGAGTTTTCTATAAGATTACTTTCCTCAGGATTAAGATGTTCAGGGTAGGAACTAAATTTTTGTTGATTAATTAAGTTATTTAATGTACCTAACATTTTATCGTCATCATCCGAACAATTAGTATATAATGATTTTCCAGTTGTAATATTATTAATCAATAATGTTTTGAAGGCTGACACAAAATGAGTACAGTCAGGATTGGTATTAAAAGTACCATGTGCCCTTATCTGTCCAAAAAAATTTTCTATCGGATCTTGATTAAGACGTCGGAGACTTAGAAACTTTACACCTTCAACAGAGCGCAAATCTGACCACAAATGTTTTATTGAGTTGACATTATGCACAAAATGCTTCAGTGATAGAGGTTTTGCTTCCCTTGGATTGGGAGAGTCAAAACGCATAGACATTAATTTTTTTACAGCTTCATTCCAGAAATCTATGTGTTCAGAGTTACAAGACAATGCATGTGTCAATTTGTTACCATAGCGGCCAAAACCATTTAAACTATCAAACAAATCATTTATGAAGGTAATTATTTCTGCTGTGAAAAAATTATTATCAAAATTAGGATTAAAAGTAGAATAATCATGTTCTTGGAGATGTTGGATACTCTTCGTATAAGCTTGTAGTGATGTAGCCACTTGCCGGCTAAAAACTTGGGCTGCAAGTTTGACCTGTAATGTATGAGCATTTTAATTATTGTGTAGCAATAATCAATATAAAGTCTATACTAATATATAACTTTTGACATCAGTTGCGCGCGGTGCCGCTTAACGAGTGCACGTATCGTGTTTATTTATCGGTGACGCGTCAATTAAATTCGTTTAATAATAATGTGATGGACGAGGTCCATCGCGGGCCGTCGTCTATTGGAAGCGATGCAATGAGTGAGGAAGAGATACGTGAAGATTGTGACCAATTAATTTCAGGGCACGATGAACGTAACGATAGATGTCAGACACCGATCTCGGGCATACTTATGAGTACTCAACGGACGGCGAAGCGGTTGCGTTATAGTAGCGAGGAAGGCGAATCGGATGGTTTTACATTAGTACAAAGAAAGGGAAAGAAGAATTATTTAATGAATACAAACATTAATATGAATGAGAATGAACAATATGAAGTATGTATGGCATCCCATCAACTACTTCCTAAGCAAATTGGTTTGGCGAAGATTTTGAAATCGGAAAACATTCAAAATATAACAAGAATAAAATATAAAAATCCATGCCGAGTGTTAATTACTTTTGAAGTGAAACAAGATGCAGATAAGTTAATTAATAATAAAATATTATGGAGGAATTAGGTTACCGCTGTCATTCAACTAGCGAAGTAAGCACAACATATGGCGTCGTAAAATACTTAGAAATGGACGTAAGTGATGATGAATTACTCAAAGCATTTAAATGTGAACATAAGATAGTAGCTGCAAAAAGATTAAAACGTATGTCAGAAAATGGTGAATGGGTGGACAGTGAATCGGTGCGTTTCAGTTTTAATGGCCCGACTTTACCATTTTATATCTACGGATATGACTGCAGATTTAAGGTGGAACCGTATACCTTTCCAGTGACTCAATGCTCAAAGTGCTGGAAATATGGTCATTTGGCAAGACTTTGTCCAAGTAAGAAAAAAAATTGCCCTAAATGTGGAGCAGAACATGAAAACTGTGCGACAACGAAATTCAGATGTATAAACTGTAGGGGTGAGCATATTGCATTTAATAAGAGATGTCCTGTTTTCCTTAAAGAAAAAGAAATTCGTTCAATTATGAGCCGAAATAATTGCACATACAAGGTAGCTCTAACCAAATATATAAGAAGCAAAGCTAATGTTCAGAAACAACAACACAACTTTGTGGAAGTTAGTAATGACGGTAGCTACCCACATTTAGTTGATAACGAAATAATAAGAACAAAATATAGTCAAACAGGAACTACAACCAAACAAATTAATGAAGAGCTTACAGATGATAGTGAAGTGGAATCTGACGATAAAGTAAATAATAATACACTAGGAAAAGAGTAATCAAGAAGAAATAGATACCCAAAAAAGAAACAGAAAAGGAACATTGATGTCTGCGACAGAAACAAAAATGTGAAGACACCAGAAGACAGTAACCAACCATATGCAGGAGAATGTCATAAGAAGACAAAAATTGACTTTTGGCACATACTATGGAAATTGAAAGAAGTTGTACTGTCTAAAGAAAGTTGAGAAGTGAAATTGCAGCAAATATTAAAAATATTTTTTGAAGAAATAATATCATACCTTGTAGAATTAGTCAAACGTGAAGATTTTTTAAATAAGATTGTAAACACTATCTATAATGGATAATAATGCCCTACTCTTAAATGTTACTGGGACATCGGGCGCTGACTTTTCATTTGAGCAAGTTCTTAATATTGCTCAATGGAACTCTCAGAGCCTGATGCCCAAAAAGTATGATTTAGAGTTGTTTCTTTCACAAGAAAAAATCAGTATTTGTATAATTAGTGAAACGTGGCTAAATTCAGAGACTAGTATCAAAATAAAAGACTACAATATTTTTAGGAAAGACAGATTAGATTCGTATGGCGGAGTAGCTATAATTACACATAGGTCAGTCAAAGCTCATATACTTACATCCTATAAGTGTAAATAATTCAGGAATTGAAATAATATGCATTAAAATTTGTAATTGTAAGAATTTAGATTATATAACGTCCGTATATTGCTCCTCATCTGTTAGAACTACTCGAAATGACTGGGAGCATATATTTTCTCAGTTTTCAACAAAAACTATTATAGCCGGTGATTTTAATGCACACCATGCAAGTTGGTCATGTAAAACAGATCAAAGAGGATTGCAAATTCTTGATGTATCTTTTGAATACAATTATGTGCCACTTAATAACGGAGACAGTACCAGAATTAACTCTTTAAGTTAACTCTTTTTTGCAAGAATCTTCACCAGATATTACTTTTGTTTCCTCCGATTTAGTGATTTATTGGAAATGGCAGGTAACAAGAGAATCCTTAGGCAGTGATCATATGTTAATTAAGTACTCCATGCAATATATAGCTTCTGCCAGAAGAGGAAATCGCCGAAATTTTAAACTGGCGAATTGGCAATTATATCAGGAAATCCTAAAAAGTCAGGTTGATTATTCTATAATAGTTGATGTTAATAATATTCAAACCACATACAATTTATTTATGGGGGAAATTAGCTGTGCGGCTAACTGGAGTATTCCTACATTTAAGGGTTGTAGTGGACTTATACACAAGTTTAGTCCTAAGCCTTATTGGACTCCATCACTATCTGCGGCTATTGCTGAACGTAGTTTTGCACTTAAAAATTTTAGGCGCAATCCTACACCTAATAACTTTATATTATTAAAACAAAAAATAGCGAACGCACAGCGAATCCACAGACAGGCAAAAAACAAAAAGTTGGCAACAATTCTGTAATAGTTTAGACGAGACGGTAAACACGTCAGAGATTTGGCGACGTATGCGTTGGTTGAAAGGTGTAAAAAACGAATATGTTGAAGCTCCTAAACACAAAAAAGAAGAACTTTTACGTAGCCTTGCTCCTGACACCGTTGAGCCTCAAATGCCATTATTTTTTTCTACAAACAGTTCTTTAGAAAGCAACTTTTCCATTAATTAATTAAATAATAGTATTAAAAAAAAAAAGATACGGCCCCAGGAAGTGATCAAATTAGTTATTCCATGATATACTACCTACCAACTGAAGCAAAACTATTGCTACTCAAGATACTTAACATGATTTTTAAACACTCCATAATACCAGACCAATGGCGTAATATAAAAGTAGTCCCTATACCAAAGCCGAATTGTGATAATGAGTTCAGGCCTATTTCATTAATGTCCTGCATATGTAAAATTTTTCATCATATGTTATGTAAGCGTATAGAGTGGTTCGTAGAAACCAATAAAATCTTAGCGCCTACCACAAGCGGTTTTAGAAAAGGTCAATCGTGTATTGACTGCTTAGTGCGATTAACTTCCCAAATTCGAAAAATATTTCAACTTTGACGGTTTTTCTAGATGTTCAAAGTGCTTACAATAATGTTTCCATAGAAAAATTAGTTTCAACACTAGATACTTTAAAAGTAGGAACTCAAATTTGTAAATATATTTGGTCTTTTTTAACCCGAAGACGGTTATTAATTAAAGATTCCATGGATAAGGACGAAATGTTTAGATGGACAGCGAGGGGTTTAGCTCAAGGTGATCCTCTCTCACCTTTATTATTTAATTTAGTTACTTATAAAATAGGTTTGGGGTATCAAAATGTTCAGACACTGCAATATGCGGATGATTTTGCTTTCTATACACAAAATAAAAATGTAGTTAATAGTGCACACGATATTCAAAATTGTTTAAACTCAGTTGTAGAGGACTTAAGAGAAATAGGACTAGAAGTATCCCCACATAAAACACAATGTTGTTTGTTTCGAAGAGGAAGGCAAAGTAATCAGTTAAATTTAACAATCAATAACATCCAAATAAAACCAGTAGATAATGTTAAATACTTAGGTATGTGGTTAGATAAATCTTTACTATGGCGAATGCATATTAATCAAACTCATGTTAAAGCTACAAAAATGGTGAACATTCTTAAAGTATTAGCAGGTGCATCTTGGGGCTTGCATCCCATTCATCTTAGAATATTATATAATGCTTTAATTCGAAGTAGGCTAGATTTTGGAAGCTTTATTTATGACACTAAAACACATTTAGAAAAAATTGACCGAATTCAAAACATTGCACTACGTACTATAGGCGGTTTTATTAGAACAACACCCATTCATGTCATGGAATATGAACTCTGCGTTCAGCCACTTTCCATTAGACGTCAAAATCTAGCCACGAAATATATTTCAAAAACCCAATCATTATTTGGTAATTTAACTGTTTCTCTCTTGGAAAAACTTTCATTAAACTGTCGAACAAGATATTGGAAAAACAAAAAGAAGCCATTGCATGTATCAGTTTTCGCAGAAACAAGAAGAGAAAGGTGCAATAAAAGTCAAACCCTTCAAATGTTTCAATTAAATACCTGGATGTCTAATATTAACACAGAGTTTATAAAGATAGATGTAGATGAAGCTCATGTACCTAAAAATCAATGCAATAGCTCACTATTAAAACACAATGTTATAGAAATGATTAATTGTAATTATAAAAACTGTTATAGGATATTCACGGATGGATCCAAAATAAATAACATGTCTGGGGCAGCTTTCTATGATCCCAATTGTAATGTCAAAGAGCTATATACAATTGTATCCCCTCATAATACAATAATGGCGGTGGAACTCTTTGCAATCTCAGAAGCAATATCGTATATCGCCACTTCGGATATTAAAGAGGTAGTCATATTAACAGATAGCCGAAGTGCTTTACAGCATATTGCTCGATGTGTCTCTGTAGGAAGAGGTGCTTCGGTAGCATATGCCATAATTAAAAAAGTATTACTTTTGCAGAGTAAAGGTGTTAATCTGAGGTTGCAATGGATCCCATCGCATATAGGTATTCGAGGAAACTAGATTGTTGATAGGCTAGCGAAAGAATCCTTGTGTAATGGCACCGAAATTTACATAAGGCTAGAAAATACAGAAATTTTAAATAAATATAGATACAAAATATTTGAAAAATGGAAAATACATAGTGATAAGATATTTACTCAAAAAGGAATCTGATACCGAACAATCCAACAAGAACCTCCTCGAATACCTTTTTGTATGTTAAGTAATATGAGAAGACAGTTTGTCGTCGTAGCGCATAGACTCAGATCGGGGCACTTGCCTCTCAATAAATTCAAACATCTAATGAAACATACTGACTCTCCCAATTGTTCACTTTGTGGAGTGATAGAAGATGTCCACCACCTTCTACTTAATTGCACCCGAACTGAGTCTATGAGAGCAAATATGATAGATAAATTTTATGTAAATCCAATGGATACAGGAGTATTTCAGAGTATTTTGGCAGAACCGACGAGTATAATGGCTAAATATTGGTGTTCTACAATTTTTGATAAAATAATGTAGCTAGTTTCAATAATTATATGTACAATAGGTCTGACATAGTCGCAGAGCTACTCAAAGATCTTATATTAAATAAATAGAAAAAAAAAAACTTTTGACATATTGATAACTTTTTGTGATTAGTGACCACATCAAAACAGAATCTTGATAGAAATTGTATACTTTAATTTACCTTCATTTTGTCATATGAAGTTGGATTAATGTGTTTCTCTGTAAGTTTGGTGCTTCTTGCTCGGCCACCAAAGCCATCCCATTTGTATAGACTTTCTATACATTCCCACTTTGCTCTTCGATAACCAATAAGGAGATGCTTTTTCTGAAAATTATTACGAAAACATTTTAACAAATGAGGTACATCATAGATATGATATAATTGGTAAGGGCCAATTTTGTAGCAAATGTCATTGGTGCAATTATTACTTCGTAAAAGTTCAGCATTGGAATCTGATATTAATGACTTAATAGCAGCAACATTAGCAGAGCCTTGATCACTAACTGTAGCTCTAACTATAAAACCAGATTTAAAAACTGCTAACACTATTTCTTTTATTATATTCTTTAAAACAAATGTTTTAACCCCATCTCGTGCAAAATAAAACGCTATCGGAATTTTCCAAGGAGAAAATAACCCTCTTAACATAAAGACTAAAGCTTTATCAGCTACATTATTTGTTCGTTTACCAGAACCCATATCTTCAAAACCCTCAATAACCCCAGTAAAATAATTAAAATTTAAGTTCTTTTTAATACTCATTTCATCAAACATTAAAGTGCATTGCCTGTCTATTGTAGGTTTATTTAATGCAGCATCTGCCAAATGTTTAAATATAAAGTCATTAATACCAGGCCTCAAAGGAATATTAGTAAGCAGGGAATTAATTCGCGACTTGCAAGGTAATGCTATATATTTTCGCAAAAATCCATAGCACTTAGGGCTTAACTTATATAACGACAAAGCAAATACTTTTTCGTCATTAGTATAGCGCCGACCTTTTAATGAAGTACCAGTCAAACGTAACTGTGAATCTACTAATAACTTTCCAAATTTACTTAATATGTTATATTTCTTTAAAAACAACTTAGTTTTAGGAGCATTAAGGGTTACTTTCGTCTTAAGCCTTGTTTTTTGCAATTGTGCAAGACGTAACTTATTTCTTAATCTGTTAATTGATGCACGTAAAATCTGCTTACGAGGGGTAGATTTATTTGGATCTAGTCTAATACGCTTAATTAACTGACATTTTACTTGACTACTACAGTTTCGTTTTTTTACATTAGACACAGCAAGGGTAGATGATGTGGATGGGGTAACACATATTTCTAGCTGTTCTCTATTAGGTGGTATGTAAGGGTCAACATGAGATATAGCACTACTACTAGGTTCATTACATTTAGATTGAAATGTATTTGAAACAACAGGTAACTCAGCAGAGTCAGAACTAATATCTGCTTTTACACTATTAAAGCATTCATAGTTTATAGTCGGTTGATTTACTATATCAGAAGGGACAACTACTTTAAAAATAAAAGGTTCTATATGGTCATTAGTGGGCGTTATTTCTAAATGTTTCTCTAAATTTATATTCAAGTTCAAACACGGAATTGCACAAGGTTTTAATTTTAATTTTTCATTAATATGTTCGGCAAGAAAATGTTTATGACAAAAACGAATACGGCTACGTTTAACAAAAGGTATGTTTTGTAAATATGGACAAACCCCTAACCACATTTCCCACCTTGCTTGGTTTGTGAAGGGTACACAAAAATATTTATTATTTGGTCCCCGAGTTTTACACCCGGGAACAATGCACTTATTTACCATAGTTCTTACAAAAATAACAAGTATTTTAACACAAATTCAATAATAAACTATTACTCGTTTGAGCCGGTAAACACTAAGGTCACTTAAGGCTATTTTATCTTTTACGAAAACATAAGCACACAAAATCAATAAAAAGGAAAAAAACCGCCTTTGATTGCAAACTGTAGCACCAGAATCCGTGATTAGAAAGTTATTAAATTCCAATTATAAGATTCGTTGTACTATGACTTGATCAAGGCACAAGAGAAAATGGCGGATGGCGGCAAACGAGACGAGATACGTTTGACATATCTTTCAATCCTAGTGACATAAAATACTACGTCACACACACACTAATATAAATATGAGTAAGATGAACGCCATCCATATTAAAATAGTGAGATAGCTAGCATAGCTTAACGTGCAACTTTTTTTATTCGGAGTTGGACGGGCCTGTGCCAAACCAAGTGACAACACAGGTGACAAGTGACAACTGACTAGTGGTCTATTCTTTGCAACTGACAACCACAATCCGCTTTTTTTTTTTTTTTTTGACGTGACAACGTCTTAAATTAGGTTGCGGCTGGGAGTCACTTATGAAAAAGTGTAACGCCCGGTAACGTAACGGTGCGCGCGCAGCACTAGAGAATTATTTTTCAGTTTCACCCACTTTTTCCAAAATTGTCCCATAGCCCCCCCCCCCTGCCTTCCCCCACCCTTATTCCGAAATAGTGCCTATTAGCCTCCCCACGAAACCTACCCCCCCCCTCCCCTACACCCCCCCCTACCCCTACCTACCCCCACCACGAAAATTTACCTCACCCCCCAATCCTATCTCGGCCAACATAGGTCGTAGACCCACCGAGTTTGGTATCCTCGGAACCGTCTTGGTGAGGGCTACAAATTGACCCCGCCAGAAATCCCAAATTACGCAAAAAATTACCCCCCCAAAAAAAAATATTTTACCTCCAAAAAATTAATTTAAGTTAGCCTCCCCACGAAACCTTCCTCCCCCCCCCCTCCCTTACCCCCACCCCGAAAATTTACCTCACCCCCCCCCCAATCTTATCTCGGCCAATATAGATCGTAGACCCACCGAGTTTGGTATCTTTGGAACCGGCTCGGTGAGCTCTACAGATTGGCCCCAACCAAATCCCCAAATTCCTCCCTCTCTCCCCTAAAATATTTGTCCAGGCATAACTCCGTCATTTCTTAAAGTAAACCCCCCGTGTTTGGAGTCAGAGGAATCGTCTTGACGAGCTCGACAATCGAGAGCAGGCAAAATACGATTTTTCTTATTGACGTGACAACGTCTTAAATTAGGTTGCGGCTGGGAGTCACTTATGAAAAAGTGTAACGCCCGGTAACGTAACGGTGCGCGCGCAGCACTAGAGAATTAGGCGCATTGAATCGGCGCATGCTTGTGTCTCTGTCTTTGTCTTTCTCGAACGTTCTTGGCGTTGGAAAAACAAGAAAGCGTCACAATACAAGTTCACACGTGTGGTTAAAGTATCGTCAGCTGTGTCTGTAGTGAAAATATGGAGTGCTTAGATTCGTCATTACATGTACAATGTTTTAGTAAACAAAATATATTTCTATAGTTAAAATTTGTGCAATTCTTATTTTCATTCAATTCCTTGTTCCTATTGTGCAATTTAATTATATTCATATCAATAAATATTCTACCGAGAAAAAGACGTTGTCACGTAAAATCTTCGCCCGTAAAACCGACTTTACAGGCAACCATTTTTTTTAGATTTTAGTTATAATTTGGCAAAAGAAATATTGACATGGTGAAAATTGGTGCTTAAGGAAAAAGTGTGGTATATTCGAAGTCGCAACCGAATTCTAGCTATTAATAAAGTTGTATTTTATCTCACGTGTGTATTATTTGACAAATCCAATCCAATCATCAGGTAAAACTTACCCATCAAATAAATCATAGCATGAAAAAAATATCAAAACATTGACCTATTATTATCAGATTTAATTTTTAAAGACTTGACTGTCAAGTCCTAAAATCTCCTGTTTATACTCAATTGACATGTAAAGCAAAAATTAAAAATGTTATATTAATGTTAGTCGTATGCCACTGTTGATGATCGATATCGATAAAAAAATTTGGTACTAGCGTATCACTATTTTTAGGGGCGGAGCCGCCGCCATGTTTGTGAATCAAAGTGGTACGCGTCACGTGACCTTATGTTTCATCCCCTCTATTCTTTAATCATTGGGTTACAAGAGTGAAAGGCAACCGAGGGGAATGCAGGGCTTGCGGGAGGGGTGCAAGCCGATTTTTTTTTTTTTTGTTCTTTTCGTTCCGTAAGGAACCGGCTAAGATCCAAGACCATGCTGCCAAGTCGAAAGTATTTCTTGTTTCTTAAGTATAGTACTTGTGGACTATTCTTGATATAATATATAAGATAAAATATGTCTTCAGTAGTAGTGCTTCAATTTCTTGACTTTAAAGTCAAAACTCAAAGGTATTCATTAATATGTCATAAGTTTTCCCATCAGTGGATATTGGACAATTCCATTGGTGATTATGTACCTCTCAAGTACATATATCAAAGAAAATTCTTAATTCTTCACGCTCAAATTGGTATTTAATATCAAATTATATAAATCCAGTCAAGGGCCAATGCCCGGTAAATTAAAATATTTACAAACGCTCTATGTTAAAATTACCTTCCTTTAAATTATTAATTGTAAACCCATTCAGAGATAAATTAATTACTATATCTAGCATTACTAGTACCTATATAAAATGTGAATACGAAAGTTCAAATCACAAGACAGTAACCACAACAGTAACCAAGAGTGCAAATATTCAAAATTCTAACGTTACAAAGTATATACTCAGAGTGCATTAATAATATGTAATAAGTTATTAATCATCTACAGTGGTTTCTTAATTTATAAAATAATTGAGAATAAAAATAGAGAAATCAAATTAAAAACCCAAGATCTTATGTACATTAAGACCTATTAAGACGAAACTATTTACAAACCTCAATATTTACGAACAATTAAATTTGCCCAACAGTACCAACAATAAAGTCAAACAACGCTGTGTACGTTGAACCATTTTCAAGAAGAGCCTGGATGGAGCGCGGAATTAAGTCCGTTTTTTTATAAATTTTAATCAGCTCACCCATCAGCACAAGGCGCTGAATGCCAAAGGATGAGCAATGAAAGAATAAATGAGACCTGAACATTACAATGGTCACAGTAAGGACTTTGCACCAATTTCAAACGAAATAGATGATAGTTTAAACGACAGTGTCCAAAACGAAGCCGCAAAACGGTAGTGTAAAATTTTCGACTTTTATAAAAACGACTTTTGCAGAACCAAGGTGTTGAGCCAATGGCGACATTGTAAGTAGCATACCATAGACCTTTATTTTGAATCTCAACTGTTTGTTTCCAATGCCTCGTCCACAAGTCGATTGATCTTCTTTTAAGGATAGGGACCACATCTGTGTGTGGTACAAAAAAATTTAGATTTCTACTGGAGTCAGGAACAGTTGTTGAAAAATGTGTAATAGTTCTGGCCAGAAAATCAGCCTTCTCATTTCCCAACACTCCCATATGAGAAGGAACCCACATAAATACAAGCTTAATATTATTAAAGAACAAATCCATACAAGTCTCCCTGATACGGGGAATTAAATAGTTAGTGTCAGCATTGAATCTACTGTTTTTAAGATTTTCAAGAACACTCATGCTGTCACTGACTATTACCCATTCATAACAACCATCATTACTATGTTTTATATGCCTTAAAGCAGCAAGAATAGCTACAGCCTCAGCAGTGAATATGCTTGCATGAGGGTCTATTTTATGACCAACGCCAGAATTCAAATATCCATCATAAATAGCAATTGATACAGCAGACTCTGTTTGGACCCATCAGAATAAACAAATCTATAATTGGTAAATTTAGAAAATTTACAGTATACATCTTCTTTAGAGAATAAATTGTGATCAATAATGATGGTCAATTTCAGGAAATTTACTATTAAAATCTCCCTGATAATATGGAAGAGAGGAAGATTTATGGATATGCAGATTTTCAAGAAAATTTACATATTGTGAGAAGCCTTGGAGAATATATAGGGAGCTACAAGCAGAAGATTGAGCAGTATGTTTCAAATTTAAAAATAGGTGATTATTTGTTTTGCTGTATAATTTTAATAAAAACTTTTCTTTCAAATAACCAAATCTTATACTTAATGGGGCAAGATTGCACTCAACTTGCATTACGTTAATAGGGGTGCTTTTAAATGCTCCAGTTATTAACCTCAAGCCTTTGTTTTGTATATTATCTAAGATGTCTACCAATCTCTTATCACCAGCAAAAGACAGGAACCCATACTCAAAGTGGCTACGAATTAGAGATTTATAAAGCAACAACAATATTTTGGGATCAGCACCCCAAGATGTTCTGCATAAAGTTTTCATAATATTAAAGGCTCTATTAGCTCTAGCACTTATTAACTCAATATACCTTCTCCAGGAAAGATTATGGGTAAATGTCACACCCAAAAACTTTGCATCATAGGAAACTGGAATAGAGACATTATTAAAATACACAGAGGGACTTACAGATCTACTTTTACCAAAAACAACCAATTTTGATTTAGATGGATTTATGTCCAGATTTAAATAAGAGAAATATGCACACAGAGATGCCAAAGACTTGTTGAGAATGTTTGTAACATTATCCAAATTGTTCCCAGTGGTGTAAACAACTAAATCATCAGCAAATTGAAGATTTTTTACTTCAGTGCCCAAAACAAGATTCAAACGACGTATATACAAGATAAAAATTAGTGGAGAGAGTATTCCCCCCTGACATACTCCAACAGATGAAAGTCTTGGTCCATAATATTTACCATTGTACTTTGCATAGACTTCTCTTTCTGTTAAAAAATTCTTAGTCCAGTGAACTATTTTGTTTGGCATTCCAATTGAAAGTAATTCGGAACAAAGTACATTAATATTAACACTATTAAAAGCTCCAGCAACATCAAAAACACTGACAACAATAACTCCTTATTAACAAGACTATTATGAACATCCAATTGAAGCAGTCCTATGCTTTCACGGGCCGACACTCCCTTTCGGAACCCAAATTGATTAGCTGGAAGAATATTATTATGCTCAACAAAATATTCAAGCCTTTGTTTGAGTAATTGCTCAAATACCTTGCCTACACATGATGTAAGAGCAATGGGTCTATATGAGTCAGGACTCATTCGAGGTTTATCTGGTTTTAAAATTGGTACTAAGCAATCAGATTTCCATGACTGAGGTATGTCATTGTTTAACCAAAGGTTATTGAATATTTGAAGTAAAATGCAGAGAGCTTTGCGACTTAGTCGTTTCAACATTATATAAGAAACTCCATCCAAACCAAAAGCACTATCCTTTCTAGAATAAATGGAAGATATTAGCTCTTGTATTGAAAAAGGTTTGATTAAAAAACTATTTACAGAATTTGTTGCAGAATCAGAAGATAAATTAGGATGATTATTTACATAATCTGGAGTAAACTTTCGTAAGAAATCATTAACCCAACTATCATCATTAGTATTACAAGAAAATGTTTTGTTAAATTTCCGCATATATTTCCAGATCTTTGAAAGAGGAGTACACCGATTAAAAGAACTGCATAATTGGACCCAACTATTTGATCTTTCTGTTTTCAAAATAAGTTTTTTTTGAGCTTGTAACCTTTTAAACTCAACATAGCTTTCATCTGAGGGATTATTTTTAAAATTGAGATAAGCATACCTTGAA
Source organism: Hyles vespertilio (assembly GCA_009982885.2). Classification (NCBI taxonomy): domain Eukaryota; kingdom Metazoa; phylum Arthropoda; class Insecta; order Lepidoptera; family Sphingidae; genus Hyles; species Hyles vespertilio. The sequence goes on along the minus strand of CM042808.1, from coordinate 12,978,768 downwards.
TTTTGAACTGCTTCAGAACATTTTTTATTCCACCAAGGAAGAGGAGGATGTTTAATAAATTTCCTGCTCGGGGAGTTAATATTAGGTGTATTTGTAGGAGATATCATGTGTTGATTACAATATGGAAGGGATTTATTGATCGCAGAATGCAACAATTCACAAAATAATGTGTACATTTTCAATGGAGTTTCAATGCAACTTTGAGTTTGGAAATTTGACAATTCCGAATCTACATTTAGTGTATACATTTTCCAATCCACCATTTTATAATTGGGGTAGATGGGCAAATGCACACTATAATACCATTATTATTTGCAGCACAACTATGTATATTATTATTTACTAAAACTTTAATAATTACAGGAAGATGATAACTACCGAGAGGATCATTATGTACAGACCAGTCCGAAGAAAGAGCAAGTGATGGAGAGACCAAAGTTAAATCTAGAGCATTTGGACGCCACGTCAAAGAACCAACTGTAGTTACTTCACCAGAATTTAACAAAATCAAGTTATTGCCGTCAATGACATCCAAAATATCTCTACCTCGTGCATTAACAGAGTTACAACCCCACAGGGTGTGATGGGCATTAAAATCGCCAGCAAATATCATAGGTTCCGGGACAGACTTTATTAAAGAGTCAAATTTATTTTTATCAAAAGATGGAGAACAATTTGTAGGACAATAAAAGCTAACGATACTAATTTCTCTATTATTTAGATTAATTCTTATACAAATATTTTGCAATGAATTATCACAATAAGTATTAATTCTTTTGTAATCAATATTATTACGAATTAAAATAGCTACGCCATTATGTTCATTGCCAACATCATTTCTTTCTACATTGTAACCTCTTATTGCAAATGTTTTTTTGGGTGTCAACCAAGTTTCCGATATGATTGCCAAGTGGATTTGCTTCTCATATAAAAATTGAGTTAGTAAGATCTTATTACTTAAATACTCTGAGCATTCCACTGCATGACATTAAGGTCCATTTTTCAATAAGGAACTATTTCGGAGCGTTTGATGTAGTATATCTTTTATCGATGCTGAATTTATAGGATTGTCCTTCTGATTGATGATTATTTTAGTTAATGCTTGAGTCAATAAGTTCATGAAAAAATCTGATTTTGTTAAATTTTGAAGTTGAGTTTCTATGTTAGATGCAGTTAATTGTGGGAATGATTTTTCATTAAATAGCCCTGCGTATAGAGTATTTCTTGTTTTTATTTTATTTTCTTCTAATTTAAGTTTTTTTTTGAGGGCAGGAGTTGGATATCGCTATGTGGTTGCCACCACAGTTAGCGCATTTCGCGTTTTTACTATCTACAGTGCATTTTTTAAAACTATGTTCCTGACTACAGATAGAACACACTTCTCCATTTTTGCAGAATTTTGCAATATGTCCGAATTTCATGCAGCGGAGGCATTGCTTAACCGGAGGGATGTACGTTTTAACCTCATGCCTCCAGGAGTCCAAGTAAACATATTCAGGTAGTTCTGTGGAGGCAAAAGTTACCGCCACAGTCTGCGTAGGCTGGTATTTTATTTGACCACTATCATCCCGTACTCTTCGCATGAAGCGCCTCACTTGAATAACATTACGGGAACTACCAATAAGAGAGAATATTCTTTTATTCGACATCTCTAGAGGGACAGAAGTAAGTACGCCAGTCGCCTCTGTGTCACCAGCAGGTATAGATGCTTTTAGCTCGAGTTCCTCCAGTAATTTTTTATTTTGTAAAAATACATTTGCGTTATTGGACAAATCAAATGTTATTCCTATTTTAAATCTATTAATAGATTTAAGATGTAGTACACCTGTGACGCAATATCTGCGTAAAGCGCGGGAAATAGACAGTCTGTCTTTATCGGTGAACATCTTTTGCTCTTTATGGTTTAAAAATACTACAAATTCTTTTTTATTGCTATTTTCGGGATACTTCCTAAAGTATCCCGGTACCTTATAGATTTCAAATTTGCTCGTGGAGTCATCATCGGAGTCCGATGAAGTCGATGAAGGCAGCCCATCGGGAGGAACTTTTTTCCGCCTTTTCGTGCCTCCCATCTTCTTCAAACAATATTGTCACTTTGCGAAATTACAAATAATTAGTTATGTTATAAGAAATACTATTAAAATACAAAGAAAATTGCAAGTAGCTTAAGGCAATTTTGGTTTTGGCGCCTTTCACTTCGAAGGTTCCCGCGCGAATTCGGGTGCAAGCTGAATGCAACTGTCACATTCTAATAAGCTTCTTGAGACTAGGGATGGGCAAATGGAAAAAATATATCGATATTTCGATATATCGATATTTTTTGCCCAATTTGCAATTATTTATAAAAATTGCCAAAATTATCGAAATTTCAAAGCAAATACAGATCTGGCCTGTTTCAACATAAGTTTTATTATTTTAAAAAAATATCGAATTGCTCGACATAAAAAAAAGAAAGAAAATAAAAAAAACATTATCCAAACCAGCATTTGTCTGATATTGACATCAGGAGCACTCTTTGTTTGATGTGTTCCCCTGTTAATCTGCTCCTATCATTTGGTACAGCCAAATTTACCACTGAAGCTACTCTTTCAGATTACACTGAAGATGCTTGACAAATCAAATATTTTTGAGCGATATCCGGGGGAACCGGCGTGTAATGTTGACAATTTACCCAGAATTACATTGGATCAGATTTTCTTTCTAAAAGTGGTTGGTCCAAATACTGCTTCAGTTCATTGGGGACACAGCTACTGCCATAAAGAGCAAAATATGTTCACCGATAAAGACAGACTGTCTATTTCCCGCGCTTTACGCAGATATTGCGTCACAGGTGTACTACATCTTAAATCTATTAATAGATTTAAAATAGGAATAACATTTGATTTGTCCAATAACGCAAATGTATTTTTACAAAATAAAAAATTACTGGAGGAACTCGAGCTAAAAGCATCTATACCTGCTGGTGACACAGAGGCGACTGGCGTACTTACTTCTGTCCCTCTAGAGATGTCGAATAAAAGAATATTCTCTCTTATTGGTAGTTCCCGTAATGTTATTCAAGTGAGGCGCTTCATGCGAAGAGTACGGGATGATAGTGGTCAAATAAAATACCAGCCTACGCAGACTGTGGCGGTAACTTTTGCCTCCACAGAACTACCTGAATATGTTTACTTGGACTCCTGGAGGCATGAGGTTAAAACGTACATCCCTCCGGTTAAGCAATGCCTCCGCTGCATGAAATTCGGACATATTGCAAAATTCTGCAAAAATGGAGAAGTGTGTTCTATCTGTAGTCAGGAACATAGTTTTAAAAAATGCACTGTAGATAGTAAAAACGCGAAATGCGCTAACTGTGGTGGCAACCACATAGCGATATCCAACTCCTGCCCTCAAAAAAAAACTTAAATTAGAAGAAAATAAAATAAAAACAAGAAATACTCTATACGCAGGGCTATTTAATGAAAAATCATTCCCACAATTAACTGCATCTAACATAGAAACTCAACTTCAAAATTTAACAAAATCAGATTTTTTCATGAACTTATTGACTCAAGCATTAACTAAAATAATCATCAATCAGAAGGACAATCCTATAAATTCAGCATCGATAAAAGATATACTACATCAAACGCTCCGAAATAGTTCCTTATTGAAAAATGGACCTTAATGTCATGCAGTGGAATGCTCAGAGTATTTTAAGTAATAAGATCTTACTAACTCAATTTTTATATGAGAAGCAAATCCACTTGGCAATCATATCGGAAACTTGGTTGACACCCAAAAAAACATTTGCAATAAGAGGTTACAATGTAGAAAGAAATGATGTTGGCAATGAACATAATGGCGTAGCTATTTTAATTCGTAATAATATTGATTACAAAAGAATTAATACTTATTGTGATAATTCATTGCAAAATATTTGTATAAGAATTAATCTAAATAATAGAGAAATTAGTATCGTTAGCTTTTATTGTCCTACAAATTGTTCTCCATCTTTTGATAAAAATAAATTTGACTCTTTAATAAAGTCTGTCCCGGAACCTATGATATTTGCTGGCGATTTTAATGCCCATCACACCCTGTGGGGTTGTAACTCTGTTAATGCACGAGGTAGAGATATTTTGGATGTCATTGACGGCAATAACTTGATTTTGTTAAATTCTGGTGAAGTAACTACAGTTGGTTCTTTGACGTGGCGTCCAAATGCTCTAGATTTAACTTTGGTCTCTCCATCACTTGCTCTTTCTTCGGACTGGTCTGTACATAATGATCCTCTCGGTAGTTATCATCTTCCTGTAATTATTAAAGTTTTAGTAAATAATAATATACATAGTTGTGCTGCAAATAATAATGGTATTATAGTGTGCATTTGCCCATCTACCCCAATTATAAAATGGTGGATTGGAAAATGTATACACTAAATGTAGATTCGGAATTGTCAAATTTCCAAACTCAAAGTTGCATTGAAACTCCATTGAAAATGTACACATTATTTTGTGAATTGTTGCATTCTGCGATCAATAAATCCCTTCCATATTGTAATCAACACATGATATCTCCTACAAATACACCTAATATTAACTCCCCGAGCAGGAAATTTATTAAACATCCTCCTCTTCCTTGGTGGAATAAAAAATGTTCTGAAGCAGTTCAAAATTCAAGGTATGCTTATCTCAATTTTAAAAATAATCCCTCAGATGAAAGCTATGTTGAGTTTAAAAGGTTACAAGCTCAAAAAAAACTTATTTTGAAAACAGAAAGATCAAATAGTTGGGTCCAATTATGCAGTTCTTTTAATCGGTGTACTCCTCTTTCAAAGATCTGGAAATATATGCGGAAATTTAACAAAACATTTTCTTGTAATACTAATGATGATAGTTGGGTTAATGATTTCTTACGAAAGTTTACTCCAGATTATGTAAATAATCATCCTAATTTATCTTCTGATTCTGCAACAAATTCTGTAAATAGTTTTTTAATCAAACCTTTTTCAATACAAGAGCTAATATCTTCCATTTATTCTAGAAAGGATAGTGCTTTTGGTTTGGATGGAGTTTCTTATATAATGTTGAAACGACTAAGTCGCAAAGCTCTCTGCATTTTACTTCAAATATTCAATAACCTTTGGTTAAACAATGACATACCTCAGTCATGGAAATCTGATTGCTTAGTACCAATTTTAAAACCAGATAAACCTCGAATGAGTCCTGACTCATATAGACCCATTGCTCTTACATCATGTGTAGGCAAGGTATTTGAGCAATTACTCAAACAAAGGCTTGAATATTTTGTTGAGCATAATAATATTCTTCCAGCTAATCAATTTGGGTTCCGAAAGGGAGTGTCGGCCCGTGAAAGCATAGGACTGCTTCAATTGGATGTTCATAATAGTCTTGTTAATAAGGAGTTATTGTTGTCAGTGTTTTTTGATGTTGCTGGAGCTTTTAATAGTGTTAATATTAATGTACTTTGTTCCGAATTACTTTCAATTGGAATGCCAAACAAAATAGTTCACTGGATTAAGAATTTTTTAACAGAAAGAGAAGTCTATGCAAAGTACAATGGTAAATATTATGGACCAAGACTTTCATCTGTTGGAGTATGTCAGGGGGGAATACTCTCTCCACTAATTTTTATCTTGTATATACGTCGTTTGAATCTTGTTTTGGGCACTGAAGTAAAAAATCTTCAATTTGCTGATGATTTAGTTGTTTACACCACTGGGAACAATTTGGATAATGTTACAAACATTCTCAACAAGTCTTTGGCATCTCTGTGTGCATATTTCTCTTATTTAAATCTGGACATAAATCCATCTAAATCAAAATTGGTTGTTTTTGGTAAAAGTAGATCTGTAAGTCCCTCTGTGTATTTTAATAATGTCTCTATTCCAGTTTCCTATGATGCAAAGTTTTTGGGTGTGACATTTACCCATAATCTTTCCTGGAGAAGGTATATTGAGTTAATAAGTGCTAGAGCTAATAGAGCCTTTAATATTATGAAAACTTTATGCAGAACATCTTGGGGTGCTGATCCCAAAATATTGTTGTTGCTTTATAAATCTCTAATTCGTAGCCACTTTGAGTATGGGTTCCTGTCTTTTGCTGGTGATAAGAGATTGGTAGACATCTTAGATAATATACAAAACAAAGGCTTGAGGTTAATAACTGGAGCATTTAAAAGCACCCCTATTAACGTAATGCAAGTTGAGTGCAATCTTGCCCCATTAAGTATAAGATTTGGTTATTTGAAAGAAAAGTTTTTATTAAAATTATACAGCAAAACAAATAATCACCTATTTTTAAATTTGAAACATACTGCTCAATCTTCTGCTTGTAGCTCCCTATATATTCTCCAAGGCTTCTCACAATATGTAAATTTTCTTGAAAATCTGCATATCCATAAATCTTCCTCTCTTCCATATTATCAGGGAGATTTTAATAGTAAATTTCCTGAAATTGACATCATTATTGATCACAATTTATTCTCTAAAGAAGATGTATACTGTAAATTTTCTAAATTTACCAATTATAGATTTGTTTATTCTGATGGGTCCAAAACAGAGTCTGCTGTATCAATTGCTATTTATGATGGATATTTGAATTCTGGCGTTGGTCATAAAATAGACCCTCATGCAAGCATATTCACTGCTGAGGCTGTAGCTATTCTTGCTGCTTTAAGGCATATAAAACATAGTAATGATGGTTGTTATGAATGGGTAATAGTCAGTGACAGCATGAGTGTTCTTGAAAATCTTAAAAACAGTAGATTCAATGCTGACACTAACTATTTAATTCCCCGTATCAGGGAGACTTGTATGGATTTGTTCTTTAATAATATTAAGCTTGTATTTATGTGGGTTCCTTCTCATATGGGAGTGTTGGGAAATGAGAAGGCTGATTTTCTGGCCAGAACTATTACACATTTTTCAACAACTGTTCCTGACTCCAGTAGAAATCTAAATTTTTTTGTACCACACACAGATGTGGTCCCTATCCTTAAAAGAAGATCAATCGACTTGTGGACGAGGCATTGGAAACAAACAGTTGAGATTCAAAATAAAGGTCTATGGTATGCTACTTACAATGTCGCCATTGGCTCAACACCTTGGTTCTGCAAAAGTCGTTTTTATAAAAGTCGAAAATTTTACACTACCGTTTTGCGGCTTCGTTTTGGACACTGTCGTTTAAACTATCATCTATTTCGTTTGAAATTGGTGCAAAGTCCTTACTGTGACCATTGTAATGTTCAGGTCTCATTTATTCTTTCATTGCTCATCCTTTGGCATTCAGCGCCTTGTGCTGATGGGTGAGCTGATTAAAATTTATAAAAAAACGGACTTAATTCCGCGCTCCATCCAGGCTCTTCTTGAAAATGGTTCAACGTACACAGCGTTGTTTGACTTTATTGTTGGTACTGTTGGGCAAATTTAATTGTTCGTAAATATTGAGGTTTGTAAATAGTTTCGTCTTAATAGGTCTTAATGTACATAAGATCTTGGGTTTTTAATTTGATTTCTCTATTTTATTCTCAATTATTTTATAAATTAAGAAACCACTGTAGATGATTAATAACTTATTACATATTATTAATGCACTCTGAGTATATACTTTGTAACGTTAGAATTTTGAATATTTGCACTCTTGGTTACTGTTGTGGTTACTGTCTTGTGATTTGAACTTTCGTATTCACATTTTATATAGGTACTAGTAATGCTAGATATAGTAATTAATTTATCTCTGAATGGGTTTACAATTAATAATTTAAAGGAAGGTAATTTTAACATAGAGCGTTTGTAAATATTTTAATTTACCGGGCATTGGCCCTTGACTGGATTTATATAATTTGATATTAAATACCAATTTGAGCGTGAAGAATTAAGAATTTTCTTTGATATATGTACTTGAGAGGTACATAATCACCAATGGAATTGTCCAATATCCACTGATGGGAAAACTTATGACATATTAATGAATACCTTTGAGTTTTGACTTTAAAGTCAAGAAATTGAAGCACTACTACTGAAGACATATTTTATCTTATATATTATATCAAGAATAGTCCACAAGTACTATACTTAAGAAACAAGAAATACTTTCGACTTGGCAGCATGGTCTTGGATCTTAGCCGGTTCCTTACGGAACGAAAAGAACAAAAAAAAAAAAAATCGGCTTGCACCCCTCCCGCAAGCCCTGCATTCCCCTCGGTTGCCTTTCACTCTTGTAACCCAATGATTAAAGAATAGAGGGGATGAAACATAAGGTCACGTGACGCGTACCACTTTGATTCACAAACATGGCGGCGGCTCCGCCCCTAAAAATAGTGATACGCTAGTACCAAATTTTTTTATCGATATCGATCATCAACAGTGGCATACGACTAACATTAATATAACATTTTTAATTTTTGCTTTACATGTCAATTGAGTATAAACAGGAGATTTTAGGACTTGACAGTCAAGTCTTTAAAAATTAAATCTGATAATAATAGGTCAATGTTTTGATATTTTTTTCATGCTATGATTTATTTGATGGGTAAGTTTTACCTGATGATTGGATTGGATTTGTCAAATAATACACACGTGAGATAAAATACAACTTTATTAATAGCTAGAATTCGGTTGCGACTTCGAATATACCACACTTTTTTCCTTAAGCACCAATTTTCACCATGTCAATATTTCTTTTGCCAAATTATAACTAAAATCTAAAAAAAAATGGTTGCCTGTAAAGTCGGTTTTACGGGCGAAGATTTTACGTGACAACGTCTTTTTCTCGGTAGAATATTTATTGATATGAATATAATTAAATTGCACAATAGGAACAAGGAATTGAATGAAAATAAGAATTGCACAAATTTTAACTATAGAAATATATTTTGTTTACTAAAACATTGTACATGTAATGACGAATCTAAGCACTCCATATTTTCACTACAGACACAGCTGACGATACTTTAACCACACGTGTGAACTTGTATTGTGACGCTTTCTTGTTTTTTCCAACGCCAAGAACGTTCGAGAAAGACAAAGACAGAGACACAAGCATGCGCCGATTCAATGCGCCTAATTCTCTAGTGCTGCGCGCGCACCGTTACGTTACCGGGCGTTACACTTTTTCATAAGTGACTCCCAGCCGCAACCTAATTTAAGACGTTGTCACGTCAATAAGAAAAATCGTATTTTGCCTGCTCTCGATTGTCGAGCTCGTCAAGACGATTCCTCTGACTCCAAACACGGGGGGTTTACTTTAAGAAATGACGGAGTTATGCCTGGACAAATATTTTAGGGGAGAGAGGGAGGAATTTGGGGATTTGGTTGGGGCCAATCTGTAGAGCTCACCGAGCCGGTTCCAAAGATACCAAACTCGGTGGGTCTTGGGGGGTTATTGGGGGGGGGGTGAGGTAAATTTTCGGGGTGGGGGTAAGGGAGGGGGGGGGGGAGGAAGGTTTCGTGGGGAGGCTAACTTAAATTAATTTTTTGGAGGTAAAATATTTTTTTTGGGGGGGTAATTTTTTGCGTAATTTGGGATTTCTGGCGGGGTCAATTTGTAGCCCTCACCAAGACGGTTCCGAGGATACCAAACTCGGTGGGTCTACGACCTATGTTGGCCGAGATAGGATTGGGGGGTGAGGTAAATTTTCGGGGTGGGGGTGGGGAGGGGGGGGGGTAGGTTTCGTGGGGAGGCTAATAGGCACTATTTCGGAATAAGGGTGGGGGAAGGCAGGGGGGGGGGCTATGGGACAATTTTGGAAAAAGTGGGTGAAACTGAAAAATAATTCTCTAGTGCTGCGCGCGCACCGTTACGTTACCGGGCGTTACACTTTTTCATAAGTGACTCCCAGCCGCAACCTAATTTAAGACGTTGTCACGTCAAAAACAGACATTTAGCAAACAACAATGAAAATATGTACACTAAACTAACAACTTAAATATATAAATAGAAATAAAATATCTACACAAAATTAACAATTAAAATGTAAAAATAGAAATTAAACAATTAAATAAATAAACACAATTAACTAAATAAACTGACATTATTGTGTTCTGTGACATGAACTATTGTAATTTTAAATGGCGATATAAAAAAAATAAAAAAGAAGACAGTTCGTGTTGCTGACGAAGTTTCTTGCGCCACTTCTTCTTCACAGCTACAACACGTTCCGAAGCAGTGGTAGCAGAAATGAACAATCCAAAAGATCTTTTGAAAGACTATTTGAATAAATAATAATAATAATAATTAATCTTTATTTCATTACAACATGTTTACAACATAATAACACCCTGACTCCTGAACTAGGAAGCCCTGTATAACAGAAGTCAGTCTCTTTCGACAATTATTTATTTAACAGCTGCTTTATACCGGGTATCTCAAGACTGCTACCGAAAACGAAGCCGGGTGGTAGTATAAGCGACTTCAGACACAATGCAACAAAAAAAAGTTGCAAAAAAAAGCGACAATTTTTTATTTTTTATTTTTTTCCTATGACCATATTTGGGTGGTAAATACATTTTTTCCTAAAATAATAGTGTATACCCTTTTATTTATAAATAATCTAAGGTATAAGAGTGTTTAAATCATTATTTTAGCAAAAACTATGGATTTACCACCCAAAAATGACAATATTTAAAAAATCATAAAAATTAATTGTCGCGTTTCTATACGAAATTTTTAGTTGCATAGTGTTTGTAGTCACTAAAACTACCACCCGGCTTCGTTTTCGGTAGCGGTCTTGAGATACCCGGTATAAAAAAATATGAAACTCGAAAAAAATAAAAATAATTAAAAGACTTAATAAACTATGTAACAACACTAGATCGCCAAATGAAATGAACTTAAACTATAAAGAATATTTTGATTTTGATTTTGAATAAAGGAATTGTAGCGGACATCGCGAACGAAGGCAGGAAATCAGCACTAGAATACAAATATTTTTCGAATAATTCAATCAAACAAAAAAAAAACATAAGGTACATACATACATAAACATACAAGCGGTGAATAATGTGGACTATAGATTTTAATTTATGTATAAATATTGACTGCCTCAGTGGCGTAGTTGTATTATGGTACGGTTACAAAGCTGAGGTCTCGAGTTCGAATCCCGGGTCGCGCAAAGTGATATCGGATTTTTCTATTCATTATCAGCACAGTCAGGAATTTGTGCCCAATATTGCGATAGGCTCGCCACCCACAACATCGTAGGACGGAACATACAAGGCGAAATAAATAAATAACACCCAACAGTCACATACATAGTCCTGACCCCACATTAAGATCGAGTCTTGTGTCGTGGGTATCAGGAACTACGAGAGACTTTTCGGTCTCACAAACACACAGACCCGAGAGAAATATTTGTGGGCCGCACAAACATTTCTCTCGGTGCGGGGATCGAACCCGCGGCCTCTCGATTCACAAACGGCGTCTTACCGCCTGCGCCACGGAGGCTGAAATGTGGGTGTCCTGGTTGCACCTCTGCCTACCCATTCTGGGAAAAAGGCGTGAGTTTATGTATGTATAAATATTAATATTATGATAAATAACAAAACTAATAAAAATGCAACTGCTACATAAACAATAGTAATATGATGTATTAAACATTTTGATCTTAGTGTGGGGTCAGACTATGTATGTGACGGTTGGAGGTAATTATTTCTTGAGATTCCTAAAAATATACTTATACTTTACAATTATCGTTACTTTTTTAGTCGCCATAATGTAAACATATGACCAACTAATACTAATTTACATGTTACAACCGTTACAAGGTTATACCTGTCGAGACAAACACCCAGTTGCATCTAATACATTTCGTTCATTATTACGTTGCACCATTCTTTGCTAAAATCAAAAATACCTATCAGGATATTTAATACATACCAAATAAAATAAAATAACATAGGTAGATTTTTATTGCTATTATTTGACTTGTAACCAGCGTCTGCGCCGCCATCATACATTTTTATTATGGCCGCCATTACAAGTTGTCAAGTTGTTTACCTTTGTTGTTTATTGTGTTACATATTTATACCGGGGTTTCAATTACTGCGTATAATTTGTTAAATACAAAGATTGTATTCAAGGATTTGTGAAGGTGCTGGAAAAAATGTGAATATTCATGTTGAGAGGATTCCTAAAGTGGCAGCAGAAAATATGATTTTACTTTTCTCAAGGGGTATACATCTGTACCAGAAATAAAAGCTATATTAAGACAGCCTTACGGCATTAATATACGACTAAGGCACATACTTCCGATAAGCTTTTAAAAAAATGGAATTAGAGACAACAAATCATCATATTTTGCTAAATCAAAATCCAGGTTAGTAATTCAAAGTTTCAAACAAAGTACTCTATAAGCTTATGTTTTCAGATTTTGATGATAATGGTAACTAAGTGTACTGTTTCTTTTTTTGCAGATGGAACCAATAAAATAGAATTTAAATATATCGCCAAAAATATAGTCTTGGATAGACACATATTCTCATTAGCAAGATATAATTGATGTCTATGAAACCGATTGCCTGCATACCAACATGATTTACATAAATTAAATTACCAATATGTCATACTTGAATCAATAAAGAAGATTAAGGTATTTGATCATTGAATATTCATCAGTCATAATTTGTATGTGTATGTATCAGCCCATATACGTCCCACTGCAGGGCATGGGCCTACTTTACAATCGACAGTATGATTGAGACTGCCTAACCACTCTCCTTACCTTAACTTATTGTCATAATTTATGTTCTTTAAAATAAAAATGGAATCAAAGGAAATTAACTAATTAATGTCCTTTTAATCATCAGTTGTCTGAAAATTATTTTGTAAAATATTACAGTAAATAGTAATCATTTTAAAATGAAAAAAAGAACATTTTAAAGTGTGTGTTTTAGTTCTAATTGTACCTGTCAAGTCAACATTGTCAATTAATTTCTCTAATTTAATTTCAGTTCAAAAGCTGTGTCATAGTTTTTAGCAGAACTATATCTGCTGCTCAACAAATTATTGTAAGTATTGAAAAATCATACAATCAGTCCGTTTTATTTGATAGTTAATGCTAATTTAATCCAGGGTAAAAGACTTTGTTTGTGTTCATGAAATTGATGAAGATTTAAACTTTTGTATAGTGTCATATAAAGCAGATATAAAAATTGTAGGAATTGAAACAATTTTTTGATTTCTTATGTTTATGATTGTGCATTTTGCAACTTTTTAATAGAATGAAATAGAATCAACTACCCCATTAGTAAGTCAAACTCAAACTATATCTTTTTGTAATTATTGATATTTTTTATTCCAGCAATATATACCAATGAAAACTCAGTCAGCTCGACGACAAATAAAACTACTGCAATAGTGGCCTTTGTTTATATAAAAAGTTATATCAATGCAGTAATAAAAAATCCGGAGCATCACACATTTTGGCCAGAAGCAGTAAAAACAAGAGAAAAGTCAGTACCATCTATAAAATATAACTATTACAACTGTTGTTCAACATTTTATTGCAATGTCCAATTTACGAATATTTTCTTAGCCAACCAAGTAACAAGTATGTATTAAAAACAATTAATAGCAGCTTATAACAAATAATAACTAAAACAGAATAAAGAACAACGATGAACATTTCCAAATTTGTTGGGTGTTATTTATTTATTATTTATAAACACTTCACCACTTCACGAAAACAGTAAGTACATTAACGCAATGAATAATACAGTCAAAACCGTTTATAACGACATCGTTTATAACGACCTATCGGTTATTACAGCTAGATTGTATGGTCCCGTCCGAATCCCTAGTAAACTATTCAGTAAACAAATCGCTTATAACAACATCGGATACAGCGACATATCGCTTAAAACGACGAAATTTTATCGATATTCATCGGTTATAACGACCAACGGCTCCTTGTCTCAGCAAAACAAAACAATACAAACGATTTTAAATCTTATTCATAAGCATTGATGGAATATTTGAGGATATTATTACCTACGCCCGTAAAATGCAAAAAATATTTGTGACTGGGCTAAAAAAAAGACAGACCAAAATGACTGATTACTTTCAAACTAGTGTAGTTTTATAACTCGTAACTGTAAGCAGCTAAATTTTCTAAACTAAACATTTTGTATTCTAATTATTTCGTAATAAATATTTTTATTTCTTTTCTAACTCGTTTACGTACTTAACCTATACTTATACTAAATAGATAACTATAATGATATAACTACTGTACTTGTGTATATGGCTGTATTGCTTATAACGACTATCGGATATAACGTCGGCAACTATACGGACCCTTCGATGTCGTTATATCAGGTTTTGACTGTAATTAGCTGCCATTGATAACATATGATGATGCTTAGTTATGCGACCTAACGCATTATCTTTCATTTAAATGGTCACATTACGGTAAAGTCGTACTTCTAGAATTTGTAGCATATCTTGTAACTTTTATGAAAATTTTTTGGATGCCTGATGTGAAACTAGATAACTTAATTATGATCTTACATAATTTAATTGTTTCCAAGCTCACACATTTATAATTATTATCGTTATAATAAAGAACATTGGTGAAATTATTGTTATGCAATTCTTAAGCGTCTATAAATTTAATTTATAAAAATATTAATAATAAATTTTCTCAGTAATTTTGGTGACTAGTTTACGGCAAAACTAAGCCTGAATTACAAAAACACAGTTTTCGTACAACTCTATTGATATTTGCTTTATTTTTATTGGAGAGGCGTTCATTCCAATGTTGCCATTTTTAAAATATAAGCTTGACTGGCTTTCTTTCATTATCTTTCTCAGATAATTAATATAAAAAATACCGCAGAGAACTAAGAACAGCAAAATAATCACTGATTAATGAATTAAGTAATAACAATTTACTTCTGTCGCCCAAAAGCGCTATTGTGCAACTAATAATACCTATATATAGTTGTCCTTTCTTTACCGTTTACTTCGTTGGATATTATACCGGGTATCTCAAGACTGCTACCGAAAACGAAGCCGGGTGGTAGTTTTAGTGACTACAAACACAATGCAACAAAAAATTTCGCAAAGGAACGCGACAATGATTTTTATGATTTTTTAAATATCGTCTTTTTTGGGTGGTAAATCCATAGTTTTTGATAGAATAATAATTTAAACACGTT
The DNA here is from genome assembly GCA_009982885.2 of Hyles vespertilio. Lineage (NCBI taxonomy): Eukaryota > Metazoa > Arthropoda > Insecta > Lepidoptera > Sphingidae > Hyles > Hyles vespertilio. The sequence continues at coordinate 12,963,608 of CM042808.1, read as the reverse complement.
TATACCTTAGATTATTTATAAATAAAAGGGTATTCACTATTATTTTAGGAAAAAATGTATTTACCACCCAAATATGGTCATAGGAAAAAAATAACAAAAAAAAATTTGTCGCTTTTTTTTGCAACTTTTTCTGTTGCATTGTGTCTGAAGTCGCTTTAACTACCACCCGGCTTCGTTTTCGGTAGCAGTCTTGAGATACCCTGTATTAGATACTATTACATTTGTAAAATAAATAAGTAATCGATGTTTAAATTGCGTGAAAAATATATTTTTCATTTTTATTTGCCTTACGCCTAGGGCATCGAAACTCGGGTCAATTTTGAAAACCCGGGTTTTCGGGTCTAAGAGTAATCAAAAACCCGGGTAGACCGGTTTTTTCGAGCATTTCGATCATTTTATTGTAATTTTTTAAAATACACTAATCTGCGTTTATATATCGATTTCCTATAATGAGTACAAATATAAAGGATGAGGAAGAATTTAAATAAATAAAACAGTACTTTACAAATTACAAAAGCAGTTAAATTTATATATATTATATATATTTAATAATATAACTAAGTAGCACCGAAGCTACTTTTTACGTAATAAATAATAACACTGGTCTACAAAATTTGACTTTTTGTTTGCCTTTAAAATAAATGCTTTGTTATTTGACTAATTTGGGGTCACTGAATAGGAAAATATAAACCAAATTTGAAAGTTAGCTCTTATTTTAAAAATATTGCTGGTATCGAAAAAACTGACTTAAGAGTAAAGATATGTTAATTACTTTTTAATACACTTTTCACATGAAACTGAGTATTTTAAAATATTAACCAAGTATTTGACCTTTTCTAATCAAGGATTTCTCTTTTTATCTTTTGTCTTTTGTAATTATTTTTACGAAAATCTTCAATCAAGTTCCAGCAGTAGTCCGCTAGCATTGACGGATTCTATCGACCGTTGTATTTCTTTTCCATTGTCAATATATCTTGGTGAAATCGTTCACCATGTTCGTCAATCATATCACCGCAGTCAGGATGAAAAAAATCAAGATGAGAATGAAGAAAGTGAATTTTTGGGGACATATTGCAGCCCAAGCTCGTGGTAATTTTCGAAAATTCCCTCTTTTATTTTGGCGTCGCTTAGATGTGGAAATTCACTTCACAAGTATTAGAAGGCTGGTCCACCTTTGTTGAGAGCCGTCAATAAAGTTCTTCATTAATCCTAATTTTATATGCGATGGAGGGAGAAGGATTTTATGAGGATTGACTCGAGGAGGGTATTTAACGTTCATTTCTCCAGGACACAGACTTTGTCTTGAAGTCCAATCTTTTTTTAAGTAATGTAACGATCTATCCCGACTATCCCACTCACACAAAAAGCACCAGTATTTGGTGTAGCCCATTTGCAGACCCAAAAAAACTAGTTTTTGCAGTTTTTTCAAATTGTAGTTTTTACACCAAAAATTTGTTGAAAATGATAAATAACTTATAAAATTTCGCGTTTTAACAAGCAAATGAAATGCTAATACTATAAGACACATTAAACGAAAGCGTAATAATAAAATTTACGCGGATACTCTCACAACATATTTGAAACCTCGTCATATAAAGTGAATTCTAGCAAGTTACCCGGTATTATCTTAAATATGGCATAAATTAATATTTTTTTATTTTAGTTTAATCAATGCATATGTTTAAAATTATTTTTTAGCTTTTAGTACATTTATCTGCAATATAAAACCGTTTAAATTAAAAAAATATATTTACTTTTTTATTTTTAAGTTTTTAGTTTTTATTTCTCATTCTATTCAATTCGTTGAGTTCTTGACTTGGGTGGGAGATTCATATTGTAATTTTGTATAGTATACTGTATTATACTTACCAAGCCCTTTATTTTGATACCTATATTGATGGGATTGAAAAATACATTTTCCGCCATTTTGTAGCAGTGGCCATCTTTGATTTTGATTTTGTATAGTGCACTGAATTCTACTTGACAAGCCTTTTCATTTGATACCCATATTGATGGGATTGAAAAAAACTAAGTTGTCCGCCATCTTGTAGCGGCTGCCATCTTGGATTCACAATAATATTGAATATGGATAATTATTGTATTGTCACCAGAATCAAAGGCGTATACCAAACTTCAGATCAATCGGTTAACGGGAAGAGGGTTAAATTTCAATTACTAAATTTGACCCAAACAAACGGGGTGAGCTAAATAAAACCGTTTAATGAAGGGTACATTCTATTTCTGTCTTTGTCACGCCTACGAAGTAACATATCTTCCCTCTCGCTTCAATGTGTACCCTTGCGCATTTGCGATTTTGTTCCCGATGTCCGCTCTAGTATAATACCTCAATGGCTAAATATTAATTTTAAGTTCTATATTTAGATTAAGGGGTCGAATACTAAGATTTAATGCAGTTTCAAGTAAAAGGCAATTTCATGTTGACCAGTGTAATTTATCAAAGCGTGTTTTTATTCCATTTACTTATTATTGCATTCGAAGTGGCTTAAACTTAATAAATAACAAAAACAAAAGTATTAAAAAAACCCGAAAAACCCGAGTTTTAAAAACCAACCCGGGTTTTTTTATAATCCTCAGAACCGGGAAAACCCGGGTTTTTTCGGTCCGGGTATACCCGGGCTCGATGCCCTACTTACGCCAATATAAATGGAACAAAATAAAATTAACTACCTACAGAGTTTGACAAGATAAAGAAAATCTGTAAACCTTTAAAGTGGAATATCTTAGTTCCCAGGCTTGCTACAATAGTAAACCTTAAGAAATAATTGTTAAGAAATTCAAAATCTATATTTTAAAATATTTTTCATCTCAATACACTTAAAAAAAATACAGCAAAAAAATGTATGGAGGATTATCATTGTTCTTTGGACATGCAATGTAGTTTTACATTTACATAAACATTTTTTTTGTCTTCAATTAATTTAGAAATGAAAAATGGCAATGTTAAATAACCTTTTTTATGGTTTGTTTACATTTAGTTAAGTACCTAAACCCATGGAGTATAGTTTAAAATGGTTTATGAGGGTGTGGAAGTGTTTAAAATCATATCAAATTAATATGATGAGATTTTAATTCAGACCCTATTGAAAAGAAAATCAGACAAATTAGTATAATTATAGATACAATGATGCTAACTGCCACACCTCCAGTTGAACCTCCAAATCATTATTAGTTACATGATTAATCAAATTTCATAATAATAGTTTCAATTGGTATGATGATTAGACAAATATAGCTATAATTTTAAATAAATTATTCGAAAATGGAATTTATGGACAGTCAAAACATCAAAAGAAAATACAGTCAAAACCGTTTATAACGACATCGTTTACAACGACCTATCGGTTATTACAGCTAGATTGTATGGTCCCGTCCGAATCCCTAGTAAACTATTCAGTAAACAAATCGCTTATAACAACATCGGATACAGCGACATATCGCTTACAACGACGAAATTTTATCGATATTCATGGGCTATAACGACCAACGGCTCCTTGTCTCAGCAAAACAAAACAATACAAACGATTTTAAATCTTATTGATAAGCATTGAAGGAATATTTGAGCATATTACCTACGCACGTAAAATGCAAAAAATATTTGTGACTGGGCTAAAAAAAAGACAGACCAAAATGACTGATTACTTTAAAAACTAGTGTAGTTTTATAACTCGTAACTTTAAGCAGTTAAATAAATTTTGTATTCTAATTATTTCGTAATAAATATTTTTATTTCTTTTCTAACTCGTTTACGTACTTAACCTATACTTATACTAGATAGATAACTATGATGATATAACTACTGTACTTGTGTATATGGCTGTATTGCTTATAACGACTATCGGATATAGCGTCGGCAACTATACGGTCCCTTCGATGTCGTTATATCAGGTTTTGACTGTATGTGATATTGGGAATATACTAAAGCAGGCTCATTGAGAAGGCACGAAAACTCACTTGCGGGCCTATGCTGCTGGGTGGTTAGTAAAGAAAGTAATTAGTTACATAAATGGTTGTGAATGCCAAGACAAGTTAACGAGAGATGGAAGTCCTGGCATTTACAGTTGGATCAGTATTTGAGAATTTGAGATTGTTCATAAAATTAGGCATAAGTACCTATTTGAAGGAGCAGTGATGTTGTTTAACAGCTAATACTGATAACTGAATTTAAAAGTATGAATTTAAATGTATCTAAATAAGCATTTCCAGAAAAAATAATATTTTTCGTAATTTTTCTTACACAATTGATAACATCGAAATTAATCGAGTTAATGAAATGTGTGATTTGGGCATTATTCACGACCGTAAACTCATATTTGACAAACATATAGATAGAATTGTTAATAAAGCATCAAAAGCATTAGGATTTTTAATTAGAGTTTCATCAGAATTCAGTTCACTTGAATGTATTAAAATACTGTATTGTTCTTTCGTACGCAGCCACTTAAAGTATGCATCGCAGGTGTGGAACCCTCGGTATGAGATTTATAAATCCCGTATCGAGGCCATACAAAGAATTTTTTACACTATTTGGACTTCAGGGCTAGACAGGTCTGTAATGATTATATTCATCGCTGTAAAAAGTATCATTTCTTACCATTATACTTGCGACGCGACATTAATGACATATGTTATTTGGTGAACATTGGTAATGGTAGCATTGACTGTGAACAACTTTTGAGTGGGATATTTATCCGTGCTCATTTAGCTACACTGAGACTACGTTCATTATTGTCCGTACCATTTGCAACTACCAATTATAGACGCAATGCTTTTTTGTTACGTAGTGCCAGTAAATTTAATGAGGTGTCATGCCATTTAGATTTTGATTTGTTTTGCACTAGTACATCGGTAGTAAAACGCAAAATGAGCAATATGTTTGTTGAAACTTAATAATGAAAGGTCAAAAAGTACACCTTTTGTAACTCAAAATGTATATTTAAACATTATATATTGTATTGTTTGATTGTTACTTTTGTTTTTGCTTTCTTTTCTTTGTCAATAATTTAATTAATATCTCTATATGTGTCATAGAAAAAGTAGTTCATTCCTTAAATTAAAATAACTTATATTAGCAAGCATTTAAAAATCAGTGCACATTATGTAAATACTGTATATGTGGAAGCTTGTTATCGGCAAATTTGTAACACACTTAAGATTTAAATATCTATGTCTGTAGGTGATTAGTCTGTAAGCTTTCTTAAAATTGTAAAATAAAATAAAAAAATAACTGATAAGTGAAATCTAGAATAACATGTAAAAATATATTTTCTTTAATTATTCGTTGTAAAGAGTATTGACATTTCTAGAGTACTGAAAATTACTATGTTACAAAAATTTCAGCAAAAAGATGTATTATTTAAGTACAAAAAAAACATTAAAAAATAAATCATTTAATAAATATTTTAAGTGTTTTATTCACAATCTATATATTTTTCATCCAAAAGATACTCACTTTATTATTTTGTTAAGTTTCTTTGGATCACTTTAATGTGATTCACAGAGACTTAACAAAATAATAAAAACGAAAAAAAATATCCAGTGCAGCTAAGCGCAGCGCTCGCACTAAGACTGAATACAACTGCCTTTGCCTGTATTCCTTATTATATTAAAAAAGAATAATCTTGATAATCTGTCAACCGACTTTCGTGAACGAAAGAATGAGCGGCTATGGCTAAAGATTATATAGGCCAGTTATCCGTCTGTTTCTAATTGGTCTGTGGGTTGTGTATGTAGTTTAAATTAAATACCGTGTGTCAATATCACCCTGTATATTCAAACCAATGATTAAAGAATAGAGGGGATGAAACATAAGGTCACGTGACGCGTACCACTTTGATTCACAAACATGGCGGCGGCTCCGCCCCTAAAAATAGTGATACGCTAGTACCAAATTTTTTTATCGATATCGATCATCAACAGTGGCATACGACTAACATTAATATAACATTTTTAATTTTTGCTTTACATGTCAATTGAGTATAAACAGGGGATTTTAGGACTTGACAGTCAAGTCTTTAAAAATTAAATCTGATAATAATAGGTCAATGTTTTGATATTTTTTTCATGCTATGATTTATTTGATGGGTAAGTTTTACCTGATGATTGGATTGGATTTGTCAAATAATACACACGTGAGATAAAATACAACTTTATTAATAGCTAGAATTCGGTTGCGACTTCGAATATACCACACTTTTTTCCTTAAGCACCAATTTTCACCATGTCAATATTTCTTTTGCCAAATTATAACTAAATCTAAAAAAAAAAACAGACATTTAGCAAACAACAATGAAAATATGTACACTAAACTAACAACTTAAATATATAAATAGAAATAAAATATCTACACAAAATTAACAATTAAAATGTAAAAATAGAAATTAAACAATTAACTAAATAAACACAATTAACTAAATAAACTGACATTATTGTGTTCTGTGACATGAACTATTGTAATTTTAAATGGCGATATAAAAAAAAGAAAAAAGAAGACAGTTCGTGTTGCTGACGAAGTTTCTTGCGCCACTTCTTCTTCACAGCTACAACACGTTCCGAAGCAGTGGTAGCAGAAATGAACAATCCAAAAGATCTTTTGAAAGACTATTTGAATAAATAATAATAATAATAATAAATCTTTATTCATTACAACATGTTACAACATAATAATAGCCTGACTCCTGAACTAGGAAGCCCTGTATAACAGAAGTCAGTCTCTTTCGACAATTATTTATTTAACAGCTGCTTTATATAAAAAAATATGAAACTCGAAAAAAATAAAAATAATTAAAAGACTTAATAAACTATGTAACAACACTAGATCGCCAAATGAAATGAACTTAAACTATAAAGAATATTTGATTTTGATTTTGAATAAGGAATTGTAGCGGACATCGCGAACGAAGGCAGGAAATCAGCACTAGAATAAAAATATTTTTCGAATAATTCAATCAAACAAAAAAAAAACATAAGGTACATACATACATAAACATACAAGCGGTGAATAATGTGGACTATAGATTTTAATTTATGTATAAATATTGACTGCCTCAGTGGCGTAGTTGTATTATGGTACGGTTACAAAGCTGAGGTCTCGAGTTCGAATCCCGGGTCGCGCAAAGTGATATCGGATTTTTCTATTCATTATCAGCACAGTCAGGAATTTGTGCCCAATATTGCGATAGGCTCGCCACCCACAACATCGTAGGACGGAACATACAAGGCGAAATAAATAAATCAATAAATAACACCCAACAGTCACATACATAGTCCTGACCCCACATTAAGATCGAGTCTTGTGTCGTGGGTATCAGGAACTACGAGAGACTTTTAGAAGAAAGAAAGAAAGAAAAACTATTTATTGATACACAGACGCAACGTACATAAAGCACATAGTATTATAAAACTTAATAATAAAAAATGGCTGATCGCGTCTGTGACCGGTAGGTGGCCACTCAGCTTTATGTTGTGAAGTGGTGCAAACCACAACACAACGCTGATTTTCAGTGGCCACCTTAAGTGACGTACGGACGTCAAACCAATTACTCAAGTTTATATACAAAATAAAAAAAGAAACGAAAATAACAGTAATAAAAAAATTAAATAAAATAACTAATAAAATGCACAATATTATAAAATTACAATAACATCTGTATCGCAATCGACGTTTTGCACGTGCACACAACTGCGTCGTTATAATTTATTTAGTTGCGATGTACAAGCCGTCGCAGGCGCAAGTTGCAGAGTGAGCGCGGCGTGTGCAAATAAATAATATAACCAACAATTGGAAACAAACAAATGTCACCTAAAGTGGGTATAATGTTATAGCTACGCGCCATAAAATATACCGTTCTTACGGGAAACCACACCAAGAGGGATATAATTGTATCACTTAGAATAGTGATTGTCGGAGCCAACTGCTTGGAGTTTGACTTCGTACCATATACACATAGGTCATAAAACATGTGTAAGAATAAGGTTACTTTACAAAATACTTTTATTTTTTTGTTCAGTTAATAAATATCTTTTATAGTGTAATTTAAATGTTTGTTTTGTTTTAAGGGATCTTATATATGGAGGAAGTAAAACGTTCCAGCAGTGAGTGGCCGCGAATTTGAAACACCCCCTAAAGGCAGCAGTTTTATGAAGAGGCGTCGAGAGCGGATAAGATGTCGAACGAGCAGAGTAGCTGTAATGATCATGTCTCCAAATTAACTTGTTGTATAGGTATGCCGGCTTGTGTGTATTAATCAGTCCGAATAATAAAGTTGCCATATGTAATTTACGACGAGCAGCCATTTTTAATACATTGTTGTCGTTCATACTTGAACGACAACAATGTATTAAAAATGGCCTTACTAGGCGTAATGTGGTTTCTAAAACCTACATTGAAACAGAAACGTGCGCATGCGTTCTGAACACGCTGGATTAAACGTTCTGTACGTGACAAGAGGGACGGGCCGTAAACCGTGTCGCAATAATTTAATTTTGATAAGATTAAACTATCTACTAGCCTCTTTCTTAAGGTAATATTAAGAAAATCTCTTATCCCGTACAAAACCTTCAGTCTATAAAAACATGTTTTAGCAACGCTATTGATGTGATTCTCAAACCGCAGTCCCGGGTCCATGACTAGACCCAAATTCCGAGCAGTCTCCACGCGAGCTATGCTTTGACCCAAAATTTTTACGTCCGGGTTCATAGAAGTTATGGCCCTGATTTGTTTTTGACTCCCCAAAACCATATACTTAGATTTTTGGGGATTCAAAACGAGTGAGTTACTTAGGGACCAGGTAGCAATTCTATTTAAGTCGTCTTTTCGGTCTCACAAACACACAGACCCGAGAGAAATATTTGTGGGCCGCACAAACATTTCTCTCGGTGCGGGGATCGAACCCGCGGCCTCTCGATTCACAAACGGCGTCTTACCGCCTGCGCCACGGAGGCTGAAATGTGGGTGTCCTGGTTGCACCTCTGCCTACCCATTCTGGGAAAAAGGCGTGAGTTTATGTATGTATAAATATTAATATTATGATAAATAACAAAACTAATAAAGTTGCAACTGCTACATAAACAATAGTAATATGATGTATTAAACATTTTGATCTTAGTGTGGGGTCAGACTACGTATGTGACGGTTGGAGGTAATTATTTCTTGATATTCCTAAAAATATACTTATACTTTACAATTATCATTACTTTTTTAGTCGCCATAATGTAAACATATGACCAACTAATACTAATTTACATGTTACAACCGTTACAAGGTTATACCTGTCGAGACAAACACCCAGTTGCATCTAATACATTTCGTTCATTATTACGTTGCACCATTCTTTGCTAAAATCAAAAATACCTATCAGGATATTTAATACATACCAAATAAAATAAAATAACATAGGTAGATTTTTATTGCTATTATTTGACTGAGGAAAATCATTATGTCTCACTTAGAATTCAATCAATGAATATGAAAGTGTTGGTTAAGATAAACAATTATAATAATTAATAATAAAATATAAAACTATTTCTGTTCATTAAAAGGTTCTCCAGATCATTAGACAATAGACTACCAATTGTCCAAATTATCTTGCATGTCATCTTTGTTATTGATTAACAGTTGTATTATTAATAGGATTATTAGGTAAAATATCATAATTACTACAATTTCACTTACCGGGAATATTGTTGGAAAGCTGTTTTCTTTTTCAAAATGTAATGAACAAATAAATGTATTTATTGCAGGGTTCCAATAGCTTCCAATTTTTTGTATCCATTTTGTCCTGGTTTATATGTTTATAGGGAATCTAAAAAATATTTTTAATTTCACTTTGTTTGTCGGTCTGAATATATATTTAAATATAAACTATTTTTTTCTTTTGTGGAAAATAAAGATCAAAATATTTAAAAATGATAATATCGATATGAATAATTTCGTATCGAATCCACTCATCTCTAAACTTGTGTGTAAACAAACAATGAGGTTGTTATTTACACTACTTGTATAAATAACGCCTAGAAGAGTCTAAAACTTAATCAACAAGATCCAAATACATTTATAAATGATAAAAATAAACCCAAAATGTAAATTTAGCACATATTTGTTAGTATTTCGTAAAAACAGTTACTAACCTATGAAAAGAAATGTTAGGGTCCTTTTTGCTTGAACTCGACTCGAATCCTTTAACACAACACTGAGGCATTTTAAAAAATTAACAACTAAACTAATAAGCAAACTAAACAAACTTAACAAACGAGATTAACCAATGAATAATCCGAAATTCTTTGACTGTGCAGATTTGTTTACTCCGATTGACAGATAACGCCACAGTTTGACATTTCATGCAGTTTTTGGTTTAATAGTCTGTGGTTTCGAAAGCATAACTAAAATGGCGTCATTTTGGTCTATGGGCGGTCCCAGTGTGGCTAGTGAACAAAATATTGCCATATTCGAAACAAAGGAATTATTATTTGTCTCTTTCATTAAGGGACAAGTCAGCTTTGTGTAAATGAGACAGATACATAAATGTACATTCCGCGTCGATATTCTTAACATAACTATAACTTGACATATATAGCTACATTTGTGCGTCATCCTTTATAATTCTTTTATCATTGATTCAAACTCAAAGCAGTCCCCGTCTCAGGTCTCATTCACACTTGGCATGCAATCCAGTTCCGTCCCATCTCCGAGTATAAAAGTAACAGATATCTGAATTCCTACTGCATCCCACGGGAACATTACATTTTTCGGTATGAAAGTATCGTAAGTGTTAATCCAGGCTACGTCCATACCGAAATTCATCGTAATCCCTTAAGCTGATTCAGAGTTCATCGCGTACAACCGCACCAACGCAGACAATAATTAAAAAAAATCATTGTTTTGAGTTCTATTACGTCAATACAGTCCCCCATAACAGTTTTTGTCATTCATCTCTATTTACAGACATCGATCGGTTAAAAACATATCTAATCCATCTATGTATAGATATAGATAATTATGAGGGTACCATTACGCCACAGATCACTTTACACGCAACAACCACACGAAGTCACATCGAGATGGCAAGTGGAAGCAAAAGGCAATGAAACCATGTAATGTAAGGTCCGTATCATCTTTAATGAAAAATTCATTTTACAAAATTCAAATATACCTAATAAAACCAACTAAAATAATAAAATTTAATTTACGAAAAGTATGAACTCGTAAATGCATCACTTACATAAAAATACGATTCATTATTTTCTTAATAATATTTAAGTATAATCAATGGAATAAAAAAGGTATTACCTATTAGGCAATCTAAAAAGTAACAATTAAAAATTAACAATTGTTTAGAATATTTTCCCAATTTGTTGTAATATTTTCCATCTAGACACTATTGTTTAATCAGTCTAAAATATTACCAGACCACACTTGTACTGTATGTGCTAAATGACAAATAGATTATTTCTGATGACTGACCACAGACTTGTGATTTAGGGTATATCATGATGCAATTTATTTCCATATACACAAAAAAAAACTACTACAATAACTGGTTTCTGATAGCGAATTCCAAATAAGCATATTTTTAAGGTACATTCGTAACACATACAGAATTTCCCGAATCCTTGTAACATCAATTTTAATTTTCACTTCGTTGTGACACTCGCCATGGGCCATGCTTTCAGCATGATTAAATATGCAATATAATCAAACAATATGGAAATATAATATTATCTTGCCTGATGACATGAACTGAATTTATCTGATAATTACTATGTTAGCATACAATGAATTGTAGTTTGTGAATTTCCAGTCATCCATTGCTGGCGAGTGCCTACAAACATGTCTACATTAAGCAAACCGGACCTGTTTTGTAGAAATAAAAATAATATTATAATAAAATCTCATGCTATAGCACCCAAATGAGTTTTCTGCAGCACAGAAAACTCCAAGATTTTATTTGTACAAGTTAACATTGAATTTTCTTATTTTTTGGATTATGTATGAATTCAAAGGACTTGGTAAATTCGCTAGACGGTACTATTATTAATGGTACATGCAAGTATTTGTACCTTTAAGTTTTAAAAGTGAGTAATATAAAACAATTAATAGTTAAATAACATACTTCTTTGATGTATTTTTTGAATGGAGCAATAATGCTGATCTATTCTGCATATAGATTATACAAAAGGCGAAGCGACCTGCTATCGCGCAAATGTGACCTCGCGTGAGTGTGTTTCCCGCCACGTTTCATGTGGATGCTCAGCATAATTTTGCACCACTATACATTTTATCAACAAAAAGAATCAGGTGTATTAAATCCTTCAATTTAAATTAAGCTTAACTCATTTACAGTAATACCAATACTAAAATAAAATATGTAATATTTTAAATAAATCGGAAGATTTCAAATCGTTGAAATCATATAATTTCAAAAATATGATTTATTTTCATGAGTACCTTGATTACTATACTAATTAGAATTTTGTTTTTTTTTTCAAATAATACAACTTATAAGTAAATTCATAATATTTCACTCGTCACTCGTAACTTATAAGTAAAATTAACCATGCTGCTTATTTTTATAAAGATAAAGTATGGTCTGTCTTAGCGTTTTTACATCTGAATATATTTCAACCAAAAATTTAAAATATTAATGGTAAATAATATTCATATTTCTGTCCACCAGATCCGTGATTTTCATTCGCGACTTGCGCTGTTTTAATTTCACAATGGTGCAATAGACGGAACCGTCCCATCCGGAACGCACAATGGGCCTCCGAAAGCTCAGCACCACAATAGTTTTTACTCGTAATAGTTACATAGCAATGAACGCATAGAGTTTATTCAAAGTTCGGATTGAACATGTTGATGTTGAGGTCCTCGAAGGCTGCCGTGCCGCTCTGGTCGAGGATCTGCAGCATGTCGGAGAGCTCGTGCGGCGCGTGCGTGGTGTCGGCGGGGGGCGCCGCGCCCGCGCCCACCGCGCCGCCCGCGCCCACCGCGCCGCCCTGCCACGCCCACATGCCCGCTGCCACAACACACGCGACACACATTACATCACACAAACACACAACAAACTGTCTGTCTGTTGCTACAGACAGACAGTTTGCCCATGCCCATATACGTCCCACTGCAGGGCACGGGCCTCCTATACAATCGAGAGTATGATTGAGAGTGATTAGGCCATATAGTCCACCACGCTGGCCTAGTGCGGGTTGGTGGACTTACATACCATAGATTTTTTTTTATAAATCGCTATGGTATGCAGGTTTCCTCACGATGTTTTCCTTCCGTTTTAGTGCGTGGTGTTTGACTATCAATACACACATGACTCCGAAAAGTCAGAGGTGTGCCCTGGGATTCGAACCCGCGACCACCGTGAACATGTTGGCAGTCGCGTCTAGTCCGTTTACCAACAGGCCACCACGCACTTTACAACTAACTACTCTTCGTTATATTTACAATAAACATTTTTAACGATAGCCCATTGGATTGGCAAATAAAATTATTAAATGCATAATATAATAAAAAAGTGGTCAATTTCCGGCTGACCGCTCCGATTTAGCAGTCTCATAACTCTACTGTGCGGTCTGCATTAAAAGTTTCATAAGCTTAATGCATTAGAACGAACCCAGTTCCATATTGAGGCATCATCGTACTGTAGCATCGCGAATGCAATCTGTATCAATTTCGCATATACCAAGAAGATAGTAGGGAAACCATATCAAAAGAAAAAATAAAGAGGAAGAAGGTAAAGATAAAAAGAAGAAATAAAGTTTTAGAGGCACCTACAAGTGCACCTACAAGGCAGTGGTACTGCTAAGTTGTTAAAATATGTAAGTATATTGTTCGAAATATTCATGGACGCCCAAGTTCCATCTTCAAAAAAAAATAACCCTACCTAAGACATTATTGCCTGCTATAAAGTCTACAAATAGTTGACTGATTTTTTGTATAGTATTATAATATGTTTAGTTGAGTACCATGTGTAGGATGCGGATGATGGTTATGGTGGTAATGCGCCGGTGGAAGATACGCAGGTGCCGGGGGCGACCGCGCCGGACTGCCCTCGGGTGCACCGCTCGCGGCGCCTTCTCCGCTGTACGCGTAGCTTTCGCCTCCGCCCGCACCTCCACTCTGGTCAGTCGACATTGATTAATTAAAACGCTGAAGACAAAAAAATAGTAAGTTATATAATAAAGGGATGTGCACTCACAGGGCGTAGCGTGGTCCAGGTGGTGTGCGGCGGCGTGTTGGCGACGCGGTGCGGCGAGTAGTCTGGCGCGTAGTGCGCGGCGTAGGGCGGCGCGGCCACGGGCTCGGCGGGCGAGCGCGCGCTGGCGCCGCTCCCGGCCGCGCCCACCCCGCCCACCCCGCCCACTCCGCCGCCCACGCTGCCTGCGCCCATTTCCGCTTAGGATTGCATAAATTCGAATGTCATGTCCAAAATATATATTATATTATTTACGATATTATCTTATAATTCATGCTTTTTTTATTGCTAAAGCATCGCCTGGTGTTAAGCGATACGACCGCTCATGGACACTAGCAAAACCGAACAGCAACCAAACCTTGAAATACAAAGTGAAGCTTGGCATTTCACTACATTCGCCATCCTGAGACAGGGATGTAAAGTCTCATACCTACTCATATCTCTAAATGTACAGTGGTTTCTCAGGCTACAATGTCAAACCGGAACACAACAGTGCATTTACACCGCTATGTGGTGGGAGAAATAGACATTATTATTATAAACGTTTCGGCTATACAATGATACTGAACCTTCGTTCTAGATTTTACCTTGCGGAGCGTGGTGTTGGTGGTGAAGTGTGGAAGGTTGAGCTTGGTAAACGTCACGATGACGCAAATGGTAATCATAATTCTCTTCAGCGGCAGGTTCGCCTGTTGTACTACCTAATGACCGACTGAAAAACATGTAGTTCTTGTAATAAACGAAATGTACGGTTAAATCCAAGATTAGCAATTATTCATGATACTTACTTTGCTAATGTGTTAGTGCACACTATATACTCAACATCGTCGTTGTATGGATTAAGGAAGGCGAAAGCAGAAGTTCTTAACCAAATCCACTCTCTATTTTTTGTGCGAAACCGGTACATTAAAGAAATTATTTGACCTTTTAATTTCAACACTGAAACAAAACAGAAAATTAGATTTGGAACCTCTTAAAAGTTATAAATATTTAGATTGAATTCAGAATAGGTACTCTGTTTTTAAAGCTGAAAGTAGCTTCTAGCTATCCTAGCTGAAATTAATGAATTTTGTCATTCAATATTTCTTTATGCTTATAATATAAGGATTTTAAGCCAGACCTACGTATACTCTAATAACTATAATAAAAATAATATAATTACACACATCAATATTGTACCTTGGTCAAAATTATCTCTCATATGTTGCTGGTCTTCAGGATGGTAAAACTCGTAACACAACTTCCCCAATAAATCTGCGGGCGCGTACCCCACCACTTGTGTTGCACGTTGATCAGCAAAAGTGAAACGTCCGTCCACTGAATGTCGTGACACGAATTCCACTCCGCCATTGCACAAACTGTTTTCCGAAGTGTTTGGTGTGGATGTTACCTATCAAACAATATTTAATTTTTAATTTTCATCATATTATGTTATGACTTTATACATTTATAAATGGAATTCTGTACTCACTTGCAATCGTCCTATCGCAACGAGGCAACAATGAGACGCATGCAAATCTTCTTCGACCGGCCGGTCAATCTGCATACCTGGAAAAAGATCTATTGTCCCGAAATACATAAAATTAATCGCTTTAATTTTATATATATTGTGACGGTAAGTTTTTCGCGCATCAGAAAAACGTAGCCCTCAATCTATCCGTACGTTACCTGTGGGGGGCCAATTTTTAATATATCCAGTGCAATGTACGACGGCGTAATTGTGTCCGTCGTGCGAGGGGCCCAGCGAGTTGCGCGCGCGCAGGCGGCCCAGGTGCGCGCTCTCCGCCGCGCCGCCCACGCGCATGCGGCAGATGAACCCGCGCCGCGACCCCATCACCTGCCGCATCGACGCTGCAACACCACGGACACTCCACATACACACCACACTTCACAACCAACTACTACACTGAACAATCAACCATCAATCAAATCATTCGACATTCTATAATGTTACATTTGTTGTTTGGAGTGACTATAATATATCGGACTAGTGTCATATATCTCTCGCAATTCAACGAAATTATTTCGAGTATCAATTATATTTCATGCGTTTTTATTAGAAAATTATGATACGGGGCTGAAAAAAAAACGAGAAACATGGCGACTGCGGTTTTGATTTTTACGGTAGAAATAGTATCTAGTAGCCACTTTTGGTGTCGCCAATATTTAAAAAACCTAGAATGTACGAATTTGATAGCATGACCCGTGTTAAAGGAGAGAACAGAAATAGCACTCAATCAAATTGTACTCGCGATTAAAAATGAATATACAATGCTTACACTGATGACCTTCTTTTTTAACAGTTCCAGTCTTCAAGTCCAAAATACGCCCTGTATTTTGTGGTTCTTGAGTGCTTAATTGTTCCCGGACCTTTTCAACATCATCTGGATGGACTTGGTCGTATAAACAAGACGAATACCATTCACCCTTAAATTCAGAATACATATGAGTATAATTTTATTAGCATAAATAAATAACTAAATGTCATATAGCATACTACCTGAGAATAATTGAGTACTGGTGCTATACTGTCGCTAACATATATAACACGGCCTGTATCGCAGCTTACAACAAACAAAAAACCGTCAGCTGCCTCAAGAATTAGATGTTTTAATTCCTGATCTGTTAGGAAAGATGGTTTATATGTTCCATCGGTAGAGGTATTTCCTGTACCTAAAATATGAAAAAATATTATGTTTACAAAAAAAACTAAAATACTGCCCCGGTGGCGTAGTTGTACTTGAGTACGGTTACAAAGCTGAGGTCTCGGGGTCGAGTGCCGGGTTGGGCAAAGTGATATTGGATTTTTCTATTCAGTACCAGCCCAGAGTCAGGAATTTGTGCCCGATATGGCGATAGGCCACCTATCACATCGCGGGACGAAACATACAAGGCGAAATGTGGGTGTCCTGGCACCTCTGCCTACCCCTTCTGGGAAAAGGGGCGTGAGTTTATGTATGTAATATAAAAATCTACATATAGGTATATCTACATGGTGAATTTTTAAAGTGAGCGTAGATTGTGGATTTGGTTTTCAAAAATGCTGGTATGATTATAATGTAAACTAAAACTGCATATTTAGATTTTTGGTATCAATATGTATAGTCCTGGTGAGGAATTGAGCCCTATGATTTTGAACAAAAAACACATGCTGCATTATTATACCTTTTGATAATCTTGCTAATAAGGATCAAATTCTGAAAAGTAATGACGTATGGCAAACTAAAGGAAAGAAGTCAAAAATAATATTTTTTGCTTTCATAGGCTATTTGACTAATTTCTGAAAACCATACCACATTATGAAGCGAGGTCTATAGACCTTACAAATGAAGGTTATTTTTAATTACTATATCTATATCATTTGAAAATAAATTTACAAAATACACTGAAAAATTACACTGTCAAAACGTTCTGTCTGACAATGTGGCGTTTAGTTCGTAAACATCCGTTCCACAGATTCGTTCGCATATATCACTCATTCTTAAATCATCCATAGATCAATCAATCAGTCAATCGTCCGAATGAGTTTTTGCATTGAGGTATTACAACTGGAGCGGATTATATTATAGATCAAGTCAGCATTGCTGCAGATACGACACTTCATATATTTGTTACATTTTTTACCTAATGTTTCAGAATAAAGTAAAACGAAATATAAAAGCCCAATATAATCATACATTTTTAATAACTTATAAAGCTACATTATTATATAGATTTTAAAAACAACAAAACCTATAATAGGCTATTTGACTGTATAAAAATATTGACTTATTTGTTTCCATCCGTGTAAATAATTTAATTTTAAACATATTTCATTATCATACATTAAAAATATTGTATATTTTGTCTAAAAACCACAATAATAATTTAATTTATTTTGAGTTCGCGCCACGTGATCGTAAACGATTTTGATTGGCTATGACGTCATGCATTAGTATGAACTACTCACGTACAGGAAATGAATGGGATTGATAACGGCATAGATGCAAATTAAATATTAAAAATACCTTTAAAACGCGTTATTTGTCATTTGTACCCGTGAATTAATAATATTATCATGTCCAATGTAATAAAATGTGAAGAGAGAAAAAAAAAACTAATTTTTTTAACAAAACCTCATTCGGACTATTGATTGATTGATTGATCTATGGTTGATTCTTAGAGTATTTATATATAGAGGGAGCGCTGTCATACATTCGCGATTTGAAAAACGTAGATATTTTCTTGTTCGTAATGTTGGTAGCGCACCTATATTAGTAAAAATTGAATTAACAATGTAGCAATAAATTTATATAAATTCCTTTATTAGCCGAAATTATATTTAACTATTATCCTTTTAAAACGAGTTTGAGTGGAATTAAATAGACCTACACTATTTATTTTTAATTATTTTTTCAAATAATTTGTGTATGTTGCACAACCTGTTCCAATAAGCGGTACATACTCTAAGGGTTGATTAGAGAGTGGGTGACATGCGAACGAATCTCTGGAATGGATGTTTACGAACTGAATGCCACATTGCCAGACAGAGCGTTTTGACAATGTAATTATTCAGTGTATTTTGTAAATTTATTTTTAAATGATATATATATAGTAATTAAAAATAACCTTTATCTGTAAGGTCTATAGACTCCACTTCATAATGTGTTATGGTTTTCAGAAAATAGTCAAATAGCGTATTGAGTTATCCTACTAAAAATACTTTTGTGTCAAAAATATGGATAGTGAAAAAATATATTTACAATATCCAATGTATCTGATAATAAATATATTAAATAAAATAAATAAACGAATTTTTCAATATTTACCTATTTGTCCGTAACATTAATCTTATTCTATAATTTTGTTAAAATATGACATTTGTCAAAACGGCTTTGGTACATAATCTAATTTATTAATATTTTTGCTACTTTATTCAAATTATCGTTAATTTACGTATGGAATTAAATTCTATATTTTTTTTCAAGTGAACTGGAATGGTTTTTATTTGTCTTCAGTTGGGAGTACGGTATTTTTAAAGCAATTAGAATAAATAGCATAAATGACAACTGTCATAACCAACTGTCAGCGTAAGGGTACATGTACCTTTGCAAATGTTCCAAATTATTTGGTCTAGATCCCCTCCAGTTGTATACCTCAACGAGTTTTTGTCAAAAAAAAATAGAATGATATTTCTTTCTTCACATTTTATTACATTGGACATGATAATATTATTAATTCACGGGTATTAATGTCAAATAACTCGTTTTAAAGGTATTTTTAATATTTAATTTGCATCTATGCCGTTATCAATCCCATTCATTTCCTGTAGGTGAGTAGTTCATACAAACGCATGACGTCATAGCCAATCAAAATCGTTTACGATCACGTGGCGCGAACTCAAAATAAATTAAATTATAATTGTGTTTTTTAGCCAAAATAAACAATATTTTTAATGTATGATAATGAAATATGTTTCAAAATTAAATTATGTACACGGATGGAAACAAATAAGTCAATATTTTTTATACAGTCAAATAGCCTATTGTATTGATAGAACTTGTTAGTAGCAATGGACAAATAATTCGTCAACATACCTCGTAGAGCTTTCATATGAGCTACAGCCATACGTAGTATGGTGAGTTTGTCTGGTTTCCGCGCCAGTGCGGAACATGTTGGAACCATGTCAGATAGTTCCGTGATATATGCCGTCATCTTGTTTCTTCTGCGTCGCTCGATCTCGCAATGATTCTCGCGGCTAAAACATTCAATGGACATGAGTGCATGTTTGTTACATTTCATCATAATTCATTTCAACCACTGAATGTCCTCTGCTGAACATAGGCCTCCCTCAAGGATCTCCACATGGACCTGTTGGAAGCGGCTTGCATCCAGCAACTTCCTGTAACCTTAGCCAAGTCTTCCGTGCACCTTGCATTGTTACATTTACCAATATGTATATATTCGACAGCCTCCGTGACGCAGTTGGTTAGACGCCGCCTGTGAAACGAGAGGCCGCGGGTTCGATCCCCGCACCGAGAGAAATGTTTGTGCGGCCCACAAATATTTCTTCCGGGTCTGGGTGTTTGTGAGACCGAAAGTCTGTCGTAATTCCTGATACCCACGACACAAGACTCGATCTTAGTGTGGGGTCAGGACTATGTATGTGACTGTTGGGTGTTATTTATTATTTATTTATTAATTAATTTAAAGTATTAACAGCGGAAACAAAGTTATCATAGTCTTAAAGCCATGTATTTATCTACATTATGTTTTTGCCAATAATAAATATACTAAGTAAATTTGTTTTATTTTTGTATGTTTAACATTTAGATTTTTATTTTTATTATATTACAGAAACATCAAATTTCGTCAAAAGTTAACGTCTTATGATAATAAATATTTATAAGAAAGTGGCACGAAAAGTCTTTGATAAGACACGTTTCCAATCAACACACGGCGGCGTTAATAATGAATTACATGGTTATGAGAAAATTATAGGCTTTTGTTTTATCGTAATAACAGCGTTCGTCATTGATCCCGGGATATATAAAAGTTATGATTAGAAAAATATATGAGTATTCTTTACTAATACCAACACTTTTTAAAAAACAATCATAAGTGTACAATAACAATCACACTAAAATATAGACACCATTAAACTCTTTTCACTGTTTTTTTTTTTTATATTATATTAAAATATAAAATGTGTTAGATTTTTACCTAGCGAACCTCTCCTTATCTTGAATATTGTCCTCCTCCATCCTTGTGTATTTCCCGCCACTTGCGTCGTCTTCATCGGAGCTGCAACAATGCATTTAAATAGTATATAATTTAATTATAGCCTAGATGTTACGTGTTACTTAATTGTATGATGGTAAGTGAAGTTCTATCGACCTGAATTCCAAGATTTTTGTATAATCGCATGTCCGAAGCGGGGCTCGAACCCGCATAAGGTAAGAAAGATTTTAAGATACCAATCAAAAGGCTTGATCATAAGGATTACTCTCCCAAATAACAGGAAGACCAAGACAATGATAAAATCAGTTATTAAACTGATAATAAAATCGACGCTAAGGCTAATTATTTACTTTCCTGAAATAAAAAAATTATGGTCTTTCTTTTATCTAAGATGTTATGTTATGTGAACAATTATAATCCTTATGATCGAGGCTTTTGATTCATATAGTAAAATGATGTTTTTTTTACCACTGGTGGGTTCCCTTAATTTAGTAATTCCCTTTTCAGACATGCAATTACTCAAATATCTCTGAATGCAGTTTAAAAAGATTTCAAAATTAAAATCATGTCTTTGTCTTTCAATAAAATTGTCTACCTACAATATTTATGACATTGATGGATCACTATGACGGGTTTTTCCACCATTGTGGGTGGTGGTCGCTATCAATGCTGATACAAATTACTTGTTCACAGAGGAGTACCACCACCTATTTTCTAAAAGAGTGTTAATTTTTTAATCTATTTCGTATTAATAAAGAATAATAAAATTACACCTACATATATGCGTAATAATTTATTCCACTCAGAAATTGGAAAAAAACAAATTTTCTTTGAAATTAACAGATTAAGAATATTCCTTCATATATTTGTCAGATTATCATTTGGGACGACTAGAACATCAAGTTAAACAGTTTGTGTAAAAATCTGATGCGCTCGAGTATTTCAAGGTCACTTTTTTTTTTACATTTTCAAAAATCTGCCATGGCTTTTGATCACACCCAAATCGTCAGATATTTTAATAGGACACTTTTTTGAGTTTTCTAAATATTCCCTTCGAATATCTGACACGCTCGAATAACTTTTATTTTTTCTACCCTTTTCTACAGCCATCCTCCCCTAATTACTCGTCAGAATAATATCTCTCGGTTGTTAGAAAAACAAAGCGGGTAAGCACCGTGAATGTCTGAGGCGCTCGAGTATTTTTATGTAAGTGTTTTTTTTTAACATTTCAGAAAATTAACACACACTCTCCTCCCCACTAAAATGGCAATGTGAACATAAATTATTTTTCGTTTTAGGCCCAAATCTTCACATTCTAATCGGTCCCAATGACGCTTTAGTAACTGAAAATTTAGCAGTCCGGGCTCCCCTACTATTAGTAATATTAGCAATTTTGTATACATTAATGTTTGACATTTTCAATAATAAACCATCACAACACTCTTCCATAGAGTTCTATTTTCTAATTCTGAATATTGAAGATCAGAGAATCAAATGATAAGTCTTGTTGACTTATCATTTGATAAAAAAGTAAAATAGATTTGAAAAAATAGTAATAAAAGTTTAAAGAAAATATATCTCATTTCATTTTTAGGTCTTAAGTCTAAAGGTTTGACCATCTTTTAAATCAAATTTAATGTAAACATATTAGAATGCTTATATTTATTATAATGTTAAAGAGTTCATGTTTACAAATTATATATTTTTTAAGAAAATCCTTAGACAGTATAAACATTGAAAAACCTACTAGTATTATAAATGCAAAAGTTTGTGTGTTTGTTACTTCTTCACGCTCAAACCCCTGGACTTATTTTGGTGAAATTTAGCATGGAGCTAGCTGACATCCTGGATTAGCAAGTAGGCTTTTTATCCCGACAATGTGTAGTATTCCCGTGGGATGTGCAAGGAAATTCAAATTTTTACTGGTGGTAGGTCTTTCATATGTGAGAGGCTGCCTGGGTGGGTACCACCGCAATGTCTATTTCTCCCGTCAAACAGCAGTTTAAATGCACTGTTGTGTTTCGGATTGAAGGACATTGTAGCCAGAGTAACTGGACATATTGAGACTAAACATCTTATCTCTCAGGATGGCGAGCGCAGTGGAATGCCAAGCTTCACTTTGTAATTCAAGGTGTTGTTTGGTTTTGCTACTGTTCATGAGCGGTCGCATCGCTTACCATCAGGCGAACGGCATGCTCGTCTCGTCATTCACAGCAATAAAATATATATATATATATATACTGGGTATATCAAGAGTGCTACCGAAAACGAAGCCGAGTGGTAGTTTTAGTGAGTACAACCACAATGCAACTAAAAATTTCGCAAAGAAACGCGACAATTTTTTTTATGATTTTTAAATATCATCATTTTTGGTGGTAAATCCATAGTTTTTGCTAAAATAATAAATTAAGCCTTTGCGTACCTAAGCTTCTTTTAAAATAAAGGGATGTACACTATTACTTAAGAAAAATCTATGTATTTACCACCCTAATAAAACGATAGAAAAAAAGTAACAAAAAAAATTGTCACCATTTTTTGCACAAAATTTAGTTGCATTGTGTCTGAAGTCACTAAAACTACCACCCAGCTTCGTTTTCGGTAGCAGTCTTGAGATACCCGGTATATTAGATAAACTTTAAAACTCGAAAGAATGGGATAAGTACATTAAAGTATGTAACATAGTATCAATAATGATGAATTGAAATATGTTAATCAATTATCATGCGAAATAGTTTCCAAAGTTTTTATAAAGTGGACTCAAAAAGTATTTGCACCCGGGTGAAGCCGGGCTGAACCCTAGTACAATATACAATCATTTTCTCAATGCCTCAGGCAAAGAAGGCACTGGGCCACAATTCTGTGTGGATTTTTTCAACAATTATAATATACAAGTGGTGACATAAATAAATAAGGCTTTAAATACAATTAATGAAATTAATAAATTTAGTTTTTATATATTCCTATGATTTGTAAGCAATGAACAATTTAGAAATTATGAACATTCCATCTCAATAAATTGAGTATATTGACATAGTTAAAGACTAAGTAGTAGTAACACTCACCCAACACTGCCAGCACGGCGTTTTTGTAAATCCTTTGCTGGGTCAGCCCCTGTAATAGTATGTGTAAATTATAAAGACTTGGTAATCATCCTAATTATGTTCTTTTTTATTATTATTACAAAAAATATTGAATAGATACTACTACTAATTATTAGTGTCATGGTAACCTAAAGATAAAGTTGCTACAGAGGAATTTTACCAAAATATACTTCTTTTCTTGCTTAGCCATTGATAAAATGTTGTGACTTACAAACTGCTAAAAGTGAAATGTTAAAAACATTTTATGTTTAAAGTGTATAATGAGAAAAATGCATATGAACCTGACATACAATTGAATATCAATAATTGAATTTCATCACAATATAAGTGAGGTGGCAATCAACAATTGTGATATTATGATAATATTTTTATACACTAATAATTTGCTAGGAAACACATTAGCCTGTGATTATAATTAAATAAAAAACAACGTATATTTAATGATTCTGTTATAATAGTTGAGTAGTTCGTAGAAACTTAAATAATAAAGTACTGAAGGTCATGTGATTAAAATCTAGCTGTTTGACTGTATTTGTGTACAGGTGAAATAACAATGACTTTAACAATCAAACGCGTACTATGGGATAATATTGTACCTTATTCGATAATTTAATTCGAAATTGCATGCATATCGTATGATGCATATAGCATTTAGCCTTAGTCAGCACACCAGTGTATAAATTATAAAAATAGCAAAGCTTAATATCACGCATTGAAATGAACATATAAATTTAGTGGTGTTCTTTGCACAGCATTGAAAAACACTACAGTCAAAACCTTTCGGCAACTCATTTTAGAATCTTTTGAATTACTAACAACGCGTCACGCGGAGTGATGTCAAATTGAAAAATAGGTCGATAATATTTGACGTATATTTCGATTATGTTAAATAAAAGCCATCTAAATTTAGTGAAAAATATCACATTTAAGCCTACTTCTACGAACTGCTTAATCTAGTTAGCGATAACTTTTCATTTTATTGGTGAAAACGCATCACTAACCGGGGATAGTGGGAGCCACGGCAGACATCGGTCAATAAACTCATTAGTCCACGTTATATTACCACCAGACAATATTACAAAATAACTTCAAATACAAACACAAAAATAAAGCTAGTTTAGCACAAAATAAATATGTTTACTACACTTCAACACAATACAAACGCCATTTTCCATTTACAACAAACCACAAAAGTCCGTCAGACATGAATGTCAAGAAATTCTTGCCATACGTGAATAAACTTTTATGCACTTTTATGAAATTATTAAACGATAACTCGATTACATAAAAAATCTCTAATATATAGCTTATTACTATTTGATAAGTTTTAATTTTTTATATATGTTCTTTTCTGTTGTGATTTTAATGCTGCTTTTACACGCTAGGCCAATCTCGGCCAACCTCCACCAACACAAGCGTGTAAACAGTGCATTTGGTTGGCCTTCGGTCGCCCAGGTTAGTTGTCGATCGGGGCGAGTGTCATGTCGGTTTGAACACGAGTCAAAGGAGGTTTTCCTTGCCTCATGTATTTGCGACGCATTTACACCTTGGTACGAGCCAGTGTTACCAAAGACACAGTGTGATTCAGAGTTCGCGCCGAGCTGTTCATCATGAATATTTGGTCGATCGAGGAAACCATGGCATTTCTCGAAACATACCAAAAACAAAAAATAATTCGGAATCCAAAGGCCGACGACCATAAAGATCGCAAGAAAATATCAGACGCTTGGTCGCAACTTAGTATATAATTAAATAATTCAGTGAAGGAGTGAGTGCCTACAGATCGTCTAGATCTTCTGGTACACGAATGCGTTTGAATGCGTTGTTGTCAAACAAACAAAGAACGAAACTCTTCAGCTTTATATATTAGTATAGAAGATAGATAAATTGTAAATATTTTGTAGTTCTAAAAATTAGTTTGCGATTTTTATCTTCTTATTACAAGCATAAAACGCAAACGGCTGTCATTGAGCATCGTAACTCTAGTGATGTCACAATGCACAATCCTTCATGTAACATTCATTTCTGTTGATCTCTGTCAATGAGAATGTTTGATTGACGGCACATTTTAAATATCACGTGGCTTATCGTTTTAGTTCAACATTTTTTAGTAATAATTAAAGATATATTTATTTGTTTAAAATAATGCTTTAAAAATATATACATAATTGCGAGAGGTATACAAGGTACACATCTCTTATGTAGAGTCTTAAACACTTTTCAGAAAATAGTCCAATACCCAATCATGTGAAAAAGGGATTGGTAACAAATTGTACACACAGTTTCTGCCTGTTGCGTCACTGGAGTGCAATTCGAGTTACCTTAATTCGACTTGAGTTACCTCGATTTGTGTTTTATTCCAATTGACATATTACTAAATGACCAACGCGTGTAACTAGCCACTAAGCATTTGTGATAGCTTGGAGTTGGTATATGGTAGGCCCAGCCTCAGCCAACGTGTATATTCACCACTAGTCTATGGTAGTGATGTGGCAACTCGGGACAAATATGAGTCAGAGCACAGAATATCATATTTATTAAGTTAAAGTTAAGTATAAAACTTTCAACATTCAATCCTACTTACGAAGTTAGGCAATGGTAATTGCTCTAACAGAAAATTGAAGAGCAGAACAATTATGTAAAAAAGGAATTTGTAAGAAATCATACACTCAATTTCATCCTGTTGTGTAACTCAAGTGCAATTCGGGTTATCTGAAATTCAACTCGAGTTAGCAGAGTTTTTTTTTCCGAGTTGGTGGTAGCTGGATGTTGGTGGACGTTGGCCCAACCTTGGCCAGCGTGCAAACCAGGCGTAATAATTTACGCTTGGCAACATTGGAAGAATTGAAAAATCGGCGGTAAGTTTGAATACTTATGTGCGGATTTTAACACGTACCATGCAAGAGCTATTTGAATAAAACATAGCTATAAATCCGCAATTTATCTATTTTCCCATAGGTGTTTGAACGCATAATGGACTATTCAAGTAATCATCAATATTCCGAGTTAGGCATGATGTGATCATAATTTTATACTGCGGTAAAGATAACCTTTCACAAGATAAGGTAAATAAATTATGTGTTTTACGGTTTAATGGCATTTATCTTAGAGTATTTATATTATAGAGGGAGCGCTATCATACATTTACGTCTTCAAAACGTAGATATTTTCTAATGTTATTAGCGCTCCCATAATAGTGAAAATTGAACTAATTATTTAACAACAAATAACTATTTTCTTTGATAACCGAAATAATATCAAAAAGCTATTATCCTTTCAAAACGAGTTTGAGTGGAATTAAATATACTTAATAGTAATTCGTGCATGTTGGACAACCATCACCATCATTTGACAAACCATCAGCCAATAGTGGTGCAGAAAAGGTACCCCAGCACCACCAAGTT
Source organism: Hyles vespertilio (assembly GCA_009982885.2). Lineage (NCBI taxonomy): Eukaryota > Metazoa > Arthropoda > Insecta > Lepidoptera > Sphingidae > Hyles > Hyles vespertilio. The sequence continues at coordinate 12,936,164 of CM042808.1, read as the reverse complement.
TCTGAAGTACCAGCGCTCCCTCTGTATTACAAAAACTCTAAGAGAGTTATATTACTTTTCCATAGTTACATGGTTCTTTCTTGCCTAGCAGATACATTTAGGCTATGAATTTTGTATTGTACTGTATCAGCCCATATAAGTTCCACTGCAGGGCACTCCTCTACACTCTAGAATATAATTGAGAGGGGTTGGTCTATATATACCGGGTATATCAAGACTGCTACCGAAAACGAAGCCGGGTGGTAGTTTTAGTGGCTACAAACACAATGCAATTAAAAATTTCGTATAGAAACGCGACAATTATTTTTTATGATTTTTTAAATATCGTCGTTTTTGGGTGGTAAATCCATAGTTTTTGCTAAAATAATAATTTAAACTCTTTTATACCTTATAGTATTTATAAATAAAAGGGCATACACTATTATTTTAGGAAAAAATGTATTTACCACCCAAATATGGCCATAGGAAAAAAAATTACAAAAAAAAATTTTCGCTTTTTTTTGCAACTTTTTGTCTTGCATTGTGTCTGAAGTCGCTTAAACTACCACCCGGCTTCGTTTTCGGTAGCAGTCTTGATATACCCTGTATAGTTCACCACGCTGGCCTAGTGCGGGTTGGCGGACTTTACATCTAAGTATAGAAATTCTTCCAAATCATTATATTAATATTAAATCAATTGAAAATGTTCGCAACCGCGTCTGGTCATTTCTCAACAGGCCACCACCCACGCACGCGCTTTGTTTAATATAGTGTAATTTTAATTTTCATATAAATTAAATTATAGAAGCCACGCATGTATACAAAATGACTGGCTGTTGTATATTAGGACGCTTATTTTATTTAGAAATATTACTAAATGACGTACTAACTTGTCAAATATGTAAATGAAAGGATTCAAAATTGTTACATAATCATTACACACAGGTTGAAAAGCAAAATACTAAATCATGGATGGAGAACCAGAAGCATTGTCGGATACTGGAACAAACTGCAACTTTGCATCGGCATCAGAAGCACCATCCGACAACCATCAAGCTAGATTAGATACTCTGGAGAAAAAAGCAGTGCACCTAAGGTTTAATTTTAACATTTAATGACCATATATAATAAAACAGGAAGTAGTTTTGAAATAGGTACCTAATGTTTTTATTCATATAAGTTTATTTTACAACCCCTTACGTTTATCATTTATCTTACTCGGATCTGTTAAAGTAAAGTTTGCCCCCTGCGAACTATCCCCATGACATCCTCAATTAACCCAACGATACTTAAGTAAACCCGGTGTAGGTAATTACTGAGTACAACTTAGTATTCTGTGATACAACCTAAATAAGTATGTATGTTTTCGAGTGTCGAAATTACTCATTGTTCCGTGCTGGTAGGTATAGGTACTTAGGTAATTTAAAACAGAAGTGATTCGACTGGTATCTCTCTGCTGACACGCAACTATATAAAATAGGTAATACTCGTGTCTTTTTAATCTGTGCTGATATATAAAGTTGAAAAGATCTCAGGAGCTACTGGTACCAAATGAAAAAATCTTTTAAAGTTTGCATGGTCTATTTGTTATAGAAAGCTATAGCCTCCTTTTGTCTCGGGAATATATACAGCGAGACTTAATAAAAGTTACCTAATAAATAAAAGTTAATTTTTGTTAACTAAATCTCAAGATTACGTTTTAACTATTTAGCCTTAGTAAATATTTGGGAATAGTGAGACTAATTACATATCATTGTAATATTTAGCAACAAATAAAACACCAAAAATTAATATAAAATCCAATATGTCAATATTATTTAATATGTTTAAGGACAAGAACTCACACAAGTGATATATTTTTAATGTCCCTAACTTTTTAATTGCGTCTTTAGAAGACATTCACGGCCGTAATGGTCTCTTAATCACATACTCATTTTAATTCAGACATTAAAATGAATGTACTTACAAATATAAATCACGCTATTGGCTATTGCACTCAGACACTAAATAACTTTAACAACAAAATGCGCATACATTGTACATACATCATTTCACAGGCTAGTCTTGGAAAAGGATTTCAAAGCTGCAGATATAAAATGGAGTTTATTTGTAGCAGCTGCATTTAGTTTCCGTTATGAAAGCTGCCTACGACCTTTTCCGCCCGTTTTTATGAAAAGTGGAGTAAAGGATATGGATGAATTAGTATTATCATTTTTCTAACGTGTTTCCTTAAATTTTATTCCTTTTGCAGTAATAATTTCTTTGTAATCATTTTTGTAGCTTAGCACCATCACTGATGTTCCAGCTTTGGACTTGGTATTACAACAGTTAGACAACCTAGAAATGTTGCCAAACATATGTGATATAATTGATCTTTTGTTCTACGTTCTTGTGAGATTAAAGGAACCGAATTTAAAAACAGTCCCAATGGAAGCGGTAAGATTTCTTTTATCTTAAAAATTGGTTTTTAGAATTTAGATTGTGATGTTGGATCTGAAAAATTATATTGGATAGATTAGTTCGGATACCATTATATTTTATTATTTTTACGCTTGATTGTTCCGAGTTATGCGATCCCAAAAGTGTACTTGGCATGTCCTCTGCATGCCTTTATAATTTACGTTGAAAAAGGTGTCTTTTAAAAATTCAAATCATTGGTGCACAGAATTTTACTTTTTTATTCGTGGCTAATAAAAATTCAACCGTTTTCCTATATAGGTACACTAGCATTAGCCCGCGACTTCGTCTGCGTGTAGATTTAGAATTATAATACGGACGTAAAAGCAAAACATTATACCGTTACAACAACTTTACACTGTAAACTCAATGAAAGCTTTGTACAAAAATAAATAATGATAACATAAATCAGCTTCAGTAGTTCTGATTTTCATATAAAATCTCATCCCTTAATTCATCCCCTTAGTGCTTTTTTCCAAAAGTAGTTGACGCCATTATTTTTCGTTTAAAATAAGTGGTGAAATACAAATGTTCATATGAATGACTTCAGCAGTCTCAATTCTGCATACAAAATTTCAGCCCTTATTTTCACCCCTTTAGGGTTAATTTTCAGAAAAGAGAGTAGGCAATTATATTTCTTTGTAATGATAAACTAAAGTGCCAAGTTTTACCATAAAACACAATTTTACCCTTTTCATCCCTTTGGGGGTGGAATTTCCAATAATCCTTAGTGTGTGTCTTAGTGCTACCCTACGCCACAGTAGGAATCCCTGTGTAAAATTTCAAGTTCGTAGTTTCAGTAGTTTTGGCTTTGTGTTGATCCGACGGTTAGGTTCTACAACATTTCAACCCTTATTTTAAACTTTTTAGGGTTAATCTTAGAGAAATAAAGTATGCAGTTATTTTAGCTTTTAATTAAATAATTAAAGTGCAAAGTTTGACAATTGTACCTTTAGCGGTTACGATTTTCCATACAACCGTTTTGTACCCTTTTCACCCCCTTAGGGGTTGAATTTCCAAAAATCCTTCCTTAGTGCTACTCTACGCCATAAGAGGAATTCTTCTGTAAAATTTTACGTTTCTAGCTTCAGTAGTTTCGGCTGTGCGTTGATTAGACAGTCATTAAATCATTATAGTCTCACAACACTTCAACCCTTATTTTAACTCCTTTAGTTTTAGAAAAATAAAGTATGCAGTTGTTTTTGCTTTGAATTGAATAACCAAAGTGCAATGTTTGAGAATTGTAGCTTTAACGGTTTCCATTTTCCATACAATCGTTTTTTACCCTTTTTACCCCCTTAGGGGTAGAATTTCCAAAAGGCAAAAACCCTTCGTTACTGCTACCCTACGTCATAAGAGGAATTGTCCTGTAAAATGTCACGTTTCTAGCTTCAGTAGTTTCGGCTGTGCGTTGATTAGACAGTCATTAAATCACCCTAGTCTCACAATACTTCAACCCTTATTTTAACTCCTTTAGGGTTAATTTTAGAAAAAATAAGTATGCAGTTGTTTTTGATTGATAAACCAAAGTGCAATGTTTGAGAATTGTAGCTTTAACGGTTTCTATTTTCCATACAACCGTTTTTTACCCTTTTCTCCCCCTTAGGGGTTGAATTTCCAAAAATCACTTCTTAGTGCCCTACGTCATAATCATCACAATAGAAATCCTTGTGTAAAATTTCACGTTCCTAGCTTCAGTAGTTTCGGCTGTGCGTTGATACGTCAGTCAGTCAGGTTCCTCTTTTATACATATATATGTATATAGATAATATGTGGTCTGGTTGTTTGTTGTCGCTTTAAAGAGACTATAAAAGTTACTGTATTCTTAGTTTCACTTGCAGCAATCGAACTTAGAAAACTATTTTTTTACTTTTTAGTTTCTTATAAAGTATCTTCACCCTGCCTTTATCTAGACTGATTGCCTAAAACGTGTTCATAGAAGCACTTACCTGAGGTTGTATCTAAAATGGGCCGGGTTTTTTGGAAATCCTTAAATTTAAATCAGTTTTGGAAAGTCTGATAATTTGTATGACATCATCAATACATACATAAAGATGTGACATCAGGACACCCACATTTCCTTCCTTGTATGTTCTGAACCACGATGTGATAGGTGGCGAGCCTATCGGCATATCGGGCACAAATTCCTGACTCTGGGCTGATAATGCATAGAAAAAGCCTATGTCATTTTACCAAGCCCGGGATTCGAACCCGAGACCTCAGCTTTGTACCCGTACCTAGTACAACTACGCCATCGAGGCAGTCGATTCAAAAGATACGCATATAAATTTCATAAAACGTGCAGTCATTGTCTAGATATTGAAGATTAAGTGAAGTTACAAAGCATCTTGATCCCAGGTAAAGCCGAGTCTGGCTATTAGTAATCCAACTAATCTTATGCAGGCACGTATTCTTTTAGCATGCGAGCATATTAGGCCTGGCAAATTCGGCCACGACCGTGCCTCATCCACAATATATATTTCAAGTGATCAGTACTTGCAAGTCGCCTGCTGAGATGAAATGGAAAGAACTATCTAAGAATCACAATATATTTTTTGCATATCATGGAAATCGTTTAGAAAATTTTTATACAATTTTACATTTTGGTTTACAACAACATTTAAACAAGGTGAGGTTTGAAAACAATGTACATATGTTTAATTTATCGCAATACATAACTACTTTCGTACGTACTTTCAGAGTACATTATTGAGCAGTGGAGTATATTTGTCACCTGACCTAGGTGTGAGTTTACCATACAGTCATGGTGGCTTCGGATGGGGCGCTAGTTGCATTGGAGGTCATTTATCCTGCGTGGCTTTGTGCGAATTAATTGATGCTCCCGACGGAATTAACTACCAAAAACCAGTATCCAACGAAGGTTTGTTGTCAATTATCTACCACACTTATTCCAATTGATTCGTAGAATACAGAACGAAAAAAATCCATTCAATAAAGCATAAAAATACCTACTTATATGGAATAATGTACCTAAAGGGATTGTAACATGTTGTCTACTGACGAAATTGATCGTTTTATACCCAATTGTACTACAGGTGATGGGATATACGACGATGGAAATAAAAAGTACTTGACAGAGGCTGTGAAAATCAAATAACACAATACATTGTAACAAATTGCGATTTAGTAAGGGTTCGTTATTTGCTAGTTTATGCTAAGCAGCCAGCTTCTATGAGATTTCCAACAGGAAGCGCCAATCGACGCGGTAAATAGATTTGTGTATATAAATATTTTACGTTATTTTGTAAGGAATATTTTATTTAATGAATGTATTACATAACGAATTATTTTCAGCTGGTGGATTGCGATATTGGTTATCAAGACACAAACTTTTTTCAATATTGCTTGGTTACGGCTTGATGTTAGCTACAATTGGTTTCGCAAACAATCAACCTATACATTACTATTATAAAATATTGCTAAAGAAGCTTGATTTAGCACTCACTAATATAAAAGTGTAGTAACCCGACAAGCTGGAGAAAGCAAGATAAAATTTGAAAGTGATTCTCATCTACACATTTTTTGAGCGATTTATATATACTAGAAATAATTTTGATTCATTTCTTTTGTTCAATTTGTGCAGTTTGGTAAATTTAAATTGTTTTTACGTCTTAACTTTGTTTCATTACAATACTTCAACAGCAACGCATAGTTATCTTTTAAATGTTGTATCTCATATACACTTTTAGTATTTGTCACAAACCAGCATGTTGATGATTTAGAACAATGATGGCTGGTCATCGTTGCGGGGCCCTCGTCATGCCCTAGAGCGCAATCATTGTATGATCTAATTTTTGTTTTGTCGATGGACATGGCTATATTAACCGTACAGCGTGTAGGAGACCGCGTCCGCGAATCCACGTATAGTATCTAATGAAATAACTCACTATGTCGTGTTTAATTATCATTTGTTTATTATACTTAAACCTAATTTCATTTATTGTGGCACAAGATCCCGTTGCCAATCTACCACAGGGTCGAATTGTTGGGGTAAGTGGAATTCATTTTCAATTCTTATTCAACGAACATCTATGAGTATACAGGCATAAAATACATATTTTTTTTCAGATTAAAGTTTACTCAGAAGGTTCCCTGACTCCCATTGAAATTTATTTTGGTGTTCCTTATGCAGTTGCGCCTATTGGAAGGTATCGTTTTTCGGTACGTACTAATTATTTACCTACTCATTTTTACGGTATAAGCCCAATTTTTTTGTAGAAGTATTAGGTAGATATTAACAATATTATCCAAATAAAGCTGTTTATTTAAACCATATTTTAATTATATAATATAAGCAAACAAGCAAAATTTAAAATTCCCAATTTAATGGACCGACAACATATTCATTATCCAAGCGTTGTGGATGTTCATGGGCAGCTGTGCACACTTATAGGATCGTTTACCAGACATATTGAATAAGAAAAAATCCTTCTCGTTGTTTCGGACACAGATCGTTTGGTAGTTGTGAAGACCTGTCAAAGTATCATGCAGTATGTCCTTGTTTCCATATTTAAAGGCACCAGAACGGCATCCCGGCTGGCGGCGAACTTTTTTCGCACACCGCATGCCACCACATTGTCCTCACGAAGGTGATCCTGATAGCGAACATTCTGCAGAAGATTGCCTTTATCTTAACATATGGACTCCGCGGGTAAAGTTTTTGTATTACGTTTTATTTTATTATTATTTTTTACTAGATTACGGCAAAAAATCATTTTAATACCTACAGTTCAATCTCAAGACTTCCTCTCGTCATTATGCCCCAGAGTATTTAACGATTTAATTTATCATCCAGTTAATACAAATAAACTAACACAATCACAAAATGTATTAAATAGTTTAAAAATAATTAACATTTATTGTTGGTCCGTTTAGCCCGCCGACGGAATTGCATTGCCCGTAATTGTGATATTCTACAGCGAATCATGGACTCGGGGAGGAACGGCTTTGCCTTGCCAAGAGTTAGCTGGTGAAGGAGTAGTGGTGGTAACGGTGGCTTACCGGCTACATTTACTCGCATTTTTTACATTGAGACTAATATCTGCACGAGGCAACCTCGCATTACTGGATCAGTACCTCGCCCTTCTGTGGGTACGAGACAATATTGCAGCTTTTGGCGGTGATCCTACAGCCATCACTGTTCTTGGGCATTCTGCTGGGGCTGACAGCATCTTATATCATCTCGCATCGCCGCGATCAGTTGGTATGTATATATAAAGGAAATAAAATAGGTTTTAAGTTTTAACAAAGTAAAAATAAAAAATTGACAACTCAGCCAACTGACACTTGCATTCACATAAATTGGTACCTAATACTTTTTAAGTCATGGCTTATCTGGGTCATACACAAAACGAGGCGAAAAATTGTATAAAAAAAACATGGTCGGGATTTTTACAAAATCAGTCTCATTTAATATGATATTATCAGAATATTAAAATTAAAACATAAAACAACATCGTTTCCTCGATTAGGCTAAAAAATGAAATTATAATATTTTTTTCGAGCACAGGAGGGTCTTGTGTCTACACAAAAGAACAAACATATCATAAATAGTTACAAAGCAAGTGTCTTCATCTCTGAAATTAAAAAATGAATTTATTTTATGTTTTTTCGATGGTGCAATTGAGTTATCTGAATCACTAAAGTTAAAGAATGATGAACGGACATCACATAATTTGCTATTATATGGAACATGGTTTTATTCCGATACTGAGAATTAATTTAATATTATTATAAGCTAAATACATTACTATCGAGCCCACAGCACTCCACGTCTACATTTACAGGCAAGCAAAATACTGCGTTACTTGTGAAATCATTATTACTTAATTTTTTCTGTAGACATTGTCTTTCATGTGGACTTATAAGTCCACAGAAAAGATGTCCACAGAAACAACATTCTTTAAAAAAATTAGCAATATTAATTTAGTTTTGAGGATAGCCAAGTAGGTAAATTTATTCCACAACTACTCCCCTTAAGCTATTTCGGCAGCACGTGAATTAATAAAACTATATAATAATTATTTACTCAAGTACACAAGGAACAGTTTTCTGTTCTGAAGCACCGATCTTTGACAATAACACTATTAAAGATCTCAATATCTTAATGTAAAACCTACGCTGGGCTCAGTCATTAAATCCAACGTGATCGATGCCACCCGTCAGTGTGGCCAGTTAAATTTTTTTTTATATAAAATAGTATTTTATTCAGGCCAATTTATTCGGTTGAATTTAAGGTCCACAGAAAAGTACCGTGTAACCAACAGTTTATTGAAATTTTTGTGGAGTCGCTTTAACATATATTAATTTACTCAGTAAAATTTTAATAGTCAGTATATATACTAATGATATTTAATATATCTTAAATAGATAACGCATATCAAGTATGAGAAATATCTATCAAAATATGCCAAGTGCGTTTACGAACAGTCCACATAAGGGGACATTTGAGGAAATTTTTGTTGTTATATTAATCATGGCTGAAGATAATTCATTATTTGGTATATGTCTTAATAGTAATACTTGTAAGTCATTTACCAAAATTAAGTCAGAGAATCAATCCAGAAATTTGAAGAAAATATTCATTCTGAACATGCGTATGTGTATGACCCATCTACGTGTAAAACCGTATAATTTATTTAAAAGCTAATTTTACCTATGTCTAGGATTATTTCAACGAGCTATTATAATGTCACCACAATACATTTGGAAAACAATTGACCAACAAAAATCTACGAATGCCTCTGAAGTAGAAGCAATATCACGTGAGGTATCGCACGCTTTGGGATGCCACAGTGATAGTGATCAAGAAATATTATACTGCATGCGAAGTCGACCGCTAACGGAAATTCTATCAACGTATACGGTACCTACCTCAAAACTGACCAATCAGTTAATTAATTAAATCTAAATGTATCAATTTATAGTGAATTTTAACCTTTTTAGAATACAAACTGGAGTAAGGGTATGCAACCTGCACCAGACGACTACTTACCGCAGTCTGAACAATTTTTACCCATGTCTTTGTTGACTGCATTGTCATCAATGAAACAACATGTTGCGCATATTGACCTACTTTTTGGCACTGCCGACCTTGAGGTTTTAAGTAACAATGGTTGGTATTGCATCAATTATGAAATTCATTGCAAGGCTTTATATTCATTGATTATTAACTGTTTGGCTCGTATATTTCAGTTAAAAAATATGAAGATTTCATTAAATTAAGCTCATCTAACATATCCGAATACACGAATCGCAAAGCAATACCTGATGTCCTAAAACTATTTTCCTTTCACGGATCCAGAGAAGTTCCAGTGGTAAATTTTATATAATTTTGATTTTATTTGTTAAAAAGCAGATACTAGACTACATGTCAGTTTACGATGTTTGTTTTGATTTTAGCTTATACAAGCCATTCGTTGGGAATATTGGACTGAAAATATAGAGAAAAGAAATAATGATTATTTAGACAGCATAGAAAAATTAGCACGCATTGAAACATCAGCGATATGGGGGGCGGGCGGCGCATTACTGGCAGCACGACTAGCGCGTCGCTATTCCCGACTGTATGTGTACCGCTATTCACAACCAGGCGGTGTCGATATCAATGGTCATCAGTTGAATTTTAGTGGTAAACGCGTTTCTCTTAACTATACAAGTATCTAAATAAGTTTATGCCACCTCTACAATCGAGAATACGATTGAGAATGGTTAGGCCATATAGTCCACCACGCAGGCATTATGCGAATTAGCGAACTATAGTACATACTAGAGAAATTCATACAAATCGCTATACTATGCAGGTTTCCCTCACGATGTTTTCTTTCACCATTGAAGTGTGTGGTGAGCAAGGGCGGATCCAGGGGGGAAGGTCATGGGGTTCATGACCCCCCTGACCTGGCTCCAGATTAACAGAATTTATTAATTATCTTGTTGATAAAAATTATAAGCACAATTAATTCTTTGTAAGTCGATAAATAAAGTAAAAGTGTATGTGTGTGTGTGTGTGTGTGTGTGTATGTGTTCACAAATCACGGCTGTAACAAACTTTAAAAAGTCATTATTACGAATTGCACTATTGAAATCAGACCCAGTGTTCTGACATGAACTATATGACTCTCCTGGCGTAAAAGCTGGATCCGCCCTTTGTGGCGATTGACTATAAATATATACATGACTCTGAAAAGTCAGAGGTGTGCCCTGAGATTCGAACCCGTGACCACCACATGAACATGGGGCATTCGCGTCCGTTAACCAACAGGCCACCAAGCACTTTTACAAAGTTTATTTAGTTATGAGATATAAATATAATACCTACCTAATATGTTTTAACCTGTTACAGGAGCGGTTCACGGAACCGATTTAGTGTCATTGCTGGGAAACGCGTTAATGCTCCAAGTGGCTCGCCGTCCAGCTACTAATGATGAAAAACGTACAACTTCGCTATTCCGACAATACATTATCAGTTTTGTTAAATATGGGTACGAGCTGTTTCCGAACTATGCTTTATTTATTTAGATATAAGTAGGGGAGCAGGCAGATACCTTTTGAGTCCGGTTCACATCAGCAACATATTATTTCGGGGCTGTTTAATTTAAATTCAATCAACGTAACTGCCATCCTCTGTTACTACTCACCGTCTTATAATAAAAACGTTATGTTAAAATATTGTAAATTGAGTGTTTGGAGTGTTATAGGGTCTATAATCAGTGACATTTTAGTTTTATTCAAATGAGAATGTTCCTTTTACTATGAAACTTTGAATCGGTGCGAAGATTGTTGTCCCTCAATGAAACCTACTTTTACTTTTTTGTGTAGTACAATGAGCATTATCCTTTTAAGTTATTTTTTTTCAAATCCGTCTCCATCAGCATCCATCATATAACAGGAAAATGTTTTAGGCCAAACCATAAATAATTAGTTTTAAGCAGTATCGGTATCGGGATCAATGATATTTTTAACCGATAGTATGAATGGGCATTCTCCTTTACAGTTCTCCTAGAAACGAAGATGAATGGCCAAGATATAAAGTTGGAGATGCTCAAATATGTGATATTCGTGATAAAAATTCTATCGGCAATAAAATAAACAGTGCAAGTAGAGATGTAAAGTTTTGGCTACAGTATTTACCGGATCTCATCAATCTCTTGTCATCTTTCGAAAGTACAGAACAGTTATCATTGGAACGAGGTGTGTATGGAAAGCTATTGTATGGAATTGTAAAGTTAATCTACATATTTCATAATCTTTATAAGTTACAGCCTAGTTTAATAACGATCGATCTTGAAGAATATAGATGGACTAATCGTAATATTGATATAACAATACTCCCAGATTTTACAAATATTGATGCGTTGATTATCGATGGCTTAATCATTTTGGCTTAGACTTATAAGACATAATGACAGGCCACCACGCACTTTTAGGGTGCTCTGGTCAGTAAAAAAAATATATCCACCTGTGTATTGAGTAAATAGATTGTTTTTTTTTTAAATATAATATATTTTATTTCATTATCTACACATGTGTTCGGAACTCAGCAACCGATATTCCCCCTATAATTTTCGCCATGTGTGTGTATCCAGTGCTTCTGAGCTGTTGATCATGTTGATTTATTTTAATTGTATTATAGATGAAAGCAGACTTCGTGGTGGTGTTTTTGCTATGTGCGGAGTCACGACAATCCTGCTTTTGCTGCTAGCCGTATGCGCAATATTATTACGAAGAAATCGATCGGGTCATTATTCTGTACCCGATGACTCATTGCACTAAAATCTTAGTTGCTTGCTTTAAAATAAACTATAATTTATTAAACACGCTTTTATTAGCTTCGCCTTAATTTAAGTGTAAATACTTGGTAAAAAAAACATGATAAAATGACGATGTGCATTGAAGAATAACAATTAATTTCAAAATTAAAGTAAGACAAAAATTTCGTTGTGTATTTGCTATATTATAAACGTACATTTTCCTATAAACTTTCGCATTGATTTAAAAGGGAAGGATAGGCCCTTCAGTACAATAAATAGGAGACAGGATTGCATGTGATGTGTAATTTGATGGAAAATAAGGGATTTTTCGGAACTTCAAAATTTAAAATAGAAATCTATTTCTGAATTTTATTGGCACTTATACAATTTATTTTATCCTTTTATATCCTTGATTAATTTGCTAATAAAGTCAACATTCATACAGTAAAGTATTCCGTCAAGTGGTGACGACCACCAACGTCGTGGTCGTGATCGGGTGCTCTTTGAACATATTTTTACTGGTGGTAGGTCTCTCAAATGTGAGAGGCCATCTGGGTAGGTACCACCGCAATGTCTATTTCTCCAGTGAAACAACACTGCTTAAATGCACTGTTGTGTTTCGGATTGAAGGACATTGTGGTCAGAGCAACTACTGGATTATTGAGACTTAACATCTTATGTCTCAGGTTGGCGAGCGCAATGGAATGTTGCTACTGTTTATGAGCGGTCGTGGAGCGGTCGTATCGCTTACCATCAGGCGAACGGCTTGCTCGTCTCGCCATTCACTGCAATGACTAAATCATTAATTATCCTTGACGGTAGTAAAAGTTAACCATATTAATTTTTAATTTTCGAATCTCACGTGGAAAACTATTGGAATAAAAAAATAATATCAAATAATAAACTGGCTTCAAAATTGTAATTAAACGACATAAACGTAGTATAATTAAATAAGACTGAGATCGACTATATTACTTTTCCCGTTTATTATTTGGTATTTATATACCTACATATAAAAACAGTTATTACGCGAAATACTGTGTTGTTATATATATATACAACGTGAACTCAAAATATTAGCACCCAGGCGATGCCGGGCCTGACCGCTAGTTCTGAATATATACAGCCAAACATAATAAATCGAGGCTGTACGGCCAGAATCCTTTGCCATCCCATAAAAAGGGAGTTTTGAGTTTTGACATTGACATAACTGACATATGTCACGGCTGTGTGTTACGGCCAATGATTCTTTATCATTGGCAATCATTGGTTACGGCCTGAGTTTTGAACCCACGCTAGCAGAAATTGTTGCTTTATAGCATTATTTACGAATTGTTATACACTGTATCATTACTTTTATTCTCGCGTTGGTTTATTAATAAATATAGTAGTTGATAGTTTAAGTGTACTAGGTTGCAACGGAGTTTTAAGTACTTTATAAACTATGGCATTAGCACTTCAAAGACGAGCCAATGTAAGTATATTTTTGATATAGACTGCCCATGATACGGTCAAGTTTCCTGATATTATCAACCAGAGTATACGTTAAACCCAGTCATTTTCGGAAACGTATATATTATAGGCCAAAATAGGCTTTAGTTGATTTAAATTGAACAAGACATAACATTACCAAGTTGAGATGTAAACAAATGTGTAGTTCCTTAGCATTAAAGCACAAAGAAAGTTTGCCACTTTGCTCTACATGCTACGAGAGGCTAATACATTTCATTTAATTATAATTGTGCAATCACAATTATATGACTATGACTAGCCTCTTAAGTCCTGGGTGACTTTCCAAAGAACAAAGTGGCGATCATCTGTAAGTCCTGGGTATTACTATTTATGTGACAAAATTATGCCCGAACGTCCTTCTAAAAGTACAAAGTTGATGTGTATTTATGTAAAATGATAATGTTCTATTCATAGAACGTTTGGTCATAGTACTAACTGTAAGTTCAATATGGTCAGGTCTAAACAGTGGCTGTCTATTTGTACTACAGGAAGCCATTTCGGTTTTAATATAAAACATATTTCAAAATCCCAGGCCTTAGGAGGCTAGATACCCACATTCATGAAGCCGAAGCTTCATTGTTTATTTAACTAAGTGCATAGATGTGAATGAAAATATTATGATGGATATTTACATTCTCAAAAACCTGTCAGAATAGAGATGCACATTATATTGAACTATATGACCTAACCACTCTCAATTGTTCTTTTAGTTGTAGAGGAGGCCCATGCCCCGTAGTGGGATGTATATATGTGTGATATACATAATATTACTATAATTATAGCAGACCATGATTATCACATAATTGACCATACAATTTCCTACTTGCTGGATGTTATAAAGTTTACTATGTAAGTTTTATAATAACAAAATTTTCATTATAGGTGAGATTACCCCCGGAAGTTAACAGAATACTGTATATCAGAAATTTACCCTACAAAATCTCAGCAGAGGAAATGTATGATATATTTGGAAAATATGGTGCGATAAGACAAATAAGAGTGTAAGTATATATATAGTACTATGTATATTTTTTGTTATATATTACACTTTGTTTAATTATTATAAAACTGGTAGAAGTTATTTTAATTTAGATGTAGATTATAGATAATAAATCAAATTTGTCAATTATGTATTTCTTAATACCTTAGAGTAAGTTATGTCCTAGCAATAGTATTCATTAGTAATTGATAAACTTACAAGAACATCCTAGAACTGGTGAATAATTTTGTTTAAACTCATACCCTAAATTACACTGCTCTATGCATAAAAATATTATATTACTTGGCTATCACAGTAAAAATGCTGTGTAGTACCTTCTTCTTGTAACTTATTAAAGGTTTATATTTCCAGGGGTAATACACCAGAAACCAGAGGAACTGCATTTGTTGTATATGAAGACATATTTGATGCCAAAAATGCTTGTGACCATTTGTCTGGTTTTAATGTATGCAACAGATATTTAGTTGTATTGTATTATAGATCTAACAAGGCATTCAAGGGCATGGATATTGATAAGAAACAAGAAGAATTGGATACACTCAAAAAGAAATATGGAATATCAACAGAAGAACTCCGTAAATAATAAAATAGACAATTATAATTACAGCTAAATAAATTATAAGTTATAATAAATTTCTTACTATAAAAAACAATGCATCTTGTATTATTTTAACTTAAATAAAATTGTCAAACACTTGCTGCTCAATCCGGTTTCGTCCACACACATCATCAGACACTTATTACTTCATACTATTTTATATTTTTTTCTATTTTACTATTTTATATGGTACTGTCGCCCTTATCTTTGGGCATGGTAGTGCCCCTGTCGAGACAAGCCAAGTAAAGCACAAGGGCACCTATCTATCTATTTTTGTGTGGGATTAGGTCTACTCTTTCAAACTCAAAAGTGTGAAAAGTTGCAAATATACATATTTCAATTAATGCGTTGCGTATCAGCTCTATACATATTAGCGATGAAACGTATAGTGATTTGGCCGGATACCGGATATTCGGCTAGCTACGAGGCCGGAGCGCCCGATATCCGGCTACCGGATATTCGGCCGCTTATAGCGTTACAATTTGATTTGAATATGCACGCGCGATTATGATTGGTAATATTCGGACGCGTTTGGCGTGATCGGCACGACTCGGGGGCGTTCGAGTGTAATCACGCCTAAACTACTGAACCGATTTTGATGAAATTTGATACAGAGATAGATTAGACAATGGGAAAGGATATAGGCATAAAGAAAAAAATGAATTCTCACGGAAAAGCTCAATATAGACAAGTTTAGAACGTATAGAGTTCAACATTTAGTGATATATATATTTATTTATTTTATTATTCGGTATTCGGCCGGATAGTGCGCTACTATCCGGTATCCGGGCGGATAGTGAAAATAGGCCGGATACCGGATAGTTACCGGATATCCGTTTCATCTCTAATACATATACCAAAGGAGCATGCCCATTCATAGTATCGGTGAAATATGTATATCGTTGATCCCGCTACCGATACTGCTTAAAGTTCATTATAGTATTTCTTATGGTTTGTCCTTAAACGTTTTCCTGTTTTATCCCGAACGACAGATTCTTAAAAAATAAAGAAATGATCATCACATTTAACATTTTGTTCTTGGAAAAAATTTATTCATTGGATTTCAAGCAATTTCAAGTTAATTTCTCCAAAAACTTATTGAAAATATATATTTTTTCCTAGGTACACAAAAAATTAGGTTTCATCGAGGGACAACAATCTTCGCACCTTAAGTTTCATAGTAAAATGGGCATTCTCCTTTATAAACTCAATGTGACCGCTGTACTTGATATCATTTCCTAAACAATTTTATTGCTCCCAAAAGTTCTAAGATACAGTTAACGCACCAGTTAACTTTTGAACTTCTAATACCGAGCATGCTATAATAAACAGTCATAATGAACCGCAACTTCTAATTCTATTTTTATAGAGTATTTCTGTTCGCGTGGTATTCACTGCAGCATTGGAGTTTCTTGCCAGTTCTTATCTAAAACGGCTTTCCAAACTGGGTGTTAGAAAAAATAATACTTACTGAATTTAAATGAAGGGATTTTTTTATGGTTCCAAAAGAAAGACTTTTTATTTTTACAAACATCCAGGTCGGTCTTATTAAAATCAACTCAAGGTTAAAATGTCATGATAAATTCCACGCGACTTCAGATTCTATTGGCGTCATTCGCCGACAATTACTGTACCTAAAAGATTAATATTATATTAAAACATAAGCATTATAATATATGCGCTACTGTGATAAAAAATATAAATAAATACACCCAACAGTCACATACACAGTCCTGACCCCACACTAAAATCGAGTCTCTTGTGTCGTGGGTATCCTGATACTCTACGAGAGATATTTCGGTCTCACAAACGCCCAGACCCGAAACATATACCCAAATATTTGTTTCGGTGCGGAGATCGATTCCGCGACCTCTCGTTTCAGAGCTGGCGTCTAACCGACTACGCCACAGAGATTATCTGTAGTTCTAATAAGGTAGAAAAAAAACACCAGTTGGATAGTATGAGTTTTATTTTTCATGTGCATGCTGATATTGAGATTATACTTGTAACATACGCTATTGAACCAATGGTAAATGTTTTCACAAATATGAGTAGTGAAAGCTGCATCAATGCCTAACATTAAATACGTATAGTACAAAACAAAGATATTTTAAAAATCTATAGTATTTTATGTGTTGCACAGATCTCTAACTGATGCATTTCTTCACAAAATATGCTGAGTTTTAGACATTCATTGCTAGATGCCTGTGTTTTAAAAATCTAAGTGTAATGGCCACTGTATTTAATTACCGATTGTGCTTACTTTTTAATACATTGGCTATCATTAATAAAACATTATGTGGCTTGGATGATGTGTACTTACTCATATTGCTCTACGTGATTTATCACATGCTCATTACAATCGATAAACTACTAATCTATTGATATACTTGGAATATATGGTCTTAAATCTATATAACTTTAGAACACACCCATTACGTCTGATCCCCACTTCAAAACACGGAAATTTTGTTGTTCAAATCAAAAATATAACATACATAGTAAGACTACCATATAAAAGATAGATGACTGGTATCATGACACTTGCATTAAGAAAGTCAAATGATTAAGCATATTCGGAAAAGTGAGGGATCCATTCGTAATAGGGTCATTTCCGAACATTAAACAATGTCTTTATAAAAATTATTCAGAGTATTTTTGGAATTCACAAACTGACTTTAAATCATCACATGGTTTTAAAATATTTTTGTTGGTAAATAACATCAATAACACATAACAAGAGGTTAACATAGTGTTTTTTTTTTGTGCTGAATGTAACAATACACTGATAAGTTTTGAGATGAAGATGTTGGATGGAAAATAAAGGATATGTATTTAACATTAAATTTGGTATCTATAATCAATTTTCATCATAAACCTGAAATTCCACTATTGAAAAAAAAACACGAAAGTAATACAGTGATTCAAATTATTTCGTTGTGTTGTTACATTCAGGTTATTTATTTTTTAAAGTAATAAATATAGCATAATAAAAGTAATTATGAAATACTTAGGAAGTTGGAGTAAGACGTGCTCTGCCTTCAGATACGAGCTGCTTGTTGAGATAGACATCTTCTTCAGTTGAAGTATCAATAAGGTCTAGTGTAAGCAAGGGTTCGCTCGGGTTTAGCGGATCTTTGCCAACTTCTTTACAAATACCCACAAACTGCTGCTCCACACACAATTCTTGAAATCTAATGCAGTCTTCTACAGTCCAGTCTTGGTGAAGAGGCCACACACCTGTAAATAATTTTAATATTTTTACTGGTGGCAGATTTCACACTTGTGAGGGGCCATCTGGGTAGCTACCACAAGTCTATTTCTCTCGCTAAACAGCAGTGTAAGCGCAATGTTGTATTCCGGTTTGAACTTTGAAGGACATTGTAGCCACTAGCCAGAGTAAATACTACACATATTGAAAAGTGACACTTATTTATGAATGTTATTTTACTACTAATGACAATTATTATTTTTTCAAACTAAGTCCCTTATTCAACCCGCGGCTTCTCGTTTCACAGGCGGCGTCTGACCACCTGTACAACAGAAACTGTCAATAAAAGTTACTTTTCATAATCAAATACTAAGTTAAACTTTAAAAGCCTCATTCGTACACAGTTTTAAAACTTATTTTAGTTATAGAATGTTTTTTCTTCTTCACTCAAACTGAATTCAAAACTCGTTGGAAAGGGACAAAACATTCGTTAAGTGAAAGGTTTTAAAACTGTCTATGAATTACCCGTTAATATTTGATTCGTAACTGCGCATTTTATTGTATTCTCAACTTAAGAGCGTATACACCTTGCGCGCAAAGTCAACTATAGGTATTTTTTCGTTAATTTCACGCACACATAAGCGACCAAAGCTGTGTGCGTAGAGCTGCCGCGTCGGCTCGCTATACAATCGGCTCAAACAACTTTGATCCGTGCGCTTCAAATATTCAATTGAAATGTAACTGTAATATAATATCATAAAAATATTTTATTTGCATTATAAGTAGACAAATATTACTGTGCAAGCAAAGAATAATACAAATTTTGGATACTAATCATATTTTCGTTATTATTACATTGTTAAGTTGCATTCAAATCAGTGTTCAATCAGTATACACTACGGACGTTTTATTAATCATTTCGTGTTTGAACACATAAATAGTGTTAGGGGCCTTACAACCCCTTACAATTACGAAATATATTTAATTTTATATTACAATACATAACATAATTTAGCCTCGGAATTACATCCCATTATATTACCTGAAACATAATTTATACTCACTACAAAATCATTGTAGGTAATAAAAATAATTAAATATTTTACTACCAAAGTACTAAGATGTGGTAATCGCATTCCGCGCGTGGCTATTTTTACTACGCGCGGCATAATCGACTGCAGCCAGGCCGGAGCGACGAGCGATACGTCCTCCCTCTAGAAGGCCTTGCGGCGGTCTGATTTGATCCACGTCGGACAGCGTGTTTTATAGTGGTTTTTAAAATATTTGTAGAAAACATGAAAACTAATTTTGTTGAAATATAAAAATGGTAATTTATTGATAAGATGTTCTTCTATTGTAATATGCAATTGCTATAAAAAATTATGTACGATAAGTTGGTGAAAAAAAAATATGTTCTTGACGAGAGTTTCTGAATAATTTCGCATTGTTAAAATTTTTATTTTTCAGGAACTAAACACAAAAAAATTATTTTTCTCAGCAAAATCCCTCCATAAGGGTCTTATTAGTCTGATAATATTTTTATTTTCATCTTATATTTAGTGGTTAAAGATATCTTAAGCTTCTAAATTGCCATTTAAAGCCTAAATAACGAAACTTGTGTTCAGTAATCCGTATAGTACTCACAAATTATCCATCAATCTATAATGTTTTCCACCAAAATCCCTAGATGACAACTTTTTCTAAAATTAGTAATAATTATTTTTCCTTTAAATTGTTTATTGGTGGCTATTAACTCATTTGAAAAGTCCTGTTTTTAAGCCAAAAAGCGCGTGCAGGGTATAAACGCTCTTAATGGATTGATAGTGAGAATTTATTTGTTAATTAATGCTTTATATACAAAGTATTAAAACGGACATAATGCCTGAAGCATTCCCACCTAGTCAACTTTTGGGTGGTGCAGAAAAATCAAAGGAGTTGCATAACTATAAAAATCGAATGTTATATTAAATAAATAATTAGAAACTCTAACCAAAAAGACGGGCTTTGATAGCCTGCGGAGGCAGCGAGCGAGCCAGCGGCGCGCCCGCCGGCAGCGGCCGCAGATCCTTTGATGCAAACAGCGCTAGATCACCGTAATCACAGAAATATACCGACACCATCTCGGTCGATACTACACCTGCTATTATCACCCTGGAAACAATCAATAGTAGACTAAGAATAATAGACATAAGCTCGTTACTTAAAAATATTAATAAATCATAATGAAATATGTA
Source organism: Hyles vespertilio (assembly GCA_009982885.2). Classification (NCBI taxonomy): domain Eukaryota; kingdom Metazoa; phylum Arthropoda; class Insecta; order Lepidoptera; family Sphingidae; genus Hyles; species Hyles vespertilio. Next base: position 12,915,403 of record CM042808.1, on the reverse strand, counting down.
GAGAAGGCGCAAAAGCGTACATACAGTTAATTGGTAATATTTTCCGAAGTTGTAGCATTTGAAAATACCTTTTTAATGATTATGTTATCGCAGCTCATCGTTATTGGCCGATAGGCTGGAATGCGCCTTGTCCTTTATTATCTTTACAGTATACGAGCCCCGATGCAAAATAGTTCGTCTAGTGTGAAATTTCTCTGTAAGATTTTTTCTAACTTCATTATTTTTGTATATCTATATAAAATATTAAGCTACTATCACATGTCGCGTTACTTATGCCATTTTTTAATTATGAACCAATAAACTATTTTAGCTTTTTAAATTTATACATATCCTGTTTTAAATTCGTAGAAGTTATAAGCAAAATAGTTCGTCCAATTGTTAATCGATGCAAAAGAGTTCGTCTATCGGTGAGTCAAATAAGATTATTCGTTCTTGGTACAATTATGTTGCATAATTTAAATTTCTAAAAGTAATTCTTTGTCATTTGTTAAGTGAGACAGTATAAATTCTGAAAATTCAGTTTTTTCTTTAGTTTTCAAATAACAATGGGTCGTGGCAAACCCGTGTGTGAAGAGCTTCGAAAGCGAATAGTTTGTGGGGTCGATGCTGGCAAATCAAGTTAGCAAATATCTAGACTTGATACTTCCCAGGTCTGCAGTCCAATCTATCATTCGGCACTATAAAAAGAATAGAACGACTTGTTGTCTGAAGAAAACTGGCCGACCACGCATCACAAGTGCAGTAGAAAACATAATCGTGAAGAAAATTATCAAAAATAAGGACATGATTCACAAAGACGTCTCAGTTGATACTTGCAAGAGTCGTAAAAAGATTGGGTTACGGATTTTACACCGCTAAGGAGAAACCAATTTTGACTGCAGACTGCTGTACGAAAGAAAAAAAGGTTGAAGTATGCTCCTGATCATTTAAATTGGACTTCCGATCAGTCATCAGTATCAGCATCATCATCATCATTTGAAGTGACAGTCAGCGATGAAAAGAAAAAAGTGGTTCGTAATAAAAATGAGGCATTTCATATTGATTGTCTCAAACGCAAAGTGATGTTTTTGGCGTCTCTTATGATATGGGGCTGCATGTCTGCACAAGGTGTTGAAGGTATGCAGTTTGTGGATGGTTCTATCAATGCTGCAAGGTATCAAAACCTTTTGGAGAATAATTTTCTGCCCTCTATTCCGTCAATTAAGTATCAAGATTCCTTTATTTTTAACAGGATGGTGCTTCCTGCCATACTGCTAGGACAACAAAGACGTGGCTACTGGCGAAAAGCATCCCTACAATCGAATAGCCATCTAAAAGCCCGGACTTGTCGCCGATCGAAACTACGGTGGAAATAGAAAAAAGTTCTCCGTAAAAATCCATCAAGATCGAAGAGCGACTTAAAGGCAAAACTCTTGGCTGTCTGAAGTCAATTACGCCTGAGGAGTGTGCAGCGATGGTTGCAACCATGCCTCTTCGCATTAAAGCTGTCATTGAGAGCAAAGGCGACACAACTAAGTGGTAGACGAACTATTTTGCGTGAGTGACAAGGGTAGACGAATACTTTTGCGTTATGTTTTTTAGAATATTTTTTGTTTTTTTTTATGTTATGTAAAGTCATGAAAGAATTTCAGTTATGTTAAAATAAACTTTAAAATGTTCCTCAAATTATGGTTTACTTTTTATTAAAAGTTCTTAATTATTTTACCAATATTTACTTTCTATATTTTAGGCATGCACTACTTTTCATACTAGACGAACTATTTTGCATCGGGGCTCGTAATAAGAATGGGTACACAACACTTGAGTATTGAGTGCATATGCGACTACTGGTTGCTTTATTTATTATTATTATTTATTTAAATCTTTATTGTACACAAACTTAACAACAACATAGCTAAACAGAAATAATAATAACAAAGAGTACAAATGGCGGTCTTATCGCTCAACAGCAATATCTTACAGACAACCATGGGATGGATTTAAATGAAGGAAAGGGAGAGAGGGCAGTGTAACAAATAAAGAAATAATAAAAAATAAATAATTATTCTGATTGTGGAACCTTAAATAATAATATTCGTAAGACCCACCTATACCAGGATGAATCCTTGTCATAGAACGCAGTGTACAATTCTCCATTAACAGGTTTCGTAGGAGCGTCGAGTTCAGACATTTTAGGGCACTCAGTCTGCAATGTTGCCATCATCGTTTGCAGAGTTGGTCTCGTACTGTTCGGTTGAACCTGAGAAAGTTAATTATATTATAGGAATACACGAGAAAAGATATATTTCGACATTTAAAACTTTCTTCTAAGCGCATAAGAACACCGACAATTATTTCTATCATTCAGGCATTATGTTTATTTATATTGGTAATCACAGCTTTATGCCGATTTTTTCGCTATATTATGCAATAGTAATTTTTCAATGGCTCGGAACAGTATCTATTTCATGGATGAAAAGTTATCTATGTAGTTTTTAAATATCACAGACAAAATTTAAATGTGGATGGGTACAAACAAATAAACAACCGTCACAAGCCCTTATTCAGGTACATATAGTATAGTTAAGGATAAATAGCAAAGTGTGAATAGAGCCGTAAACATACTACTGAAACGCCACGTAACCCGACCCGACGCGAAACGTGATAAATCAAATCAAAGTACTATTGCTCTATAATTTCTTATTTCTCTGTAATTTATTGTGTCAGTAATAAATATTCTTTCTATTTCATGGTATGGTTCTGGTCATATAAATATAAGGATTTGATTTGACTTAACACGTCGGTGGCGTGGTGTGTGGTGGCGTGTCAATATAGTAAGGTGCGGGCACTGACGACGAAGTTCCACGGGTTGGCGGCCATGGCGATGTACACGTCGAAGCACTGGTGCAGGTCGGGCAGCGCGGGCGGCGGCAGCGCGGGCGCGGCGCGCTCGTCGCTCGCAGAGCTGCGGAATATGCGCTCCTTCTTGCGGTGCAGCGCCTCCACGTGGTTCGTCGGCTCCTTGTGTTCCTCCTTTAATTTGCCACTGTGGATATTCATTACGCTGAGTCGTAGACTGGGTTTATGGGCGCAAAGCTGAAGTCTTTACTTTTGAATACACGTGTATTACATTATCAGAAACAAAACATGAAATATTACGTTAAGTCGGTTAAATTTTTGCCTCAAAATTCAGAAAGCATAAAATAAAACTGACTCGGTCGGGTCATACTGGCGAATTGAATGAGAAAAATAGAAAAAACAGCACAAGACGGGACTCACTGCGTAAGGTTGTCGTACTCCATGATGATGGCGTTGTTGACTGAGGCGAGCATGTTCTGCGGCGCGGTGCGCACGAACAGCTCGACGTTGGGCGGCGCGTGCGGCGCGTGCGGCGCGGCGGCGGGCGACGCGAGCGCGCGGCACAGCACGGGCACGCCCAGCAGCAGCTCGCGCAGGCGCGCCGCCATGCCGGCCGCCGCGCGCTCCGCCGAGCCCAGCCGCACCTGCATGGCCTGCACACGCGCGCTCACTACTACACACTCGCACACGGGTGCGCGCAACGTTATACCGCGAGAATACCCATTCTACTATAAAACTTACTATCGGTGCGAAGATTTGTGTGAAGATTGGGTGTGAGAATGAAACCTTCTTTTCGAATAGAGAAATATATATTTCAATAAATATAAACATGATTGCGACCCAGGCCCGAATTTCTTGGATAAATTAACTTAAAGTCGAGTAAAAAATATTTTTTAATTTCAGCGTTGTGAGCAAAATGCGATGATAATTACTTTATTTACAACAATTTGTTGCCCAGGATAGAACGTTTTAGAACAAACCTTAAAAAATGCTATAATGAATTTGAAACAGTATGAGTATACAGTACCATAAATAGGCAATCTCCTTTGATGCTAACGACTTTCGCTATTGTAGTAATTGAAATCGTGATGGAATGAATCGGTTCACGTACTTAAGTGATAGATCGGCATCGTCATTGCTTAACTGATCATTAGAATCTGGGCCTATAAAACCTTGAAACCAAAAAAACACGTACAAGATACATACAAATTAGAGAGAGGATACCCACGTATCGCATTCTGTGTTTTGTACGGATATTTAATCACAATTTGTCATGTCATGTACAACTGGGTACTACAAATAAATTATTAAATCCAAGTATCTGTATCTGTATGAGCTCATATACCTCCCACTGTAGGGCACGGGCCTTCTCTACAATCGTACCCCGTGCCCTGCAGTGCGACGCATATGGAATACATAATAATGATACAGATACAGAAATTGAAAAAAAAAAACAAGGAAATGAAAAATGTATTCGTAAAACCCAATGAAACCTGACTTCCACAAACCTACATAACCATATTCTATCTTCAAACAAACAAATTCAATTCCCTACTCAATTTACATATCACATCATTGTTTGCAAAGGAGTGTTAAGGAGTTCCGCTGTGTACAGGATAGCCCTTTGTTATTCACGTTCAGTACAGACAATTGAAAAATTTATATCAAGTGACAAATAAAAAAAAATACATATTGTTCACCGTGTCTGCGCAGCGGAGGCTGTAGTTCGATTTGCCAAAAACTATTATATTCTTGTTGGACTTACCATACAATCAACTTAGTGTATAATTTGAATAGTCACCTGATGTGGGTAGGCGTTTAACGCCGGCGAGAATGCCTGGAGAGGTACTAGAGACGAGAGGGGAGCACGAAGAATGAGCCCGCTGTCCACCAGCTGCGTCCTTACAGTGCCTTCACCGTCCAATCCGCTAATAATCGTGCATCGAACCCTGTATAAATAACCATATTTCTTCCTAAATTGTATTACGATTCAAACAATAAAAAAGTAATGCACATACACAGATCACTCCCAATAGATACCTAATGCAAGGCAGCGGTTGCGCCCAAACACATATAAGCTATCAGATAGATATAAACCGATGCCAAATGTCGCGTCATCAGTGTCGTCCAAGTAGTGGACCCGCACATGTCGTCGCACGTTAGCGAAAATTACATTTTGGGAACATAATATTACAGTTAAAAATGATTTGTTCAATAAAATGGTGTGCAAAAAGCTAAAAAAAATAAAGTATCTAAAAAACGCAATAAGTTTTTATCGATAACTAATATTCTTTAAATTAATTTGGTCCCGAGCGAGCTCAATTTATACTGGTTAATGTATCAATGTCAAACAGTCGAGTTCGGATGAAGAATCAGCCGTCTCTTTTTCGCATAGCAATAACCGTAATAAGCCATCTTTTTTTGGCGAAATCACGCGTTCTTCTAGTGTTTGACGCATGTTTATAATATAATTCCCAGAAATATCGATATTGTAAAACAATAATGTAAATTAATTTTATTAAATGACAATGTCACAAAATATATATTGATTTAAATAAAAATTGCAAATTACCATAATTACGTTATTTTATGTAATTTGAAATAGTTAAATTTGTTAACAAGTACTTTAATATTTTTTATTTATTTTTATCTTTGGCGTAATTAAATTTCCTTTTTTCCCTCTAGTTGTATACGTTTTCAAATATAATGGGAGGGTATTTATCATAAGTTTAAGTATACTAAGTTTATTGAGAATCAGTAGCACAAGCTATTGCACTAATTTTAACATACGTTGTATATATCGTCTCAAAAACATTCATAGTTCGTCAAGTGGGTTTCATCGTCACTTGTCGATATTACATTTACTACAGCCGCCGTCAGAATACAAGAAACGGAATAAGTATTGAGGTTTAGTTATTTACTATTTCATATTTTTATCTGATCTTTTATATCAACACTTAATTTGGGTATTTCGCCATTATGGTATACAAAAATACACGGTGAATAATAGAAATAAAACCGTTACATACTAAAGTATAAATCTTAATCCTATTATGTTCGTAGTTAGCGGTTGCCGGTTGGTATAATTTATCAGATCAGGCCGGTGGAAAATATTATCAAACATTTAACAAGTTGGTAATTAAGTTATAGATACGATCATAACACAATATGAACTTACTGGCAAATCGAACTATCGATACATTTTTTTATTTATCGTCTTATGCCTCATCTCTCCAGTGAAGTCCACGTGACCGCGCTGCAACCCGCCCACCCCCCGCGCAGTTCCCTTCGTTGGCGTTTTCGGTTCAAAACAAAACTATCGTAATGCGGTATCTATTGGAAGTGATCTGTGTGCACATATTACTTTTACAAGTAATTAGTTAATGTATTTTTCTCTTAGTAATTAATTAATTGATTGTCTTGCCCCTACAAATACACAACAATAACGCGCATTTACGAACCCTCTTCCTCAAATTGAAATCTCCATTAACATCCCTCAATCAACTATACGAAAAGCTGTGTCGTCATAATATATGTTATAGATTTAGTTGGAGTTTAGAACTGCGTGGTGGTCTGTTGGTAATGGATCATGGGGGTTACTCTGTGATCCGAAATGTAACTCGAATATTCGACGTTCAAAATTCGAAGTAAGCTACGAGTATAACTGTATAAGTATTCCTCTCCTTTAAAAGCCAACACTATTCTCTATAATATTAATAATTACTCCGAACTTAGTCTATGGTTACGATGTACGACAGAGGATTCAAACATTTTGTGGAGTATCTAGGCACATTTGCAGTTTTTCGTACAATGTTTGAACATTCGACTTTTGTTTTGGATCGTAGACCCCTGATGCGGCTGGCAACATGTTTGTTCATAGTGGTCGGGATTCAAATCGCAATGCACAACTATAGACAAGTTGTCGATTCGTCGACTTATGTTAGCGACATGGGCCGGCACCTTAACTAATAGGGCGATTTGTTTTGATTCTATGGTATGGAAAGTTCCCCAACCCGCACTAGGCCAGCGTGGTGGATAACATAATATGAGACCTACACTCAATCGTACTCTCGATCGTAGAGGAAGCCCGTGCCCTGCAGTGGGACGTATATGGGCTGATAGAGATCGACTTAGATTTTTGTTAGTAGATTATGTGCTGTAGTGTGTAGTGTGTATTGGTGTACCAGTCTCCGGCGAGCGTGCGCACGATGTAGAGCGTGGAGTGGTTGGGCGCGGGGGCCTGCGGCGCGGCGGGCAGCGGGCGGCGGTACGGGCCCGCCGTCAGCAGCGCCAGCGCCGCGCGCACCACGCCCGCGCCGCCCGCGCGCGACACCCACACGCGCCCCTCCTCCGTCACGCACCCCACCTCCACCTCGCACGGCTTCTGCAACGCATCACCACTCCGCTCGACACGACCTGCTTCTGCGTTCGACACCCACTGCACTCGGAAGACTGCTACTAGTGGTAGATCTCTCATATGTGAGAGGCTGCCTGGGTGGGTACCACCGCAATGTCTATTTCTCCCGTCAAACAGCAGTGTAAATGCACTGTTGTGTTTCGGATTGAAGGACATTGTAGCCAGAGTAACTACTGGACATATTGAGACTTAACATCTTCTCAAGATGGCGAGCGCAGTGGAATGCCAAGCATTGCTTTGTAATTCGAGGTGTTGTTTGGTTTTGCTACTGTTCATGAGCGGTCGCATCGCTTACCATCAGGCGAACCGCATGCTCGTCTCGCCATTCAATGCAATAAAAAAAAGAGAGACGAATTTCGAATATTTTATGCGAAGAGAGCGCGTCGGCACCTGAGTGATGGTGAAGGCTCCGGCGATGCAGAAGTCGTGCACGATCTCCTTGTTGAGGTTGAGGTCCCTGGGCGTGGAGGTGTCGTAGAGCACGAGCGCCACGGCGGGGTCGGCGGGGTCGGTGCGCAGGCCGGGCGCCGCCACCAGTACCTCGCCGGGCAGGCGCCGCCGCACCAGCGCCGCGCCCGCCTCGCTCGCCGCCAGCTCCTCCGCGCCCTCCAGCCGGCACAGGATCGCCTGCACACCATACCTTTTGCATCACTTTCGCACTGGGAACACGTGTCACATGGCTCTATACTGTCTTCGAACAACTTCTTACATCGCTTTAAATAAAATATGCTGTTTCTTACTTGGGCCGGTAATTTTCTGAACTGAGGCTCCAAAATTTTGATCATGTGCAGGGGCACTACATCGTCATCGCCATGGTCTCCTAAGAAAACCGTAGCGGAATCGTCGTTGATTTCTAGGATCTTTGCGCGCTGCCAACCGCCGTCCTCTAAGTTCACAGCGTACCTGAAAATAATGCGATGACTTATTTGAAGAAACCGGAAGCCTCAATCATTAACATGTGAATGATAAGTAATATTTTATTGATACGAAGACAGAAATAATGACAAAACTACTCACCAAGCATTTTTGATTATCATGGACTTATCCACGGCCGTTCCGGAGGAGTCGTAATATTTAGCCATTTCGGGTAAAAGTGTCTCAAACGCGTCCTAGAAATAGTAATCTGTGTTACGAAATCAAGATGCGTACAAATACTTTAACTCATATTGGCACGCCGCTCTATCTGTGCGACAAGCTTGTTTGAAGTATAATGCGTTTCAAATAAGAATAGGAACGTCAATGACCCTTAGCTGTCAAATATCATATGAAAAGTATGGTTAGCAACAAAATAATATACGCATCATTTTTTTTTTCACTTAGTCATATTCCTAAACATAAATTAGCTAAATAAATTGAAACAATTACAACATATTATATGGAAAAATAAACAATAATGTTTAGTCATAAATAGTTTAAAAAACTACAACTTTTTAATTTTTTATTTACTTCATGGGAAATAATTCGCCAGAAATTAACTATAGGACGACATTATTCATTCATTAAATTGTTTATGAAACATTAAATATATCATTTTTATTCACTAAAAATATTATTTTAAGAATCTTGTTTTGCTCACCCTACCTAAATTGTGCGATTTGACAGCTATAATGAACCAATATGGCGCCAGGTCAGTCCTATTTTTATTTGAATCGCATTATACGTGTGTGTGTGCGTGACAAATAGTACAATCAAGTAAGTTTCTAAAAAACACCTGTCAAAAAAGATCATTTCAAGTTTTCTGATTAAAAACAAATAACAGCTGAATAAGGCGAAAGCGTTTTTATCTATAATATAAAAATGAATCGCAAAATGTGTTGGTAACCGCATAATTCAACAACGCCTGGACCAATTTGGCTGATTTTGGTCTTGAAATATTCGTGGAAGTCCTGGGAAGGTTTTAGGGGTGAGAAAAATAGGAAAATTTCTGAGGAAGATACTAAAAACCTTTTTTTTGGGTATCGTTCAAGCGTGATGGGTCCAGCCAGTATAGGATGATCTTTGTTTATTTGACGGGAGACGTAAAAGACGGTCCAGCTTCAACTACCACCCAACGTAAAATGATCTATCTTTCCATTGTCTTTCATTGACGGCTGACGAAATAGAACAAAATTCAAAAAATGTGTACATCGTGTATATAATATTATCTAGATACGGCGTCTTGCGCATAATTTTGTTAAATGTAAATTAAAACGATGTCCACATCTACCAAAATCGCCCATTGTTTTTTGAGATTATTGCAACAGTTTTAAACAAAGTATACTCTATCGAAGCGTTTTGCCGGAGTATACCAAAATATATCTAAATATAATTTTTCGTTTTCATAAACGACATTGTTTTTTGAATTTATACTTTTAGATGCGCTGGGGGACATATTTAAATTTCGCATTAGTATTGTTTTCAGACTCAAGAATAAAAAAAATATTGGTACGTTGATGCCGTATCTAGACATTATAATGAAACGATATGCAGTTTTATATTTTTAAATATTTGTTCTATTACTTACGTCACCTGGTAAGGCAGTATGAAGGTTTTATTAATTTGTATATGGTAACGTAATAGACGCGACTGCCAACAAGTTAACGATGGTCACGGGTTCAAATCCCAGGGCACACCTCTGACTTTTCGGATTAATTTCTACGTGAAATAAAATCCGCCAACTCGCACTAAGCAAGCAGGGTGGACTATAATATCTTCTTCTATATAAAAATGAATCACAAAAAGTGTTGGTAAGCGCATAACTCAACAACGCCTGGACCAATTTGGCCAATTCTTTTTTTAAATGGTTATTATTACTTTATTACTAACAAAAAGTAATGGCGTGCAATATTATTAGGAAAAACAGCATTTTGGTGCTGAAATAAGGGACGTAATATTGGATGGACAATAAAAAACGCTAAAGTTTTTAATGTCAAAATTTCATAAGGCAATCTTTATATGTACATGTATATGGAGAGACGGGATATAATAGAGTGGAAGGTACGGGAGAGGGCTGGGATAGCTGACAGATTTGATAGGACGAAATGTAAATGCACGTTATAAGACGGGATGGATAATAAAAGAGAAAGGACGGGACGGATCGGGAAGAGACTGAACAGACGGATGAGACGGGATTGAGCCAGACAGTAGGATAGCTATGTCAAGTTTAGGTATACAAGAGATTAATACGAAAAATAACATGTATTTGGTGTGGAGTGGAATCAAAAAATATATGCACCCAGGCGAAGCTGGGTCGGGCCACTATTATAAAATATAGGGTTGGGAGCATTGACGTAAAATATATGGACGGGGCGGAGAGCGGGAAAAGTGTTGTCACGAAAGTGGTCTGCAGCACCAGTACAGCGGTTGTGACGTCACAGCGCACCGGTCTGTAAGTCGTCGTAAAAATGCCTAATTATATCGTGCGTGGGTGCAATAAACATGATCGAAAATTCACAAAAAATAAAGATAACATTTCTTATCACCGATAAGTAAAAATTATATACTCGTCAAAACAAAATAAGGGCCACCACTATTTTTCAACATTCATTCATTTTGATCAGGATTCAAGGTTAAAATTTGTCTATATATATTAAAACAAACTATTATTTATTAAATACAATTATTTTAAATTCAATTCAATTAAAAACTAATTGTATTTGTAAGATTTTATATTTTATAAATCTTTTTTGAAATGTATGCCTAACATTAATATTGAATTTTTAACTAATAGGTAGATAACGAGCAGTTTATTTTACTTTCTCATATCGGGTAAGTCTCCCTCTTTTTGAAATGCATTCTTGGAGCCTTGAAAGCAATGTCTCCACAAGATTTTTGACTCTGTCATCAGATATTTCTTTCCAACAACTTTTTAACAAGTTTATTAGCTGCTGGTGACTATGCACGTCTTCTTGAGCTGCCTTAACCCATCGTTTGAATTGATCCCAGAGTTGTTCAATCGGATTCAGGTCAGGACTGCTGGCAGGCCACGCCAAAACCTGGATATTGGCTTTGTCTAGGACCGCCAAAGTTGCTCGTGCTGTGTGCGGTCGAGCATTGTTCTGCATCAGGATGAAACCTTCAGAGGCTGATTGTGAAAATGGAATGATATGAGGTCTGACTACTCGATCGATGTAACTTTATGCTGTCACAGTACCCTGGTTTAGAAAAACAAGGTCAGGTTTACCTTGTAAGCTAATACCGGCCCAGACCATATCATTGGGTCCACCAAATCTATCACGTTCATGAATAAAAACATCTGAAAAACGTTCTCCACTTCTTCTCCATACTCATCCACGCCTATCATACCTAAAAAACTTCACTTTACACTCATCCGTGAAGAGCACGTTACGCCATTAGTTTTTACCTAATTCCAAATGTTGACGTGCAAATCTAAACGGCTTATACGGTGAGCTTAGGTCAGTTTAGCCCGGGCTGCTGGCCTTTTTGCAAATTGGTGGTCTTCGTGCAAACGATTTCTTATTGTTTGGTCGCTGACAATGGTACCCGTAGTCAGGTGTAAGCGATTTTGTAGAAGGCGAGCTGTAATATTCCGATTTCGACGTGCACAAAGTCACACATAACGGTCTTCTTAGGCGCTGGTAGTACGAACTCTTCCTGAGCCACGACGCCGTGATATATTGCCCGTTTCTTGACACCGGTTCCAAAGGTTTTGGACAGCTCTACGCGATTTCCCAGCTTTAAAGCCACGGAGAGCTGGGAATTACCAGCTGCGATCATCGTTACGGCTCTAGAAGCAGTATTAGAGTCAATATGGCAAAGAAATCGTGGCATTTTACAGAAAAATAAACGAACTATACGCAAAACTATCAAAAACAACCGCAGCAGTCAATAGACTGAAGCTAAACGGATCTAACGTCAATCCCCAAACTTTTGTGAAAGTAATATTGTTCAAAAAGCGTTTTAACTGCACACTTGACAACAACATCGGTTATACCTGACCGTCGTGGTTAACTCAAGCACTTAAGACCATAAAAAATCTCATTCGAAAACATGGGGTACCAAAAATCTGTCTCAAACTGCAAAAAATTAAGTGGCCCTTATTTTGTTTTGACGAGTATATTACTTTAAGTCAATATAACATTTATTTTAGTATTATTGAAAAACAATTTCATGGCCGCCATCAAATCATTCGGCGTATGTATTCTGCACAACATAACTTTGTACTTTGTAGCGGCGCATATTTAGGAATGCGTAGACCTAAGCTGTAGTCGAACTGATGCGGTGTAATTATTTGACCTATTTACCACTTGATTTACATATTTTTAATCCGTAGCAAATTATACTACTAAATATAATATAATGCAAATTAAAATGTGTTCCATTTAATAAAATAGGCTTACTAAGACGTTACAAATTTTCAGATTTATTATTTTTTATTCTTTTTATTTTCATTCTTCACTGTGATGTTTTTTCTGTTATTAATTTGCACACTATATTTCACATATTATTTTAATACACAACTAATAACCAATATATTTAATGTTAAAAAATCATTTTTCCTGATTTATGGATATACACAGAAATCAAATCAAATTTTTATAATTTTACGTTTAAATAACTACGACCTAAGATGTTTATAAAGCATAGATGCGTTGTCCGAGCTTTATAATGGCAAGACGTTTGGAAGGTATTTGCCTCCCTTGCAATTAGTCACGTTTCAACCAGTGTCGCGGATACACGTTTCTCTATTTGTATTCTCGAAACCAAATGCGGAAAAATAGATTAGAGTGATTTAAAATAATGTACAAATGATTCTGAAACTGTGAAACAAAAAAAATATTTTATTTAGTGCGCAAGTACACACTAATTTAATTTTTTATTAACCCCTGGCTTGTCGTAAGCGCCATATTGTGGTCTTGAATTAAAATAGCCCCTATTTCAATGAAGTTAGGTTGCTTTATTGCTTGAAGTCCGACGAACCGCAGCGCGGTTCGTCCGACGGTCCAGGGGTTAATAAAATTAATAAATTCGCTCTCAAAGCGACGTTTGACAGCTCTCGCCACGTCATCCCGTACTTCATGCTTGGTGCTACGTCACACGCGCTTTGGCCAATAACCGTGCGGCACTTATTGTTAACCCCTCAACCGTCGGAACCGGAAGCCGGTTCCTTCCGGTTTCAAGCAAAAAAGCAACCTAACGTCATTGAAATAGGGGCTTTTTTTGAATCAAGGTCAGTAGGCGGCGCTTACGACAGGCTAAGGGTTACGTAACTACCGATGTCTATTCATCTTCTTCTAACTTATGTATCTTGTTTTTTTACTCTTTCTTCGAACCAATTTGAAATTACAATACGCATCGCGCCATTTTTTTGTGCCATTATGTTAGTGTATGACATGTCTATTTGTAAAACGTCATTGACTACGACGTAACAAAGTTACGTCGACGGTCGGATCCTATAGCATACTACGTAGTTACATGAAAATCTAACAGATGGCGCGATTTTTACAGGCGTCTTTTTGACGTACCCAATGTACTGAAGGGCCTATCCTTAGTTTTTAAATCAATGGTTGGGAGCCTATAAACCGCCTATCTCATCGCCTAAATACCTATTTTCTCTGAGTTACGAACTACCCAATTTCTATCGTTGACTGAACAAAGCTTAGAAAGCTCGTGTTGCTTGGACGACATCACACATAATATTCTGCACTTCATTATTATGTATTTTCAAGCACACGTTCACAGAGAGCCGCGTACCAACATGAGTTGAAACTACTATAGCAAACATGAAGTACCTACAGGCTACACAGTATACAAAACATTCAGTGAAATTTTAATCGAATGACATATTATTTATTATTCGGGGGTTCCCCGCGACAGCAATAAATTTAGCCAGTATGATAACATTAGTGACAAAGAGAACGTACGGATTCCCCGCGGCCCGCAGTCGAGATAATGACCAATGAATCAGTAAACATCACGCAAGTACAAAAATCGACTCTGGATGACCTCATCAATAAGTGTTTTACGACGATTCTCCCATATTGCATAATTTCGTTACAGTATACTTATATTGATACTATATTTATGATCTTAATAAATAAATAATACTATCCTAATTATGTACTTGTATAATGTACCATCATCTCCAGGATGGGTAGAATTTTAAATGTGTAACAGTCAAAACAATGTCCACTTCACCGTGATGATGAATTTCACACCGACCTTGCAGAATCAGCCTGCATCTGACTACTTTCTGTAACCTTCAGTATGACATCGAGCCAACTTAGATTTGCTTAAAAGTAAGATTAATTATAGAAATTGTAGGTACCTACCCAATGAATCATTATATTAATGAAACAAAAAAGTGACTTAATTTAATAAAACTTACACTGTATTGTGGTCCAACAATTCTAAGCCAAATTTCGAGGGTAGAATTCGCAACGGTAACAAATACGTTCCAGAAATTTTCATCGGGGAATTGCAACGGTGGTAAATCGCTCTCAATCGTATCTTCAAAGACACTAATGTCAGCAGCAGGTGGCGGTAACGATTCCTGAACATAAGCAATTTTATTATTAGTTTTATTTAAAAGCAACATTCACTGTCTGAAATGATTAAAATGTGAATAATACAAGACTACAGAGTCAGCCGTCTATGAATGCTTCAACATGAGAGTTTTGGACGCCATACATAAGTCGAGTGCAGGCAGATGGACTATCAGCCCGCGCAGATAGTAAGCGGCCGCCCAGCCAAGCCGCTGCAAATCCATATATAATTAAATGACATTTTAATTTTATATTGCTATTGATTCTGACACCAATTTTTCTGTTATTACCGGGGATGAACGGTACTGTACCGACTAACGTGAGACGGAAAGAGTTTTTATAAGATATCAAGCTGCGAACATGGGCTTACTCATAGAATTAACCATAATTGTAACACCTTAAATTGAGAATAATAAAATTGAGACAAGGGGAGTGAGGTGGTACAGTAAGATATCACCCGTTTTTTTTGACACATAATTTTGATTAAATCGCTACATAATATATTTTTCTCATGATTACACGATTCTTTTATTATGTCATGGTCATTAATTTCAGAATATAAAGGGATTGTACTTTATACCCGTATTTAAAGACAATATTCGAAAACATTTAGATTTATTTCTATGTACAAAACATACACGTGATGTTGGATGGGGGGAGGGGTAGTCTTTTATCTCATTACATAAGAGAGGGGGGTAAAAAATGCTAAATCAAAGATAACGTGATTAATGGACGGCCCCTTACTATAAGTACAGTAAATTATGTAACATGGAGTATTTATAACATACCTCTCTATTAGAAAGAAGTACTAATAGTCCATTAACTACTCTGTCTTTAATGATGCGGGGACAACTTTCCACCAAATCCTGCCAGTTATTAGGTAAATTCTCGGAATATTTCTCCCTAAAACAATGGAAAAATTAAGTAAGTAAGAAGTTAAGTAAGAAAAATATGTCATAGAATTTCTAAATCAAAGTTTACCAAGCGACACAGTTAATTCAAAATTTTACCAATATTAAGTATTATTCCTAAGACACCTTTTTAACTCAATAGAATAATAATAATAAACGCCTGGCGGGAAATATTTAAGCTTACACTCAATAAGTTATTTATTTTTATTTCAAAATATCCTAATCAATATTTAACTAATTCTCAAGAGAGTGGTTAGGTAATAAATAATTATACTATATAGGTATATAGACTTTGTTCGAATACATTCGATAACTAAATAGGTTTCAAAACTATGAAGTAGGTATTTGTTTTCTAAGAATTAAATCATTGATTACATTCATTATTTCATTATAAAAATAAATGGACTATATTCATCAATCTCCTGCTAAAATTCTATACTCTAATGATTAGTTATCGTAGTAGTAGTAATCGAAATAACCCTGATTAGATAATAAATAATTATGACTACGGTAATTCGTCAGTAAAGTTACACAAAACTACAAGTGAATTAAAAAACAACAGGGTCAAAAGTTAGATATGTAAGTTCAATGAAAGAGTAGAGAATAATCGTGAGTTTGTGAAGTTACCTGTACAGATGCGGAACTGTGCTGGCCCATAAACCTGCTTCGTGCTCTGAAACCAGTTCAATGAGACCCGCTATTACTTTACTGCTGGATGATGTAGGTATGCCCTCAGCTTCTGGACTCTCTATGTTTGCTAGTAATTTATTCGCAGCCACTTCTTTAGCCAATTCCTCCGACGGCGACGAAGCTGGGTACGAGGATACAGAATATGCTGAGCCAACCTAATAAAAAAAATATAATTAAATTGCACAATAGGAACAAGGAATTGAATGAAAATAAGAATTGCACAAATTTTAACTATAGAAATATATTTTGTTTACTAAAACATTGTACATGTAATGACGAATCTAAGCACTCCATATTTTCACTACAGACACAGCTGACGATACTTTAACCACACGTGTGAACTTGTATTGTGACGCTTTCTTGTTTTTCCAACGCCAAGAACGTTCGAGAAAGACAAAGACAGAGACACAAGCATGCGCCGATTCAATGCGCCTAATTCTCTAGTGCTGCGCGCGCGGCAGACCGATCATAGTTGAGTGGGAGAGAGACGCAAGGCATTCGGCGGGCCTCTCTCTCGTTCGGTGACTCATCGTAACGTTACCGGGCGTTACACTTTTTCATAAGTGACTCCCAGCCGCAACCTAATTTAAGACGTTGTCACGTCAATAAATTTTTTGGAGGTAAAATATTTTTTTTTGGGGGGGTAATTTTTTGCGTAATTTGGGATTTCTGGCGGGGTCAATTTGTAGCCCTCACCAAGACGGTTCCGAGGATACCAAACTCGGTGGGTCTACGATCTATATTGGCCGAGATAGGATTGGGGGGTGAGGTAAATTTTCGGGGTGGGGGTAAGGGAGGGGGGGGAGGAAGGTTTCGTGGGGAGGCTAACTTAAATTAATTGTTTTGGAGGTAAAATATTTTTTTTGGGGGGGGGTAATTTTTTGCGTAATTTGGGATTTCTGGCGGGGTCAATTTGTAGCCCTCACCAAGACGGTTCCGAGGATACCAAACTCGGTGGGTCTACGACCTATGTTGGCCGAGATAGGATTGGGGGGGGTGAGGTAAATTTTCGGGGTGGGGGTAGGGGAGGGGGGGGGGTAGGTTTCGTGGGGAGGCTAATAGGCACTATTTCGGAATAAGGGTGGGGGAAGGCAGGGGGGGGGCTATGGGACAATTTTGGAAAAAGTGGGTGAAACTGAAAAATAATTCTCTAGTGCTGCGCGCGCACCGTTACGTTACCGGGCGTTACACTTTTTCATAAGTGACTCCCAGCCGCAACCTAATTTAAGACGTTGTCACGTCAAAAAAATATTTACGCACAAAAATCTTTATTATGTAATATACACTAATATAAACTAAGTAACGGTGTAAATATTAAATAAATCTATAAGTATTAATAACAGACAAAAATGTGTTTATTTTAATAAAAACAATTTAAAAATAATTAGTGTGTACCTATTCATAAAAATACCACTAATATTAGTATAATTGATTTGAGATTGGTAGCAAAACTTTGCAACAACAAGAGTACCATGTTCAGATTTTTAATACTATTGAAGCAATGTGAAGGTTATTCCGCTAGTACTGTACAAATAAAATTCAACTTCAACTACTAAAAACAAGCGACTAAAGTTCTTACTTTAACTGTGCAGTCGTAGCACACGGGGCCGCGTTTCGGTCCTAAATTGTGCACCTTGTACACAGGCGCCGGTAGACCGAGTTTTCTACAAGTCCACTCTAGTTTCAGAACTGATGACGAAGTATCCGGCGGAGGCTCCAAATGATGCACTGGCATTACATTCGCCACAGGAACAGTACTCTGCTTCAATATAAAAACAACATCAATACAGTTTTGGTTACAGTTTGTAAATTTGATTGATCTTGAAATCAAATGCCTTATCCAATTGGAAAATTCTTTCTCGTCTAATTCTGGCTTGCCAAGTCCTATAATACATATACTATGTATTAAAAGGAGGATAACTAAGTGCTACAGATTATACCACTTGTCGTAATCGTACGAGTAGTATTAATTCGTTCTTATTACATCACACCTTCTATATAATGCTTAGAGTATTTATATATTATCTATTTAAAATAATAATAATATTTACTGAACCGACGAGAATGCATGAAAAGGTTGATGAAAGTGGATGAAGCGAAAGTAATATGTCAGGATCGAGCAAAGTGGCGTTCTATAGTCTCTGCCTACCCCTATGGGATACAGGCGTGACGATTATGTATGTATGTAATAATATATGTATATTATACCTTTTTAGTTACAAAGATATGAACAACTGTGATGTCCACATTAGGCTATGGCTGTCATGTAGCATGGCATAATAAAATAATATAGAAGGAACGCCAGTATTTCAAAAATGTAGATAAAAATGCTGGTGCTGGGGTGACCGTTATCTTTTCTACATCGTATATGATTAGTGACGGCTTGGAATACGCAAGAACACCATTCAAACTAAAAATCCAAAACTGTAGTTTATAGCCGTTGAATTCCGTCCAAAGGATCTAGCCGTTTAAGCATATGAAAACATTTACAAATACGTGCAAGCATATATTCATATCAATTTTCACCAAAAACTATTATCACCAATAACCCCTGTGGACTGTCTATCATCATAAATATGTTTTTATAACTTGTAAATCTTAACAAAATATGTATGCCTACAAATCAGCTATAAAATATGTGCGAATTTGACTGCGCGAATTTCGAACAGCGTGCGCCACAATGAACATGTCAAGTTATAAGAAGTAACTAGTGAATCAAAACATAATTGGTAGGCGACGTAATTGTACGTATATTTAGTACAAACATTGTGTTTAAGCGTTTTGCAAGAATTTTAGATATCAATTTTGTATTGAGTGCGGTTCAGTTTTTCACGGTAACATTCAATTAACCTAAGTAAATCTCTTGTTAAATTTTATATTAAAAAGTAGGTACTGGAAAAATGTTGTTAGAACTTCGTTAACTAACGCACAAGGATTACTACACACGCCGGCAGAATTAGAGGAACACGCGTTAAACATTAAATTTCTTAGAAAATATTATAATAACTGAATGTTTTTATTTTTCAATATTTAAAATGAGGCAAAATTTATAACAAATTACTATAATTGAGTAAAAAATACTTTAATTAATGACACAAATGCAATTAAACGGAAATACACCGGCGTGGTGAGGCTCTTGCTGTGAGCCTCGACATTGCCAAGGCGTTTGATAGGGTCTGGCACCGTGGTCTTCTGTCCAAGCTTCCGGCATACGGTCTACCCGGCAACCTGTGTTCGTGGATTTCCGGCTTTCTGCATGGGCGTAGAATACGTGTAGTCGTAGACGGACACGCTTCGGCGCTCATGTCGGTAAATGCCGGAGTTCCTCAGGGCTCGGTGCTGTCGCCCACCTTGTTTATTCTGCATTTCAATGACATGTTGTCGCTTGGCAACATTCATTGCTATGCAGATGACAGCACGGTTCATGGGCGATACCACTGCGGGCCTCCAGGTTGCCGTGTCGAAACTGTGAAGGGACGCGAAGATCTTGTCATTGAGCTCAACCGGACCTTGGATCTCATTTCTACGTGGGGTTCCAGGAATATGGTTGAGTTCAATGCCAAGAAAACCCAGGTGTGTGCGTTCACGTGCAAAAAATCCCCGTTCTCTCCCCTCCCCATTCTTCAGGGTACTCCCCTCTCAGTGCGGAATGACCTGTGTATCCTTGGTGTGGATATCCGCTGTGATCTCAATCCAAGGAATCACATCGAGGGCGTAATATCTGCCACATCACGCAGGGTTGGAGTCCTGAACAGGGTGCGTCGGTTTTTCACGCCCGGTCAGCTTTGCCGCTTATATAAAGCGCAGGTCCGGCCGGGTATGGAGTACTGCTCGCAACTTTGGGATGGATCCGCCCAGTACCTGCTCGATGCCTTGGATGGATTGCAGCGGCGGGCCATCCGCATTGTGAATGATGCAGACGTTACGAGCAACTTGGAGTCGCTACAACTCCGGAGAGATGTCGCCTCTCTAAGCGTGTTCTACCGCCTGTATCACGGTGAGTGCTCTGAGGAATTGTTCAACTTGCTCCCCTCCTCTCCATTCCTAACCAGAACCACGCGTGCTGGCTTGCGAAGCCATAGCTTGACGGTCCACACCATCCCGGCGCGAACCAAACGGTTCTCAAATTCGTTTCTGTGCCGCACCGTCAGGCTGTGGAATTGTTTGCCGACGCACGTGTTCCCTCCTTCCTACAATCCTGGGTCCTTCCGCCGTGGTGTGAAGAGGCACCTAAGCAGGCCGGCATAATTGTTTCCATTGGCATGGGACTGCCGTCCGATGCCAATGGATACTCTGCCTGGGCGGCATTGGCACTTTCCATCAGGTGCAATGCCGCCACTATGCCAGGCCATTATAAAAAAAAAAAATAAAAAAAAAATACAGTAAAATGAAATTTCTGTATTGTCAAAGGTAATCGTGTATTTTAAAAACTTACAGAAATAATTTAAGAAAATTAATAATGCGTATTGCTACCACGGGCTCTGATAAGAGTCTGGATATGATCCTTCATGCTTTAAATGACGTTGTATAAGTTCCTGATAGTTTTTTAATAGCAACGCACCGCACCGCGTCAATGCGTTAATTTTTATAAATATAATAAAATAATTCAGTGTACCGTCAGATCCCGTGCCACGCACGTCGTTTTATTTTCCAAATTCTTTTAATTCCCGAACAGACGTCCTCAATCATTTTTTGCGACAAATTCTCCCACTCTTGCACTAACATGAATTTTAATCCTTGGACGATCTTAGGGGCTTGGTTTCTTCCATTTATATTTCTTCCGATAACGTCCCATTCGTTCTCTATGGGATTCATGTCTGGTGATCTTGCTGGGCAATCCATTTGCGCGATTTGGGCCTGATTTAAGTAGTCGCGAACCATTTGAGCTGTGTGGGGCCGCGCATTATCATGCATAAATAAAAAATATTCGCCTATGGATGGTGCAAAAGACAATACATGGGACTCTAAGATCTCTGCGACGTATCTTTGTGCAGCTAAAGACCCATTTTCTATAACTATTAACTCCGCGCGTGCTTCCAAACATATACCACCCCATACCAAAATTGACCCTCCGCCATAACACACCTCTTTCAGTAAAGTTTCCTCGATTAGCGTTCTCCTCGATACCTCCAGATCCTCTCCCTTCCTTCTATTCAATTCACAACAAAACTGCTTTCATCACTAAACAAAACTCGGCTCCACTCATTTGTCCAGTCGCGGTGTTGATGAGCAAA
Source organism: Hyles vespertilio (assembly GCA_009982885.2). Taxonomy (NCBI): domain Eukaryota; kingdom Metazoa; phylum Arthropoda; class Insecta; order Lepidoptera; family Sphingidae; genus Hyles; species Hyles vespertilio. Next base: position 12,893,829 of record CM042808.1, on the reverse strand, counting down.
AGCTTATCTGGCTACTTTATGTACCACCTCGAGTTTTGGAGCTTTTGACGGAACGTAAGACTTCAGTCCAACTTCATTTAAACGTGTTCTCACTGTACGCTCACTGATATTAACATCACGGACTTCTTGTGACATGTTTCGGGTCTGAATAGCCGTTTGACGACGATTTCTCAAAGTTTTCAGCCGTATAAAATGACCATCCTGGGTGCTGGTCCACCGTTTTCTGCCTTATCCTGGCATCCGCACATAAGAGCCTATGTGCCTCTAACGTTTAACGTTGAGAAAGACGACAGATACCACAATACACAATTACACACCCAATGCGCGACTCACTGAATCCTACCCTTGACCATTTTCAATCATTGTTACCGCTCTGGCAACTTCAGTGGAAGGTAAGCCACTCGTTTTATATCCTACAAGACAGGTACTCTAAAAACAATAGCAATAAAAATATCTTAAGTCACATAAAATGAAATTAAACAAAATTTTGTAAAACCACTTGAAAGTGAGAAAATCTTAAAAACACTTGAGAGCGTATAATTAACGATAAAACTCTAAATATCCAAAAATATTTTTGCAACATTTATTCATTTAAACAAACAGCAAACAAAATTTAAAAAAAAAACTAATTTTTGTGCGTGTTCCTCTAATTGTGCCGGCGTGTGTATTTACACACGGAAAGACATCATATTATCGCTATCCAATATGACGACTTCCGTTCCGCATATTTATAGAACAAATTAAAAATTTAAACATGCATTTTTTTTAATTTAATCATTGATATTATAAATTTAAATACGTATATTACGAGTATAAGGTGCTTTAAGTATATAACAAACGATGTCTCATTGAAATGAATGCTGGCGTGGACCCACAGAAATGGATTCGGAACATGCAAATTAAATAATTTAAATGATTGACTTACCACACATTCGTTATTTGCAGCCGGTAGCTGTAAAGGTATAAGGTCGACAGTACTCAGACGATCTCGCAAATTCGAGAGCCTCTGTGATGCAGATGCTTTACCACTAGGCTTAATGTCACTGTCACTCGTTCGTATGGAATGCTTAAACTGAAAAATCACAATAAAACACAATTTTCAAAGCAAATAATCAATTACTATATGGCGACAAGTATTTGCCAGTAGGTAATCGTAGACATTGATCGAATTTACAATATTTTTAAACCAATTTATTATAGTCGACGTATTAAGTACTTGAAGTCCCAGCTAAAGAAAATCTATGAAATAGATACGGCCAAATAAATTTATAATTATATCTACCCACACTCTTGAGTATTGTATTTAGTATCTGTATCAGCCCATATACGTCCCACTGCAGGGCACGGGCCTACTCTACAATCGAGAATACGATTGAGAGTGGTTAGGCCATATAGTCCACCACCCTGGCCTAGTGCGGGTTGGCGGACTTACATACCATAGAACTTTTTTAAAATCGCTATGGTATGCAGGTTTCCTCACGATGTTTTCCTTCACCGTTTTAGTGCGTGGTGTTTGACTATCAATACACACATGACTCCGAAAAGTCAGAGGTGTGCCCTGGGATTCGAACCCGCGACCACCGTGAACATGGTGGCAGTCGCGTCTAGTCCGTTTACCAACAGGCCACCACGCACTACTATTTGTATTTTACTATTGTATTTAGTATTTCTATGAAATTGGCAGATCCGAATAAGGCATTAATTAAAAAGGAAAATGTTCTATTATTTTTTTTTGTATTTTGAATATACCAACAATCGCTTAACAACAAATAAATCACGCCACGTATCTCTTACTAGCCCAGTTAACGACTCAAAAAAATTAATTAAGAGTATTTTTTAAGTAAGTAGTCTTGTATTAACAGTGCTTATGCAGGTCGCAGGGCAACAATATATAAAATAGGGTTACTTACCTCTTCAGAGAGTGAATTAATATCTCGTGGTTGTGTAGGATTGGTATTCTTAGATCCAACTTTTTCTGAGTATTCATTACTCGAAGGCTTCGTTGTTTGTTTTAAAATCGAAGGAATATTTCTCGTTTCGTTCGTTTTGTTGTTAGACTTCATATTCTAAAGTTAAAATAGAAATATTTTTAATCATACAAAAAAGAAGCGAACAAAAATATTTCTATAATCATAATAATAGTACGTATTAACGTTCATGTTTTGGTTGTTTATGTACGCATCCCTACTCAAACATTTTTTTATTTTTTTTGATTTCCTTTTAATTTAATTTACAACACAATAATTTAACACAATTTCTGTAATAACTTTCAATAAGTTATGGTCAAAATAATTAATACTTTTGATTATGTTTGAACCTACGTCGAACTTATATCCTTAGGTCTGTCTGTTATACTAACGATTACCGAGCGCATATTTTAAGTCATATTATAACACAATATACAATTTAACTACCCTTAATTTTGAATTATTAAATAAAAATTAAGGGTAGTTAAATTGTAACAGTCACTGAGCGGATGACTAATACCTCAGTCCGCCCCGTGACCACGAAAGCTGTAAAGTGATCGAAACGTCGGGAATTCAATAAAATGTAAAAATTAAACTAAATCCGCGATAAAATCCGTAAATAATAGTCTTATTTCAATGTGTAACATTCGCGTAAATCTAAGAAACCATCATATTTGCACAGTTAATATAAGGTTGCTACATGTTCCTAATGAGGCAATGTTAAACACGAATTGGATACGTTAGACATAAAATATATAAATAATAATATTTACTATTGATTGATAATCTTTGTTTTAATATAAATGCGACAGTTTGTGAAAAGATAAGAAGAAAAGCAACAAATGTGATATGGAAGTTAAAATTCGGGTTGAAGTCAAAGCTAATATCATATAAATATTTAATTACCTTATAGTTATTGTTGTAGGGCGTGCCACCTTTTGATCTGTAAAATTGGTTAGAGTACTGGTTGTTGTAATTGAAGGAATTGTTGGGCGCAGGCTTGCGCCATGATCCTTGTTTTTTAGGCAGCCGATTCTAAAATATAAACATTTAATTATAGATTGAAGTCCTTGCACAGTTTGAACATTTTATGGCAGCGTTTTTCTGTCGTATTATTATACATACATATTAAACTTAATAGTATTTTTTTTTCGCAAGGTATGAAATCGCTCTACTTTTATTGAAAAAATATTGTTGCAGGTTACTGGTGCATAATTTGTGTATAAGATCATAAATGGCACTGGTAAAAGTTATAGTGATATAAGACTGGTATTGTAATTTGCAGATTGAAGCAAGGAAATCAACAGGAACCTGAGCGATAATCGATACATTATCACCAATATTTCAAAAGTTTCATACCGAAAACCGAAATTAATTACACCGTATTAATATATATTGCACTTAATTAATTGCGACCTGCATCTTTCTCGCCGCACGACACATGCATACTCGAGGCGCCTCGGCGAAATGCTTGTACCACGCATGATATGACATATATTTTGATGAAAAAATTTGAGAAGACTGTTGAAATACATAACAATAAAACCTGAAAGTTTCGTTTCAATCAAATATTTCTTTCCTTCCCAAAAAAATCCTCGAAAAAATCGATTATCGATTAAGCTTTCTAAAGCAGGTTCCCCCCTTAAAAATAAATCTACGGTGTTTTTTTCCGACACACGGTATATAGTCTGCTGGCACGGTAGTTTGGCATTTTTCACTTGGCAACACTGGCATATATGAGGTGCATATACATCCCACAGCAGGGCACCGGCCTCCTCTACAAACGAGAGTACGATTGAGAGTGGTTAGGCTATATAATCCACCGCGCTGGCTTAATGCGGATTGGCGTAGATTTTACACTATAAAATATATTCATTACAGTAATTAAAGAAAGAGACAACTTTTAAATTGCTTTTACATCCAGCATAACTTAAGCTCCGGTCCCATGCACTTAATGATATGAAACATTTCATACCTATGAAAAACTATACCATATTATTTACACTGATCAAAGAAGTGGACGTTACTGATTTAACGCGTAGGTGCACTGAGCATTGGTAAGTGCCAAATAACTTAAGTATTAACGGTTGTCAGTTGCCTTGCATGTGGTATGCTATTGTGGTCCACTTGAAACATGAATTTTATGAACTCTTAACAAACCTAAAGATATATGACGATATGTGTGAAGACGGGAGAAATAGACATTGCGGTGGTACCCAGCCAGGCAGCCTCTCACATATGAGAAACCTACCACCACTAAGTTCTTCATTAATCCCATTTTTATATGCGATGGAGGGAGAAGGATTTTATGAGGATCAATAAGAGGAGCATATGTAACGTTCTTTTCTCCAGGACACAGACTTTGTCTTCAAGTCCAATCTTTTTTTACGTTATCTTTTATATAACGATCTAGCCCACTCACACAAAAAGCACCAGTACTTGATGTAGCCCCCCATTTGCAGACCCAACAAACTGTAGTTTTTGCAAATTGTAATTTTGCACCAGAAATTTATCGAAAATAATATATAACTTATAAAATTCCGCGTTTTAACAAGCAATTGAAACGCAAATACTATAAGACATATTAAGAGCGTTTATACCTTCCGCGCGCTTTTTGTCTTAAAAACAGGACTTTTCAAACGAGTTAATAGCCACCAATAAACAATTTAAAGGAAAAATAATTAGTACTTATTTTAGAAAAGGTTGTCATCTAGGGATTTTGGTGGAAAACATTATAGATTGATGGATAATTTGTGAGTACTATAAGGATTACTGAACACAGGTTTCGTTATTTAGGCTTTAAATGGCAATTTAGAAGCTTAAGATATCCGAAATCACTAAATATAAGATGAAAATAAAAATATTATCACACTAATAAAACCCTTATGGAGGGATTTTGCTGAGAAAAATAATCTTTTTGTGTTTAGTTCCTAAAAATAAAAATTTCAACAATGCGAAATTATTCAGAAACTCTCGTCAAGAACATATTTTTTTTTCACTAACTTATCGTACATAATTTTTATGGCAATTGCATATTATAATAGAAGATCATCTTATGAATAAATTACCATTTTTATATTACAACAAAATTAGATTTCATGTTTTCTACAAATTATATTTTAAAAACCACTATAAAACACGCTGTCCGACGTGCCTCAAATCAGACCGCCGCGCCGCAAGGCCTTCTAGAGGGAGGACGAATCGCTCGTCGCTCCGGCCTGGCTGCAGTCGATTTTTGCCGTGCGTAGTAAAAATAGCCACGCGTGGACTGCGAATGCCACATCTTAGTACTTTGGTAGTAATTTTTTTTTTTTATTACTTACAATGATTTGATTGATGATTTGATTACAAATATGATCATGTTTCCGAGTTTCGTGCTAAGCTCAAGTGGTTACCTATACGACTTCGTCGGAATACTCACATTCTCTCTCTTCTTTACAATATTTTGTTTCATCCTCTCGCCCCTTCTTACCTTAAAGAACGATTTCTTTTTCTTCATGAGTCACATTCGAGATCCTTGAGATCGTCGGAGAATCTTAAACTGAGAATGCCCGTACACACTACTATACAGGGTATATCAAGACTGCTACCGAAAACGAAGCCGGGTGGTAGTTTAAACGACTTCAGACACAATGCAACAGAAAAAGTTGCAAAAAAAAGCGACAATTTTTTCTTGTTATTTTTTTCCTATTACCATATTTGGGTGGTAAATACATTTTTCCCTAAAATGATAGTGTATACCCTTTTATTTATAAATAATCTAAGGTATAAAAGAGTTTAAATTATTATTTTAGCAAAAACAATGGATTTACCACCCAAAAATGACGATATTTAAAAAATCATAAAAAATTATTGTCGCGTTTCTTTTCGAAAATTTTAGTCGTTTTGTGTTAGTAGTCATTAAAACTACCACCCGGCTTCGTTTTCGGTAGCAGTCTTGATATACCCTGTATTTACGGACAATATCATTCACTGTCGAAGCTGTTCGATTATGGAACGCCCTTCCTGTAGTGGTAAGACAGGCTCAAACTTTGTCGTCTTTCAAAAAGCTGATCAAAGAGCATTACTTTTCGCTATGAACAGATTATATTGATGTGTTTTTTTATTTATTTATTATTATTATTTATTTATATTAGCTTAGCTGCTCGGTCATAAATAACCGGTATTACATAGCAATCACGGGCCTAGGCCAAATGATTGCTGGATTGGTTTGATATTATGTTGGGAACATGTTCCGGTGATAGCTCGCACTGCAAAAATTTTCGGACTATCCTACAGGTGTTCAAAATAACTGCTTTTTGTATTTGAATGTAAGTTTGCTGAGGTAAGTCTAATAATTCTAGTGAGTGGGATAACTGTTTGGGGATTACTCCCGTGGTGGAGACTACTATAGGAACTATGGAAACCTTTTGTAACTGCCACATGCGCGCGATTTCATCCTTTAGATCTATATACTTTGTGAGTTTTTCAGATATCGTATTTTGTAAATTATGGGTGTTAGGTATGGCTATATCAATTATGGTAGCAGTCTTATTTATTTTATCGACTAAAGTGATGTCAGGCCTGTTGAAATGTACGGTTTTGTCGGTTAAGATAGCTCGGTCGAAATAAAGTTTATAATTGGTATTTTCTAAGACAGTTTCAGGGGTATATTTATAGTAAGGTGTGGGTTTTTTATTTGGGACTATTAGTTTATATTTTGTAGCTAGTTTGAGATGAATTATATTTGCAACTTGATTGTGTCTGTATTTATAATCTGTTTGGGCTATTGATTTACAGGCACCTGTGATATGTTGGATTGTTTCCGTATTACTGTTACATCGCCTGCATATGTCAGCCTGGTTGTTTAATTCATAACGTATTTTTTATAATTCCGTGTCTCAATGACCTGATCTTGAATGGCTATAATGAACCACTCGGTCTCCGGGAAGAGTTCACCTCGTCTGAGCCATTCGTTCGATGCCTTTTTATCGACGTTCACTTGACTCAGATCTTGGTAATGTCTACCGTGTAGAGACTTTAGGGCCCATTGATTAATAAGAGATTGTTTATTAGTTAGTGTTTCATTTTTTTGTGGGTTAGAATCCTGGAGGTTGAATGGATTATATTTTTGTCGACTAATTTAACTGCTCTATGTATGGGACTGGTTTCTGCTTTATTGTGAAAATATTGCCGAAGGGTTGCTATTTGTTTATTATGGAGATTTCCAATATTAATTATTCCTCTCCCACCTTCTTCTCGTGGTAAGTTTTGTCTTTGTATAGCTGCTCGTGGGTGATGCTTCCTATGTTTGGACATGGTGGTATTAACTATTCTCTGAAAATTCAGGAGTTCTCTTTTCGTCCAGTTTATAATGCCAAAAGAATGGGTAAGTATAGGGATAGCGTAGGTATTAATTGCTTTTGTAGTATTTTTAGAATTAAGTTGCGTTTTCTATACTGAATTTAACCTGTGCTTAAATTTTTGGGTTATTTGAGATTTTATGTCTTTATGGTGAACTAATTTTGATTGATGGTATCCTAGGTATTTGTAAGATTCACCCTCACATAATGGGTCAACTGTATCTCCATCTTGCAAATAATACTGATAACGATGATACTGTCCTGCCCTGATACAATTTGTCTTACACTTCTCAATTCCAAACTGCATAGAAATGTCCCGTGAAAATGTTTCTGTTATATTTACTAGATGATCTAAATCGGCTTGGCTTGCGCTATATATTTTGATATCATCCATATACATTAGATGGCTTATTGAATAATTTTAAACTACGTCCGTTTGAGAAGTTATCGTACCTAAAGAATAACCCATGTTCATCGAATTTAGCATGTTTGACAAAGGGTTCAAGGCAAGACAGAACCATAATGGGCTGAGCGCATCTCCTTGGAATATGCCACGTTTGATCTGTATCGGTTCTATTTCTAAACTATTAGCGAGTTTTTGAAAATGTAATCGGGTTGTCCATTTATACATAAAGTTACTTAAACATGAAATTAATGTAGGATGGATTTTATAAATATTTAGCACTTTGATGAGCCACGGATGCGGCACTGAATCATAGGCTTTTCTATAGTCAATGTACATACTATACATATCTCCCTTTTTCTGTTGAACTTGCTTTAAAATTACAGAATCTATAACCAACTGTTCTTTACAGCCCTGACTAAACTTTCTGCATCCCTTCTGTTGTTCAGTAAGAATATTATTAGCTTCAACGTGTTCATATATGAGATGTGATATGCAAGCTGTGGTAATTTTGTAAATTGTTTGGAGACATGTAATCGGCCTATATTTAGCAGGGTTATTCAAGTCATCGGGGTCTTTAGGAAGCATATAGGTGATACCAGAAGTGATGTAGGAAGGTAAAGCGTCAGGGTTTTTTATAAATTTGTTTATATGGTTGTACAGAAAAGGGTGAATATTTGTGATATTTTTTAACCAGAAATTATGTATTTTATCTGATCCAGGGGCTTTCCAATTATGCGTTGATAATAAAACTTTATGAAATGTATCAATAGGAACAAAACTGTACTCCATTTGTTGCTTATTTAATTGATTAGCTTCTTCTATTTGTATCCATTCTGCGTTAGGGTTGTAGTTTACAGAGTTTCCCCAAATGTTATCCCAAAACTGCCTCTATTATTACTATGGCGGTTGCAATACGCCAACTTAGATTTAGCTTTAAAGCGGTTGCAATACGCCAACTTATATTTAGCTTTTAAAATAACACGCTTATTATTTGTAATTTGAACATTATTTAAACACGCATTTCATTTTAAAATATGACTGCAGATGTTTAACCATAAAACATCTGCGAGTCGTTTTATTAAAGTAAGCATTTTTATATACCGTATTGTGTAATATTAGTTAAAAAGATGCTGTGCTAAATTATTGTTTCCTAATTCTAATGGCCCGTTCATACCGGGGCAATAAAACTGTATTATTATAGTTAAGTTCTTTAGTGGCGGCAATCCTTTGCAACAAATTTATGTTTTTTAGACAATAGTACACATGTTTGGGTAAACCTTTCGGTTTGGACAATAGCCCAGATGTTTGGGCAGACCTTAATTTTTAGTTGAAAGGATAGACCCTATTTTATGGCTTAAATATATTTTCTGTAAGATTTATCCCCACCGATCCTCATTCGGGTAGTCCTATAAAAGGGTCGGTTTATTTGGATGTAGAAGGACAGTCTGCCATCTCTCGTCACGAGCACATCTCGCTCCGAATCGCATAGTTATAATCTTACTCTGTCTGTGAATGTATTAAGTGTTAATTTATAAAATATACGATAGTTAATTCCTGAAAGTTAGTGCTCATTCTAATACCTATACTTATAACCACCAAAGTGGTGACCCCGACGTGATCAAAAAGAGTACGCAAATCAAAAGTAGTACGCGAGTTTTCCGTGGAAGAGACATTGTTTTTGAGTAAAACATAGAAAAAGTGAGCAGTATAATGAACGCCAGAAGCGTTAGCGAACAATCTGCTCCGGAGGTTGCGTCGTGTTCTCCACATATACCAGAGTGCAAATCGAATGACTTAGAAGTATGGTTCGCCATGGCAGAAGCTGCGTTTGCTGCCGCCCGCATAAACTCGGAGAAATCAAAATACGCACTGATAATTCAGAAGATACCGACAGAAATCGTAGCCACAATGCGTGATGTCATCTTAAGCCCGCCCGAAGACGCTCCGTATACAACGTTCAAGGCGATTTTGATAAAGCGTTGTGGTACATCGGAGAGTCAGCGAACACGTCAGCTGCTGGAACGCGAGGACCTGGGAGATGATAAGCCGTCACAGTTTCTTCGACGCCTACGAAACCTAGCTGGTGAGAATATGTCGGAATCTACTGCCCGTACACTTTGGCAAGGACGATTGCCAACGGTCTTACAGCCCATCCTAGCAACTGTTAAGGACCAACCGTTGGAGAAAGCTGCGGAAGTTGCAGATGCAGCATTAGAATACTTGCCAATGCGTTCAGCTATTGCAGAGGCCGGAATTTGTCCTATTTCCACCAAACAAGAGGAGTCGGTATCGGAAGACATGAAAAAGATGTACGTCAGTTTAAAGGACGAGATTGCTTTGCTACGTCGAGAAATCAACGATCCCATTTCACGTGCGCGAGTGCGAGATATAAACAGAACACGATCTCGCTCACATTCCAGAAGCCGCGGTCCATGTCCACGTGATTTGTGTTGGTATCACTGGCGGTTTGATACGAAGGCAACAAAATGTGTTCCACCATGCAGCAAGGCTATGGGAAACGCTCCGGGCAGTCGTTAATGACGGCTAACGACTCCTGCCCTAAGAAATCACGCCGTTTATTCGTCTGTAACCGAGCCAGCAAAATCCAATTCCTCGTGGACACCGGAGCTGACATCTGCGTGTTTCCTCGTCATCGTATCCAAGGACCGCATAAAAAGTCAAACTACGAGCTTTCTGCAGCCAACGGGACAGTGATCACTACATATGGAATTGCTAATTTAACGTTGGACCTTGGCCTAAGACGAGATTTTACTTGGAGGTTCATAATAGCCGATGTCTCCAAGCCAATCTTAGGTGCTGATTTTTTGGCATATTCTGGACTCCTACCAGATCTGCAACGTAGACGTTTGATAGACTCCTCCACCCTGCTTACCTACAAAGCGGAGATAACAGAGTGTCAGGAACCAAGCATCAAAGTCATTAATGGCTCATCACCATACCATGAGCTTCTGCAGGAGTTCCCAGATATTATTCGTCCGGATGGCGCACCTAAAACAGTAAGCCACAGCACAAAACACCACATCATTAAGACTCCAGGCCCACCAGTTGCGCACAAACCCCGTCGTCTTGCTCCAGACAAGTTGGCTGCCGCTAAAAGAGAATTCGAGGCGATGTTACGACTAGGATTGTGTCGGCCATCAAAAAGTTCATGGGCTTCTCCACTACACATGGTTCCCAAGAAAGGAGATGAGTGGAGACCATGTGGAGATTATCGGGCACTCAATAGACGGACAGAACCCGATAAATACCCGGTACGATACATCCAGGACTTTGCACAAGGACTGCACGCGAAGAACATATTCTCCACTCTTGACTTAGTAAGAGCATTCCATCAAATACCAGTCGCAGAGGAAGACATACCTAAGACAGCCATCATTACTCCATTCGGACTCTTCGAATTTATGTACATGACTTTTGGATTACGTAACGCAGCCCAAACCTTCCAGCGCTTCATGGACGAAGTGCTACTGGGATTGGACTTTTGTTACGTGTACATTGATGATATTTTAATTGCCTCATCATCACATGAAGAGCAGCTCAAGCATTTGAAAAATGTTTTAAATCGTCTTAAGAAATATGGCGTCGTCATCAACCTCAGCAAGTGTATCTTTGATCAGAAAGAAGTTCGTTTCCTGGGATATATGGTAACTGCAACCGGTACTCGACCATTTCCAGACAGAGTTGTTGATATACAACGGTTTAAATTACCAGACACAGTCAAAAAGCTACGTGGATTTCTCGGTATGATCAATTTCTACCGTAGGTTCATACCAGGTGCAGCTGCAACTCAAGCACCGCTTAACGACCTACTCCAGGGTAACCTTAAAGGAAATGCTCCTGTGCCCTGGACACCAGCTACTATAAAGGCTTTCGACGCGTGCAAGGAGAGTCTCGCGGAGGCTACCTTGCTTGCTCATCCTCAACCCGACGCACAGTTAGCATTAATGTGTGATGCATCGGACTACGCCGTCGGCGCAGCGCTGCAGCAGTTTGTCATCATTGGCAACCGCTGGGCTTCTTCTCGAAGAAATTGAGCCCCACCGAGCAGAAATATGCAGCTTATGACCGCGAACTCCTAGCTATATATCTTGCTGTTAAACACTTCAGACACATGATAGAAGCGAGAAAGTTTACTATTTATACTGATCATAAGCCCATTACCTTCGCATTTCGGGAGAAATCAGACCAATGCTCACCACGCCAATTTCGACACTTAGATTTCATCAGCCAGTTTTCAACGGATATTCGTCACATTGCTGGAAAAGATAACCCTATCGCTGATGCATTGTCTCGCGTAGAAGAGCTCGAAACAACTCTAGACTTCAAGACACTCGCTGACTCGCAGGCGGACGACGAAGAACTTCGAAAATTGCTAAAAGAAAATACGTCTTTGCAATTGAAACGTATACTGATTCCAGGCACGGACATCCCCGTAACCTGTGACGTATCAACGCAAGCTGTTCGACCATTCATCACCACGCCGTTTAGGAGAATTGCATTAACACTGTCCATCGACTTTCGCATCCCGGAATCAATGCTACGGTCAAACTTATGACCCAGCGTTATATTTGGCCGTCAATAAACTCCGATTGCAGAAAATGGGCTCGCAGCTGCATTGATTGTCAACGTACGAAGATCTCCAGACACGTATCTGCTCCTGTTGGATCATTTTCTCCACCGACATCCAGATTTGTGCATATCCATATAGACATAATCGTAATGTCTATATCTGAAGGTTATAGGTACTGCCTCACAATGATAGATCGTTTCACTCGTTGGCCAGAAGCAATACCACTCCAAGACCAGGAAGCAACAACTGTGGCTAAAACATTCTACAACCTTTGGATCTCACGCTTTGGCACACCATTAAGGATCACATCTGACCGTGGTAGACAGTTCGAGTCGCACCTGTTCAGGCACCTCAATCAACTGGCAGGCACGACGCATTTCAAGACTACGGCTTATCATCCGGCGTCCAACGGTATGGTGGAACGTTTTCATCGTCAGCTGAAGGCGGCTATAAAATGTCATCAGGATACACGGTGGACTGAAATTCTCCCTACCGTGCTGCTGGGCATCCGAGCTGCTTGGAAGGAAGATTTAGAGGCTACGGTCGCCGAGATGGTATATGGTCAGCCACTGCGGATTCCAGGAGAGTTTTTGGTGCAACAGACGACAATCACCAACAGCAATAGTGCAGCGGACTTTGTGAAACAGCTACGGCAACGCTTCCAAGAGCTGCGACCGACTTCAGTATCTCGGCATGGCGAGAAAAGAACTTTCATTTTTAAAGACCTCAGCACCACTGACCAAGTCTTCGTGCGCCGCGAGGGTCCAAAAGTACCCCTGCAGAGTCCTTACGAGGGCCCTTTTAAGGTTGTCATGCGCGGGGAGAAGACGTTTGTTGTTAACGTCTGCGGTCGTGACGTTACAATTTCCATTGACCGTCTTAAACCAGCCTATGTGTTAGCTGACCCTGAAAACACTTCAGCTGACGACGAACATCAAGCACCAAGGCAACGGATAACTCAAGACACTGAAGATGTACATCGCGAAACAGATGCACACCAGCGAACAAGGTCCGGAAGGCGCGTCCGCTTCCCGGACTATTACCAAAGTGGATTTTCGTGAAATGTCATTCACTGGTAGGGGGGTGCTGTGGCGGTTGCAATACGCCAACTTAGATTTAGCTTTTAAAGCGGTTGCAATACGCCAACTTATATTTAGCTTTTAAAATAACACGCTTATTATTTGTAATTTGAACATTATTTAAACACGCATTTCATTTTAAAATATGACTGCAGATGTTTAACCATAAAACATCTGCGAGTCGTTTTATTAAAGTAAGCATTTTTATATACCGTATTGTGTAATATTAGTTAAAAAGATGCTGTGCTAAATTATTGTTTCCTAATTCTAATGGCCCGTTCATACCGGGGCAATAAAACTGTATTATTATAGTTAAGTTCTTTAGTGGCGGCCATCCTTTGCAACAAATTTATGTTTTTTAGACAATAGTACACATGTTTGGGTAAACCTTTCGGTTTGGACAATAGCCCAGATGTTTGGGCAGACCTTAATTTTTAATTGCATTGTGTTTGTAGCCACTAAAACTACCACCCGGCTTCGTTTTCGGTAGCAGTCTTGAGATACCCTGTATATACGTACAACGTTGATGCGACCGATGGGCGTTTCTTTAAACTGCATATACTAGGTACCATTTTGAAGCTCTGCACTAAAAATCAATTAAATAGGAGCAGTAGTTTAGTCATAAATGATTTTTTAAGTTTTTGCCCCATTTGAACACGATGTAGCTTTTCTAACAGCTGATTACGCCTAACGCAGGGTCATTCTCCTTAAAACGATAGATCGTACTAAAATCTGCGCGTTGTTGCCGCTCTTACACAAGTCGCGCTGTGGCGCGGCGCGACAATAACACGCGCCGCGCGCGACGTTGCCAATTTGTTATCTATTCGTATCTACAGGTCAATGAAATTTATTTACACAGGATGGTTGCGTTTTACTCTTATTTGGAAGCTATTTAGTTTGTTTGAAACAAACAAAATCTCATTTTTGGTACTATTAATTTTTGTACCGTGCCGAATTCATACCTAGGACGTATAGCATACATAGTGTAATTTAATGCCCATCGGTCGCATCAACGTTGTATATATATTGTAAGTATTTTATTTGTATTTTACGTATATACATGTATATATTTATATATATAGTGTATGTGTATTATGTTACGAATATGTATTAATATTATTATTTGTATATTAATTAGTTTATTATTATTATTTTCTTTTCTTTTTTTCGTTTTGATCTTTTATTCTTTATTCTTACACTGCCCTCTCAATCTCCTTCTCTTATATCCATCCAAAGGTTGTCTGGCAGAGATCGCTCACAGCGATAAGACCGCCTTTTGTACTTTTGTATTTTAGAGTATCCCTTATGTATTTATAATAAATCAGTGTACAATAAAGATTAAATAAATAAATTTTAGTGAGTATAAATTATGTTTCAGATAATATTATGAGATGTAATTCCGAGGCTAAATTATGTTATGTATTGTAATATAAAAATAAATATATTTCGTAATTGTAAGGGGTTGTAAGGCGCCTAACTCTATTCGTGTGTTCGAACATGTAGTGTCTACTGATTGAACACTGATTTGAATGCAACTTAACAATGTAATAATAATGAAAATATGATCAGTATCTAAATTTGTATTGTTCATTGCTTGCACAGTAATATTTGTCTACTTATAATGCAAATAAAAAAAATTTATGATACTATATTACCAATATATAAATCAGAAGTTACATTTCAATTGAATATTAGAATTTTGAACCGCACGGATCAAAGTTGGTTGAGCTGACTGTATAGCGAGCCGACGCGGCAGCTCTACGCACACAGCTTTGGTCGCTTATGTGTGCGTGAAATTAACGAAGAAATACCTATAGTCGACTTTGCGCGCAAGGTGTAAACGCTCTTAAACGAAAGCCTAATAACAAAGTGTACACGGATATTCTCACTAAATTATTTGAAATTTCATTATATAAAGTGACATCTATGTATGTATAATATATGTATGTTCATTCTTAGTACTAAGAATAGTCTAATCTTAGTACAGTGTACACTTATTTAAATATTGTACCATTATTATTTTTTTCCCTATCTAAATATAAAAAAAACCCTGCTGTACTCCATTTCTGCTTCACCCAAAGGTAGACTGTTAGAGAATGCCCCTGGCATTAAGTTCGCCTGTATACTGTTTGGTATATAAAGTTAATAAATAAAAATAAAAAACATCTACCAAGTTACCCGGTATTATCTTAAATATGACATAAATTAATAATAAGAGCTAACTTTTAATTTTAGGTTCTATATTTAGATGAAGGGGGTCGAATACTAAAGATGTAAAACAGTTTCAAGTAGAAGGCAATTTTCATGTTGACCAGTGATATTGTTTCTCTGTGTGTCGCCGGCATTAAAATAGCGCCAAAAATCAAAATGTAAAGAGAGAAACACTATTTCAAATATTTTAACAACATCATGACAACAACGCAACAAACAAGAATATTGTAGACAATATATCATTTAATATTCACAATAAAGCAGATTTCATGCAGATGCGAAGTGCGTGGTGGCCTGTTGGTAAACGGACTAAACGCGGCTGCCAATATGTTTACTGTGGTTGCGGGTTCGAATCTCAGGGCACACCTCTGACTTTTCGGAGTCATATGTGTATTGATAGTCAATCACCACGCATTAAAACGGTGAAGGAAAACATCGTGAGGAAACCTGCATACCATAGCGATTTATTAGAATTTCTATGGTATGTAAGTCCGCCAACCCGCACTAGGCCAGCGTGGTGGACTATATGGCATAACCATTCTAAATCGCACTCTCGATTGTAGAGTAGGCCCGTGCCCTGCAGTGGGACGTATATGGGCGGATAGAATACAATGCAAAAATTTATTGATTTTTATTAAGATAAAAGTTTATGGCAGATGATCAATGTCCTTTGCAAAAGTTTAAACGTTATGTTAAGGACTAGTCTGAATCTGTCTGTTTGAATTTCGAACATTTACAAACGGCCACTGTAGATTTTATAAATTGCAATCTTACTTTTTATAATAATGTTTAGGCACAATATGATATTTTATAAGATAGTGGAAATTAATCAAAATGCTCAAGTACAATGAAATAAATATTATTTTTTGCTTTGCAGTGGTATTCATAATTTTATTATTTTTTGTTTTTAGTGGTTTTATGTTTTGAAGTCGGTTATTATTTATTTTATTAAAAATTGTAGTTATTTGTATCTTTTTAGTGTTGATAGGCATTTCGACGAAGAAGAGTTGGTCCCACAAGGAATATGTTCTTTCCGGTGACAATGAAATCGCTAAAATCGGCTAAAAGCTGTCGAAGATATTGGAGAATGGAATATTCACATGTTTATTATTTTTTTCTCCCCCACCCCTCCCTGCGCCCCTACCCTCTTTTCCCTCCACCACTGTAGCTGAGCTTTTATATTGTATCCAATGCAAAAAGAACCATTGGAATCCTACTGAATTTTGAGGAGTTCTATTCTCCAGGTTCGAACATGATCATCAGATCTTCATGTGGTCTTCCCCCTTCTTTCCAATTAAAAAGAAATCACTAAAATCGGTTAAAAGCTGCCAAAGATATTAGTATTTATCTATATACCAGCCCATATACGTCCCACTGCAGGACACGGGCCTACTCTACAATCGAGAATACGATTGAGTTAGGCCATATAGTCCACCACGCTGGATTAGTATTTAGGTGTATATTAATTATATCATCCATCCCCCCTCATCCTTAGCCCTTTTTCCTCTCTCACTGTAACTTAACTTTTATAATGAACCTAATGCAAAAAGAACCATTGGAATCCTACTTCATTTTGAGGAGTTCACCTTTCCAGATCCGAAGATATTCATCAGATCTTCGCCATATTTTGATGGGACCAAATGACAAGCACCAGCTTTCAATCAAAGAAAGAATGGTCGAAATTGGTTCCCACAGTACAGAGAAATGAGGTAACAAACATAAAAATAAATAAAAAATAGCAACATACAGTCGAATTGAGAACCTCCTCCTCTTATTTGAAGTCAATTAAAAAAAAGAATATACATCTTAGAAAAATATAAACATTATAAAATGTGCAAAGCGAAATAATAATATCAATTACCATATGATTTAACTTGGGAGTGGTTTTCTTGGTTGATTTTTGCCGTGCCACCATAGCTGCTATATGTTGTGTTTCTTGGCTGGCTATAGCATCAACATACCACTCTCCATTGCTTTGCTTAACTTTAAAACCAGGTACATCTAAGAAAAGCTTCTCCAGTGTTGGGTAGCCAAGCTTTTTGAAAGGGATCCATTCACCTTGAAGTTCTCGATAGTCTCCTGTTTATGAAAATAAATATAATAATTATTATGTTTCTCACCTAAAGTTTACCCTAAGAACGAAATATGTTTTTCTTTTTATCAGCTATTCCTCATTGTTCTCCATATTCCTCATTGTTTTCTGTCAGTAACATTCAACTTTTTTTTTTGGGTTGATTTCTGCTGTTACACTTAAAAAATCTTACTTTAGTGTTAATTTTGGTATCAAACATTGAATACACACTGATGTAACTCATACAGTCAGAAGTGTAAGCTTTATATTTAAACTTGTTAATGCTGGCTCTATCAACCCAATTCCAAAATAAGCTTTTGGTCACTAAAAATGGATTGCCTAATCTAAGAATCATACTTAGGACATTAGGGAACTCATACAAAATCAATGTGTATAACTAATCATAAACTTACGGTTACATTGCTTTATGGTTAAGGCTCCCTTCACAGATATCAATGTAGCTCGAAGGGCCTGAATAACTTGTTCTTTATCAGCCATTGTCAATCTGCAAACAAATTTAAACCAAAGATTTTAAACTTGATTAATGTAATGGTCAATAATGTGTTATATTAAACTTGCTGTTAATGCTTGTGAACCAGAGTGACAAATTTTGACTCCAGTGAAGACATGGACTACAAATGTTTATATTTTATATTTTTATACAGAGAAAAAATGCAAATATTACTGTAACATGACACTACTTAACAATGGATAAACATGACAAAAAATCCTATAAACTCCAAAATTACTCTACTTTTTTTATTTCTTTCTGATTCTGCTACATCAGAATATGTATCTACAATCAACAAACTATTTAGCATTGGTTTCTGGTTCCCATACTGCAACTTCTGGAAGGGATATTTTTAGTGAAAAAGAGAATGCATATGCATAGTAAAATACTATGAAACTTAGTATTACTGCAAAGTTTTTTGTGAATCAATGATTGAACTTAAAGTCCATTTTTTTTGTATGTATCTCTGTCAACAAAATATGAAATGCTATGGTAATTAAAACAGAAAAAAAATAAGGACAAAGCATTAAAATGCTGTAATTAATTTTTAGTGATTTATTGGTCTCAATATCAGCTATTTTTTTTACTATGGACATTCTCCTTTAATCTATAAAAGACATTAAATTCTAATTGTTACAATTTAGAAATAAGAATAATTTAATTAGCTATTCAAAATTGATTACTGCATCTAAAAGTAGTCAGCATGTTCCTATATTGACGCAGGAAAAATGGTATTCCTAAGTTCTTCTAGTTTAGTTTATTCATTTATTAAATATGTTTTTTTGGTTCTGGTGTGAAATTGCATTCTTTGAGTTACCACAAGATTGCTTTCTGCCATCGATATATTAAAAGAGACCGATCAAATTTTAAGCATTGCTTTCACAAAATACATAGAACTGCATCAAATATGCATAATCTGCAATTTATAAGACTGTTACTGAAAATAAATTTAAAAAATATATATATCCTTTTTTTTAATACACGGTGTATAACTTTTTTTATTAAACAAGACTCAGAATAATAAATATTTATAAATAAGTGTATGTATATATTTATAAATATATAGATAGTGTTAATTATTCTTCACCAACCACTTATTTGGCTATAATAATGATGCTTCAAAACTATTTTAACCCACCTACCTAAGCAAAGCCAAAACAAATATTTACCAAAAAAAATATACAACAAATGTTAAGCCATATTTCAAGCCACTAAGCACACATAATTTTGTTTCCTTGTTACAAAAAAATATATTGAGTTTGGTTTAGTTTTGTGATATACATAAAGTCTATAATATTACTGCTATCCAAGAATTCATAAATAGTAATTGAGCCATACTTTGTACAGAAATGCAATTAGCTTACATTGTGCAAATCAAACAGAAGCATTATACACAGTACTTACAAAAAAATGAAAACAGGTTAATTTATCCCATATATCTCATATATCATTATTTTGAGTAGGACATTTTGAAAAGTATCAAATAATATTTTATATTATTAAGATATTGTTAATGTCAGTGTAGTATTATAAATCAGCAACATGCTTGTCGGTTAATCAGCAAACACAATTTAAGTTTCATAGTATGAGTATTATCTAGTTTCCTCACTTTTAATTATTTATTTTACACTGCCCTCTCTTTTTCCTTCTTTTAAATCCATCCCATATTTG
The DNA here is from genome assembly GCA_009982885.2 of Hyles vespertilio. Classification (NCBI taxonomy): domain Eukaryota; kingdom Metazoa; phylum Arthropoda; class Insecta; order Lepidoptera; family Sphingidae; genus Hyles; species Hyles vespertilio. Next base: position 12,873,980 of record CM042808.1, on the reverse strand, counting down.
TCTGTAAGACATTGCTTTAAGCGATAAGACTGCCATTTGTACTTTTCATATTTTTTAGTTTCTGTATGTTGTATATATTTTTATGTGTACAATAAAGATTTGAATAAATAAAAATAAATAAATAAGTTTCGAAGCACTTATAGGGCGAACACAAACTGAGATATGGTTTATTATTTATAGGCAAATAATCCAAATAGTCGAACAAATAGTGCTCTCGCAATTTTGATACTACTAAACTTATAAACAACAACAAATTGCGAAGTTGTGTCGTTACGTCGAGCATACTTACGTACTGGATAGATGTAAAGCCGGTAAAAATGTCCCAGATTGGAATGTGGATACTCTAATGTTCACGGCATTACATGTCGGTTCAGAAGTAAATAATAAAAATATGTTCACTCATGGATATCACTCCTGAAAACTTGCCTGTAACAATTTGTGACGCGTAAGCAAGAGAAATCGGATCATTTCAGTATGCAATTAAAAACGCTTTCACTGTTCGCGAAATAAGAATGAATCCAAATAAATTCACAAAACGAAACTACACTAACTTCTCATTTTTTTCTTACCTTATTAAAACACTCCTTTACTTCACAGTAGCACAATTCTTTAATAGGATATCAACAACTCAGAACTGCTTAGAACAACCAGGCTGAACCAGGCAGCCAGCAATTTTTTTTTCATAGCTACTACCGTGACAGCTATCCACTAGGGCGCTGGGCGCGTTCCATTTGACGATCACGATCGTCGTTAAAGATGAGTCGTATTTACGGGTTTATAAGTTTCAAAACCAAGTATTCACTTCGAAGTAGTGTGAAGTCACAAGTGTAAAGCTGAAAACACATTGTAGGTTTTCGTCTTACGCATAGAGTAAAGAAGTGGCCATAAATACTAGAGCAATGCGTCTTAGAGCGATCTGAACAATGGATTCTTTTTTTGTGTGCAAATTATAGGTCATACGCTTAAGACGTGACCACAGACTACATAGAAAGAACCTTGTACGTTCCATTGTCCTGATTGGTCAGTTGGCCCCGTACTTACCGCTCTTTACTCTATGCGTAAGACGAAAACCTACCGTAAAACGTGGTGATTAGGGATCAAAGGGAGATTAGGGACAAAACTGAGAAAACATTTTAAGGTTGAAATGTGAGCCATTAGTTGCACATAATTTATTATAAACAAATTGTAACAATAGAAGACTATATATAGTCCCTAGAGCAACAATCAGTAACAATTAATTTGAGTTACAAAATGTCTTATTAGTCTTTTGAAAATAGCCTCTCGATATGCAGTAAAAATACACTGAAACGAACTTCGGTCTACTACAAAAACTACGCCATTTATGAAGGAGATATTGTTGAACGCACAAAGTATAAGTATTGGAATATCGAATTCATAAAAGGTTAGTCTCAATTTCTCGTTTAATTTATGATTTTTTGATCATTTAAAAAGTAAATAAAAAAATTTTATATTTTGGGGGGAATAGAGGCGACTTGGGGGTGATTAATAACGAGATCAAGGTTTATAGAGACGCTAAAAGGTACAATTGGGACGAAAAAGGGTGTATAGGTACAAGTGTGTAGGGTTGTCGCAATTTTTTTTGTTGTATAATATTTTGTCGTTCTTAATTAACTTTGTCTGTTAATTATATTTATTTTTAATGATGTAAGTTACATTGAAAGTACTTCCACTTAAAATAACTAAAATTTTGCTTCAGTTCTGGTCACAATGGTTGAGATATTATATGTAGAAACTGCAGTAAGAATATTCTTCATAACAACTATTCCTTTTTGATAGATAGATCTAGTACTGTGCGATGCATGGAGTATTTTTTTAAATATAGAAAAAACTGATTCGCCATTTTCCTCTTTCTAATAAGTTGTTTCAGCCCATATACGTCCCACTGCAGGGCACGGGCCTACTCTACAATCGAAAGTACGACTGAGAGTGGTTAGGCCATATAGTCCACCACGCTGGCCTAGTGCGGGTTGGCAGACTTTCAGTACACATTAATTTGGGCAAACCGCTAAACAGCAGTGTAAATGCTCTGTTCTGTTTCGTTGTGAAGGACATTGTAGCCAGAGTCACTACTGGACATATTGAGACTTAACATCTATGTCTCAGGATGGCGAGCGCAGGCCTAGCTTTGCTTTGTAATTCAAGGTATTGTTTGGTATTGCTACTGTTTATGAGCGGTCATATCACTTACCATCAGGCGAACGGTATGATCGCCTCGTCAGTGCAATAATAAAAAAAGCATTACGCACTTAAGAAATTTCGTGTGTTATTTTGCCTATCAATTTTCTTCGTACTTTGTTTTGTTAGCGTATCTCATCATTTAGCATAATATTTTAAGTAAAAAATCATTAGCTGATTCCAAACTAGACATAATACTCTACGTATTACTTCTTAGAAGAATAATAAGACTGCAATACAGAATACCTAATATGTTGATTTTTAAATTTTTGAAACTATAATATCTTATTGAAATGTGTCACTTGATTTGATAAATATCATTTAAGACAGTTGTAATCTTTAATTATTTCATTTGTGTCAAAGTAAATTATTACGATAAATAATTCAGAATATTTAGATGTGTCAGTTAAAAAGTAATTAATAAGAAACAATTCAGTGCCAACCCTTGTTAATTTCCCCATTGAACTCGATCCCGCCTCTATTACCCCCAAAATCCCTATTTACCCCAAACCCATATTTTGTGCCCTTTTTTTCTTATTTTCCAAGGGATCTAAAAAAAATGTATAGTTAATAGTCAAGACGCAACTAAGACTTAATGAAATATGCTATAACACAAGAATATTTCTGAATAATACTACCAGAAAATTCGTCGTGAAGTTGAAAATTGTCCCTATCCACCTCGTTTTACGGTACAATGTGTTTTCACCTTAAAGCTGAAAACACATTGTAGGTTTTTGTCTTACGCATAGAGTAAAGAGTACAAAACTATGGTAAAGAGCACATCTTATAGAGCCACAAAGTTATCTGGCCCGGTGACCAAGAGTGGAAACAATAACGTCATTTGGAATGTCAGTCTATCTGCCAGTCGCTGACATATCTGCCATTGGTTGTTTACTCAATGTATTTATTTTTCCTGCATTATTTAAAACTAGTGAAATATGCCGAGAACTTGATAAAGTGACGCTAGGAACGTTAGACTTCAGGTATTACATTTTATGAAGGAAGAAAAGCATCTCAAGCACCAATAATACCCTTAGAAAAATTGTATCAACGCGTAGTTGCCGCCATAGGTCTGTGTTGTCAGCTTTTCAAAATAAATACCACATAAACAAAATTTTGTACGTACTAGTACAATACATGTAAGTAGGTACATATAATAAACTAGAATTTATCGTTACGTTCGTGGGGGCCTGTTGATGAATGGACCAGACGCGACTGCCAACATGTTCACGGTGGTCGTAGGCTCGAATCCCAGGTCACAAATCTGACTTTTCGGAGTCATGTGGGTATTGATAGTCAATAAACACGCACTAAAATGGTGGAGGAACACATAGTGAGGAAATCTACATAATCGACAGCCTCCGTGGCGCAGTTGGTTAGACGCCGCCTGTGAAACGAGAGGCCGCGGGTTCGATCCCCGCACCGAGAGAAATTTTTGTGCGGCCCACAAATATTTCTTCCGGGTCTGGGTGTTTGTGAGACCGAAAAGTCTCTCGTAGTTCTTGATACCCACGACACAAGACTCGATCTTAGTGTGGGGTCAGGACTATGTATGTGACTGTAGGGTGTTATTTATTTTATTTATAAGAATATCTATGGTATGTAAGTCCACCAACCCGCATTAGGCCAGCATGGTGGACTATATGGCCTATGATATGGCCTAACCACCCTCAATGGCACTCTCGATTGTAGAATTGGGCAGTTCCCAACAGTGGGACATATAGTATATGGGCTGATACAGATACACCTGTTTAAGGGTATGGGGAGCGATTTGTTAGAAATCTTGGGAAGGAAAAATAACATGCAAAGGAAACTGGTCCACTAATTTTCCTGACACTATTGATCGAATTGAAAAATCTTACTTCACCCACTTTATTGCTATATCTATTTTTAATGGCAACACCAAATTCGACAACAGCGACTCTCTCAATAAGTTTGTGGGACAGTACATGGTTCGTTAGGGTCGTCAGAGGGCCCACGTACGTTTTTATTTTTTTAATTTCATTGACAAAGGACGGTTTTCTCGTCTGCCAATGACTAAGCTTTTAGGGATGGAAAAGTCGATTTTTATGTACTCTTTATCTCATCTCTATATAAACAAATAAATAATATATTTTATTAAATGAAATCAATCCTAGTTGGCGCTTATTATAAACAGTTCTTATCTGTGATAACCTGTGGTACTATCACATTCGAGTTTGCAACTGTTTTATTGTCAAAAACAATGATTCAATTAACATTAAATCACACATCAATCAATTATATAATATTGATTAAATTCTGTACACAAACATAGATTACATATTGAGAATAAATTTACTGTGGAAAAATGTTAAGCAACAATGCCGTGTACACATATTAGAAATACTTATGTATAAAATGTGTGAATTCCAAAGTAGGCAAGATCGTGTTTCGAGCACACATCTTGTTCTTGTTGTCTTTTTTTATATATTTCTACTACCAGTGTCATTTTAAAAGAAAACAAAAAAGAGACTACCTGAAGACAAATAACAAGGTTAACTTTTTCCTATTATAATTCCTAAAACAGCGCGTGTATTTTGAAATTTTAACATCAATAACTTAATATTTGATTGTATAAAAAATTACTCCGTTATCTTTAGTATGATACTTTATTATCTTTAGTACAAATAGGTACTGATTATTTGTTCCCATACTTCTTACTTTAAGTGAGCATATTTGTATTCTTTACATTTAACATTATAAATAATTTCTCTATTACGCACATACTCTGATCGTTTTTCTTCCATTTTTTAAATGACCGCACAGACGAACTTTTGGCTAATTACTGATAATTAAATAAATAAATACACTTAACAGTCACATACATAGTCCTGACCCCACATTAAGATCAATTAAGTGTTATGTCGTGGGTATCGGGAACTACGAGAGACTTTTCGGTCTCTCAAACATCCAGACCCGAGACCAATACTTACTGGGTCTCACAAACATTTGTCTCGGTGCGGGGCTCGAACCCGTGGCCTCTCGTTTCACAGGCGGCGTCTAACCAACTGCGCCACGGAGGCTGTCAATTATGTCCAGTCTAGTATTTACAAACAACTGGTCAAAGAACTGCGGTGTTTATTTCTGTTAAGTCAAGTTAGATTACCAGCAACACCTCATGTAAATAATTAGAAATGTCCAAATTGTATTCAAAATTTTTAAATTGTATGCAGATTGAATGAAGCAAATTATGCCTTGTATGTATTATAAATTCTAATTTAATTGTAAGTTTTAAGAAATGTCATATTAGTTCGGCTTAAAAAGCTGGTAGCCATATTTACAAAACCTATTTTTGTGTAAACTCAAGTTTGTCCACAATCGCAAATCGCTCAAAAGCGCTGTGGTGCACGGAGAAATTGTTATTTTTTTCTCTCTTCAAATTTCATTACATTACGGGTATTAAATATCACAATATCATACACTTCGGGTATTAAATTTTACGTAAGATAAAAAGCGTCTTCCGACATCAATAATACCCTTCGAAAAATTGTATTAACCACTCACACGTCCACGTCACTGTCACTTATTTTGACAGAAATCTTCCGATTCCCGCGTTTTCAATATTCATAAACATAAAGCATTATATCCTAGTACCTATTCTAGCTACAGGGAAATAAAAAATACCTTTAAGTATCTAAAACTATGCAGAATTATTAGATGTGACAATTATTTTACAAATATAATTCAAATGTGTTGTAAACAAATAATAAAAATTCTATACAGATCGAATTTCAATGGTTTTTCATTTTCAAATCATGTTTTTACCCATTAAATCATATTACATACCAATAAAATCCATTTGTAAATAAAGTATATACTATAAGCTTTCTTTTGATATCCATATTTTAGTACTTAAAGTTATTCTTATCTTATAAAAAAACAAAAAAATATACCCATAATCACATAACCAATTTTTGTTACGTTTGCGTTTTGCCATTATTGCTTAGTGACTCCCACAGACGACTAAAAATACAGACGGCCAACTCCATACAAAATTTTTAACACGTTATGAAAACTCACACATCGAAACCAAACATGCTTTTCTACATATATAATTCATTCAATCTTCATCGGATCTTTCTTTCATTTCATTGATAATTTTGTCACTGACCAATAGTATAAAAGAATTTTGTTCATCGTATTTGAGCCATCTCATTCGTACGTTATACGTATATATATTTAGATGCGTTTCCGACCAGGGCTGGAAATCGGTACTTTACCGAAATTACCGATTTTGAAATATTTAGGGATGTACGTTATACTTTCAGCATACCGATTTTTACTACCGGAAATTTACCGGTTTTTTATTTGGGTTTCATGCTTATATTTTCAAATTTATGGATTTAAAATAACAAATAAAACCAAGTTAAAATTCTAAACCTTTACTCAACAATATATTCTTTGATTTATTTTTATATTACAACACTTTAATTTTAACATTTTTATCCTAATGAATATTATAACCTACAATACTTTTTTATACATCTTCAGATTAATTTAAACATTTTCAATTTGTTAATATCGCTTAATTTTATCTCTTAAAATTCTCTTAATTTTAGGACCAATAAAACAATGCCAAATGTAAGAACATGACTACAGAATTGAAATATGCATTAACAAATAAAAATTTTAAAGGAAACATTAATTGTTGCAAACTATATTTTACAATACCATGAAGCAGCACAAGTTTGCTTTGATTGTAAATTTTATCTAAGAGACAATTAACATAAAGTAAATAACAAACAAAACGATTTAGCTTACTTTTGGAGAAATTGAAAAGCAAAAACAAGACATACATAATTAAAATAAGCTATCAATTAACAAATAATTATTTAAGTCATTGAAAACATTAAATGCATAATGCATTACTAAATACTAAAAATTTTTTGATTCATTATTATAATATATTAAAGGAATAGGCAAAACATATGTTTGAATATAGTCATTTTAAAGAATGTTAATGCTATTACTATTATAGTATGCACAATATAGGTCTATAATATACTTTTATAAACTACTGCATTGCGCTGGATTTGAAAATATAACCAAAATTTTTAGCAAATGCATTTTTATGAGAATCTTAATTATATCAAGAAGTATAAATATTATAAACAGATTATTAATGAACATAATTACTTCTGTTGTGATTTAATCTTCGCCAATATTAACATATAAGTCTACAGTGTAGTGATCCTGCAGACGCAGTAGAGACTTCTTTGTGCTTCCAATGATGAACCCATTTGCCTGCGAATTGCTTGGACTGGAAATTTGACCTGAGTCTAGCCTAGAAATTATAAAACAATTAATAAAGGAATAAATACTATAAGGGCTCAATCTGTTGAAGTTGACTGCTTCCTGACTTTACATACATATAACCATAAAACATTGGATAGTTATAAATGAATATGTTATGAACTTGGAAATACCTATACCAAAAAATGGCTTTAATCTTATACTGTACTGTGCTGGGACGACTCATTTACTTTTCACTGCAGAGCACAAGCCTCCTGTACAGTCGAAAGTACGAATGAAAGGAGTAAGGCTACATAATTCATCAACTCGACACTAACAAAAAGTTAACCTTATCATATGTTCAGAGATCTAATAAATCTGTATTTTAATGGGTATTTATTTCAACTATTTCAACTTGTTGTTATTTCTTATATTCCTGTAGCAGATTAAACTAGAAATAGGGTCACAGCGGAATAACATATTATTATATTTACCTTAATTATGTCAGATGAGGTTAGATTTATGTTTTTCAATAATTTGGTATTTCTTGCTCCGCCAACGTAGCTGTTCACTTATTAAAGTGTTTGTATATTTTGTTTGTGAAGGCTGCACATATATTTCTATGTTTTTTTCGTTTGTGCACTCGGGAACAAAACACATAACTAAAATTAATAATTATCACGTAAATCACAAGTCTTTAGATACGAGTTACACAAACAAAACTATATCATGTTTGTACTGCTAAATATTTACGTTACTGATTACAAAACAGATGAATAACATGCAATTAAAAATAAAATAAGCAAATCCAAACTGAACAACAATCGACTGTTGAAAAATATGGCAGCAATATGGCGGCGACAGCGCACGCCGGCACACGCACACATTCATAAAAGTGGCGGAGCGTGAAAGAGATGGGGCGAAAACGGCATATGAGAAAGCGAGATAGAAATTTGCGACACTTTTTAAGCCTGAGTTAAACCGGCCTGGTGACTCCCGAGTTCCGGGTTACGATTTAATGTTGCCAAGTAAGAACGAGATGTAAGAAAATAACACCTGGACATTGACTTATATTCTACCGATAGACGCGGCGCGTCATAGAAACTATTTGTCCCGTATTTGTCAAAAGCTCAGTAGCGACATCTAGTACGTTTACTTGAATATTACAAATTATGATCAAAGATTATTAGACAGATAAGACAGTTCATGTCAATAATAGCTTTTCCTGCCTAAGTATCAATACCGTCATAGCAATAATATTTGTTGTAATGTTATTTTTTTATTTACCCACTTATATCAGCATCATCACATATTTAGGTAGCCACTTATATCCGTTCCAATAATTCTGGACTCCTTTTTTTGTGACCGACGCGTAAGAATATAAAACAATTTTAAATGATATTTATGATGATATAATGAATAGTCCATTAAGTAATTCATATTAAGAAATGGGGTCTAAATACTATCCAATGTTTCAAAACATACATACAACATACATATTTTGTGTTATTAATTAACAACATATAATTAAAATAAAATACTGAAATCAATTTGCAACTACATTCTTCCTACATATTTGTAATGTATTCGAATAGTTTATGCCCATTTGGTCAACTAATATGAATGTCCCTTGAATAATCTATATCTTATATAGTTCGTCTCTCTCACTCGGCGGGCAATTTTTATGCGCGGAAATGAGACATACGATTAAGGAGATCACCTTGTATTTTAACGAGCTCTAAAATATATTTAATCCAATAATAAATAAAAGATCTGTATTATCGGCATTATTCTACAATATTATATCACTTACGTTGTATTCTTTAATTATATTGTAACTTCAGAAAATTTTGCTGTCGGTTTGACGGGGAAAAATCAAAATAAATTACATAAAAGTATAAACAAAGAAGCGTACTGCCGCGTAGCTGTCACGCGGCAGACTGATTCGTGTGCGGTGCATGCACCGCACTTGGGTGGGACACGTTTGTTACAAAGAACGTCTTATCTAGTGTAACATTGATATCGATGCACCTGGATGATCTATGAACTTTGATCGGTATTTTTTTTTTGTTTAATTATGTGTTTTAGAAATCATATTTAAATACAAATTACATACTGGTGAAATGATGAAATATGATTTTATAGACTATGTATGTAAGGGGCGTGCGCTCCTTGTAGGCAGAAATGCAGTGCTTTACTTGCCATACACAGATATTTTAATAAAACATTCGTACGTTTTAGATGACTTTAATTAATAGTAAATAAAAGAATAAACAAAATATCATAATATAAAAACACCTAATATTTTATAAATAGCACGTATTTGCAAGCACACTAACATTATGTTTGCCAGGAATTTAATGACAACGGCGCTGCAAAATAATGCATCCACAGACCAAGTAGTACTACAGACGGCCGACTCGCTTAACCCCTAGGGCCTAGACTGTCGTTTATCATGACTGTAGACGGTTAGACAGTCGGAAACGCTAGGCGCGGCTTCAAGCAAAAAGTAACCTACTGTCAATGAAATAGGGTTCATTTTAGTGTGATATCAAAAAAATTAGCAAAATAATGCAATTGATGTAACTTTTTTCAAATTCAGATATTAGTATTTGTGTAGATTAGAAATAAAACCCTTCAAATGATATAAACAACTGTTTATTTCATTTCATTTATACATTCAAAAGTATTCGTCGAAATATACAAATGTGTTTATTACAAATACATTTTAAGTTGAAATAAAGTACACTTTTGCCTTACGTAGCTACAATTTTACCAAGGTTCCCAACTGGGCGTACCTGAATGGGAGGTACCAAGATACGAAAAAATGTAAAGCCTCTTATATTGGATTATATTTACATAAGCATGTGTACTATGTTATAAGTAATAGAAATCTTTCATCATGAATAAAATTAGATATTATTAAAATTCTGACATTTGGTACATTGACTTTACACATTATTCATTTAAATATTTATATGAAACTAATATGAAGGGGTAGTAAATAAACACAAAAAACGAAATCGAGCAAACATGAATTTAGATAATAATAAACATTTTCAATTGAATTAATTAGGATGCAACAACAATACATGTATTTATAAAATTACGAAGTGTCTACTGTTTGTGATTGTTACATTCATAGAAATCAAACAAATATTTGGAGAGAATACTTACATTTTTGATTATTGAATTGATGAGTAATGATTTCTTATAAGTTACGAGCATTATTTTCCAAATATTCAATTGTTTCCTTGACGTCACTTACACTGCACGTTTAATACACGCATTCACTGCACATTAATCACTGCACAAAGCAATCCTTTCTGGTCATTACATTTGCAAATTCACTAAAAGAAAATACAAGTAAAACTATCGACGCATTTGTTGTAAACAACATGGCGGCCCGGGGCGCAGACAGGCGCTGTTCTGTTACATAATTAACGCTGGGTATCTCTATATTTATCGGTAGATGGCGCTGTTACGCAATTAATGCTGGGCATGCATAGAATGGCTTAATACATCATTATTCGCCAATAGATGTCAGGAAGTCATATTTTCAGTTTGTATTTCAGTTTTTTTTTGCAACATTTTTTAAACATTAATCCTAATTATTAATATTCCTATTTCCTAATTAATATCCTAATTAATATATTAACATAATATTGTTCGGGTTCGATTCTCGCACCGAAACAAATATATGTGTGAAGTAGAGGTATTTGTTTCGGGTCTGGCTATTAGTGAGACCGAAAAGTCTGTTGTAGTTCCTGATACCCACGACACAAGACTAGTTCTTTGTGTGGGGTCGAGACTATAAATGTGACTGTTGGGTGTATTTATTTATTTATTTTATTACATTTTTGGATATTTAGGAGACTATCCCGCCCTCACACCCGGCACTGCAACTCCTGTAAGCCAGGATCAACAGTGGCACGCAATGTAATGACACCAAGCATTGAAGCTCGGCGAGTCTCCGGGAATGTCTAACTTGTCTTTAACCCGCAACGAAATGAATCAGAAAATTAAATTAATAGGAGGAGTTGGAAATAAATAATGTCCACTTCCCTCCGTGCAAAGCGGGTGACAAAACATTGAACTAAAGAGGTAAATGACCTCCCAAAAAGATTTTTTCAACCGGAGAAGCCAGCTGTAAAGCACCACGGAATTCAATATTACATTTAAATGGGACCTATTGTGTGAGCTGATATACTTGATTCCAGTAATAGGTATGGCAAAAACGCCGGAAAGCACGGAAATTCGTCCTAGTCTATTTTTGGATATTTGATTACAATATATGACATCATATTTTCAATAAACAATGATGTGTCGGATTTGATAATGGCAGCTTTTCAATAATTTTCGCCAGCCCCCAAACCATTTAAAATCCACTAAAAGCAATGTTTCGAAACCAGGACCAAACTACCAGATTTTTTGGAAAATCCACTAAGTTGGCAACACTAGTGAAAAAAAGCTTGAAAGATGGCCGCCCATGTAAGTTCTTCTCCAGACGATATTTGATACAGATGTTAACCGGTTTAAAACAGCGCGGGGGCCAATAAATAAGTTACTATCTACGTGTAATAACATGAATGGAATATAAATGACTTCTGTATCAGCCCATATACGTCCCACTGCAGGGCACGGGCCTACTCTACAATCGAGAATACGATTGAGAGTGGTTAGGCCATATAGTCTACCACGCTGGCCTAGTGCGGGTTGGCGGACTTACATACCATAGAAATTCTTATGAATCCCTATGGTATGCAGGTTTCCTCACGATGTTTTCCTTCACCGTTTTAGTGCGTGGTGATTGACTATCAATACACACATGACTCCGAAAAGTCAGAGGTGTGCCCTGGGATTCGAACCCGCGACCACCGTGAACATGTTGGTAGTCGCGTCTAGTCCGTTTACCAACAGGCCACCACGCACTTTTTATTATAAATGACTTAGTCCTATCAAATGTTAACATTGTTATACCTAGTTTATTAATGTATTTATTGATTTGCATTAATGAAATTTTAGCGATCGAGACATGCAAAGCTGTTATCCTTTTTTATAGTGTTTGGTTTAGAAATCAAATTATAGTTTATGGTAGATTTTTAAGAAAATATCCTTAATTACGACGAGATTTGTATAGGTAAAGGTACTGGTAGGTATAGCGTAATCCATTACAATCAAAAATTGTAATAGTATTTAAAAATTACGAATAAGGGTAGGTAAGTGGTGGTTGAAAATTAAAACAAAATAAAAATAAACAATTATTATTATTTCAATCAATGAATAAATATTTAGGAATAAATACTGACAATTTCAAATCTATAAACTAATAATTAAAGATTTGTACGATTTATTTAGTATTTTTTTTTATTTGGCCCGTCATAGTAGCCCGGCACAGTGCCTCTGCCTCTGCCTCGGCTTCTGCTTCTGCCTCTGCCCGGGCTTCGGTCTCCCCCATTTCCGCACTGCCCGCTCAATGAAAAGTTCAAGTTAACTCTTAGCACTAGTGATGGTTTTTTATTTGTTTAATTGACACAAACTATGCATGCACCCTATCACTGAAATAAAAAAATAAAACACTCACGAGCATTCTTGCTTTTCCATTGATGACCTAAATTGAAAATGTATTTTATTATTTTTCTTTTTTATTTCAGTAAATTTGTCCAATTGTAATACTAGTTTTGTATCAGAATAACTACGTTAGTAAAGCCGGGTACAATTTATAAGATGCGGCTGATGAACGCAGCTGAAGATATTTAGAAAATTGAAGATTCTGCCGCGCCGCGTCCAAGAGACCCTGAATATTGTACCACTCTTCAGCCGCTTCCGGCAGTCTTATAATTTGTTTTTGGCTTAATAGTAGATCATTTCAATGGTCGGATTATTCGCAGTCGCGCATCTATACTTTATCGTAATGTACGTAACGGTTTGCGGTCCCTGATGGCGGCTTCCATTCCGTATATATATATTTTTTTAAAAGCCTAGATTGTGTCCCACTGCTGGGCAAAGGCTTCACCTTTATCATTCCATTAGACCCTGTCTTCGGCGTGCTCTTGTGATTTTGGCTCGAATGTATCCAACTCGTCTTTCCACGGTTTGGAAGCATATTTGGAGAGGAAATATTGAAATATTTAAACTGAATTAATATATTAATTCTTTGATATTGAAAATTTAAATCACCATATAATTGGCTTCATCATATTTAATTTATAACAATCACATCCAACATCAAACATACCACACATTCTAGTTTGAACAAAAAATTTGGAACGCAAACTCTGATCTTACAAAAAATGGCGCGCCACTTTCTACGGAATACTGGAAATCAATTAAAATATTGAATTGTTTTGATATATTTTCAATTATCAAATGGCACCTATTTATTCTTTATGATATGTTTTCTCTCTCTAACACTTTATTTATCATTTTTTTCATAGAATTAACGCAGAAATATTTAATGAAAACCGACAAACAACGACCGTGATTTACTTTTGTGTCTAAAAAACTTCGAATCACGCGTCGAATATGGCTTATTTTTAGATAATTGATAATTATTAATGTAAAGGTATCTTTTAATAAACTATACAGGGTATATCAAGACTGCTACCGAAAACGAAGCCGGGTGGTAGTTTAAGCGACTTCAGACACAATGCAACAGAAAAAGTTGCAAAAAAAAGCGACAATTTTTTTTGTTTTTTTTTTTTCCTATGGCCATATTTGGGTGGTAAATACATTTTTTCCTAAAATAATAGTATATACCCTTTTATTTATAAATACTCTAAGGTATAAAGAGTTTAAATTATTATTTTAGCAAAAACTATGGATTTACCACCCAAAAATGACGATATTTAAAAAATCATAAAAAAAATTGTCGCGTTTCTAGGCGAAATTTTTAATTGCATTGTGTTTGTAGCCACTAAAACTACCACCGGCTTTGTTTTCGGTAGCAGTCTTGAGATACCCGGTATAACAACAATAAGAGAGTTAAAAATCAATATTTACATTTTTTAAAAATCCTGCGCACCACTCGTCGTTGTTCTTAAACAACACACGAGTTTGCCTGTTTTTTTTTTAAATATGCCTATTGCTAATGTCTTTTTGGCCAATGTTACATTAAAGGTACTTTATTCAAGCATTATATATATTTTTTTCATAACGCTTTTTATAATATATTTGAATTTAGGACGCTTTTTCATTACTAGTGTATTTTCCTATAAAAATGACAGCTTACGTCAAAATTGGAGCAGTGCGATTCACGTAACTTTTTGACGCGCCGATCAAGTTGCGGTGCGGTTACAATAAAGTTTACGCTTTGGTACAAAATGGTATTCTTGTAAGTGTTTAGCTGCGCGTGAACTGCGCGTGAGCTGCGCGTCAACTGTACGTCAGATGTATGAAATTTGTTTGAGATTGACATATACGCGCAACAGTAGAATACGCTAAAACGTTTGCGTGACGCGAACTTCACGCGAGCGTATTTGACAGCGGTTGTCAAAATTACGAGAATACGAAAAGGGCTGTTTTGATCGAAACTTAACCGCAACTGCACTGCAGCTGAATTTATTAAATTACGTGAATCGCATTACCGGACGTTTGAGGGGATTTGACGGGGGGATAACTTTGTGGCCATAGACGTAGTATCAATAGACTTGACATGCATTTGACATATCTAGTCCATCTCACTTAGACTTATGCATAAACCTTGAAAAATGAAAGTGACAAAACACGATTTGCGGTCCTTGTCATAGTTTCACATAATTTTGTTGGGGACCACTGAGTGTAACCAAACAAATAAGACGTGCGGTTTGTTATAAACTTGAATTACTGAGTATTTTACGAATATTTGCGGTCAAAAATGTATGTAAAATAGTGTTGAAACTGATTATAAGACAAAAGGTATGGTGTGCTGCTTTATTATTGCCTGTGATAGCCGATCTAAACGATAATATGAAAATATAACCTCTCACTCTTAAGTGCATTTTATTTAGTATATTGGTAAAAATAAATGTAGATGTTCATTATTACTAACATCTGCAATTAGTATTTCATAGAATACATTGAAAAATAGGATTATATTTGCATAAAAAATATGTATTTTAAAAGTATTATCCGACCAAATTATCTTGACTTTGTTTATTATGACAATCTGTATACTACTCGAAGAGGACGCCATTTTGTACATGATTTTAAATTAGTTGGATTATATTATGTTTCGGGATACCAGCTTATAACAATTTGCATTCCCTGGTTTTATGGTAAATTAAACCATCATTCATTTTATTTCAGCTTTTAAAAGGTTTACCTTCGCGTGTTTTGTGGATCAAATTAATAGGATGTGACGGAAAATTAGACAGCTGGGTAAACACACTCGTTCAAAAATTGCATTCAGAAGACTAAGCATATTATAACTTTCTTAAAACCGTTTTCTCTCCCGCCACTCTAAATAAAGGTAAACTATAATCTATTTAATCTAAATAATAAAAATCCAGAGTATTCATCCTTGAGACGAAAATGAATGAAACCTCTTCTATAATCAGTCTTCCGACAGCCTTTCTTCATAAATTGTCCTGTGTATTAAGTGAAGCTACAACATGCATAATCTATAAATTATAAAATGTAGTTTCGAAGTCAGTTATGTTGTATTTTTCAAATTTGAAGTCTGTATTCGAAAAAATTACAAAAATGCACCCAATCCACCAAGCTTAATACTTCTTATTATATATTTTATTCTTTAATTAATTAGATTTAATTTTTACAGATGACTGAATCCGAAACTGTGGGGAATAACAAAGAGTGCTGAAAGGACACATGAGCCTGATATGGATGAAAACAAAAAGTGCATAAATGTATTTTTGAAAAATCAATATTCCAGGAAAAAAAAGCCAGATGATTAAAAAATGTACAAGCGCTGTATTATTACACATTCGATACTTTGCTATATCATTTTATTTTAATTAAGATATAGAAAAGAAAAAAATATGTAGGTATATTTTTTCCATTTTGTTACATTTGAGAAATGTTTAAGGTCTATATCAATAGGTTTTCTGTACCTTTGTTATTTACGATTCGTTTGTAGAAACTTGTTATTAGGAACTTAATTTATGTATATTGTAAACACTTGTTTGTAAGCTTTCTTAAAATAAATAATTAAAATAAAGTAGGATGTTATTCTATCCTTAGTAGTTACGTTACTATGAATTCTCTGATCTTCTATAATTTATAGAACACTCGCCAGGTTTTGTTTCTATGTATATATTATCATTACTAGCTGTGTATTATTCGAGTTACGTAAATGATATAAGTATTAATAATTATACAAGGCCAACTTTCCTTTTTTGCTTTCTAACCTTTGTGAAAATATTGCAAAACGTCACGTTGTTTAATACTGACGCCCTTCATCCGCATCATTCATCGCATCTGGTTAGACGCCAGATGTAAAAGTGAGGCCGCGGTTTCGATACCAGCTCAAGAAGAGACAAATATTTGAGTGACTTGATATTTTTTTCAAATCGGGGTGTTAGTGAGACCAAAAAGTCTCTCGTAGTTTCTGATACCCACGACACAAGATTATCATTTGTAGGGTCAGGACTATGAATGTTGCGTCTATTTATTTATTTAGTTAAAATATTTATGGGAAAATATATGACCTGGTATCCCTGCTTTTTTCTTTACTTTATGTCTGTCCCTTACGGTGGAACTCGAATGTCGAGTCCATTTGATGCTACGTCTATGTTTGTGGCTCTATAATAAGAAACAATCCATGGCAACCCTTGCTAATTTCCGCATTGAACTCGATCCCGCCCCTATTACCCCCAATATCCCTATTTACCCCAACCCATATTTTGTGTCCTTTTTTTCTTATTTTCCAAGGGATCTAAAAAAACTGTTTAGTTAATAGTCAAGACGCAACTAAGACTTAATGAAATATGCTATAACAGAAGAATATTTATGTATAATACTACCCGAAAATTCGTTGTGAAGTTGAAAATTGTCTCAATTCACCACATATTACCGTAATGCCTATGCCTAATGGTGGTCTATTGTCTATTCTTTGGCCTAATGCTTTTTGGTCTGTGAATTCTTTTCACATCTGGTAACACTGGTGGGACCTAGTCATGCGCAAAATGAATCACTGTAAAGAAAAGAGAGATATATATCTTTCAATCCTAAAGATATATATCACTCTTTTATATCTTTATATCTCTATCTCACAATGATAGATGAGTTAAAAGATAAGTTTAAATGAGTGATTAGAAATTTGAGTTATGCATCTCCCTGCGTATCTATAAAATACATAATAATGTTGTGTATTGTGTAATATTCGGAAAAAAACGTAAAAATGGATGGAAATAATGGAAACATTTATTTATTTAACATTATTGGAACTTTTCAATCGGAATAAGATTTTATTCTTTTATATTCTTTATAAACTTGTTAATGAAGTAAAAATACTTTGTAATATTGTAAAGTCCAAATTCACGGTAGGGATAAAATGTAATGGCTGCCATTAAAAAAAAGAGTCATTTATCATTAAACATTTTTTTAATTAAATTGGTACATTCAACATCTTTTTCTCCTTACATTATGCAAGTTTGGAATACGTACAAATTAAATGCAAAATATTTTTTTGAAATGAAGACAAGTGCCATTGAATTCCACACAAATATTTTTGGGTTAACAATTAAATGTATATTCAATTACAAATGATAATTATAGCAATTTCTTAGTATTTAACAAGAAATCTAAATGATTTTACAGAAAACATATTTATTTTATAATATATTCAGATTTATTACAATTTTGAAATTCCAAAAATTATCCGGAATAATTTTTACGTAAAAATAATTAAGTATGTCAGCTATAGAGTTATAAATGGCAGCCAAGGAGAATGCAGAAAAAGGTGACGCGGCACCACCATTTTTATATGCGTTTGTGAAGTACTGGCGCTCCTTCTATAATATAAATACTCTAAGGTTACAATATAAACATAGAAATGCTTGGTTGGCGTATTTAGAAATCAGTAAATATTTACACTGATATATAATTACAAATCATTTACATTATGGCCATTGCTATAGGTGTACGAGAATCTCATGGCGTAAAATTAAAAACAAACATAATGATTTTATGTAGCAATACCATCAGTGAACAGCTGTTTCAAAACTTGAGTTATATCATTCGATGGGAATATTTTAAGTTTTCTATACTTCCTCAGCGAAAATATATAAATTAGTTCGACGATCACAAATGTTTTAATTCTTAAAACATTTCGATCCAGTTACCCTGGTTTTGCTATGCACAATTTTCAGTTACCCCAGTTGCCATGAGATTCTGGTACACCTGTAATTAAAATACGTATTAATTGTTGCTTATAAAGAGTAATTGCGTCAACTTCTTTGATGTTAACCTGGCTCTTCTCTCACTCATAGTATATCCAGCTTTTGAGAATATTCGCTCACATGGTACTGATGTTGCTACCAGGTTTAAACGCCTATGTATATATCTAAATAATATTGGATAGACGTGACTCCTTTCAAACCACCACTTGAAAGGATCTTTCGTGCGCGCTAACATCGGCTCCATGATATATTTATCTAGCTCGATGATTCCTGCAGCTAGAGTGTTAACGGGTGTCATTTCCGCAACTTCTTTGTCAAATTCCTCCCAAAATGATTTTTTCGAGGTTGTGGGTGCCGTAATATCTCGTACTGTGATTCGTGATGTTTCTGGCGCAGTACAGACTGCACCTACAGAGCCAATTTTTTTTTTAAGGTTGCTTAGTGCCTTTTGAAATAGGGAATTATTAGAGAAACCTTTTTCTTTGAAGCGAGGATCTAATATAGTTGCTTCCGAGTACAATGCATGTGACTCTATTGTGAAAAACGATTATTAAGTTGGTCTTCTAAACATTCCAATAGATTATTAATGGCTGGTGCGTGTTGTAGCTGACTGCTACGTCTTACGTGAGCATTCATGATGCGACAAATGGGAATAACTTTAGAAAGCGTTACGTTTTTTTCCGAACTCATTTCTTGAGTTACGTTGGAAAAAAATTCTAATATCGGCACGACACTTTCTATCAATGACCAATCGACATCATTAAGCGCTAAGTCACTTTTCATCAAAGCTATTGTTGTGATTATAGCATCTTTTAATTTTTGTGCGCGATCCAACATATCGTATGTTGAATTCCACCTAGTGCATACATCTTGTTTAAGTTTTAATTCTGGAAGGCCTAATTGTTTTTGTATATCACTTAATTTCTTCTGCGCTATTGGACTTCTTTTGAAATATTCTACAATTGTCTTTACCTTATTTACAGTGTGTGAAATATGCGTCAACGATGCTTGAACACATAAATTTAAGCTATGAGCAAAACAAGGTATATGTCGCCAGCTACCTTCTCTGATTGCTGCTGTTATATTCGCAGCATTATCACTTGCAATGGCTGTTATTTTGTGGCGTACATTCCATTCATCGGCAAGTTTTTTTATGAAGTCACATAAATTATTACCGGTATGTCGTTCATTAAATTCATGACAACCCAATAAAATAGTTTCCAATTTCATACTAGACTCAGTAGTTTCGATAAAATGTGCCGTAATAGCTAGAAAACTGTCATTATTAATAGATGTCCAGCCATCAGTAGTAAGACATACCGCCGTTGAGGCTTCTATTTTAGATTTAGCGAGATCTATTTTTTTTTTATATAATTTTGGAAGTAAGCTTTCGCTTAGAGTCTTTCTAGTTGGGAGCGTATAGCCAGGACACAACATGTGAATAAATTTCTTAAATTCTGTGTCTTCCACTAAACGTAACGGGTGATACTCTTTGGCAATCATAATTATCAATTGCTCATCTAGCATTTCAGCCCTCCGCACAGGAACAGGCTTTGTGCTTTGAACAAAATCTTTAATACTTTGCATACGTAAAGGAACTGGCGCTACGGTCACAGGCTGCAAGCTGGTAGTGGTATTGCCGCAGCTATTATAGGACGACGGGTATTCTATGCTAGTATGTGCAGGAAGTCCTCGACCACTATTAGTCTCTGCTTCAGTCGGAGGTGGCTGCCTTTCTGGAGCAAGAGGCACGGTAGGGTGTTTATTTTTTAAATGTCGCATCATATTACCAACATTTCCATGAGGCATTGATATTATTTGACCACAGTATATACACTTTGCTTTTTTATTTTCAGTTTCTACGAAATGAGACCAAGCTACACTTGTTTTCCTTTGTACACTCATTTTTAAATATGTACTATTCAATCACTTATTTACATTAATTATATATTTACGAAAATGTCCGATTCACACCTTTAACTATATTAAAGTTATATACTCAAAGATATTTTTGTACAGTCGACTATTTCACAATCACATACACAAAAATAATAAGCAATAATTATTTATAAAAAATGTCCAGTTTATGCAATGTTTATATGTCCATTAATCTTTACAAATAACACTAGTACGTTTTTAAAATAATTAACCTGTCTATCTCACTGAAATTATACTGTATCTCACCCACAAAGTAATTTTAATAGAATAATTAAAACTTTCTACAAGAAATTTTGCGGAAACAAAATACAAATCCGATATGAAAAAAATATAAACAATACTTCTTTGCTAATTTGAAAACATGCTAGCGAAATTAGGCCTTAAGTCATTGTGAATAGCTCGGTTTTCGCTTACCCTAAAGAACATTGGTAATATCAATGTTAATTAAATCCTTAATCCGTCTATAAATTTCATGTCTAAAAATATTAATAATTAATTTGTTAGTAATTTTGGTGCCTACCTTACAGCGAACCTAAGCGGGAATTACAAAAACTCATTTTTCGTAAAACTCTATTGATATTTGCTTTAAATTTATTGGAGTTGCGTTATGTCGTTTCAATGTTGCCATTTTAAAAATAAAAACTACTAACTTTCTTGCATTATCTTTCTCGGTTAATTAATATAAAAAAAATAGTGCAGAGAACTGAGAACAGTAAAATAATTACTGATTAATGAATTAAGGAATAACAATTTACTTCTGTCGCCTAGAAGCCTCTTGACTTATTATTTCATTGGACATGATATTAGTATTACATTAACAAATAAATATGTACTCGGTGGTTTAATTGCGAGAAAAATATATTTTTTTACTTTTGTTTGTGGGTCATAACTTTGCCTCACGCCAATATATACCTATATGGAACAAAATAACATTAACTACCTACCAAAAAAACTTATACTCTAACCAATTCTAACGTACAAGTTCCTTGCTGCCTGCAGAGTATATTCTATATAATTATGACGATAGAGTTAGCGGTCAGATTATTGGCTTAGCGCCCTCTGTCGAAATGACGTTCGAAGTTTGAATAGGATACAGGTTTATTAAAATTAAATTAATTTATATTATAATAATTTCCCTAGTAATTTCCAATGCCCGGAACTTTCACTGAGTAGGCTTTTAGAAATTACTTTAGGGTAAACAGAACTAGAGCTAAGCAAAGGTTCCTATGTAAATAAAATAAGAGTTTAGCGGTTGTATTGTTTGTTATTATATTTCTTCTTATGATAATAATTATATGGAGATACCTACTTTTGCTTTTCTCTCTTCATATTTTTTCTTAACAAAAATAATTACGCGATGTTGAGAAAAGCGACATCTGCTGCAAATAGAGGAACTATTCCAGTCCAAAGAAAAAACAATCTATGGTTTTTTTTTATACAGAGTTTGACAAGGTATTACAGAAAATCTGTAGAACTTCTAAAGTGGAATATCTTTTTTCCCAGGCTTGCTACAATAGTAAACTCTAAAGAATTCAAAATCTATATTTAAAATATTTTTCATATAAATACACACAAAAATATTACAACAATAAAATGTATGGAGGATTATCAATCATTGTTCTTTGTCATTTTGATCGTATTCCACGACGCATGGCGCATACGTCATATTCTGAACATAAACATTCTCTGTTCCGCTCACTCAAATGTAAAAGTCTATATCTCTTTCTTTCTAATCATCTCAGTGATATAGAACCAATACTGATCTTTATGCTTACGGATATAAGGGATATAATGAGTTAGTTTGAGTATAAGGGATATAAAGATATAATCACTCCTTACTTCGGATATATATCTTTTGTGTTAATCACTCCTGAGTTACCCATGACTAGTGGGACCTAAAAAATTAAAAAACCAAAACCGAGCGCTGCGCCGCCGTGGGAAACGTGTGGAAATTCGGTTAAAGATTTATCCACGCTGTTATTTAATTGAAACAAGATTAAACAACCGTTCGTGGTAAGTAACGACTCATATGATTAATTACAATTACAATGTGTTTTCTGCTTTTGTTTTCTAAGAAATTATTTTGTGTAGCTTCTGGTCAGGTCTCTGGATAATAGCGACTTGGGCGCCATTTTACTTCAGTTATGTACGCGGCATTTCTTAATCAATAATTATTTTAACATCATCTTACATACTTGGCTTAAGATGAATTAGACGTATGTACAAAACCTGTTTAATAAAGCTACACCGAATACTTCAGTGAGGTTTAGTTGTGTACCAGCGAAATAATCGAATACGTATATCTTTCGTATACTAATTAAAACCTAGTTATCATTTTATTAGGTTCTATAGTGATTCTGTAACATTTGCTTTGGATGTAGTTGTAATAGTCACTATTTATGGTTAATATGTGTAACATTGTAGTAGAATACAATTATTAATATTTATCGGCTCGTTTGCTATACACCACGTCTTTACTCCGTTCCGTCCTCCACGTCTATGATCTATCATCTATCTCATTCACCCTTGGTTCGCGTAGTGTATAGTTCGAGACGACAGATGCTAAGAGTATGAATTTATCAATACACTACAGTAGTTATTGCTTATATTGCACATTTTGATACCTGTTTAAATCGGATACTGCCAGCTCGGGTACCGACGCCATCGATTCATCATCGGAAATTGTAATATCCTAACAAAAGGTATTGCATGGTAGGAGTGAGGCGTATTTATCGTAACAGTTCAAAAGAACAGGTAGGAGGCAAATAACAGATAACAGTTGTTCTCACGGTTAACATATATCTGTTCCACAGACCTAATCTGTTCTTTAAAATATAACAGTTGTTATTAACAAAACTGTTCCCATCACCCGTCTCTTTTAATGTACACACGAATGTCACTTGTTAAAACGAGACACACCTAGTATTTATGCGAAAAAAGCAGTTGGCAGTCATGTACGTTGAAATCGTCTTTGAAAAATGCTTCTTGAATTAGGTCGTGTTACCTGTTATAACGTTGACGTACATATTACGTACTTGGTCTCCCTCATACTATCTGAATAGGCCTTTGCTAGAACGAGAAGCACCTAGTATTTTAACCATAAATAATAACAACGCGTATCCAATCATACTGGCAAACCGAACTTGAAAAATAACAGGCTGTTATTTAAGAACAGTTATTAGGAACTGTTATTTGGAAGGAACAGTAACAGGAAGAACAGGTATTGAGTTTGACCTGTTATAACACAACTCTATTGCATGGAATATGTACTGAAACTTCAAACACCACCCCTTAGGGTATAAAAAGAAAAATTTGCTTAATATTCCTATTTGTATTTATCTTGAATTTCACTCTTGGTAAATTAGATATAGCTGTTCACATGACACATACAAAACTTCTATAATTAATCATTTTTTATACCTTCCAATGGTTATTGTCTCAATTAGTGTTAGTATTGCTTTGGTTACACGCCAGATGATGGTTTTTCAGGGACTTTTGATGCAATAATATAATATTGTGTTAACTTATACTGAACATTGAGCAGCAGTAAATTATATGAAATCTTTTAATGTCAACTACGATTCATTTATATGTATTTTTGTATCATTAGCATGAAATAACAGATTTCCCGGTTTACACTCAGTGGTAGATAGATGTTATAAAGTAAAAATATAAATAAGTGAAAAGAAAACTAAAAAACACTTGGCATGTTTTTAGTTAAAAGACCAAAAAAAAGTATAAAAAATGTACAAGTCTAAGATTAAATTAAGTGACATTCCTTAATTTTATGATTAAAAAGCTAGGGTGCTTATAACAATTACTTAACCTAGTGGTCAAAACTAGTCTGATAAATGAGACAAAGCTCAGTATTGTCAGATTTTTTGTAATTTGACTATCCAATAATTGATCTTATTAAAGTCTACTTAGAGATATCACTAGCATTCGTTTTCTTTTAGTGAGAATGTATTGCTTGCCCATTTTATATGTAAAGTAAAGGAACCAATAGACCAGTGGTTCTTAACCTTTTAATCATGAGGGACCATTTGACAACATTTATGTGTAGCCATTGACCACCCAGTTGGACTAGATTGATTGTATTTTTAATAAAACACAGAAATGTGAGTAACTAGAGGGATTTTCTATCAATCAAAATTCAAATAAAACATGCAGTAAATAAATTTAAAGATGGCCTGAGGGTGAATCCACAGAGCACTTGGGATGCTTCCACACACCACCAGTGGTCTGTGGACCACCAGTTAAGAACCACTGCTGTAGACAGTGCTCTAATTTCGAGAAAGAAAGCTTCTGATGGTAGGATATTCTGGTCCAGATGTAAATGAAGCAGTAAGAATATTAATGAATTAATAATTGACATGCTTAATAGATGTAAATTTGTGGATATATGTATGAATGTGCAATATACACACTGCATTTTTGAAGCCTCATTATAATTAACCTATCTATACTGGGTATATCAAGACTGCTACCGAAAACGAAGTCAGGTGGTAGTTTTAGTGGCTACAAACACAATGCAATTAAAAATTTTGCAGAGAAACACGACAATTATTTTTAATGATTTTTTAAATATCATCATTTTTGGGTGATAAATCCATAGTTTATGCTATAATAATAATATAAACTCTTTTATCACTTAGAGTATTTTTAAATAAAAAGGTACACACTATTATTTTAGGACAAAATGGAATTACCACCCAAATAAGACCAAAGAAAAATAAATACAAAAAACTTTTTTTGCAACATTTTCTATTGCATTGTGTCTGAACTCGCTTAAACTACCACCCGGCTTCGTTTTCGGTAGCAGTCTTGATATACCCTGTATAATATCTTTAGTATATTATTTCAGTCTTCAAAGATTCATCAATGGTAGAAACACTATTTTGTAATTTTTAATCACATTACCCTAAAAAAGTAATTGCAATAGTATATTGCTGTACCTCGAAGAGTCAATTCAAGAATAATGAATTTATGTTTAGATGTCTTCAAGAGGCAGGGGATATGGACGAGGAAGCTACAATGGTGGGCGTGGTAGTGGCTACAGAGCCTCTTACAGAGGAGGTGGTAGTCGAGGTTCTTACGAAAGTAGAGGTGGGGGTCGTGGAGGTGGTTATTCCTCTTACAATAATGAATCACGCTACACCAGTGGCAGTGGAAGCAGATACAACAGTAGCCGTGACAGGATGGATGATTCCTATAAAAAACCATATAGATCAGTAAGTTTATTTTCTGCCATAAAGAGTGGTAATAAATATATTTTTCTTGCAGTCATTTCATTAGGCATTATATTTCAGGATAATTCAGCTAATTATTCTAATCGTGAATATGGAGGTCGCTCGGGGTCCCCTGAGCGTAAACGTATGAGA
Organism: Hyles vespertilio; assembly: GCA_009982885.2. Lineage (NCBI taxonomy): Eukaryota > Metazoa > Arthropoda > Insecta > Lepidoptera > Sphingidae > Hyles > Hyles vespertilio. The sequence goes on along the minus strand of CM042808.1, from coordinate 12,847,873 downwards.
ATGGAGGTTAGTATTCAATTTAAGGCTAATTATTATCATTAACCTTAATCCCATTATTATAGAGTTTCCAAAGAAGCAGGAATACATGACATCATTAACGCAAGATATTCCTGCGCTAATTTGCGTGAAGTACTAAGATGGTCACTTATTATTAACCTATTCCTGCAAAAAACGCGCACCAAGAGATATTAATGATTGAGGTCTACAATTCAATGGAAAGCTAGAACTTATGATGAGTAAACAACTGCACCAATTATTATGAAGTGTGTGTGTGTGTCTAATACTAAAGAGTAAATAATTTGAAATATCTTATGGCAGATGGATTCTGAATTAAAGAAATAACTGTTTTACAAATTCTAAAATGAAACCAGGCGATAATAACATAAACCCTGTAAGAGTTAAACAAAAAAAAAACAACTTACTGCAGAAAATGTAAAATGTATTACAAAGTACATTAATGGTGAATACTTTGGGATGTATTTAATTGTAATATTGAATGATTATGAGAGATAACAAGATGATGGACACCCTGGTAACTATTAAATTCGCATACTTTTGACATGTTATATGGCTGACGTTAATATGGAGCAAACTTATAATCATCCCGAAATGGACAACAATTAGCGAATGTTATATAATAGTTGCTTCCCTTATAATTTGTTGAAAAAATGTAACAGAATGCGAGGTTTGACCGCCTAACAGGAATATACTTAATTTGATTTGTATTGCTACAGACAAAATGCCCTGCCCTATAAACAATATTTTACAATATGTAACATCTGAATCATTTAATTAATTATTGTATTATTTCAAATTTACATATATAAACCGTTGCCTAAGCACAGCATGACTCAATAAAAAGTAGACGTACACAAGACATATTTCGAGATAATGGCAATATATTTGCAATGTACAAAATGAATGTTTTGAGACGTATTATCTACTTCAAACTACCACGAGAGGAGTATTCACCATTCCTCGTTAGTTTCCTTATGGTACCGGTTTGTAAGACGTGAAATTAGACCCATAGAGAGTTTATACAGGGCTCTTCGAGCGATAGACGTAGCCATGATGGCGGCGGCCATTACGGAGGGTCGTACGGGGCCAGACAAGAAAGCTACGGCGAGCGGAGGTCTTTCGGTGGCGAGGACAGAAGACGTTCGCCCGCCAGAGAAAGCTACCGCAAGCCGAGCGGCATGGGTCCGCCTCGAGACGCCGCGCGCCCGGCCGTGCGGCCGCGCCGCGCATTCCGCGGTCGCTCTATGCGCTCGCGAGCTCCATTCCGCGGCGCAACTCGCTCGCGCGCCTCCTTTACCACTAGGCGATTCGGCGAAAGATCGCTGGGATACACCCGTACGTTCAGAAGCGTCAAGGGGCGAAGGTAATTTGGCACGATGAGTACCGATGCTTTTACTTAGTGTGCGATGTGACAGAACGACATGTATGACCGACCTCCTATCGATGCATTTTTTTTAACGCGAGCACAACTCAGTTTTAAAGAAACCGCCAAATACGACACGCTCGGTTATTACTGATTAGTGATTGACACAGGTGATAAATGAACGCAAGGAATGAAAAGTAAAAAGTTATATCTTTTTAATTACACGTGGAGCCAAGACGACAAACTTTACGACTAGATCAACATTGAAGTTAAGAAAACATTGAATTCGGTTAGATTTTGGCATTTTTGCATTAAAAATTAACATATATTTTGCACTTAAATATTCCTATTACATAATGTTTTGATGCTTTAGTCGATGATGAGGTCATGTGTTGGAATGAAGTAAATAATACAGTGATGGGCATATACCAGCTTCACCAACTACAACTTTAATTTTAGTAGCAATTGTGTTACTCTTTTAAATTACATAATATTATCTTTAATATAGTACGAAGAATATTCCAAGCCAACATTCTACAAATTTAATATGATCCAATTATGTATTACCTTAAATTTGTACCTTATGTTCTCTGTTGAATCCTAAATGTAAATTATTGACAAGCAGATAACATAGATATCCACATTTTGTTTTTCAGTGCTTGCAATTTATCATCTCATTGGACATGGATTTAACAATTTTATCCTTCTTTCGTTATTATTTTTTAAGTATCCTCTTATTCCACAGTAAACTTTATTCGTATATGTAGAAAATATATAATACCTTTATCACAATTAAAACAGAAAAATAGAAATTATTCTGATACATTAGTAATTACAGTAAGAATATATTTTTCAGATAACAGAGACAGCTTGAAAATATATGGCCATCACTGTATATAAAAATAAAAGCCATAGAATTATTGAACTATTTCATAACTAATATATCTCAAAACAGCTCTATAAAGTCTAAAGAAGAAGCTTCTTCGACTGAAGAGGAATGGGACGCTGATGAAAAAGAAGAACCAGTAGAAGAAAAGAAGGAATCTAAAATTAAATCGCCTAAGGTTTGTAGTTTTTTTTGTTTCTTTTTTATGGGACTAATACGCAGGTATTGTAAGTGTTAATGTACTATCAGGTCGAAGAAGATGCGTCAGACGGCGACGCGGGCGAGGGAGAGGAGACGGACAAGGAGCCCGACGCTGCTTCAGACGCACCGCCACCGCGAGCTCGCCCTTATGTCAATCTCGTCTGTGTTCACTGCAAAGAAAAATGTGCTACCTTCGGGGTCAGTTTATTTTAATTAGCAATATGTATTTACTTTACGCTAAAGCGATCAGGAGTAATTTAGTATTTAATTTTATTTTTCATTTTTTTATAAATAGTAAAAACGTAGTGAAAAAAAGTAAAGTAGTAAAAATGCAGCTTTCAAGTCAGGAGCCCATATAATTCTAGTTAAAACTAGAGATGAAACGGATATCCGGTAACTATCCGGTATCCGGCCTATTTTCACTATCCGGCCGGATACCGGATAGTAGCGCACTATTCGGCCGGATACCGGATAATAAAATTAATAAATATACATGGTATATATCACTAGATTTTGAATTATTTACGTTCTAAACTCGTCTATATTACGCTTTTCCGTCGGAATAAAAAAAATCTTTATGCCTATATCTTTTCTCATTGTCTAATCTATCTATGTATTAAATTTCATCAAAATCGGTTCAGTAGTTTAGGCGTGATTACACTCGAACGCCCCCGAGTCGTGCCGATCACGCCGAACGCGTCCGAGTATATCCGATCATAATCGCGCGTGCATATTCGAATCAAATTGTAACGCTATAAGCGGCCGAAAATCCGTTAGTCGGATATCCGGCGCTCCGGCCTCGCAGCTAGCCGAATATCCGGTATCCGGTCAAATCACTATCCGTTTCATCCCTAGTTAAAATACAGGGCATACTCAAATCCAATTAAAATTCATACATACCTATAAAAGTAAAATTTTAAAAGTTTTGTTGTTACTATAAATTGTGACATTTATGAATTTTTGAAGTGTAATTTCTCTAGCACTGTTGTTATTTGCAAAATCGTTGAAACAAAAAAGCGACACCAAAAAGGTACGTAAAAAGTACTACAGTAAACAGTGTAAAGAAGAACATTTTTGCTAGACTTTTCATCGATAAGCGCAATTAGATCAAGAGCCCGTGGCCGCCAGACCTTCGTAATTTTATAAAAGCTGAAAGTTTGTGTGCGCATGACTCTGACATAGGCATCACACAATCAGCTATAATGAAGTTCCGATCGTGGTTGCTTTGGAAGTTATGAGCTTCAATGTTTCTGGTAATATGAAAGAACCATTAAAAGTGTCTGAATACTAAGGAAATATTTGCTAATTAGTAATTTGTCTGGCCGCCACGGGCTCTTGGTCTAAATATTCTTAACAGCACAAAAAATAATAACTTGTACTCGATAAAGTACTCGTACGAAGTGATACCGTATTCTGTATCGGCCCATATACGTGCCACTGCAGGGCACGGGCCTCCACTACAATCGACAGTACGATTGAGAGTGGTTAGGCCATATAGTCCACCACCACGCTGGCCTAGTGCGGGTTGGCGGACTTACATATGTACCATAGAAATTCTTATAAATCGCTATGGTATGCAGGTTTCCTCACGATGTTTTCCTTCACCGTTTTTAGTGCGTGGTGATTGACTATCAGTACACACATGACTCCGAAATGTCAGAGGTGTGCCCTGGGATTCGAACCCGCGACCATCGTGAACATGTTGGCAGTCGCGTCTAGCCCGTTTACCAACAGGCCACCACGCACTTTACCGTAATACCGTATTACCGGTAGTATATTGACATTTAGGGCTCACTCTGTTTCGTAATTTGACTTTTGACACACTAGGTCTACTATAATCTCTTCTTGATTTAAAATAGCCAAGATTTGACGTTTGACTTTTGAGGTTGGCGTGTTTGTTACCAATTATTAATCGAAACTTTTGAGCAATATAGTACTGGATTCAACTTTCCATACAAACACTGACCAAACAAATTTGCTAAATATTACGATACTACAAGTATCTACTTTAAAACTGAAACTGATATGTACTTACCCAAAGGAAAGACACTCCTCCTAAAACCTTACTTTTCCGATGGGAATTTTCACCGTTTTTAAAAGCAAACTGAGGCCATTTAACACGTCCGCTCGTTGGCTATAGTTGGACCATACTCAAATAAGACCACACGTTTATTTGTGCTCATGCCGTGGTTTAGGCCGCTATTTATAATCTAGTGCATATTTGATCGAATTTCAACTTATTTACGTATAGAATTCATACATGTATATACCCGAGTGTATCTCTTTATACATTTAGGATGAATGCATGATGAACAGTTTGTAATGAACAGGGTTATGCCAAGCACTTGGTATCGAGCAAGCACCGCGCGGCAATGAGTGCGGTGGCGCGTCGGCACAAGGCGCAGTTGTTGCGCATGCGCATTGCGCAGCGCGCCGCGCAACGCGAGCTGGAGACGGCGGCGGGCGCGGAGCTGGCGGCGCGTACCACCTTCTGCCTCGTGTGCCGCCTCAACCACCGCACCTCGCGCCACGCGCACAACCTCACCGATACGCATCGCGCTATGAAGCGCTTCCTCATGCCATTTTGTCGTATCTGCCACATAACTTTCCGATCGCCTATGATATATGAACATCATATTTGTTCCCTGGAGCACCTTAAGGTAAAGTTTTGTTAATATAGTCCTAGTAATAACACAAATCATTTTTTTAAAATCTGCATTGCCTGAAATTGAATTATTTTCTCAACTATAATAGGCGACAGATTGAGATTGCATTCGGGGTATGAGGTGCGAGTGTTGGAGGACACCTCGGCACCCCCGCAAGTTGCCCACGCCGGCATAGTATTAGTGATTCACGAGACCGCAGGCGCAGCCACCGCGTTTGTTGATTTCGATCCCGCTCACATTGTTACTTGTGTATTATATTGTTGCATATTGAAATGACTGTGATAGCTTTTAATTTCTACAGAAAAAAAACAATATATCCTTATTTTTACGGTTCTATTACGTTCATTCAGTTCCCCCATAATAGATTTTCTCATGTATTTTTCTTTGTGCAAACATTGCTTAGTTAAAAAATTGTAAATAAAATATTATGTCATATTCCAAAAAATATTGATTTAAACAAATGGGTATGTGATACTATACAACGTGTAACAGGATTAATTCACAACCTCAGACACCCCAACTTTAAAATATTATTGCAATCATAGTTTATGCTTTGAAATCGTACTACCATAATTACAAAATCTTTTATTTATGAAATTAGTTATACCAAATGTAGGCTAGTGATGGGCGATTCCGAGATGTTATATCAATCGAAAGAATCGTTAAAATAAACAATCGAGTCAACCATCGACTCGCCGTTCTACAAAACAATCGAGATGTTTTTCGATTGTTTCGAGTCAATGGATTTGACCGTTAGTTTTCGATCGTTCGAATCAGTCACAGAGTCTCGCACGGTTCTTGTTTATTAGTCTGTGCGCTCGGTCACCGCGGCGCGGGGGCCGACGGAGGTCAGTCGATTGTTGCTCTCGAGTCTCGAATGAACACGCCGCGCGCCAGTCGCAATAACAGACCAATTCGGACTCGAGTCCAAGTTGAAACAATCGAGAATCATCGAGATGTTCGAACAATCGAACCATCGAAATAAAGTTCATTTTTGTTCATTATTTAGTTTATTAGAGTATTCGTTTAGTGATTCATTTAAAAATGATCTTCTGTCCTCGAGTTACGTTTCAATTTCGTTTGTTCGGAGTACTAAATGAAAGAGTGTCTGTAATTTACTTGGTCTTAACTAATTAATTTGAAAAAAAATACCTACCAAAAAAATGTTGATATCGATTCAGTAGCTGATTCTGAACGTACTACTTTCCGCTTTTACATTTAATCTGTTACATGTTGTATAACTTGAAAAATTACCATGTCGACCTGTCGCCTACAGTAGTTTCGCAATGATTGCATCAGGGATATTCAGTGTAGCCCATAATAGGGAATATGCACCACACTTCAAAATAACTCAAATATTTTTTTTGTAATCTTTATTAATATAGAAATATATACTTTAAAGATATTTTTTAAATTCATCAACTCTAAATCGGTATAATAAATACTTAAAAAGTGACATTTCAAATTTGCCGTACATGCCACACATATTTCACAAAACAACATCCGTCAACAAATTGCGTGTACTTTTTGCGTGTTTAAGTTGTGTAGTGGATAACTGACGGAACTACTTTATAATAACAATCACGAGATGGTAGTGTATCAAGCCTCGACGAATAAAAACGAACGTTTATCTCGGACCATCGCGACAAAATTATGAAGAAAGGTGTTGTGTTTCGATTTATTTAACTAGTTAGGATTAATGAAACAACGATCCATGCATCATTTTAAAGTAAAAATCGTCTAGTTTATTGTGACATTGTTTAATTGGTAAAATAAATAATAATTTTTCGTTGTGATGTAAATATAATTTAAATGTTATGTTTTGGTCGTGGTCTAGAATAGGTTGGCACGATTTGAGGAGTAAAATCTATCAGAGGCGGTAGGGATTGGGTCCCAGATTATATGTTTTCACTGTTATTACAAGGTAATGCATAGTTTTCGAAAAATTAATTAAAATAGTTAATAACCTCAAATCACATATTCGGTAAAACGGAACGGAATTATGGGCGATTGACAATCATATCAATAATAACATGCCAAATATATTGTACATAGTTTAAAATTAGGTGAAACGGAACGTAAATACGGTAGATTATAAATAATTTATAAATGTTCTTTTGCTTTATTTGTTTTATAACAACCTTGTTAAAAGTTAAAACACATTATGTTCCGATGGAAGTTTAAGGATAAAATAAGTCGAATTTGTTCCAAAACTGACTTAAGTCTTCACATAGTCTTTTGGGGAACTTTTTATGAATGCTTTTTGTTTTATTTGTTTATTAATAACTTAGAAGATATGTTCCGGTGGTAGTTAGTATAACACCTTTGCGGGTAAAATAGGTCGACGTTGTCCCAAAACCGACTTCAAGCACCCCTACTTCACGTAGACTTTTGGGTACTACCCCTAGAGTGTTTATAAAAAGCCGGAGGCGCGGAGGGAGAGCAGCCCCCGCCCGCCGTAACTAAGAATAGGTGACCGTGCGAGCCGTAGCGGCTGAGGCTGGTCGCTCGAGGCGACCAGCAAGCCGAAGCTGCGAAGGTGAGCGTGGGTGCCTATCCTTTGTTACGCAAGGGCGAAGGGGCTGCACTTCCCGCAGCGCCGGAGACGTTGCAGAAGCAACTTTTGTTTTGACAAGTATTTTGAGGTTAGGTTACTTTAATTGGGTTTTCTCAGGAATGGTGCGTAACCTTTTCATGGGAGTGGTACCCGGGGCTTAGGGCACTCCCCCCTACCCCCTCCACCCCCTACCTACCCACAATTCGTGCCAAAGTAATACGTATTCTAGACCTCACCCGTTTTCTCCAAATTCAATATTTACACCTATTTTTTAATACGTTAAATTAAATTTTCAGATATTAAAGATATACAGGGTATATCAAGACTGCTACCGAAAACGAAGCCGGGTGGCAGTTTAAGCGACTTCAGACACAATGCAACAGAAAAAGTTGAAAAAAAAGCGACAATTTTTTTTTGTTATTTTTTTCCTATGGCCATATTTGGGTGGTAAATACATTTTTTTCCTAAAATAATAGTGTATACCCTTTTATTTATAAATACTCTAAGGTATAAAAGAGTTTAAATTATTATTTTAGCAAAAACTATGGATTTACCACCCAAAAATGACGATATTTAAAAAATCATAAAAAATAATTGTCGCGTTTCTTTGCGAAATTTTTAATTGTATTATGTTTGTAGTCACTAAAACTACCACCCGGCTTCGTTTTCGGTAGCAGTCTTGAGATACCCGGTAGATTTAATCTGTAGTCTTCTAGCAATTTTTTGTAGTATTTGTGTTTACTCTAGATATTATAGATAACTAGCGGCCCCGACCCAGCTTCGCCTGGTTGCATATATTTTTTGATTCCACTCTACACCAGAAACATGTTGTTTTTCGTATCAATTCTTGTATATCTAAACTTGACGTAGCTATCCTACTGTCCGGCTCAATCCCGTCTCATCCGCCTGTTCAGTCTCTTCCCAACAGAGTTGGGCATTATTCGAATGAATCGTTATCTAGATAATTATTCGAATGAAAATTTATTCGCACCAAAATTATTCACGAATAATTTATTCGCGAATAATTTATTCGTGAATAATACCCTCAAGAATTATTTATTTATGATTTATTCGTTATTCTGAATAATATTTTTAGCTCGGTACTTCATATAGGTTGTGGGTCAGTAAGGCCTTTGATTCGAACCCAGGGCGAGTACTTACTCCAAATTATGGTTTCTATATTGGGTAATAGTTACCTGGGACTGAACTTTTTCGTAGTATGTTGTGGAAACCACAAATCGCCAATTACAGTAGTGACCGAGAAATGATTAGAGGCGGTGAGGTAAGGTATGTAGGGAATTTGGGTGTACTGGTTGGTTCTAGGGATACTAAACTTGGTGAGGTGGGTGAGGAAAGAACCATGGCACAGTTATCCTATTTACTTCTCTATCAAGGGGAATGCCCATTTTTCATAGTGTTTTGGTCTAAGAACGAACACTTACACTGGGGTTCTTTGGGACTTATTTCAGAATAAGGGTATCTATTAAAATCCATAACATTTTGACCTTATCTTTTTAACAAATTGACAATGAAACATTTTTTTTATTACTTTGTATTGCAAAACGAACATTCCGTTCGCCTGGTGGTAAGCGATAAGACCGCTTATGAACAGTGCCAAAACCAAACAATACCTTGAATTACAAAGCAATGCTTGGCATTTTACTGCGCTTACCATCCACAGACATAAGATGTTAAATCGCAATTTGTCCAGTAGTTACTCCGCAAATGTATTTGGCTGCTTTATACTTATTTTAGTTTAGGATTTTATTATTCCCATATTTCTCCGCCACAGTGTGGAATCAGCTGAGTCCATTTATTAACGTTACCAGAAATAAATAAATTCAATCCAATAAAACAAATCATTCTCGAAGGTAACAAAAATGTTCAATGAAACGTCAACTGTGCCATTTTGTCATGTACCTAGCCTATATGTATAAAAATATTGTAAACTTACCATTGATTAGTCGATTTAATGACACTCAAATGAGAGATATCATGAAAATATAATGTTATTGTTTATCTGTTTTTATTTAAAAAGCCTTTTTACGAATGATTAGTCAAAAACTATGTTATATTATTAACGAAATATACAGGGTGAGTTTTTCAAGTAGGCGTGGATGTTTGGATTAATTCGTTTTTCTGTTTGTCGTTGTCCGTTTAGCCCACGATGGGCATTACCCATTGTATAGTTGCATTATACACTTTCAATGGCAAATATAAATTAGTGACGAAAACATTTTAATATTTCACGATAAACAATTCCCCACCAACAATAACATAAAAAAACTAGTGTATGCAGTCTGTGTATACATGTCCAGTTGCGATTATTCGTTTTTTCAAGTCGTTTTCAAATGAAATATGTAACGAGTTTAATACCAATTATTCGCTCGTTTATTTTATTCTTATTCGAATAACGAATAAAAAAAGTTATTCGTTATTCGAATAACTTTGGTTCGAATAACCTATGTTATTCTTTATTCTAATAACGAATAAAAAAAATTATTTATTCGTTATTCGTCATTCGAATAAATTTTGCCCAACTCTGCTTCCCAATCCGTCCCGTCCCTTCTCTTTATTATCCATCCCGTTTTATAACGTGCATTTATATTCGTCCTAACAAATCTGTCAGCTATCCCAGCCCTCTCCCGTACCTTCCATTCTATTTTATTTTATGTCCCTTCTCTCCATATACATCCATATATATACATACATATAAAGATTGCCTTATGAATTTTTGACATTAAAAACTTTAGCGTTTTTTACTGTCCATCCAATATTCCTTCCCTTATTTCAGCACCAAAATGCTGTTTTTCCAAAAAATATTGCACGCCATTACTTTTTGTGAGTAATAAAGAGTTGAAATATATTTTTTTATAGACATAACTTCAGTGGTTTCGATTTTCTTAGATATAACATTTCAACCCTTTTTTACCCCCTTTAGGTATAATATAACCTATCTCAGTCCGATACGATGTACATTTCTATCCGTGAATTATAGCGAAGGAAAGGCCACTGTAAAAATTCGTGATAAAAATGGCATTCGATCTTGAAAAGGATAGTATAACTTCTTATGCTGCATTTACACACTTGGCCAACCTCAGCCAGCCTCCACCAACGCCAGCGTGTAATCGGAGTGTTTGGCTCGGCTGGCCTTATGTTTTTCATAGTTAATAGCTTGGAGTTGGTAGACGTTGACCCAGCCTCAGCCAACATGTAAATCCACCATTACGTGTGAACATTATTTATTTCATTGTCCTATATTAATGTAGCTAGATATATTCTCCTTAGTTTATACAAAATAAATTTCTGAACGCATGCATAAACAATTAAAATCAATTAAAATGTTAATTCATTTTCACTACTGTCAATATTTTACTTCTTTAAAATCTAAAATACGCCATTAATCGAATATTGTGGATATATGTTTTCGATTCGAAACCTTTATTTAAATACGTTCTTTAATTTGAGGGCAGAGTTTACCATATCGACAGGGTGAAAATTAAATGTTTGACAGTTACGAACCCATGAACATATTGTATGGGAAAATCACGCACATTGTTTTGATAGATATGATTGAATTTGAATTTTGTATAGCGGTAATAAAGTGCAAATTGACTCTTTGACGTTAGGAACATACCTACATTGTTTAAACAACAGTGAGTGCTTGTAATTTAATATGAACTTAAACAATAGCAATAAAGCTCAAATTGACTCGTTTTAGTTAGAAAACGTTTGTATGGGGTAAAGAAAAGGGCTGTTTTTAGGACTTTTCTGGCAATTATTCGAAATTTTCTCGCCGTAAAACCATCTTTGGACTTCCACAAACATTTTAAAAAAAGAATTATCGAAATCGGTTCAGCCGTTCACACGTGATGCCGTGACAACGCGAAACGGGTTTCATTTTTATATACCGCGTGATATTGACATATTGTAAATAACTTCGTCCACATGTTTGTAACCACCCCAGGAAACATTGTACCAAGTTAGATAAAAATCCACCTGATAGTTTTGTCAAAAATCACGATTTTGTATTTCGTAATTTTCGATCACTCTGTACATGCACGAGTAGTTTTGCCGCTCAGCTGACGAAGGACTTTGACCCCGCAAACATAAAACTTGGCTAAATAGAGATCCCTCAATATATCTACACTACAATAATTATTATTAATGTAACCTAGAACATGATCGTTATTTTACAAGTAAGTAATAATGATTAACTGGTGTATTTTTTAGTAAGCGTTTACTCAAATACATACACTAATTACTAGGCACTCTCAAAATCCAATATACACATTAAAAGGTTTCTTGAATATTGGAAATACATACACGGCATTTTAATTGCACAATACATAAACTTTAATTGTAATCATAATAATACGCCATCAAAAAAAAAAATTTCGGTCACGTGACAATCGGTCCAAATAAGTATACATGAATAAAACTAAAGAATAAAATTTCTTTCAGCTTTGTTTTTACACAGTTTGCAGTCAATTTTAAGTATTGTTTGAATCCAACACGCAATATTTCAATTTAACATTTCCAAAACAATTTTACGTAAACGTATCCTAACGCGCCATGTTCCTTCTGTACTTTGCATTTACTATAATCACTTGTTGCCAGATCATACATCTTGTTATTATTATGTCATAATATGCAACTGTCCCTTTTTCGCCCTTGGATTGAGTATAATTATAAGAAAGTGACAGCATACGAAACATTGTTGAAGTAGTGTTGTGAAATTATTCGAGGACACTTAATCGATATTTTTTATCTCAATATTATTTAATATTATAAATATGGATCTAAATCAAGCTTTACTATAGTGTGAGTTGACTGGAAACTTAATATTATGTCAGAAATATCATGGTAATTCGTTTTTGTCGCTTACGGTTGATTTTAATAATTTGGAACATCTTCAATAATTAAAACCCAACGTAAGGAAAAAAATCAAACCGTATTCAATTCTTTTTTAAGAATCTCTGACGTAAAGGGTGGTAGAAAGTTCACCTAACGTCAAGTAATATTGCCATTGACGAAATTATTAAAAATAAGAATTTAAGTAATTCCAGCAAATGAGCAAGCAGATCATTTTATGGTAAATGGTCACTGCCGCCCATGAACGGGAATGAGCGGGAAGGAAAAAGCCGGCAATCTTACTCACCGATCGAAACGCGACAGCGAAGCTGTCGCTTCAAATCATTCGCCTGTGAGACAGCGGTACCTCCCCGGACGAGCCTGTCCATTCATGCTGAGTATCGGGGTGCCCTTCGCTCTGGGATATCCGGTGCCGTCCACAATGCGTGTGACGTTAATTGAGGGGTTTTTAGCATACGGATATTCTGGAGTAGATATTGTTAGGGACCGATCTCGGCCACAATATCCGCTTTTATACCGGGCTGGAAGGCCAGAGACACTGATATACCCCTTTCGACCCCCCCGATACCCCCCCCCCCCCCCCCGAGGTATCGAAAGGGGAGCTTAAAGCTTTTTCTCTTGAACAAAAAAAAAGTGCACAAAGTTATTTGACTAATCTCGAAAAATGACAATAACTTGACAATATTTAATGTTTCGAAAGTAAAGAACATCGGTCACGTCCATACATTTTGCGACCTGACAAAGAAATATATTGTACACAGCTGGGATATAGTTTATTGTGTTGTATAGTGCATGAGGAGTGATGTCCAGTTACAAAAAGATTTCTAAAAAGCCGGAGATTTTAGAATTATTCATATATTTGTAACTTTTTAGGTTACGATTATACTAATAAAAAATAGCACATTATAATGTCATTGTCATTGTCAAATATACCTAATGTAGGGTGGTCTTATGGTTATCAGGTACCTAGGAAGAAAAGTGTATTAAATCATTATGATGGCTTAGTAATTACTATGCTCTATAATTTCCCTTGTCATAAAACTAATTAGCCGTTGAATATTGTGTACACCATACCTGTGTTACCTTAAGGTAATGAGAGAAAATGTAGTATTTTGCTGTCATTATTTCGCAGAATTTTATCAGAATTTACTAGACTGTTTTGAGTATTTTTCGCTATTCTTCATAGTTTCGTATTTGGCCGTCCACACACACTTGAAAAATCCTCCTATATGTTAGTATAGGAATATAATACGCAGTGGTCACAAAATAAAACACAAATAAAATAAAACACAGAAAAGATTTTTTAAATGTATTATTTCTCATCTTCTCTTATTACAATAGAATCTAAGAACTCTGCAGGGGCAGCAAGATCAAAGTCATGACATGGACACAGCAACAGTACTGTGCGACGTCCTACTACACAGTTACAACAATACTTAGTTATTCCGTCGCTCCTTGATTTGGAAGTTTGGCATCATTGTTTTTCATCAAAACACACACACTTTTCCTGTGGGAACTCCAGGATACTAAACCATATGGACTAAATGGTAAATAGGATACCTTGTAGATTCATGGCTAAAAAAAACTTCGATTAGTGGATAGACCCACTCACTGATTACAGAAATGAGTATAATAAGACGGGTATTGCATTGAACACAATGCACAAATTGTTGAGGAGCGCACTGTTGCTCCGAGTTCATGTTGGTAATATGGTAATACTTCACACTTTAAACCAAATCACAAAGCGTTATCGTTATACAATGGTTATCTTACAAAGTGGTCAGAAATACAAGGGTATATCGGAGTCCGTGATTAAAGCCAAGTCATAAACAGAAAATTAACAGTAGTCGTAAATCGGAAATCAAAAGAAAGCAAAATGACAGCGCAAAGAAAGTCATGTGTCATAGAAAATACCTACACTTTTTTTTTTATTTAGTACTACCTCCAACGTTGTAGTTAAAACCTTATTTTAAAACAAAGTATGACTGACGGAACGCACTCATATGCGTTCAATATTATTAAAAACACTTTAAGTTTTTCTTTTTTATCCGGGTTTTATAAAATAAATTTAAATATGCATCTTGACTAATAAATTATGAAAATTTTTGATGCACCATTCATAACTGGTCCCGTTCATGGTCCATTTTCGCCGATGTTCTTTGTGAAATATTAATTTTATACAAAATACACCTATGTATTCGCAGCTGTAGATTGTTTTATTAATTAACTACTTACGGGTAAAATTGCTTAGAAAAGTAAAGTTGACACATTCGACTAAACTACAAATAATCTATATCGATTTCGAGATATTTTAATCACGGCCCTTAATTTAAATTACCAATCACATAAAGATTTTTTTACGCCAATCAGAGTATCTCATTTGAAATACTATTATCCAATCCAGTTACGTAATTACTGCATCAACCAATCCATCCAATCAATCCATAGGGATCTTACATTTTTTAGCAAATCCTAATGTATGGTGGCGCGGGCGGCGCGGCGGTAAGCTCAGTGTTCGGTGTACTGCGGTACAATTGGTAATGTAAACAAAGACGCGCGCGCGCAGAACTCGCCATTTTGATAGTTTTTAAATTCTGTTGTTATTAGTATTTAGTGTTAAGTAAGTGAATAGTTATGAGTGTTTAAGTGATAGAGACACATATTGGAATTAAGTACGTTATCAGTAGGTGTTAGTTTTAGTGTTTTAAGTGTTCTTTTTATTGTTAAAGTTTTAGTATTTGTGTTTATAAGTACATTTTAGTTAGTATTATTTTGTTTTTTTTTTATTATTAATTTACTTTACGCGCATTCTTAATACAATGACGAATACTTCTAGTACTGTGGAATACACAGATATGGTGTTAATGTATGGCGAGTGTAATCAAAACGCCGCGCCGCCCTGGCCCTCAGAACATATTGTGAGAGATTTGGTGTAGCTGTACAAAGATTAAGGTACAGTGGTCAGTAACAATGTGCAATTCGGTCAATTTTTAAGACCCGAATCAATACTGATCCAACTATGAAATGAACCGGTTCAAATGACTCGATCAATCGAAGGATTGGTTCCGTTTAAGTCATTGATATAAATGAATAGGCCCTTAGTAGAAGTATAGATAGGTAAACACATTTTAAAGTTCATATTACCTATTATTTTACACAAAAATATCACTTTTACAACTGAAACACGTGAAATATAATTTTACAACAAACGTAATAGGCAAAATATTAGGACAATGGGATACTAATTATGAAAAACGAACAAAAAGGAGTTATTACTTGATGACAATATTTTCAAACGCAATTCGCAAGTAATCATAAATCAAGACTTAACTAACTTCAACTCACTCAAAAGACAAAACTATAAAATTGTAACGCAAAATAAACTTTAAAGCCTCCCACTCAAAGCATATATTAACCTTGTCATTTACATTCTAACGATTTAGTGTCTGTATTCGTCTCTAAAACCGATGATATCCGAACGTTTGTTTGGCTTGATTCGGCTCGACTCGGGTCGGGTCGCACTTCACAGGACGTTAACGGCTCGCGAACCGTTGTTCACGGGTTTTGGTTCTCGACTCTCGGCTCTCGGTTCGTTTGAACCGACGCGATTCTCCTATCGCGATCGATCGAATGAACGAGTTTTATTGTACATAAAGATCGAATCGATCGCGTGGTTCTTGCGAGCTGGTTTATTTGACCCGTTCAATCGCGAACGACCCATATCTAGTGGTTAGTACTCAGTTGTTGCCCTAGACGCACGAAGATGTTCCTCCCCGTCGTATTCGAATTAACTTAGAGGAGCGGATTTTGAATTGCTTCCGGGACAACCCAAACATGAGCATAAGGCAGGCTGCACGGCAATTCCGTGTGAGTTATTTTTCTGTGCACGGGATATTAAAAACAATTTAATTTGTTCTGTGATTACTATGAATAATTTGTGACATGGGAAGATAGTTCTCGCGATCGCAGCGCCGCGCTGCATGTACTAGCAGGTCGGCTGTTTTCATAAACGCGGGAATATTGCGATGTTGCCGCTCCGCTCCGTACGGACGCTGTAAATCAGGTAAGTGTAATTATAGGACGTTCAAATTAAATGCCATTATTTTGACTTATAATTTGTTTGAAAAATCAACTTTTTTGTTTCTTCTTCGACGACAACTCCTATGCGTGCAAATAATATAACTTACTACGCGATGCACATGGTTTAATTTATTGTAGGGGGTGTCAAAATCACGCTGTATAATACCCGTGGTTGGGGGCGTCTGCGCCCCGGGCCGCCATGTTGTTTACAACAACTTAAATGCGTCGATAGATTTACTTGTATTTTCTTTTAGTGAAGTTGCAACCTGCAGTGCGATTCACGTAACTTTTTGACGCGCCGATCAAGTTGCGGTGCGGTTACAATTAAGTTTACGCTTTGGTACAAAATGGTATTCTTGTAAGTGTTTAGCTGCGCGTGAACTGCGCGTGAGTTGCGCTT
This sequence comes from Hyles vespertilio, assembly GCA_009982885.2. Taxonomy (NCBI): domain Eukaryota; kingdom Metazoa; phylum Arthropoda; class Insecta; order Lepidoptera; family Sphingidae; genus Hyles; species Hyles vespertilio. The sequence continues at coordinate 12,830,827 of CM042808.1, read as the reverse complement.
CAACTGTACGTCAGATGTATGAAATTTGTTTGAGATTGACATATACGCGCAGCAGTAGAATACGCTAAAACGTTTTTTGTTACAACCAAAATCCCAAATCAGTGCCACGCGTAGCCGGACGGACAACGGTATAATAGGTATTTGGTTGGGACGTGTGAGTGGTTATGTTGTTTATATCGTGCCCTCTGACGTCAAAGCGACTTCGCGCCAACATGGCGTTTAAATGCTTCGAAACTGATAGCAGTTGTGATTATTTTTTTGTACTTTTTTGATTGATATTTTCAGACTTATATTTTTTTCCGGTAATGTAATAACATACAGAATTGATTAAAAATATAAAAAAATGACATGCATATTTCCTATTATGACTACAAACCAGAGGAAGGATAACAAGTTGTCATGAATAAAAATCCTAAAACATGTTATATTTTATTTTCAGAAAAAAGCAAGCCAGACTGTACGCCGAGCCAGTCCAAAACCTGGAAGTGGAGACGAAGGCATGGATGTAGATTTAGATAATTTCATGACTCTTGACTCTGTGGGTGATGTAGATGGTATGTACAATAGATTAGAAAGACAATATATTGTTTAATAAGTTATAAAATATTTTGTTTACACTGCTTTTTAATTGGGTTTATAAAACAATGAGCATTTTTTATTATTTAATAACAAAACAATATAATATTTCATACTTAGTAGGCAATTGCTTACAATATTGTTATTTGTTACTACTTTTAACTATACCAACATTCCAATAATATATATTATGGCAAAATATAAAATGTCACAATTTATAAGTACATATTTTATTTTATAGAAGTTGAAGATGATGACTCTGGTGGCGAGAAAAAAGACGAAACAGCACCCAAGAAACCCAAAGTAGAAATAAATATTGGTAGCGAACATATTAAGAAAATGGAGGTATGTGGTTTGCCAATACTTCTTAATTCTATGTAGCTTTCTATTTTTTTCAGTTTTTATTAATAGTAAAGCAACATCATAATGTTGTTACCTTCTGGTAACAACATTTTTTAATTTATATTTCACAGCACCAACCATCTCAACCATACTAGTGTAAAGTTAGTGTAATTTTACTTTTATTAAAAATATAATTCAGGATTAATCACCTGCTAGTTTTGCTACTGTCCATGACCGGTCGTATCGCTTACCTTCAGGCAAATGGCAAGCCCGCGACGCAATTCATTGCAACAAAAAAAAAATGACAGTTTATCGCATTGTACACATTTAAACCACATTCATTAAATGCTACAAAAATCGTTAAGCTTATTTGTATAGCAATAAGAAAATACATTTTTTTAAACATGGGATAGCAATGATTGTTGTGAAAAATGCAGGTATGGTGGTGCGAGCTGTGCCGCGTGTATCTGCCGCGAGCCGAGCCGGGCGGCGCGGAGGAGGCGGAGGCTCTGCGGCGCCACTGCCGCCTGCGCATCCACCTGGGCCGCTACGTGCAGCACCGCGACACGCGTACGCTGCGCAAACACGCCGAAAGAATTCATCGCCAGCTCCACCAACAAAAAGGTGTTGCCTTTATATATATACAACGTTGATGCGACCGATGGGCGTTTCTTTAAACTGCAAATACTAGGTACCATTTTGAAGCTCTGTACTAAAAATCAATTAAATAGGAGCAGTAGTTTAGTCATAAATGTTTTTTTTAGTTTTTGCCCCATTTGAACACGATGTAGCTTTTCTAACAGCTGATTACGCTTAACGCATGGTCATTCACCTTAAAACGATAGATCGTACTAAAATCTGCGCGTTGTTGCCGCTATTACACAAGTCACACAATAATAAGTACACGAAAATAACACGCGCCGCGCGCGACGTTGCCAATTTGTTATCTATTCGTATCTACAGGTCAATGAAATTTATTTACACAGGATGGTTGCGTTTTACTCTTATTTGGAAGCTATTTAGTTTGTTTGAAACAAACAAAATCTCATTTTTGGTATAATTAATTTTTGTGCCGTGCCGAATTGATACCAAGGACGTATAGCATACAAAGTGTAATTTAGTGCCCATAGGTCGCATCAACGTTGTATATTGTATAGATATATATTTTACATAAGGTAGTTAAGCGTTTGACCATAATATGACCTGATGGAAAATGACGATATAGTCTATGTTGTTACACGCCTACCTTGAAGGTGCCATTCGTTTGCCGTACGCATGTTGAAGTAGGACTATACAAATTAAAACTGAAAAATCTTTCACTTGCATATCAAAATTTGATCAGATCTGGAATTAATTGGATAATTATTTCTGAATGACTATCCACTAACGGCCGACGCCAATAATCGAAAAATTTAGATTGGAGTCAGTCCGGATTGTTTTCTACTTTTCGATTGGTCTATTACCATGTTGTCTAAAAACAATCCAGGCCATAGCTGATTGCGTCTGTTGATAGATTGAAACAATCCATTTCCTCTTGACAATTTTAGTTTTATTGACATACACCATTGACATAATTATGAAATCAATGGTTCACGCAGAATTTTTCATTGCATATAAATATACTTTTGACATTTTGTAAATCAATAATTTGTGAAAAATAATTTTTAATAAGATTATGTAAGTACAATAAAAATAATTGCAGTAAAAACATAAATTTCGATAAATTCTGCTACTGATATCAGCATTGTGCAGAGGGCAGAGAACCTTAACACCCCATAATTTCTGGAAAAATTAAAAACATGCCATATGTTTACTAACAATTCTAAAGCACAGCCTAAATTTGAAAGAAAATTCGGCTTCGTCCAAGGTCTGCGTATTGTATCGTATAGTCCTTGTTCTTCTTAACGAAGACAATATCATCCAGTTTCACCATCACTTTCAGTATCCTAATTGGCTATAATATCCTAAATAGCTGCGCCAACCCTTTCAAATCACTGCTATAACGATCACTTAATACATAAACTCACGCCTTTTTCCCAGAAGGGGTAGGCAGACGTGCCAGGGCACCCACATTCCGCCTTGTATATTTCGTCCCATGATGTGATAGGTGGCGAGCCTATCGCCATATTGGGCACAAATTCCTGACTGGGCTTATAATGAATAGAAAAATCCAAAATCACTGTCCAACCCGGGATTCGTACCCGAGACCTCAGGTAACCGTACCGTAGTACAACTACGCCACCGAGGCATTCACAATCACTTTACATTTTTATTATAATAATTTCAGTGTTCAGGAATAAAGAATCCGTGGAAATTGTTAGATTTCAATTTTGGATGGATTTCAATAATCCATACAAACGTCAACACGGATAACTGTACATTGGCAGGCCTAAACTGTCATTTCCATACAAAGAACAATCTCAAAACGGATTGGCCCTCATAAAAGTAGATTGATTTTTAGGATAGCTTTTTCACTAACGAGATCGATTATCGGCAAGCTATATGCAGAAATAGATTGATTTGTCAATGTCAAACAGCAAATTTTGGATTGGGATTGTTTATTGGCAGCTGCTGTAAGGCACAGTTTTTAGAAAATTTGCGCTATATAAACATTCATTACCTTATTAGTTTTTGTATATGCACCAAGGTATGATTATGTATTATTGTTTTCAGAGGAAGAAAAGGATGCTGCTGCAAATGAATCCACAGAAAAAACTATCGTAAAGACTGAAGCTTCTGATGAAAGTAAAAAGAAATTGGATAATGGGACTGATACAAATAATGTTTCTGGTAAAGTAAAATGATGAACTAAAATCGGCCGTAATATAACAAGACAGGATTTTAAATGAGTCCAAATTATTACTTATTCCATTAATGGGTATTTTAATTTCTAGGAAGTGAAGATAAATTGTGGGCAGATGTGGATAAAGATATAGGTGAATTGCTTCGAGAAGTTGATACTCAAGGCAATGAAGGCAGTGATGATGAAGATGATCTTGATAGGTAATTAATATCAATAATGAATTTACTTATTTGATCTATTCTCTTTCTGCCACTCCCTTGAGCCCCAGGAAGTCCACTGCTCAACATAGGCCTCTCCCAAAGTTTGCTATATAGACATGTTGGAAGCAGCTTGCAATCAAAAACTTCCTGTTACCTTAACCATTACCACGTGGTACCAGTCTGGTACCTTAACCAGTCTTTAAGATGTTTTCAACGCCACCATGTGGCCCGAGTACAAAATTAGAGCATGAAGGCTATTCCATTTACAGAGGAGCGTGAGACAGGGAGATATAATATCTCCGAAACTGTTTACTGCTACGCTAGTAGTGCCCTAAAACTATTGCAAATTATTATAAAACATATATCTGCACCCCAACGGAGCCGAGCCGGGCCGCTCGTTACTTATAAGCCAATAACGCCCGAATACTGGAACGCCATTCAAATAATAAGTTGCTTTTAACAGCGTACGGCCCACTTAGCCAGTACATTTAATCGGGATTAACGTAGTTAAGCGCCATTTATATTTAAGTTGCGTTCCAGTATTTGGGCGTAAGTGTCTTTAACAAGATATTTATTACGCAAGGATGTAGCTCTGTCAATGTCATCTAATAAAACCAACCATTTGTAATAATAACACACATTGTGTTACATTTATTACAATCCTATTCAATTTATTATTTAATAACAAATGTCCAAAAACTCAAACCCTATTCAAATATTAAGTTGCACTTCAAGGAGCACGTTTCACTTAGTCGGTACATTTAACCGGCGGGACTTGTGTTAACTACGCAACATATTATTTAAGTTGCGTTTGACTATTCAGATAAAACGCGTTTTTTTTACTTTTTATGTTTTTGGTATCCTTTCACCTTTTGCAACCTTATAATGCATACGTCAATTTGTCTTTTAATGATATTTTCAGATATGACAAGTTTAGGAAGAGCGAAAAGAAAACGAAGCCCGGTGGCAGTGGAGACAGAGAAAATGAAGACACTGGGTTAAATTCGTCGGCCGAAAAGAAAAACGCAGAAATTAATACAACTGCGTAAACTTTTCCACTTTATCAAAATACATATAATTTAATTTTATTTCGTTATAGCTTCTTCAGTATAATATGTGGTTATTTTACATAGAACATGTAACACGTGGAGTAATTAAAAATAAACTTATAGAGTCAATTGAGGTGTTTTACTTTCGTGATTCCAGTATTTCCCATTTCGTAAACCCACTACAGTTTATCTGTGAGACGTCTCAACGCACAGCTGAAACAAAGAAGCTTATACCCAAATGGAGATTGCATTCCGTATATAAAAGTGAAGCACAAAAATTTGACCTTGAATGAAGTCCTGTTATCTTTTTCTGTAGAGTGACTATGAATAAACATGTTTTTTTGTTGCCAATCATAGATGTAGTATAGAACATTGCCAATAATGCTGCGTCCCATCGCTCGTTGGCAACCCTCTAGGACGGCCTTTTGAGTTTTGACGAATAGTTAGGCTCAATTGCACAAACTAACTTTGCCAATACCTTTGCCCTTGAAACTGTCAATTCCATACATTCGCAAGGTCAAATACATCTCAAATGTATGGCGATGACATTTTCATAGGCAAAGGTATTGGCAAAGTTACTTGTTGCAACTGAGCCTTAGGCTCAGTAATAGTGTTGGGTAGGACCACAGATCACTTCCAATAGATACCGCATTACGATAGTTTTGTTTTGAACCGAAAACGCCAACGAAGGGAACTGCGCGGGGGGTGGGCGGGTTGCAGCGCGGTCACGTGGACTTCACTGGAGAGATAGGCATAAGTCGATAAATAAAAAATGTATCGATAGTTCGATTTGCCAGTAAGTTCATGTGTTTTGATCGCTTCTATAACTTAATTACCAACTTGTTAAATGTTTGATAATATTTTTTCACCGGCCTGATCTGATAAATTATACCAACCGGCAACCGCTAACTACGAATAAAATAGGATTAAGATTTATACTTTAGTATGTAACGGTTTTATTTCTATTATTCACCGTGTATTTTTGTATACCATAATGGCGAAATACCCAAATTAAGTGTTGATATAAAAGATCAGATAAAAATATGAAATAGTAAATAACTAAACCTCACGCCCTAAAGGGCTACAATAACTTATTCCGATTCTTGAATTCTGACGGCGGCTGTAGTAAATGTAATATCGACAAGTGACGATGAAACCCACTTGACGAACTATGAATGTTTTTGAGACGATATATACAACGTATGTTAAAATTAGTACAATAGCTTGTGCTACTGATTCTCAATAAACTTAGTATACTAAAACTTATGATAAATACCCTCCCATTATATTTGAAAACGTATACGAAAAAAGGAAATTTAATTACACCAAAGATAAATAAAGAAATATTGTAAAAGTACCTTGTTAACAAATTTAACTATTTCAAATTACATAAAATAACGTAATTATGGTAATTTGCAATTTTTATTTAAATCAATATATATTTTGTGACATTGTCATTTAATAAAATCAATTTACATTATTGTTTTACAATATCGATATTTCTGGGAATTATATTATAAACATGCGTCAAACACTAGAAGAACGCGTGATTTCGCCAAAAAAAGATGCCTTATTACGGTTATTGCTATGCGGAAAAGAGACGGCTGATTCTCCATCCGAACTCGACTGTTTGACATTGATACATTAACCAGTATAAATTGAGCTCGCTCGGGACCAAATTAATTTAAAGAATATTAGTTATCGATGAAAACTTTTGCGCTTTTTAGATACTTTATTGTTTTGAGTTTTTTGCACACTATTTTATTGAACAAATCATTATTAACTGTAATATTAAGTTCCCAAAATGTAATTTTCGCTAACGTGCGACGCCATGTGTGGGTCCACTACCTGGACGACACTGATGACGCGACATTTGGCATCGGTTTATATCTATCTGTTAACTTATATGTGTTGGGCGCAACCGCTGCCTTGCATTAGGTATCTATTGGGAGTGATCTGTGGGTAGGACATACAAGAGGCAGTACATTTGTCCCGTACATGACGTCAAAATGTAAGAGCGGCTCAACTTTTTAATATGTACTACTTAATATTCGGTGTACTACTTGGTCTGTAATGTCATTTCATTGGCGTGAGCCGTGAGGCAAAGTTATGACACACAAATAAGGATCAGTACGCCTCACTTCAATTGAAGTGGGACATTACAAAAATGAGGCTACTCATACTAACTCTTTTTCAAGTCATGTCCTACTCAACCATAGATTTAGTATAAAACATAGATCGGCAATGTGAAAGAGATAGAACGATTTAACTCATATGTTAAAGCGAGATGCATGATGCGAACATACGTTTACACCAATGGTAAAAGAATTATAAAGGATCACGCACAAAAGTAGCTATATATGTCAAGTTATAGTTATGTTAAGAATATCGACGCGGAATGTACATTTATGTATCTGTCTCATTTACACAAAGCTGACTTGTCCCTTAATGAAAGAGACAAATAATAATTCCTTTGTGTCGAATATGGCAATATTTTGTTCACTAACCACACTGGGACCGCCCATAGACCAAAATGACGCCATTTTAGTTATGCTTTCGAAACCACAGACTATTAAACCAAAAACTGCATGAAATGTCAAACTGTGGCGTTATCTGTCAATCGGAGTAAATAAATCTGCACAATCAAAGAATTTCGGATTATTCATTGGTTAATCTCGTTTGTTGAGTTTGTTTAGTTTGCTTATTAGTTTAGTTGTTAAGTTTTTAAAATGCCTCAGTGTTGTGTTAAAGGATTCGAGTCGAGTTCAAGCAAAAAGGACCCTAACATTTCTTTTCATAGGTTAGTAACTGTTTTTACGAAATACTAACAAATATGTGCTAAATTTACATTTTGGGTTTATTTTTATCATTTATAAATGTATTTGGATTTTGTTGATTAAGTTTTAGACTCTTCTAGGCGTTATTTATACAAGTAGTGTAAAAGTTTATATGTATTATCTATGAGTGTAAATAACAACCTCATTGTTTGTTTACACACAAGTTTAGAGATGAGTGGATTCGATACGAAATTATTCATATCGATATTATCATTTTTAAATATTTTGATCTTTTTTTTCAAAAAAAGAAAAAAATAGTTTATATTTAAATATATATTCAGACCGACAAACAAAGTGAAATTAAACATATTTTTTAGATTCCCTATAAACATACAAACCAGGACAAAATGGATACAAAAATTAGAAGCTATTGGAACCCTGCAATAAATACATTTTATTTTATTTTTATTTATTGCTGTGAATGACGAGACGAGCATGCCGTTCGCCTGATGGTAAGCGATGCGACCGCTCATGAACAGTAGCAAAACCAAACAACACCTTGAATTACAATGCAATGCTTGGCATTCCACTGCGCTCGCCATCCTGAGACATAAGATGTTTAGTCTCAATATGTCCAGTAGTTACTCTGGCTACAATGTCCTTCAATCCGAAACACAACAGTGCATTTAAACTGCTGTTTGACGGGAGAAATAGACATTGCGGTGGTACCCACCCAGGCAGCCTCTCACATATGAGAGACCTACCACCAGTAATACAGTAGTACATTTATTTGTTCATTACATTTTGAAAAAGAAAACAGCTTTCCAACAATATTCCCGGTAAGTGAAATTGTAGTAATTATGATATTTTACCTAATAATCCTATTAATAATACAACTGTTAATCAATAACAAAGATGACATGCAAGATAATTTGGACAATTGGTAGTCTATTGTCTAATGTTCTGGAGAACCTTTTAATGAACAGAAATAGTTTTATATTTTATTATTAATTATTATAATTGTTTATCTTAACCAACACTTTCATATTCATTGATTGAATTCTAAGTGAGACATAATGATTTTCCTCAGTCAAATAATAGCAATAAAAATCTACCTATGTTATTTTATTTTATTTGGTATGTATTAAATATCCTGATAGGTATTTTTGATTTTAGCAAAGAATGGTGCAACGTTATAATGAACGAAATGTATTAGATGCAACTGGGTGTTTGTTTCGACAGGTATAACCTTGTAACGGTTGTAACATGTAAATTAGTATTAGTTGGTCATATGTTTACATTATGGCGACTAAAAAAGTAACGATAATTGTAAAGTATAAGTATATTTTTAGGAATATCAAGAAATAATTACCTCCAACCGTCACATACATAGTCTGACCCCACACTAAGATCAAAATGTTTAATACATCATATTACTATTGTTTATGTAGCAGTTGCATTTTTATTAGTTTTGTTACAAATAAATTTATCATAATATTAATATTTATACATACATAAACTCACGCCTTTTTCCCAGAATGGGTAGGCAGAGGTGCAACCAGGACACCCACATTTCAGCCTCCGTGGCGCAGGCGGTAAGACGCCGTTTGTGAATCGAGAGGCCGCGGGTTCGATCCCCGCACCGAGAGAAATGTTTGTGCGGCCCACAAATATTTCTCTCGGGTCTGTGTGTTTGTGAGACCGAAAAGTCTCTCGTAGTTCCTGATACCCACGACACAAGACCTTAATGATCTTAATGTGGGGTCAGGACTATGTATGTGACTGTTGGGTGTTATTTATTTATTTATTTATTTCGCCCTGTATGTTCCGTCCTACGATGTTGTGGGTGGCGAGCCTATCGCAATATCGGGCACAAATTCCTGACTGTGCTGATAATGAATAGAAAAATCCGATATCACTTTGCGCGACCCGGGATTCGAACTTGAGACCTCAGCTTTGTAACCGTACCATAATACAACTACGCCACTGAGGCAGTCAATATTTATACATAAATTAAAATCTATAGTCCACATTATTCACCGCTTGTATGTTTATGTATGTATGTACCTTATGTTTTTTTGTTTGATTGAATTATTCCAAAAATATTTTTATTTTAGTGCTGATTTCCTGCCTTCGTTCGCGATATCCGCTACAATTCCTTTATTCAAAATCAAAATCAAAATATTCTTTATAATTGAAGTTCATTTCATTTGGCGATCTAGTGTTGTTACATAGTTTATTAAGTCTTTTTATTATAATTTTTTTTCGAGTTTCTTATTTTTTTATATAAAGCAGCTGTTAAATAAATAATTGTCGAAAGAGACTGACTTCTGTTATACAGGGCTTCCTAGTTCAGGAGTCAGGGTGTTATTATGTTGTAAACATGTTGTAATGAAATAAAGATTAATTATTATTATTATTATTTATTCAAATAGTCTTTCAAAAGATCTTTTGGATTGTTCATTTCTGCTACCACCGCTTCGGAACGTGTTGTAGCTGTGAAGAAGAAGTGGCGCAAGAAACTTCGTCAGCAACACGAACTGTCTTCTTTTTTCTTTTTTTTATATCGCCATTTAAAATTACAATGGTTCATGTCACAGAACACAATAATGTCAGTTTATTTAGTTAATTGTTTAATTTCTATTTTTACATTTTAATTGTTAATTTTGTGTAGATATTTTATTTCTATTTATATATTTAAGTTGTTAGTTTAGTGTACATATTTTCATAGTTGTTTGCTAAATGTCTGTTTTTTTTAGATTTTAGTTATAATTTGGCAAAAGAAATATTGACATGGTGAAAATTGGTGCTTGAGGAAAAAAGTGTGGTATATTCGAAGTCGCAACCAAATTCTAGCTATTAATAAAGTTGTATTTTATCTCACGTGTGTATTATTTGACAAATCCAATCCAATCATCAGGTAAAACTTACCCATCAAATAAATCATAGCATGAAAAAAATATCAAAACATTGACCTATTATTATCAGATTTAATTTTTAAAGACTTGACTGTCAAGTCCTAAAATCCCCTGTTTATACTCAATTGACATGTAAAGCAAAAATTAAAAATGTTATATTAATGTTTAAGTCGTATGCCACTGTTGATGATCGATATCGATAAAAAATGTGGTACTAGCGTATCACTATTTTTAGGGGCGGAGCCGCCGCCATGTTTGTGAATCAAAGTGGTACGCGTCACGTGACCTTATGCTTTATCCCCTCTATTCTTTAATCATTGGTTCAATATTATTAAGAACACTTTTAGTTTTTCTTTTTTATCCGGGTTTTTAAAATAAATTGAAATATGCATTTTGACTCTAATAAATTATAAAAATTTTTGATGTACCATTCATAACTGGTCTCGTTCATGGTCCATTTTCGCCGATGTTTTTTGCGTGGTGAAACGCACACTGATAAAAAGGTGACACACAGATACACAAGCATGGGCCGAACTTAGGAGATAGTCTTAGAGTATATACCATATATAGAGGGACCGCTAGTACTTCAAAAACGTAGATAAAAATGGCTAATATTGAAACAGGTTGTGCAATATACATAAATTAATTGAAAAAAAAAAGTAGTTTAGGTCTATTTAATTCCACTCAAACTCGTTTTAAAAGGATAATAGCTAAATATAATTTCGGCTATCAAAGGAATTTATAGCAATTTATTGCTAAATAATTAATTCAATTTTTACTAATATAAGAGCGCCACCAACATTACGAACAAGAAAATATCTACGTTTTTCAAAACGCGAATATATGACAGCGCTCCCTCTATATATAAATACTCTAAGGATTTTTTCTTTTTTCTCATAATTTCTGTATGTTGGACAAACTGTCAAGTATCAGCCATTGGGAGCAGAGAAAAATTGGCCGGCACCACCATCTTCATCAACGTTTTTGTAGTGCTAAGCGCTCCTTCTATATTATAAATACTCTAAGCAACTGGTTAAACTAACACCTTGTGACCAGTTTCATTGGCAAAAGCTTAAATCACAATTGTAAAAATTAAATCACGTTGGTTTTGAAGAAGAAACAGTGTCGTAGAGAAAAAAAAACACTATTTACACTTAAATCATTTATTAGAAAAAAGGGTTATTTCTTTAAATAATTTCTTTTAGATACATTTGTTGTGATAACACGAGCTTCGTGTTTGAGTTTTGTATCAGTGTAAAATTTTGCTATTACTTTCACAAGAAAATAAACATGATTTATATCATGATGGCTATCGCCTGAACAAAACATTGTAAAATAATCTTTACGATTCCATAAACGAGTGGAAATTTCAACCAAAGAAATATTCTTGGCCGTTTTAAAAATGTTCTCACAGTCCTGCACCACACAGATTACTCCAGCCGAAGGATATATTAAGCCACCTCGATCTTTCTTTTGGATTAATGAAGAAAAGAAATTTCTTTTTTCACCTATCACCAGTGTTTGACAAATGGAACACTTGATATTTTTTAATACTTTACGAGCTACAAACCCAGCTATATACGTTGTCACTTGATTGGTGTATTCGTCCAATGGCATGCATTCCATATCTTTTATAAAATATTGTATTTCATCTTCGCCAAGAAGATCGGAATAAACATTTTTTTCAAAGTTAGGTGTGCTATTATTTAAACATACTTCAGGATTCTTGGTACTCGAAACATTCAGTATATGGATGTCATCCGTCAAATCGCCTTCTTTATTTAAATTTATTTGGATGCGTACAAGATTTTTTTATAATAACTTTGAAAGTGTACAGTATTTGGATTGTTATTGTATCCACCTCTACTTCTCATCTGACCAAAAAACATTTCTATATGGTCTTGACTTATTTTGTAGGATGGACAAAATCTCAGCTTTTCTACAATAACTAAGTCATAAAACATATTCATCACACTTTCTAAGCTTATGATGAAGCCAAGAAATCCAGTTTTTCGCCCTGACAGAACTACAAGATTATTATTTGAAATTTTTAAATTACTAATATAGTCTCTACACATATTTACAAATATTTTAGTATTAGCAATGTTGGCTGGACACAAAGATTTTTTTAAAGCCTGGAGATAACATAGAACGACGGTTCAATATGTCAAAAGCATCATTAATTATATTTACAAATTTTGAAGTAGCTGTACAATTTTGAAAATCTTCCAATAGTAATTCGTCTTTGCAGAAACATAATGCATCCGCAACAGATTTGCTGAATAACTGTGTTGCTAGCCGGACCTTCATTTTTTGATTATTAAAATATATATGAGCTTGACGTATCTTATTAGCTAGATGCAAGCCTTTGCTTTCTTGAAGCATATGTAGGTGTTGAAAATATTTAAAATTCACAGCATTGCCATCTTTATCAATTAAAACTTGAAAATCTCCTAATGTGTTTCTTATTAATTTAACCATATGACATGGATCCCAAAAAATATGAATTCTTTCATTCCGAAAAGTAAAAAATGGTTGCAAATTATTTAAACAAAAATTACATCCTAAATGCGTAGCCATACTAATATTAGTTGCTGCCCCATCAAATGTAATACCCTTTACAAATATTTTAATGTCGTATAACATTTCCAATGCAATTTGAACAATATTAGCACGCTGTTCTGCATTCATGGAAGTTATAAAAAAGAAAGCTATTGGTAACTTCCAGTTACAGTTAAGAGCGTATACACTTTGCGCGCAAAGTCAACTATAGGTATTTCTTCGTTAATTTCACGCACACATAAGCGACCAAAGCTGTGTGCGTAGAGCTGCCGCGTCGGCTCGCTATACAATCGGCTCAAACAACTTTGATCCGTGCGCTTCAAATATTCAATTGAAATGTAACTGTAATATAATATCATAAAAATATTTTATTTGCATTATAAGTAGACAAATATTACTGTGCAAGCAAAGAATAATACAAATTTTGGATACTAATCATATTTTCGTTATTATTACATTGTTAAGTTGCATTCAAATCAGTGTTCAATCAGTAGACACTACGGACGTTTTATTAATCATTTCGTGTTCGAACCCATAAATAGTGATAGGGGCCTTACAATACAACCCCTTACAATTACGAAATATAGGGTACCCTACCCTAGGTAGCCAATGAACCGCGTGTACACTATGAACCATAGTACCTACCGGCTATACGCAACGTTGCCAGCTCGCGCAAAAATCATGTCGAGACTCGCTTGCCACATCGTGAAGTTTGGTCCAGTCGCCGCGCGCTTGTCGCGACATGGCGTGAGCCACGTCCTCGTGTTTACGAAAGCAAAATCGACGAAAAAAACGTGAGTTACTTTTTGTAATTACTTTAATAATATAAGTCGTACTTAACTTTGTGTGAATTGTATGTGTATTGTAGGTCTTTAGGCTTGTTTGAGACTATTTTTTGGAATTAATTCTCAACGGTTTTTGTATAAAACATAACCTAACATTTCCTAAGAGGAGGTGGGTACGCTGTGAGCCATTTAACCTGGGTAAGCAATGAACCATGGTTCATTGTGTACCACATCTAAGTGCTTTGTATTATGCTATATAAACTGATGGGGATATTATTCTAGTCAACCTCTAAGTGTTAATGAGTAGGTATAATTAATTAATCACTATTTGTCTATTTCAGCATGGGACGAAACACGGTAGGGAGGGAAGCTCGTAAAAAAGGGTTTCGCACCGGAGAAGCTATACAAAACGGTATAGAAAAACACTTCTCTGGACTAAGCATTCGAAAAGCAGCCAAAGACTGCAACCTTCCCTATCCAACACTACGAAGATACATTTCAAAATACAAGAACAATCCGTCATGTAGACTAGAGCCACATTACGATGCCAGTAAAATTTTTACTGACCAACAAGAAGACAGCATAAAGGAATATTTATTGGATTGTGCAAATAAATTCTATGGCCTAACTTCTAAAGATTGCCGCAGAATTGCATACCAAATGGCAGTGATTAACAAAATCGAAATGCCGCCATCGTGGAAAGTTCATGAAATGGCAGGCCGAGATTGGATGAGGGGGTTTAGGGCAAGACATCCTGAATTGTCTGTGAAAAAACCGGAGCCTTGTAGTATAGCAAGGGCTACAGCATTTAATAAAATAAATGTGCAAAATTTTTTCGACAACCTTAAAGAAGTTTTAAGTCGCAATCCATCATTTGCTAATGGCAGCCGAATATATAATCTCGACGAAACGTCGACAACGACAGTGCAACGTCCACATAAAGTGCTGGCAGCTAAAGGAGGCAGTGTCTGTAAAGTAACACGTGGGGAGCGCGGAATATTGGTTACAACTTGCTGTATTATAAATGCGATTGGCCAGGCCTTACCTCCAGCTATGATATTCCCAGAAATTTTTTTAAGGCACACATGCTATTTGGGGCACCCCCAGGGACACTTGGACTAGCCGCACCCAGCGGTTGGATGAATACAGAATTATTTGTTGAAGTAATGAAGCATTTCATCCAGGTTATTGGCTTATTTGTTTGATGTTAATATCTGTAGGCTTGCAATCGACAACTTTATTTTGATTTATGTCTATTTTTTCAGTTCACTTCAGCATCGAAGGATAACCCAGCTTTGCTTATTCTAGATAATCATGAGAGTCATCTGTCTATAGAAGCTCTAGATCTAGCCAAAGCCTCAGGTGTGACTGTTCTTACGCTTCATCCTCATACCACAGCTAGGATGCAACCTTTGGATGTTGGATTGAATGGCCCATTCAAGTCTTATTATAATGGGGCAGTAGACTCATGGTTATTACGCAATCCGGGGAAAAATTCAACCATTTATAATGTTGCTGAATGCGTAGGTATAGCATATATGAAAGCTATGACTCCAACAAATATAACACAAGCGTTCAAAAAATGTGGTATATTCCCTTTTGACGATCAAATATTTACATTGACATTGACTTTTTACCAAGTGAGATAACTAATAGACCACCACCAAATGTAATAGATGTAGAGGAATACTCTGGTGGCAGTAGACGTTGTGGATCACCGTCTATATTGACACCAGCTATTTACGGTGACGATGATGAAACTGACGCAGAAATTGAGAACATTGTGGAAGAATTTCACAATAACAAACCTTTAACATCTGCTTCATATCGCAGACCATCGACACCTAAGGTTGACATTACGCCGCCAGCAGAAGTATCTCCTGCTATACCGGATGTTCGCAAATCACACCATATTTTTCAGTCTCAAGTGATAACTAGTCCCAAGATTGTAACTCAAGAGATTGCATCTTGTTCCAAAGAAACAACCCAGCCGACTGTATCCACGTCTAGAGTTCAGATTTCATCTGGAGTAAAGAATAGCTCTCCAAAAATGTCAGAAGCTTCCAGTAACTTTGTTTCACCAAAGAATTTCAGGCCGCCGTTGAAGGTAGGACCCCGTAAGATTATCAAGAGAAAACTAGGAAAGAGCATGATAGCTACAGACACACCGGAGAAGAACGCTATAGCTGAAAATAAAAAAAATAAAAGGCAGAAATGTGCAAAATCAGTAAAAACAAAGCTATTTGAAAGTAGCCATAAGAGAGAATCAGATACGACATCTGACGAGGAAAACTTTATTTGCAGTGGCTCATCTTCTGGAGGAGATTTTTTTAATGAATCTGAAGAGGAAGAAGTTATTTTAAATGATAACTTCTCTCCATTGTCACGGAAGCCTCGACCTGACGACCACGTTATTGTTGCATTCAATATGAAAAAAATAAAGGTTTATTACGTAGCACAAATATTAGAAGAGCTGGAGGAAGAAGACGATTATTATGTATCTTTTTTCAAATTAAAAAGTAAATTTACACAAACATTTTCGCTACCACTGGAACCTGATACAGCAGCTGTGAATAAAAAGGACATAAAATACATCTTACCACCTCCCAAAATAAATGGCACGGTACGTCGACAAGCTACATACAAATTCCCTATTGATATGTCGCCACTGAACTTGAGCTATTAACGCCACAAATGTATGATTTTTGATTTTTATTTCTTTTATGGACAATTAGTATTTTAGAAGACATTTTAAGTTATTTTTTATTGCTAGGTTGTTTTTTTACGCTTAGAAACTTGTTGATCTCTCGTGAACATATTGAGAATGAAAATGAGCAAACTGAATGTTTCTATTTTTACGTAGTGCTAACTACAATTTGTGATTTAGACATAAAAAAATTAAGACTGATTGTGATAAAAACACAGGTGATTTTTGTGCGTGATAGATTTCCTAGGGATTTTGGTTCAATTTTCAAAACACCAATTCTCTTCAACGGCTGACGGGCCTGCGGGCGAGCGAGCGAGGGGCGGGCGAGCGTAGAGCAGCGGTTCGTTTCTTGTCTTCCTTTGAAGAGGTCCTCTTCTGGCGGGGCCCGGCGCGAAGCTGCCGATACGGCCAAACCGCCCCTCTTTTATATTCTTTCTCGGTCCACGCTCACCCCCCCTAGGCCCTCACCCTTCAGCACCCGTCATAATCTTTATTTCTCACTTATTTTTACATTTTCCTTACAATCATCTCAATTTCCACACAACAATGTGGGGCTCATCCCCGCGCAACCCCTCACACCATGCACCCATCCCTAAGGACTCCCGGGGCGTGAATGCGGCTGGGTTTTGGGTGCGGAGAGTTTTGTTCGACGTCACCCCGCCCCGCTTGTACCACGTGACCGAGGCGCCCCCCAGCCCTCTCACCCCCTCGGGAGCCGCACCGCGCATGCGCAGTAGGCACATAGTGTGAGGTTTGGGAAAATGAAACCACTTCAGGAATAATTATTTATTTTTAACTAGTTATTTCGTGTCGTGCACATTTCTCCCGCCGTCGCAGCTCGCGATTTCCACTGGGAGCACGACGATCTTCCGGGACGGCCGCCGCAGGATGTGCCCGTTGCTCGTTGTGACGTCGACGTCTTCCCCGGGGTAGATTCTGGACACCCGGCCTCTCGGCCAGACGTTTCTCGGCAGGTTGGCGTCGCACACGACGACTAAGTCCCCGACTTTCGGGGGTGCGCCGGTGGTGCGGGGCTCCCGCCGGTGTTGGAGCGAAGGCAGGTACTCCCTCACCCAGCGCCGCCAGAACTCGTCGGCCAGTCGCTGCGCGCGCTTCCAGCATCGGCGCGCAGAAGTGTCGTCGTCCGCGAAGTCGCCTGGCGCTGCAACGTGACAGTTAGGCCCCAACAATATGTGGTTGGGGGTTAACGCCTCCGGCTCGTCGGGTGTCACGGCCACATGAGTGAGTGGTCGTGAGTTCACAATGTTTTCTATCTCCGCTAACAGTGTGTGCAATGTCTCGTCACTCGGGTATCTCTCTGTTAGTATCACTCGCAGGGATTGTTTAACGCTGCGTATCAGTCTTTCCCATGCTCCGCCCATGAAGGGTGCGGCGGGGGGAATGCGACGCCAGTTGATACAGCGTGCATTTGCCTCTCTTCCTGTTGCTTCCCACGCCTCCTTCAACTCCTTATCCGCAGCCTTGAAACACGTCGCGTTGTCTGACCATAGCTCCGTCGGTTGGCCTCTGCGCGCGATGAATCGCCTGAGTGCTGACACGGCAGAGTCCGCGCTCAGTGACGCGACCACTTCCAGATGCACCGCCCTTATGGTCATGCAGGTGAATAGGGCAACCCATCGTTTCTCCCGATGTCTTCCGACGGTCACTTCCAGCGGACCGAAGTAGTCTAGTTCCGTGTGGGAGAAGGGCCACGTGTTGTGCGCCAGTCGTGCCGCGGGAAGATCTCCTGTGGCTGGGATAGTGGGCTTCGCTTTCCTTATTTTGCATGGTGGGCAATTCTTCAATACTCCTTTCACGGTCGGCCGTATTCTAGTTATCCAGAACCTTTGTCTTAGTTCATTTACCACCATTTCCACTCCTCCATGGAACATCCTTTCGTGCACATGTTGCACGTACATCTTCGTGTATTCATGTTGTCCGTCTAACAGGACTGGATTTGTTGTGTCTTCGCTTACACTTTTCGCCGCTGTTATTCTTCCGCGCAAACGCAATAAGCCGTCCTCTCCCACGAACACACGTAGGGAGGCGAGTCGATCTGTCGGCGAGGGTGGGCTTCCGCTTATGACGCGCAATCTTTCACTCGCATAGCTGTCATCTTGCACTTTTCTTAGCCACAATTCTTCGGCGCGCCTTAGGTAACACGCGTCTAGACTCATGAACTTTTTCTGTTGTACCTTAAACTCCGGTCTCGATTTGCTATCACTTTTCTGGTAGGCGCTCCACGTGGGGTCCTGCTGAGTGTTGCCTTTTGTGCGCTTTCGTCTTGCGGCCATCGTAACGTGTGTTCCCCGCCTGCACAAGTCCAGGAATTGCAACACTCGCGCCACGGTTCGCACTGCACTACTCCACTTCGCGAATCGACACAGATCGGGCAAACAGGTGTAAGCCTTTTCTTCTCTGACACTTAGACACTTTTCTTCATTCGTTTTGTCGGTCGGCACTTTCACTTCCACCGGCCACTCTCCCGCCGGTTGGCGCAGGAACTCCGGTCCCCGGAACCATCGGTGATGTGCTTCAACTGCGTCATGCACCACCCTTATCTTTGGCTTCGCTGAGTTACACACGGCAAAGTGCGGAAGGTACCAGGTTTTTCCTTGTGGTGCTGGCGAAGTAGTCGGGACCGCGTATCCTGAGACGAGGAGGTTACTTATCCTCTCTTCATACTTCATCTTCAGGTCCTCATCACGGTCGAGCTTCTTTTCTAAATTTCTCAATCTATTGTAGGCATAATCGTAATTGTTGGGAATCGTGCAGTCGTCCCGTGTTCCAGAGGAGTCCAGTTTCGAAACGCCCATCTGGCATCCTTCGACTTCTTTCTTGCAGGATTTGCAAAGCGCGCTCTTCGGGATCACTTTTCGGCTTTCTAGGCTCCACTCCGAGCGACTCTAAGTCGAAGAATCTTTTCATCATTTCTTCCATGTGCTCATCCAAAGTGACTGTGTGTCCGCAGAAGGCATTGATGTTCTGAAGTGCTGACTTATACCCGTGCAGAACCCATCCCAGCTTCGTGCGAGACGCGACAGGCTGGCTTCTGCTCCCGGTCCGCATCTCGAGCGCCACCAAGAACTCCCAGTTGTCTTGCCCAATCAGTATCTTTGGATTGGCGTTCTTATAAATCAGTCGCTCTTGTATATCCTGAAGGTGTGCACAGTGTTGAATGTCCCTCTTGTCGACGCTTTGTCTGGTGGACATCAGGTGTGATACAGTGCGTGCGTTGCGTATCATATATTCTTCGTCACTGTAGCGTCCGCGTATTTTGACGTCGACTCTGCGGCTATCTGCGTGTTTCATCGTTCCGTTGAGACCTTGCACCCACATTTCGTCGCGCGGACCTTGCAAGCCTAGCAATTCTGCCAGCCCTTCCTCGACGAGCGTGACGGTACTGCCGTCATCCATGAGCGCGTAGGTGTGCACGCGTGCTCCGCCTTGTCCGGTGAGTGTGACAGGTGCGATCTTGAGAAATGCTTGCCGGTTTCCTCCACGATCGGTCTGTGTGACGAGCTCCGCGGACGTGACCACTTCCTCCTGCACGGACTGCCCGGGAGGTGCTGACGGCGTCCTCCCCGTGTTCTTGTGCAAGAAGCGGTGGTGAGCCATCAGGCAACCCTCCCGGCCGCACTTCTTGGCTCTGCAGTTTCCTCGTCGGTGCGTGCTCCTCAGGCATCGGAAGCATATTCGAAACCGCTTCGCAATCTCCCACCGGTCCCCTACGTTGGCGTCTCTGAACTGCTTGCATTCAGGTAACTGATGCTTCTGCTTGCACAGCGGGCACTCTTCCAAGTTGTCGCCCGCGACGAAAGTGCGTTCGATGTTCTTTCTTCCACGCCTTTCCACAGGGACGTCCTCGAGTGGTGCGTACGCTCCACACTTGTCGGCCTCCTCGCTGAGAAAAGTTGCCAGCCTCTTCAGGTCGGGTACATCTTCCTTGCATGCGGCGGCGTAATCGTACCATTTGCTTCCCAGCGTGGGCGTGAACTTTTCTATAGTCGTCTTGACTGTTTCTGGATTATACAAGTAATGGATCCTCTTCAATGCTTCAATAGCGGCCACAGTATTTGCCACTTTGTCAGCAAATATACACAAATCTCTTGGGCTGTCGGTCAGCTTCCCAAGTGTCTTCATCTTTTGCAGCTCGTGCATGGCTAGCGCGTCGGGACGACCGAATCTTCTCTTCAAAGCTTTCATAATCGTCTCCGGCTCCGGTTGGCTAATCAGTAAACCGCTAATCGCTTCGCTCGCCGCCCCCCTGACGCTCTTCCTCAATCGTGAAACGTTTTCAGTTCTTGAGAATACAGCTTCAGTCTCATAGTAGGCAGCTTCGAAAGCGAGCCAGCCGCTGCTTCGCCCATCGAACATGGGCAGCTCCTGCAGGTATCTCGGTGCGTCTCTCGACATCTTCACAGCTTTGGTGAGAGCTGTCGCCAGTGAGGTGACGTCCACGTTCGGTGGATGACGCGCAGGCCGGGGCTCATCTTTGCGCTCCCGGTGCTCGCATTCCTTGTTCTTGCGAGCTCCCTGTCCTTGTCCTTTCGAATCATCCTCGTCTGGTGAGTCCTGCTTCTTTGTTGGTGGTTCCTCTTGACCCTCCAACCATTCCTGTACACGACTGGATCGGTCGTGCTCATCTCCGGACTCCACAGAGTCCTCTTCGTCGTCGCTGATTGCGGCGCGTTCCTTTTCCAACTTCGCTTGGGCCAACGCAAGCGAGGCGCGCACCTCTTCCAACTTTAGTTGTGCTATCTTTTCCTGTGCCTCGAGCTCAGCAAGCTTCTTGCGCTGCGATCGCTGTGATTTGGCGCCTTTGGATGGCTTCAGGGTGTCGCCGTCGTCCTTCTCTGCCTGCGTGGTCGCCGTGTTCGAACTCGCCGTTGTTTCCGTGTATGCAGTCTCTGAAGTAGTCGCGGTATCCTCGGAGGTCGTCGTCGTTCTTGCAGAGGTTGCAGTTGTCTTCACGGATGGGCCAGCATTCCCTGTGGGCGTGGCACCCGCGCCTCGGGCGGCCGCCGCAGTGCTTTGAGTGATTACTTGTGGTGCACTGGACGGACCACCCTCGGTACGGGGCACCCTTACGGCCGGGCTCAATCTTTCGGACGCGTCGATCACACTTCCCTTCTTCGAGCGAGTAACAGGCATCTTTTTCTTTCTTGCGGTTGTTCTGAAAAAATACAAATCCCGCGCTGTGGCTTAAAAATGTTCAAACAATCTTCCAGGAACCAAGTCTTCAAACTGTTAGAATCTTCCAAATGAATCTTGCACCAGGCATAAGTTCCGAGACTTCGAACGACTTCTCCGCGCTGTGGCTTAAAAAATGTTCAAACAATCTTCCAGGAACCAAGTCTTCAAACTGTTAGAAACTTCCAAATGAATCTTGCACCAGGCATAAGTTCCGAGACTTCGAACGATTTCTCGATCAATCAGATTCGTCGAGATTTCTTCAATGTTGTCCAAGTCACCGGCGATATGCGTGGGTTGAGTCTTCAATCTTGATATTTCCTCTTCAAATTCGTCTGCGAATGATCAACGATTGCTTTTTCTTCATAATCCGGATGCGAAGGACCAACGAATGTGCGTGATAGATTTCCTAGGGATTTTGGTTCAATTTTCAAAACACCAATTCTCTTCAACGGCTGACGTGCCTGCGGGCGAGCGAGCGAGGGGCGGGCGAGCGTGGAGCAGCGGTTCGTTTCTTGTCTTCCTTTGGAGAGGTCCTCTTCTGGCGGGGCCCGGCGCGAAGCTGCCGATACGGCCAAACCGCCCCTCTTTTATATTCTTTCTCGGTCCACGCTCACCCCCCCTAGCCCCTCACCCTTCAGCACCCGTCATAATCTTTATTTCTCACTTATTTTTACATTTTCCTTACAATCATCTCAATTTCCACACAACAAGGTGGGGCTCTTCCCCGCGCAACCCCTCACACCATGCACCCATCCCTAAGGACTCCCGGGGCGTGAATGCGGCTGGGTTTTGGGTAGAGATGTTAAAAAATAATCGATTTTTAATTTAATCGATTATTATTTTCTTATAATCGATTTTTTATAATCGATTTTTAAAATACAGTTAATCGATTTTTATAAATCGATTATATAAATTATCCATAAAAATCGATTTTATCAACAGCTCCATCTATGCGACGTATAAAAAAACTCGAAGTAAGTTTATACTGTTCAATATTATTATCATGTTATGAGTGAGTTATGACGTAGCCGGTAGCATCTCTATTTAATCTGTCATCTGTGGAGCTTCTCACATATGAGAGACCTACCACCAATATTCGTTTTAGTATTCGTTTTATATTTTAGTTTTTGAGACCATAACGGAGTCGTTAAGTTTGTTATAAGCATTTTATTTCATTACTAGTCAAATGTATAATAAAAAAATAAAAACCGACTTCAAAATAAAAAACCACTAAAAACCAAAAAATAACAAAATAATAAGTACCACTGCAAAGCAAAAAAATAATATTTGTTTCATGGAACTTGTGCTTGTTGATTAATTTGCTTAATGACTTGACTAGCCAACAAATCAAAATATATGCGTAACATATTGAAGGCGGGTCGCCCAGTACCAAACATATAGATATTTAAATTAATATAAGGCATAAGTCCTACATGTTGGTACTTGGCGGCCCGCCTTCAATATGTTATGCATATATTTTGATTTGTTGGCTAGTCAAGTCATTAAGCAAATTAATCAACAGCACAAGTTCCATGAAATAAATAGTATTTTTTGCTTTGCAGTGGTACTTATTATTTTGTTATTTTTTGGTTTTTAGTGGCTTTTTGTTTTGAAGTCGGTTTTTATTTTTTATTAAAATTTTAGTTATTTTTATCTTTTTAGTGTTGATAGGAATTTAAATGAAGAAGATTTGGTCCCCACAAGGAATATGTTCTTTCGATGATAATTAAATCGCTAAAATCGGCTAAAAGCTGCCGAAGATATTGGAGTATTCACATGTTCATCAGATCTTCATGTTGTGTTCCTGGGATCAACCTGTCAATACATTATTTCCAATGAAAAAGAAATCACTAAAATCGGTTAAAAGCTGCCGAAGATATTAGAATTTACGTGTATTTTAATTTATCACCTACCCCCCCCCCCTCGCCCCACCCCTTTTTCCCTCTCTCACTGTAACTTAACTTTTATAATGAACTTAATGCAAAAAGAACCATTGGAATCCTACTTAATTTTAAGGTGTTCCCCTCTCCAGGTCCGAAGATATTCATCAGATTTTCACCATATTTTATGGGACCAAATGACAAGCACCAGCTTTCAATCAAAGAAAGAATGGTCGAAATCGGTTCACACAGTACAGAGAAACGAGGTAACAAACTTAAAAAAAAAGCAACATACAGTCGAATTGAGAACCTCCTCCTTTTTTTGAAGTCGGTTAAAAATAGGAGTGGACATTGGTGACAATAATTACTTCTAATATTTTCATTGTTTAAACTTAAGATTAACAAAAGATAATAATATGTTTAATATTTTGTTTTTGAGATTACAGACAACGCAGACTTTATTTCTTAAAGAATTTTATTTTAAAACTAGTCACATGTAAAATTATCATCATCATATCAGCCTATTGCTGTCCACTGTTGAACGTAGGCCTAAATATGAAATAGTACTGGACATTTATGGCATTTTATTTATTTGATTAATATTTTAGTTTTTGATACAATAACGTTTTTTATAGCGGTGCTCATCATTTCATTTTTATTTAATAAATGATTAATTGTACTGGAAATTAGTACAGTCGACTCTCGTTAATTAAAACCTGCAATAATTCGAACCTCTCTATAATTCAAAGTTATCACGAGTTCCCTACAAAATCTCTTTATATTTCGAACTAAATCAATACATTTTTATACACTTGGTAATTCGAACGCATAAATCATAGCTAAATTACAAAACGACGCGTTAATTCGAACTCAACGGCGCGGCGTCCAACACTCGACAATTCAAAGTTGCAGAGAGAGAAAAAGAAAGTATAAATGTTTGACGATTGCTATTGATTGAATAATAGTTGATCAACACTTAATAATTCGAAGTTTTATATTGTCTCTCGTAAAGTCGAACCAAGAAGTGCGTGGTGGCCTGTTGGTAAACGGACTAGACGCGGCTACCAACATGTTCACGGTGGTCGCAGGTTCAAATTGACAGCCTCCGTGGCGCAAGCGGTTAGACGCCGCCTGTGAAACGAGGGGCCGCGGGTTCGATCCCCGCACCAAGATAAATGTTTGTGTGGCCCACAAATATTTCTCTCGGGTCTGGGTGTTTGTGAGACCGAAAAGTCTCTCGTAGTTCCTGATACCCACGACACAAGACCTGACCTTAGTGTGGGGTCAGGACTGTATATGTGACTGTTGGGTGTAATTTAATTTAAAAAAAAAATCCCAGGCCACACCTCTGACTTTTCGGAGTCATGTGTGTGCGGCGGGTTAGGCCGCCCGCAGGTAGGTAGTTTAAATGAGAACTCAGGGTAATTACGTGTTCGGGCTTTAATAGATTCGCATCACTGTTACACCCGGCACTGTTGCTGGTGGTATGCAACAGGAGTCACTGGCCTTCACTGGACAGTGATCCGGGTCTTCGGCACGTGGCGGAACCCGGCGACAGCTCGCCGGTGAAAGTCAGCTGCCACGTGGCCGTTACGGTGCGCAGGTCAGCGGCAGGCGCAGGCTCGGTTGCAGTCGGGCTGGAAGCGGTGCGGAGCAACAGCGGGCAGCGAAGTAAGCGAAAGGGACGCCAAGAACGCCAAGTACGCCAAGAACGCCAAGAACGAAAAAGAAGAACCTGGAATCAGTATCCAAGAGATCGGAATGCAAACTAGGCTTGCATTCCGTGCCAGCGACTCGTGATAGTTCACAAGCCCGGCAGACAGAATACACTGACAAACAAGCAGTTAAGGCGGTTAGCAGTTAATAGAACACTGAACACTCACCCCAGCGGGTTCGGAAAGACGCGTGGTAGCACGCGGCTTTTAGGTTATGAAAGGAGGGACGCGTGCGACGTTACACGCGTATTTAAGCGAGCACCGATGACAGTTCGTACGTCAAATTTGACAGATGTTAGAAATGAATCAACCAATCAGCGCAACGGAGGCGTTGATTGGCATAGACAATAGAATTTATGCCGAGTATTGAACTATAGATCGCAAATATAAGAGGTGACATTCCCACAACGTCACATGTGTATTGACAGTCAATCACTACGCACTAAAATGGTGAAGGAAAACATCATGAGGAAACCTGCATACCATAGCGATTTATAAGAATTTCTATGGTATGTAAGTCCGCTAACTCGCACTAGGCCAGCGTGGGTGGACTATATGGCCTAACTACTCTCAATCGTACTTTCGATTGTAGAGTAGGCCCGTGCCCTGCAGTGGGACGTATATGGGCTGATACGATACGATACGAAAGTCGAACCATTGATATTTCAAACACTAGATAATTCGTAATATTTTAAGAGTCCCTCGAGTTCCGAATTAACGAGAGTCGACTGTATCAATAAATAAACTTGGTTCCTCATTCCTTACCTTGAAGGTTTAAAGGACATTCACTTTGATTTTTAGTTTGAATCTGATATTTTTTTTTATTCATATCAATTTATTTGATTTTTATTTGAATAAATTGTTTAATGTGAAAATTACATTATAATAAGGTATTTTCCCTCAGGATCCAATATAAAATATCAAATTACTTTACACCAAGAACATCAATAAAGACTATTTTAAAATAGATATAGGAGTTTAATACATTGAATTAATTTTTTTAAATTAATAAATAAAAATATTTTTTAATCTGTCTGTCACGTGAATCCAACGAACTATCCTGCCTTACCGCTACCTTTTTGCTTGTGACGTTCATATTATAATTAAACATTGTAAACATCGAGCATATAGTACGAAAGAAGTACATAAGCTGCGTG